>CM040921.1:4940000-6140000 GCA_023029165.1 Gobiocypris rarus | reverse complement strand
CACTTTATAGGTAGTGCAGTTATTCCAGGGGAATTGAACTGTTAATTTTTAATTTTGGGAATTTTTGAAATTTAAATCACACTGTCTTGTGACTCCTCGCAGATGTGCAAAACATTGATAGATCAACCATGAAAGCCATTAGAGCCTACGTTATATTTAATTAATAAAAACACACAGTAGAAAGAGGAAAACTGGGACATGTAAACAAACTCACATGTTTTTATCTCCGCTACTGTATAACTTGCAGTACATTATTCCCATCTGACTCAGTCTGAGGTTCTAAATAGATTTCTCCAAAATATCTCTCCATCACAAACCCTTTCACTCGAGCATTTCGTTTTAAAATGGAAATACTCAAAACAGATGGGGTAAAAACAAAAGTCATGGTGGGAAGCACAAGAAGAAAATCTTTCTGCCTCAAGAAAAAAAATCAAAATAAATTCAATAACTTGCTTGAGACAGCAGGGGAGAGATCAAGCATGGGCCTGTATTTTGCAAACAAGAACAAAAAACATTCATTCTGATCTGTTACCTGTCCAGTGCCATATCTATCTATCTATCTATCTATCTATCTATCTATCTATCTATCTATCTATCTATCTATCTATCTATCTATCTATCTATCTATCTATCTATCTATCTATCTATCTATCTATCTATCTATCTATCTATCTATCTATCTATCTATCTATCTATCTATCTATCTATCTATCTATCTATCTGTCTATCTGTCTGTCTATCAGTCATCTATCTTTCTGTCTGCCTATCTGTCCATCTATCGTCTATCTTTGAAAACGGGGGTGTTGGCACGTTGTTATTTTGAGGAAACTGAAATAGACTGTGCCATTGACCAACAAACACCTGGTCTAAAGTCAATAGCGCAGTATGGGTAATGTACAATTTTACACAACGAAGTTCACTGTTGCAGACTGTAATTCAAAAAATAAGTTGAAATGATGCGGGCTGGCGGCTTCACCAGAAGCAATGCTACCGATTAACAACCTTGTATCTCACAGTAGTTCTGTATGTTAAAGGTGCGATGCAGGATTGACAACTAGTAGATGAAATGGGTACTGCAGTCCAAATTCTTTGTCCAAATTCTTTCCATTGTTTGCCCCACCCCCTCCTCCTCAGACTCGACGTTCACACGGGTTGCCAGCTTGAAGACACAACAGGAGCGAGCGCAATTGACAACGAAAGCCACACTGTAAGTTGATGAGTTGATTTATCTGCATTTTAAAATGCTCTTGTTCATTGAGATGAACTGGTAGAATCTGTGATCTCTAACCCGGTTTGTTCGGTGACTTCCATGGCTGCAATACGATGTGTTTTCAGCCAACTGGCAACCTGGGGTGTTGAAATATTATTGGTAAACTGGCGGGGTGCAGTATCGCTCAGATCGATCGAAACAAAAACAAACATTTCAAAGAAGAATAACTGGCCATTGTTTTTTTGCTAAACAATTAGCATTTTTCCTACATATTTTCAAGCATATTATGGTATTTTTATGCTTTAGTAAAGTAAAAAACGTACATGCAGCACCTTTAAGATCAATTGTAAGTTAGAATGCAGGTAAAAATCCATTTCCCTATGGAGAAAATTAATGACATTTTTTACTTTTGCACTCTATAATCATAAAAAGAGCTCCACCAATCATAGACGATGCTTTTACCTTGGAAACAGAAGCTCATCCATCTACCCATAACACACTGTGAATGGCATGATCACATCGGGATTTCAATCACAATTTTTTTTTTTAAATACAAAATTTTGCAATCAAACTTGTTTACGTCCAATCAAAAGCTGAAAGGTTATGATTCAAGATTGGTCTGACTGGTTCAAGGCTTGTTTGAATTTTTTATTGAAGAATTAAAATAAAATAAATAAAAAGCAGTGTATAAAATGAACGGGAAAATCAAGGCAACTGAAAAAAAGGAGGTCACTTTATTACCAATGGATGCATCTAATATGCAAAAACACATTACATATACATGTTTATGGACTGAGAGCCCAGAGTTTCTCCTGGACTTTGCCCTTTGCAGTTTGCATGGCTAATGTTTGCTTAAGACTCATTCAGGAAACCAACAAATACATGTTTTGGTATTTTGCACCCTATGAATACACTTTTGGGGCACCAGGAATGTATTGGATTGTAAGTCAAAGGAGAAACTCAACAGGAAGGCAGCAAAATTCTTGCCTGGAAGGTTGAAGCCAGGCCTATTAAGATGACCTGTATCAGCACCCTTTGTTAAAACGCTAATGGGATCCAGCAGAGATGCAAATGAGCATGAGAGATGGAAAGCGGCCGCTCTTGACCGAAAGAATGAAAACATAAAAGCAAAGGCTAAATAAGTGCATATATTTGCATCAAAGCTGCCCAATGTGGGCCGTGATTGATCCTGCACATATGGCCGTGCTCATGGAGAGGTGATTAATCTTACTACCACAGTTCAAAACCTATTTAACGGGAATTTGTTTGGCGAGGCAGCCAAATGTGTCCACAGTAATTACGTGTCACTTTTCTTTGCCACCACCGATATTTCATTTCCTGTGTTTCTGCGAAGGGGTTCCTCCCGAAATGTAACTTCCCACCCCGTCACACACAAACACGCTTACAAATGGGCACCATAAAAAGCACCAGATGTATGGGTTATGGAGTTAGTGAAAATAAAAGAAAATGAAAGATTTTTCTCTGGAATGGCTTGTAATGGGTTTGGCAAACAATCCTTTGTTTATTTAAACCCTGCACTGCTATATCAAGCCCAGATGTAGTTGATAGCTCTTGGGGTGGGGGGAAAGGAAAACACAAGGAAAAGCACTCACACCACCCTTTACGCAGAGGGGCTGAGTTTCATAAGGGAAATTAAAACTGTCAAAAATGTACACAATTAAAATTTGTTAAATTAATGGGCTGAAAAATGCAATTTTTTGGGTGCAGCAGGTATCCAGATGATCAGGTCAACAGGAGGCGCTATTAAAATGATTATGATGGATGGTGACAGATCGGCAGCCGATTAATTGGGACGTTGGGAGAAGCGTGATTAAACATTTTGTAGTCACCTAGAATCCCAGACATCTTTTTCAATAGAGTACCAGCAAGAACAGCACATGCGGAAGAATACGGACACAGGTCATAATTCCATTTTACCAAAGTGTTCTCGCTGAGGAACTCAGAGCTGAATAAAAGCAGGACCAGAGCAAGGACCTCTCCACCCTCCCGGTCTTCGAGATCTCCACTGAACCGCTTCTCCTCTTCGCGAGACGGAACGCGACGCTGTGGTCATCGGTACTTCCATCGTCCGGCATGTCCGCGCTACTTCAGGTAAAGGTAAGGTGCGCACTCACTGCTTTCCTGGTGCTCGTGTTCTCGGCGTCGCCGCGCAGGTTCCCGAGATCCTGAACGGTGACGAGCGCATCGGAGCTGTCGTGCTGCACGCTGGAACGAACGCGACATCAGGCTGCGGCAGACGGAGATTCTGAAGAAGGACTACCGAGTCTGGTCGAGACGGTGCGCAGAACATCGCCTGAAGCAACGATCATCGTGTCTGGACCCCTTCCCACGCACCGACTAGGACATGAAAGGTTTAGTAGATTACTTGCTCTAAATGAATGGTTAATGTCATGGTGTAATGAACAGAAGCTGCTCTTTGTAAATAATTGGAATCTGTTTTGGGAGCGACCTAGGCTCTTCCGTCCTGATGGCCTTCACCCCAGCAGAATCGGAGCGGCTCTACTGTCGGACAACATCTCCAGGGCGCTACACACCACCATATGACTAGTAAGTCAAAGTTCAAATCACAGTCTTTGCTGTCCTAACTTAATTGACATAAGTACCAATGTAGAACATTATATAGAAACTGTGTCTATTCCTCGTTTAGTGAGGTCAAACTTTAAATCTACTGTAAGATCTAGGAAAAATCTAATTGTGATTAAACCAGAAAATCTCAATATTAGTGAACAAAAACAATTTCTAAAACTAGGTCTTCTAAACATTAGATCGCTCACACCTAAGGCGGTTATTGTAAATGAAATGGTCACAGATAATAGTTTCGATGTACTTTGCCTTACTGAAACCTGGCTTAAGCCAAATGATTATTTCGGTCTAAATGAGTCTACTCCACCAGGATACTGTTATAAGCATGAGCCCGTCTGATTGGTCGTGGCGGCGGTGTTGCAATAATCTATAGAGATATTCTAAATGTTACTCAGAAAACAGGTCACAGGTTTAATTCGTTTGAAGTACTAGTGCTAAATGTTACGCTCTTAGATGTAAGAAAGAAAACCGTTTTATCTCTAGCCTTGGCTACTGTATATAGACCTCCAGGGCCCTATGCTGATTTCCTAAAAGAGTTTGCAGACTTTCTATCAGATCTATTGGTCAATGTCGATAAAGCATTAATTGTTGGAGATTTTAACATACACGTAGATAACACAAATGATGCGTTAGGGGCTGCGTTTACGGATCTATTAAACTCCTTTGGGGTCAAGCAAAACGTCACTGGTCCGACTCATCGTCTTAATCACACACTAGATTTAATTATATCACATGGAACCAACCCAACCGATATAGATATTATACAACAAAGTGATGATGTCACTGACCATTACATGGTAACTTGCATACTGCGTACTGCTGAAATCTGTCATGTTGTGCCACGTTATCGACTAGGCAGAACGATCCTTCCAACCACTATAGATAGATTCTCAAATAGCTTACCTGATCTGTCTCAGCTGCTCAGTGAACCCAAACAAACAGATGAACTAGAGGAAATGACTAGCAGTATGAGCACCATTTTCTCTAGTACATTAGAAAATGTTGCACCAATTAGATTAAAAAGGTTAGAGAGAAAACTAAAGCACCATGGTACAACAGTGCTACACATGTTATCAAGAGAGAAACTCGTAACTTAGAGCGTAAATGGAAACAAACTAATTTAGAGGTCTTTAGAATCGCGTGGAAAGATAGTACGTCACGTTATAAAAAGGCCCTAAAAGCAGCCAGGGCTGAGCATCTCCGCAAACTAATAGAAAATAACCAAAATAATCCAAGGTTTTTATTTAACACCGTGGCTAGATTAACAAATAAACAAGCATCGCCTGAGCAAAATATTCCGTTACAGTTTAGTAGTAACGATTTTATGAATTTCTTCACTGAGAAAA
Source organism: Gobiocypris rarus (assembly GCA_023029165.1). Classification (NCBI taxonomy): domain Eukaryota; kingdom Metazoa; phylum Chordata; class Actinopteri; order Cypriniformes; family Gobionidae; genus Gobiocypris; species Gobiocypris rarus. Next base: position 6,134,840 of record CM040921.1, on the reverse strand, counting down.
TAGAAAGCATCAGAAACAGAATTGTAAATGTACAACCTTTAATGATGTCTTATGATTCAACCTCAATTATCGCCCCTCAAGAACTACTACACCGCTTTAAAACTATAGGACAGGAAGAGCTAAATAAACTTATCATTGCATCTAAACCAACAACATGTTTATTAGATCCAATACCCACTAAACTACTGAAAGAGCTGTTACCTGTAGTGGAAGAGCCTCTTCTCAATATTATTAACTCGTCTTTATCTTTAGGTCATGTTCCAAGAATATTCAAGTTGGCAGTCATAAAACCTCTCATTAAGAAGCCACAATTAGATCATAATAACCTAGCAAATTACAGACCCATTTCAAATCTTCCATTTATGTCTAAAATACTAGAAAAAGTTGTGTCTGCTCAATTGTGCTCTTTCTTGCAAGAAAATGATATCTATGAAAAATTTCAATCCGGATTCAGACCACACCATAGCACAGAAACTGCGCTCGTTAAAATCACAAATGATTTACTTCTAGCTTCTGACCAAGGCTGTATCTCAATACTAGTTCTACTCGATCTTAGTGCTGCGTATCATAAAATACTCTTAGATCGACTTCAAAATTACACTGGTGTTCAGGGAAAGGCATTAAACTGGTTTAGATCGCATTTATCAGACCGCTACCATTTTGTCTGTCTAAATGGGGAAAAATCAAAGATAACGTCAGTAGACTATGGGGGTGCCGCAAGGATCTGTGTTAGGCCCTCTGCTATTCTCAATATATATGCTGCCACTTGGTAATATTATAAGAAAACATGGAATTAATTTCCACTGTTATGCTGATGACACTCAATTATATATTTCATCACGACCAGATGAAAACGCTAAATTATCTAAACTGACAGCGTGTGTTGAAGATATTAAATACTGGATGACGTGTAATTTTCTGCTATTAAATTCAGATAAAACAGAGGTATTACTTATTGGTCCAAAAAACGGCCCACAAAACCTCTCACAATGCAACTTTAACTTGGAAGGACGTCCTGTCACTTTATCCACTACAGTAAAAGACCTGGGTGTTATATTAGACCGCAACTTGTCTTTCAAAAATCATATTTCATATGTTACAAGAACGGCATTTTTCCACCTTAGAAACATTGCTAAGCTACGTAACATGCTATCTATTTCTGATGCAGAAAAGTTAGTTCATGCATTCATGACCTCAAGACTAGATTACTGTAATGCTTTATTAGCTGGTTGTCCTGCATCCTCAATAAACAAGCTACAGTTAGTCCAAAACGCAGCTGCTAGAGTTCTTACTAGGTCAAGAAAATATGATCATATAACACCAATTTTATCATCTCTACACTGGTTACCTATTAAGTTCCGTATCAATTACAAAGTATTGCTACTGACCTATAAAGCCCTAAATGGTTTAGCTCCAGTGTATTTAATGGATCTTCTATCGCCCTACAATCCATCGCGCTCTTTAAGATCACTAAACTCGAGGCTTCTGGTCGTTCCTAGGATATCTAAGTCCACTAAAGGAGGGAGGGCATTTTCACATTTAGCTCCTAAACTCTGGAATAGCCTTCCTGATATTGTTCGAGGTTCAGACTCGCTGTCCCAGTTTAAAACTAGATTAAAGACGCATCTCTTTAGCCAAGCATTCACATTATAATTACCTTTTATACTACAGTTAAATCGGATCAAAAGAATTAATATTCTGAACAGCAGCTATGCTAATTATTTCCCATCTGCTTTTCTGTTATTATCTCGGGACACTAGTCCCGAGGTAAATAGTTGGTCAGCTCCAGTTTGTATCCAGCCTCTCATGGAGACTTCAGATGCCCCAACACCTGTGATGAGACGACTGACGCCTGTGAAGAGACGACTCAACGCCAGCGCTGTTATAGCGGCCTAAAATAATACAAGATTGATTAACTTTTTCTAACATTTTTTCAATGTACATTTATAAAATGCACTTTCTGTAAAGCTGCTTTGAAACAATGTGTATTGTGAAAAGCGCTATACAAATAAATTTGAATTGAATTGAATTGAATTGAAGCTGAATGCTCTCACTACATCATGCAATATGTTGTTAACTATTTGTTCAAGAGAATTTTGTAATACAGAACATTTCATAAGTGCTTCAAACAGACATAAAAGAAAAAGATAAAGACATATAAAAGGTCAGATTTAAAATCATTTAAAAGTGGAAAAGGCAACTTTTGTAAAAAACATTTACACTCCTTTTCAAAAGAAGTGTCTTCTGCTCTCCAAGGCTGCATTTATTTCATAAATAAATCAGTAAAAACGTTAATATTGTGAAATATTATTATGATTTAAAAGAACTGTTTTCTATTTGAATATATCTTTAAAATATAATTTATTTCTCCATTTATTTCATCATTCCTCCAGTCTTCAGTGTCATGTGATCCTTCAGAAATCATTCTATGCTGATTTGCTGCTCAAGATTTTTAAATTATTATTATACATTTTGTGGAATTCATGCTACCTCTTTTTCAGGATTATTTGATAAATATAAAGTTTATAAGATTATATATACAAATATACACAATCAGGCATAACATTATAACCACCTTACCAATATTGTGTTGGTCCTCATTTTGCTGCCAAAACAGCCCTGACCCATCTAGGCATGGACTCCACTAGACCCTTGAAGGTGTGCTGTGGCATCTGGCACCAAGATGTTAGCAGCAGATCTTTTAAGTCCTGTAAATTGCTGGGAGGGGCCTCCTTGGATCTGTCTTGTTTGTTCAGCACAACCCACAGATGCTCGATTGGATTGAGATCTGGGGAATTTGGAGGCCAAGTCAACACATCAAACTTGTTGTTGTGCTCCTTAAACCATTCCTGAAGTTAATGTGCACAGTAAGTTGTGAAAAAAAGAACATGGTGTTATATCACGCTGAATAACACACATCAGAAGCGCACGATTGCAAATTTTTGCACCTGAATGATCAAATACAACCACATTAATCAAAATGCCCATCATGTGGAGTATCTCACTTAAATACAGTGGGTATGGTGTAAGAGAAATTAAACAGTTCGGTGAAAACCGCAGATTGAGATATGTTTGAGTATTAGATCCAAGCATTCGGTCTTAAAGTCGGTCCTAAAATATCTGTCTGTGTCATTAATGTTAATTAAAAAAATAATAAATCTACTGTACCTGAAGAACGGTATTTTCTAAAAGAAAAATCTCAACTGTTTTTGTCCTATTCTTTGTTCTTTTTATATAAAAATATAGAAAAAAAATGCCTTCGCCGGCTTGCCTTCTTCCCATAGTGCATCCTGGTGCCATGTATTCCCCAGGTAAGCGACTATGCTGTCCCATACGCAACAAACTGTGATGCACTGTGTATTCTGACACATTTCTATCAGAACCAGCATAAACTTCTTGAGAAATTTGAGCTACAGTAGCTTGTCTGTTTGGTCGGACCACACGGGTCAGCCTTCGCTCCCCACGTGCATCAATGAGCCTTGGCTGCCCATGACCCTGTCGCCGGTTCACCACTGTTCCTTCTTTGGACACTTTGATAGATATTGACCACTGCAGACTGGGAACACCCCACAAGAGCTGCCGTTTTGGAGATGCTCTGACCTGTCGTCTAGCTATTACAATTTGGCCCTTGTCAAACTCGCTCAAATCCTTCGCTTACCCATTTCTCTTGCTTCTAACGCAGCAACTTTGAGAACAATGCCTAATACATCCCACCCACTAGATAGATGCGGATATAGTTCTAGTTTATATAGTTCTAGTTTTGATAGGACCTCTTAAACTAAGATTCCAAAATGACACCAAGATACCAAAGTTAGGATGCAGTCTTTTGCCTCAGTCTCTTCATTCTAAGATGCAGATCTAGTGTGTAAACGATGTCTTAATGTCCTAAGCTGTCAACTTCAAACCATGTTGGACAGTGTCAAACAAGTCTGCGCTTGAATTACCTTGAGAATTACTGGCTGGGACATGCCTTGTGACTCTAATGGATATCAAGATGACAAATGATCCACCTGATGCCTTCAACAATACTTCAAAAAATTACAGGCCACGTGTTCACTCCTCCGTCTCGCCTTAAGATCCGGTCATAAACCCTCAATTTTCTTCTGTATGACTTGAGATAATTGGCTTCAAACAGGTTTCTCTAGAGAAAATTGATCAACAAAAAGGGTTATAAGGACACTTTAGTGACGAGTGTGAACCGTAAAAGGAAATGTCATTTTCACATCCTCAAACGTCCCTGTGGACAATGATGACCCAATCAGACAAATGCTGATAACATGTTGTGATTTAAATGGTCAGAGGATGATTGATATGCTGAAAATGGACTAAGACAATTGAGCAAAGGGAAACAGAGAGAAGGAGGTTGAGAGAGAGAGAAACCAATTTATGAACCTCAAAGGGTGACTAGCTGAAAATAGCCTGGAAGACAACATTTTTGATCCAGGTCTTGTGGTTATTAGCAGGTCTTAAAATGAGGTAAATACAACCACAGATGAACAACTACACACAACTACACATTTTTTAACAAAAATAAAGCCAAAATCTTGAAACCGTGGGTGACAATCTAAGTACACCTTATGATTCAACTGACCTACCGGTAAGCCCCTCCCCACAAACACAGAGGAGCCAATGGCAGATGAATACCAGTTGCACAGGGACCGGAACTCGGACATCTTTAGGTTTCAGCACCATAGAGAAACATTGGAAAATCTGAAGCTCTTGTCGGTTTGATGGTGTATATGCTACAAAAATGGTAAAAGGATGTGCCTGGTGTACTGTAAAACTGATTCCAGTTTTCCTGAGAGGATTTTTTTCTGATTGTTAAACTCTCATTAAGTTACAATTAAAATTATTAAGTATCTAAATAACTAACTGTTCTCACATCATGTAACAGTGTAGATCAAAAACACATAAACGAAGGTCTACATTTTAGTGCCTCTCCATATTAAACTGGTTAAATGTAAATTTATTTAATTTAATCTTACCCTGCGGTACACTTACACTTCACTTCCCACATGCACACCTTTTAAAAGGGCAAATAAAAAAAATTGCAACGACATAATGAAAGTAGAAATTAGTAATTTACACAATTTACCGCTATAGCAAATATATACAGATACAGTACATAACGTTACCAGAATAGAGACGTCCTGCTGTAGTCCCTGTTGCTGCTGCTCCTCTTCAATTTCAGCCTCTGGATCTGATTCTGGATCATATATGTATGGCTGAATCTGATTGATAGCCATCGTTTATTTAAGACAACGTTTTTTTCCACTTTTTCCAAGGATGTCACAGCCTTCAACGCAATAGCTGCACGCACTCCTGACTTTTTAGCTCTGCCCACACGATAAGCCTCCAGCCGATTGGTTTTATTCGGAAAGACTTGGTACAGTGTATCTCTCTTTTATAAATATGATAGGATGCAATACTACTCTATAGGTAATCAAGATTGACATGAGATTGACATAAACTGTATGTGACATCCCCCTTTTTAATGATAACGCAACGAAGAGAGAGTTTGTTAATGAGACGTTAATGCACACTTTTTAGGGCAGGGCTTACCGATAGGTCAATTGCTAGTATAACCAACTTTAGCAATAGGTTGAAGTAATCATTTTCTGTATGACTTTATAAATCTCTCACATTGTTGTGGGAATTTTGGCCCACTCTTCTTTATAACGTTGCTTCAGTTATCTGAGGTTTGCATTTGTTTATGCAATGCTCTCTTACAGCATTTCAATCTGGTTGAGGTCTGGACTTTGACTGGGCCAGTGCAACACCATAATCATTTCTTTTTCAGCCATTCTGTTCTGCCATTTCTCCATTTGTCTTATGAATGAGAGTTGATATCAACTTTGGAATCTTCAGACTGGTGATCAAAAATGCAGAAGGTGTCCAAAAACTGGTTAAGGGGCAAAAATATGCTGATCCACAAGGCCTTGAGATTGAAACACTGGTGTCCATCAGCCTGCAGGAAAAGTGCTAAGCAGACAGAAGCAGAACACAGAGTGACCCGTCTGTGTAAACCTGAACTCAGCAGCTCTGGCTCACCTTTGATAAGATGTCCTCACTGTGGTACATTGCATAAATACCACGCTGTCAGGAAGGATGAGATCTGACCTGCTATGGCTGGGCATGGTAAGAGCTGATGGTGCTGCCACAGCATACAAACACACATACTACACACTCTTTTCAACATACACACACAGATCAAATACAAAGAGGGCATATCTGAATGTGAGCTTTGCCACCTTTACCTCAGAAGGCTTCCTATGGCTTCAGAAGTCCTTGGTGCCAAAGGATTACTGTATACATTTAAATTTTAAGCAGGACTTTGAGACATATCCTGGGAAACTCTTTTAAAATAAACTCTTTTGAGTTTATGTCAACATTTTCTAACATTTACACCGCAAAACTTCCTTCCCGGTCCACCTAGAGCATTACTGAAACTGATCTGCAAAAACGCTCATTCATAAGCCATTTTGAAAAGAATGTCACAACCATGAGCACATTCACATATAGCATAACAGTCCGTACTGTGGCATTAATGCTAAGTTTAAAGTATTAGAGTGCTAAGACTAATGCTAGTTGGTTCAGAGTGTGATTCATATTCATTAATCAATTTGAAACCCAGACAAACGATTCATCCATCCATCTATCAAACCTCCAAGCTACTTTTAGGGTTGTGGGACAAACTATTAATTTATGATTTATTTCCCTTGATCAGTTCAAAATGTTTAATTGAATCAATTCAAAACTCACGCAAGTGATTTGTGTGCCTTAGCATTTAAAAATATTACAATTAAATTGTTTTTTGTTTAATTTAGATTTTATGAATGTAATTATAATATTATATTAAATTATATTGAAAGGCTGGATCTTATCGCTCAGCCCTAAAAATGCCCCTTTTAAAGTGCCCCTATTATGCAACTTTAAGGCTCCTATTTTTGTTTTGGAGGTCTCCTACAACAGGTTTACATGCATCAAAGGTCAACAAATTCCTTTTCTCATATTATACATTGCACATCACAACATTACTGCCCCTGGACCACAAAACCAGTCATAAGTCGCACAGGTATATTTGTGACAATAGCATTGTATGGGTCAAAATTATCGATTTTTCTTTTATGCCAAATAATTTGAATATTAAGTAAAGATCATGTTCCATGAAGATATTTTGTAAATTTCATACTGTAATTATATTACAAATGTATTATCATTAGTAATATGCATTGCTAAGGACTTCATTTAAGCAGCAAGATATTTTTGCACCCTCAGATTCCAGATTTTCAAATAGTTGTATCTTGACCAGATATTGTCCTATGCTAACAAACCATACATAGAGCTTATTTATTCAAAAAATAAAAATAAAATAAAATAAAACACCCTTATGAATGGTTTTGTGCTCCAGGGTCACATTTTTCAATTATTCTCAAATCCCTACTTTCCTCCTTTTGTGTTTCAGAAGCTAAATGCCTATTACCATAACTGACCTTCAGAGGAGGCTTCTTCAGTCCTCAGCGATTGTACACACTGTAAAGACAGTTATGATGACATTGATTTTACCATATCTATTCAATTCTGATAATGAAACATGGGAAGACTAGTTATTTAACCTGAACCTCCATCGTAAAGATGAATTGAGACGTTTCTCATTGGTATGATACTCATTTTGAGGTACATTGTGAGATGTTACAAATGTAATTCCTCACCATCAGCATTAACAAGTGTATGTTCATCAACAAATCAATGTGTATATTCCTAATTTATAGCGGTGCACTATCATTAATAAACACAGTTTTAGGCAATAGTGGCCCACAGCTGATTAGCAGAAGTAAAGACAGAAATAATGTGAGTAAGCTGAAAACTTACGCAATATAAAACACAAAACTACGTATTTTGAACACCCAGTATACATCAATAATTATTCATACTTACAGGTAATGATTCTGAGGACAAAGCTGGTCCAAATAAACTGGGTACTGACCCATTTTTCAAGAGCAAGCATTTTGCAAATCCTGCATTGAACTTAAGAAGCAGTCGTCAGTAAAATTACGAGTTTGTGGGCGTATCAAGTTGTTCACGGGTGGACAACGTACAACATATGCAGGCATTATCCAAAAAATTTTCTAGTGACATACACTCACCTAAAGGATTATTAGGAACACCTGTTCAATTTCTCATTAATGCAATTATCTAATCAACCACATGGCAGCTGCCTCAGTGCATTTAGGGGTGTGGTCCTGATCAATACAATCTCCTGAACTCAAAACTGAATGTCAAAATGGGAAAGAAAGGGGATTTAAGCAGTTTTGAGCGTGGCATAGTTGTTGGTGCCAGACGGGCCGGTATGAGTATTTCACAATCTGATCAGTTACTGGGATTTTCACACACAACCATTTCTAGGGTTTATAAAGAAGGTTGTGAAAAAGGAAAAACATCCAGTATGCGGCAGTCCTGTGGGGGAAAATGCCTTGTTGATGCTAGAGGTCAGAGGAGAATGGGCCGACTGATTCAAGCTGATAGAAGAGCAACTTTGACTGAAATAACCACTCGTTTCAACCGAGGTATGCAGCAAAGCATTTGTGAAGCCACAACACGCACAACCTTGAGGTGGATGGGCTACAACAGCAGAAAACCCCACGGGTACCACTACAAATAGGAAAAAGAGGCTACAATTTGCACAAGCTCACCAAAATTGGTCAGTTGAAGACTGGAAAAATGTTGCCTGGTCTGATGAGTCTCGATTTCTGTTGAGACATTCAGATGGTAGAGTCAGAATTTGGCGTAAACAGAATGAGAACATGGATCCATCATGCCTTGTTACCACTGTGCAGGCTGGTGGTGGTGGTGTAATGGTGTGGGGGATGTTTTCTTGGCACACTTTAGGCCCCTTAGTGCCAATTGGGCATTGTTTAAATGCCACAGCCTACCTGAGCATTGTTTCTGACCATGTCCATCCCTTTATGTCCACCATGTACCCATCCTCTGATGGCTACTTCCAGCAGGATAATGCACCATGTCATAAAGCTCGAATCATTTCAAATTGGTTTCTTGAACATGACAATGAGTTCACTGTACTAAAATGGCCCCCACAGTCACCAGATCTCAACCCAATAGAGCATCTTTGGGATGTGGTGGAACGGGAGCTTTGTGCCCTGGATGTGCATCCCACAAATCTCCATCAACTGCAAGATGCTATCCTATCAATATTGGCCAACATTTCTAAAGAATGAATTTCTTTCATCATTCTGAATCTGATCTGAATGCAGTTTTTGACAAAACGTGATTTTCTCAGCTCTTTTTTCAAAATGTTGCTTTTTTATGAAACTTGCACATATTGTGTTGACAAAAAAAAGGAATGCATGAAGCTAGAATAAAACGTTTCTTTGTTGTTGATGTTGTTGCTGTTGTTGTTGTTTAAAAGAAGCGGGTCTATTCTTTCTTTTTGATATATTGCATGTTCACATATTCAAACAACAAAATATTCTATGGGCCATTACATTTTTGTGAAAATCATCAAAAACCCTGGCGGTTACTGGAAACTTTTTTTTTTAAACGCTGGCGGAGTTAAAATCAGCATGAACATGACGAACAACACATGTGACCAAGTATGTGTAATTAGAAAGTAAATCGGGTCAGTTTTAAGTTCATGTTTACTCTAAATGAATATGATCAGTTTTGATTTATTTTGATGAGTGTTTGCATTCTCTGTGGTCTATGCTATTAATTTAGAAGTTAGAAGTACCGAGAATTACAGCAGTGGTGCTTTTGGGATTCATAATCTCTAGCACTGCAGACTGTAAAAGTTTTTAGGAACATTATGCTAATATTACTGAAGGTAGGAGTACATTACCAGTAAACAGCTTGCGAACAGTTAATGTCCTCGCCTGGTGATTAGAGAAAGTAAGAGCGTTTTTTTCCCAGGGCGTAGCTAAAAGTGAAGCATGGTAGATGTTTAGAGAGCGGCCTGCCGTTCGTTATTTAATCTCCTGGAGGAATTGAGGATCAGTGTTTGATTAAGACAGTCGTTTACGAACAAACAGAGCTGACAGCACGATGAGCCCTAGACAAATTGGCTTTGGCGCTAAATTCATTTATCTTACGCGAAGAGAGGCCCTTTTTCTCACAACCTGCATCGGGGGGCTTTTCATTAGGATACGAGCAAAAGACTGGACGGGGAGTGATGGAGAGGTAAGGAGAAAGATGTTGTTCTGCACAGGTTGTATTAGCATAAATCAGCCGGCCCATATGTGCTGTAGAGCAGCTGCTCTGAGCTGTATCCCATGATGCAACCCTATGCCCATGCACTTGTTGCAAAGGAAGATGGACTAGCTTTGCCTTTTAATCCTCAGCACCGCCAAATTAAATCTGCAGGCTAGAAAGACGAGAGGACGGAGCCGCGATCATTTTCATTTACTATTTAATTGATCTTTCTTGCCGGTGGTGGTCTCTCTGGCTCACCCCTTTTTTCAGTCCGCGCTCATCAGTCTCAGATCTTGCTTTAACCTGGCAGAACTGGCCGACTCCAAATTGAATCTGGACCGACATGGGGAGGGGGTGGAGGGGGAGGGGGTGGAGAGGGGGAGGGGGTGGAGGGGGTCTTCTCATTTGAGACTATCTTTAGAAAGAGGGCGTTAGGAGAGACTCCCGCTGGGCAGGAGAATGTGAGAGATAATCATCACAGACCTTGTGCTGATGCCACATACACATACATGTGTGCACTAAAACATGCACAGATGAATTCACACACACACACACACACACACACACACACACACACACACACACACACACACACACACACACACACACACACACTCTCTCACACATCCCAAATCCCTCGTCCTCAGGGCGCCAGGAGTTCTACATCTTTAAAACAGTCAATTTTCTCCCAAAAGTGTGCCACCTGCTCTTGGCAGCTCAATGGCTGGCACAGGGGAGATAAGTGAGAGGCAGCACCTGAGGGATTTGGAAAATCTGCTGCAACTCATCAGATTTTCCTGCTTTGCACTTCTCAAAAGTTCTGGTAATCACAGATTATAGTCTAGCCTTAAACGTGCGTCTGTAGGCATTTGTGCTTGAGTGTGTGTGTGCGGTGAGGTTTTGTGTTGGCTTGTGCATGATTACATGAGCACGTGTGTTTGAATTAACCTTTATCACGCCCACGCTTGCTCAGGATCTCAAATTGTATATTAAATCGTGTCAAACAATAATGTAGAGGCCTGTGCACTTGGATCAGCTCAGTAGCATTGCTGTAAGGTAGAGGTTTGTCACCAAGGCAACAACATAACATCCTGCAATGCATGAGTAGTTCGGCCTGTTTCTCAGGGGTACATCTGGACTAAATATACTAGTTTTTGTTTTCAACCCCTCTCATTTTGTTTCACACCACTGTGCGAATGACATGACTTTCAGAGGGAGTAACATATTTCTAAGGGGTTCATCTGTTCATTGCTACCCCTAGGCAAATGTCGGCTATCTTAAACACATTTTTTTTTGACAAAACTCTGAAGATTCTGGCACTTTTATAAGGGGGAAGAGGAAATGGCCCTAGAGTCTCAAATCAGTACACGGAGCTGTCACATTTTTCACATTCATTCATTTAAAGTTCACAATTAAACATTTGAACATTTTCTGTGATTTGTTGAAGAACGTTGTTTGCTAATAAAAGTATGACGTCATAGTAATGCTAGTTCCATAGCTCAACTGGTGGAGCAAGATTCTAGCAACATCAAGGTCATAGGTACATTTCCCATACTGGCAAAATGTGAACTTTAAATAAACTCTAAGCATTTTCTAAATCCAAATGTGAATCAGGCTAACAAAGATAAGCATGCTGAAATTGTGAGTGTGACTTGCAATCTTACAGCACAGCCCATAAAAATGAGTCAAAAAAATTACTGAGTGTCTATTTACAGTAAGTACAAATAGCCCGCCTTGTTGGCATCTTTACAGACATTCACTATGTCCCAAAGTTAGTTGGTGGTTCTCGCTTTATTACGTTTGGTTGCAGCGGTCGGATGGCTACCTGCAAGACAGCAGCAAAAGGCAGAGAACCCCGGACAGGTTTATGGTCCCAGGTGAAGGCGGTGGCTGAGGAGGATGCTACTTGAGATTCGATGGAGAGAACAGAGGACGAGGAGGTGGCTGCGAGTCTTCCTAAACCTTCAGCAGTGCCCAGTCCACTACAGTCCAATCGCTTCAGGTGGGACACCTGGCGAAGGAATGGTGGCCCTAATGCGTGAGGTCCTTGATGCGCAACAGCAGAGGGAAGAGAGATATCTGCGGGAGCTCCGGGGTCAACTTGAGTCCATCTGGAGTCTCTCCAGCCTGGTGAGACCTCGTACGACATGGAGAGCTTACAGATGGAGCTACCAATGCCAGCAGCACAGAGAGTATCCACATGAGAAGTACCAGCATGTAACCGAGACTCCATGAATATTACTGCACCAAGTCAGCTGATGCAGTGGACTGAACCGAAGATGCCAGTCTTCCATCAGGAGGAAGACATTGAAAATTATCTTCGGCAGTTTGAGCGGCTGGGCAGGACCTGGAGGTGGCCTGAGGAGGAGTGGAGCTATCGGCTTGTTCCGTTGCTGACAAGGCAGACACTGGAGGCGTACCACATAATTAGCCCCCACCCAAACCACAGTCAACATGACAGTGAGCAGTTTGCAATCAAGGAGAAATTTCATAATCTCCCCAAACCTCTGCTTTTTGTCAACACTATATTTCATTACATGCATCACTTCACTTTAATAAAGCAAGATTATCTTCTCAAGGCAACACAAACAGTTTCACCCATCAGGACTGAAGATACGCACGCAACCAAAACCACACACGATCTCTCACATGCACAGTGAAATACCCACCAATGTGAATGCATTTGTAACTTGAGCACGGGCTGGAAAATAAAGATTAGTTTCAATTCTAGAACCGGATGTGTGCGGATAATTATCAGTGGTGTTTGCTAAGGCAAGCATCATTATTACTATAGCTCATACATATGCTTAGTGATTTGAACAAATCCCTAACTCTGAGTATTAAACTCAAGAGTGTAACTCGTCCCACATCGCTTGTGCTCCAGAGATCTAAGAATGATGGCTCAATTATGTGACTTGTTAATAAGAGGTGTACCATTACTGTTATTCTAACTTGGTAAAGCATAAAATGGGTGAAAAACATAACATAGACAAACACAGAGAGCATGGCCAGAACCATATCTTATTAGAATATAATAGAAACTTGGGGGTGATCTCTTTTTAATGCCTTTGTAATGATTTCAACCGAGGGGCCAACAAGTGTAAAACAAGTGTTGGGACTTTTGATTTAGATGTGTACATTGACCCTTTTTGCTGGTTACATTGTTAGTTACTTATTGTGTTATTTTTGTGCCACAATTCTGCACAAATCAGTCACTGAATCATTGAATGGTTTGTAAACAAAAAAAAGTCTTAATATCATTTATTAAATGTGCGTGTGTAGCAGCTGCGGCTTGTCTGTATATGGGCAGAAAGGTTGGCTATGTAATGAATGTACAGAGGGTGCCGCTGACCTCCCGAGCTCAACAGGGTCCCACATTTTCCCAATGTAAAATGGAAATACAGCATGCCCTAATTGAGAGCCTATAGGCAGAATGCTGCGTTACATTTACCTCAGAAGAGGGATACAGGGGCTGGGAATGACTTTACAACCGAGGTGACCATGTTCCAGTACACTCCGAAAAACTAACAGGAATGCATCCAGGCAAACCTTTGTTGTGCTTGCTCTTTCAGTTTCCCAGTTGCAAATCCTACTTCATAAGGGGGGTTTCAGTTAAAAGTTCTTACTGGGACCTAGGAATTTCCCACATCCGAGGACAAATGGAATGCACCAGAAGATAGAATTCTGTGTATGTATGTAGAGCTTGGCAATTAACATTATAGTGTCAGTATTTTTGACGCGCTGCTCACGCTGAATTAAAGCCACAGTGCATTGTTCTGATCAAAACTGACCTGATTAACATGAAAAATAGCTAATTTCACCATGAGATCATGTAGTGAAGTGTTCCGTGTGTTTCACAAGCACCATATGACATCCGGCACTGCTGTGAAAAAAAAAAACAACAACAACAACTCATCACTGCCAGAAGTTTTTGCTCAAACTTCAAAGGCCTGTTTAAATGATTAAAACTAAAGGCTTATTTTAAGATTAAGAGTACTTTTATCACGTAAACTACCTTTATACAGCATGTTGCATATGTGTTTGGGGACAGAGGGGAACACAGTCGCATGTGCTGCAGATATATGCTGCTCATCATAAATCAAAGCACGAGACAGACAGGGGTCCGAAGAGAACAGCAGGAAAGTGACAGAATGGACGATATTCGTCTGTATTTGCAATATACGAGCTGCGGTTCAGCTGCGCGAGACAAACGCAGCCGGTGTGAAAGCACAACTGACACGCGCCGCTCCCGCTCTCCATACGCACCGCTTCTGCCCTGCCAACGCACTGCTAGCGCGTGCGGTGTGAAGCCAGTGTTAGGCTATTAGCAGTTAATCACGTTAGTCATATATACAGGGGTGCCGCCAGAAATTCTGGGCCCTATGGAAAACAAAATTTCTGGGCCCCCTACAATTTTACAGATAAAATTTAACCCAATAAACATGCCCTGTATACTTTAAAAAAGATACTTAGCACATTGCATAGTTAAAATGTCTAAAGATGAGTACAAAGCCTACAAAAACAAGAAAAAAATATAGAAAGATGTACTTGTTTACATAAAAGGGAGAACATTTACTATCTCAATTGCAAGCATAACAGAACATAACATAATGTCTTAATATAAAATATTAAAATATCTATTTTGTAAACTCCTTATTGCCAGTTGTTAATACGGACACATGTTTTATTCCATTTTATATTATATTATTTTTTCTGGGGCATTTTATTCATATTAAGAACATCAAGTGACGCCTGCTTTCACACATACTCCGCCTGCAGGGCGTATGCGGTGGGTATTTTTTCCGTACCCATGTTAACGGATTACATCTTTCACACTGCACGCGGATGCTGTCTGGCCGTGCGTTCCAGGTGCGATGCGTCTGCAGCAGTGCGGCGATCGCTTTCCGACAGAGTCTATTTTTGCTGTGCTGCACTACTGCATTAAAGTGACAGAACATTGTTCGCATTAAAATAAACATGTACTGATGCGAAAATCATAGTAATTTCACCACATATGCATTTAATTTAAAGTCTACTTGTTACTAAGTCTACACATGGCTTTTTCTCTCTTTTTTGGGTAAAGCAAGGAATGGAAACGACACCTTACCTGACATTTAGGTAAAAAAAATGTGACATAATGGATAGCACTCGTCCTTTCTTGGAGATTAAAAAAATAAAGTTCTTTATGATCTGTAGGATTCCTTTTAAAGGGGTTTAAAAACGAAAGAAAATAAGAGAGTCGGCTGTTTTTTTAATAGCATATTGTAAGTTTCTAATTTAAAATGCTTGTGATTTTAGGCTATAAACAATGTTTAAATGTTTTGCCACTTGCGTGAGCTACATCTAAAGTATAGGCTATATAAATATGAGTGCTTTAAAACCTGACATCTATGAAAGTGTAAACAAAGAGAATTGCAATTCTGGTGAGCCATGTTCAGTAACAACTTTTAGATTTGAAATGAAAAATAATGAATTAATGCTGTGTTTGTGGTATACAACCGCAGATCAGTTGCGCACTGCAAACGCAGCATATGTGAAAGCACAACAGCTCGTGCTGCTCGCACCGAATACACACCGCAACATGCACTGCAGACGGAGTATGTGTGAAACGGGCGTAAGACAGCATCAATCGTAGCAGCAGCACTGTCACTTCACAGAACATACGACACACACGGCAAACTGATTTTATAGTTTTTGAAGCGTGTAGATTACTTTTTGTTTATCATCATTCATGTGGCGAACACAGTAGATAAGACGTGTTTAGAGGCTTCATTCTTTGTGAAGTTTCGCGCTCAGGCTCACCTTGTTCGTGCCTGGGGATATGGGACGTGGGAGGAGAGCAGCAGCCACTGAATCTGTGTCTACGAGACATGATAACCCAAGACAGCACAGCAGATATGTAATGTTGGATGTAAATCATAATTCAGTAATTATTTTACTAAGCTAGCTAGATAAAAGCAGGTCATAGGTAGCAACAAAAATAAGTAACTCTGAAAGTTTTGGAATAACGTTACAGGAATAGGGCAAGCTACCTTTCTTTTTGAAAAACTGTGTGACATACTGTCGTTCTCTGTCTTCTCTTTCCTTCTTTTCTTTCCGTTTTTGATGCCCTGACTTTTGATGTGACATGCCTGCGTGTATCACTGTCTGCACTTCATCATAGCAAGTGCAATAACCAAGAGACGCTAGCGATCTAGCTCAGACCGCGCAGGTGGCATGAACCATTGTGAGAGGGGAGGGGGGTTGTGACTGACATTTTGAAATTCGTTTTTTAAATATAAAATCTATGGTCAAAA
This sequence comes from Gobiocypris rarus, assembly GCA_023029165.1. NCBI lineage: Eukaryota > Metazoa > Chordata > Actinopteri > Cypriniformes > Gobionidae > Gobiocypris > Gobiocypris rarus. The sequence continues at coordinate 6,118,338 of CM040921.1, read as the reverse complement.
TGGACAAAATACACATTTAGGGCATGAGGGGCCCTAGCACATTTAATGTATGTATAAAAAATAGAAAATAAATAAAAGAAAAAGGGGGTCTGCTCTTCTGGGCCCTAAATCAGCCTGGGCCCTTAGAATCGTCCTAACCTTCCACCCCTTTACGGCGCCCTTGCATATATACTCACCTAAAGGATTATTAGGAACACCTGTTCAATTTCTCATTAATGCAATTGTCTAATCAACCACATGGAAGCTGCCTCAGTGCATTTAGGGGTGTGGTCCTGGTCAAGACAATCTCCTGAACTCCAAACTGAATGTCAGAATGGGAAAGAAAGGTGATTTAAGCAATTTTGAGCATGGCATGGTTGTTGGTGCCAGACGGGCAGGTCTGAGTATTTCACAATCTGCTCAGTTACTGGGATTTTCACACACAACCATTTCTAGGGTTTATAAAGAATGGTGTGAAAAAGGAAAAACTTCCAGTATGCGGCAGTCCTGTGGGGAAAATGCCTTGTTGATGCTAGAGGTCAGAGGAGAATGGGCCGACTGATTCAAGCTGATAGAAGAGCAACCTTGACTGAAATAACCACTCATTACAACCGAGGAATGCAGCAAAGCATTTGTGAAGCCACAACACGCACAACCTTGAGGCGGTTGGGCTACAGCAGCAGAAGACCCCACGGGTACCACTACAAATAGGAAAAAGAGGCTACAATTTGCACAAGCTCACCAAAATTGGACAGTTGAAGACTGGAAAAATGTTGCCTGGTCTGATGAGTCTCGATTTCTGAGTCAGAATTTGGCGTAAACAGAATGAGAGCATGGATCCATCATGCCTTGTTACCACTGTGCAGGCTGGTGGTGGTGGTGTAATGGTGTGGGGGATGTTTTCTTGGCACACTTTAGGCCCCTTAGTGCCAATTGGGCATTGTTTAAATGCCACGGCCTACCTGAGCATTGTTTCTGACCATGTCCATCCCTTTATGACCACCATGTACTCATCCTCTGATGGTTACTTCAAGCAGGATAATGCACCATGTCACAAAGCTCAAATCATTTCAAATTGGTTTCTTGAACATGACAATGAGTTCACTGTACTAAAATGGCCCCCACAGTCACCAGATCTCAACCCAATAGAGCATCTTTGGGATGTGGTAGAACGGGAGCTTTGTGCCCTGGATGTGCATCCCACAAATCTCCATCAACTGCAAGATGCTATCCTATCAATATGGGCCAACATTTCTAAAGAATGCTTTGAGCACCTTGTTGAATCAATGCCACGTAGAATTAAGGCAGTTCAAGGGGGGGTCAAACACAGTATTAGTATGATGTTCCTAATAATTCTTTGGGTGAGTGTAGTCTACAATGCAACCCTCTGCCCAACCTAAATTTAAGGTCAGGAGCCACTACTGGTGTGTGGAAATCTACTAAGAGATGACAAATATTCACTTAAAAGATTTGTTCTCAAACACTGATTCGTACCTTCTTAAGACAAAGACACGTTATCATCTCAACATTTAAAACGTTAATATAGACATTCAAAAAAGTGATGATATAATGTAGGCTATGTATGATAATGTCTGATATAGTATTGTTTACTGATACTGTGACAGTAGAAGGAGCCTACAGCACAATCATCTAATGTGAAGCTGGAAACCAAACCGTATACATTTAGGCCCTGTTTACACCTGGTATTAAGATGCGTTTTAGTTGATCGGATCACAAGTAGACGAGGGAGACACATTCCCGTTTACACCAGGTGTTTAATTCCATCTCTTTTGTCCACTTTCAACCACTTCTGTCCTGATTTATTGGCTGCTGGAACGCATTCGACCCCATGAGCGTTTACACTACAAAAGCAATCCGGTTGAATGTGCTTTTGACTACCTCTGTAAGTGGTCGAAAGTTTACAAGCTTAAAGCATTTTAGACCCCTTTACACCTCTATTTAGCATTGTCCGCTTGTGATCCAATTGACCAAAACACATCTTAATTCTAGATGTAAATAGGGCCTTTCAGTCTCATTAATATTTGTTCTATTATTTGGTAGAATTCACTTTATACTTTTCTGAAGGTATTCACATTGCACAGGGAAGCATCCCTCAAATCTTCTTAAGAAAATGTAAAAAAAAAAAAAAAGACCATCTTTCTGCATGAGACAACGATTCTGAGGACTTGTTAAAGGATCTCTATAGAGTAAGTGGAACAAAGGCATTTCCTATACACTCAAACATTCCTTAATAAGTGCCTCTGGGAAATCCTCTAATATGCTCATTAATTAATTTTATAAGAGAATAATTAAAAATAATATTGATGTTTCTGGTGCCTTGACTTGGAACACAGAAAGGAAAAACTTGAGTTTTGCCCCTTGAGTCGTAGTGTCACACAATGGTTTATGTTACACTTTCATTCCGGAGTATGGAATATGCTGTAGTATGTAGATATTAGTCTTGATCTTGTCTCTAGAGACATTACTTCATCATTAATGCGAGAAAGGTTACATCCGTTTGTTTCAATGCGCTATCTTTGATATTTTGATAAGGTTTGTGCTTGCACACCACATCCTACCAGATCTCTGGGTGGATGCATTTGCAAAGTGCTTTATTAATGCATATCCCTTAATTACAGTCTGATTAAAAGACATTCAATGTGTCTGAGGACGCACCAGCCTCATTAATGGACCAGGGGAGTGTTTTAAAGTGAATAATAAATCTCATATTGCCTGTAGATTATAGATAGTCCAAAAATACATATTGAGTACAGAGATAATAGCATAATTAAAGTTTATGACATACAGTATGAGAGACTGGGGCTTTTGTCATGCTCCAGTGAATGTTTCTCAAGGTAAGATTCTTTATGAAAGTCAATCTCTGTATCAAACCCTGAAGTTTTGTCTTCAAAAAAGGTATACAAATGTACACCATTATTATCCAGAAAAAAGATATCAAATATTGATCTTATGTAACAACATAAATCAATACAGTGAGTTGCCAGTGATCAGCCGTTATGGAAACGAGCCCTAGTAATTCTTATTTATAATATCTTTACAAAAACATCATCAAGATTTATTAAGCAATCTTCTGGTTTATATATAACATTAACATCTTGAACATAGGTACACTATGCCAGAAGTATTGTGAAATGCCTCCAAATAAGTGAATGCAGGTGTTCCAATCACTTCCATGGCCACAGGTGTATAAAATCAAGCACCTAGGCATGCAGACGCTTCTACAAACATTTGTGAAAGAATGGGTTGCTCTCAGGAGCTCAGTGAATTCAAGCGTGGTACCGTGATAGGTTGCCACCTGTGCAATAAGTCCATTCATGAAATTTCCTTACTACTAAATATCCAACGTCCACTATTAGGGGAAACAATTGGGAACTACAGCAACTCAGCCATGTAAAATTAGTCAATAATTATAGACATCAAAACTTTGTGTGGCCTTCAGATTAACTTAGGAACAGTGCAAAGAGAGCTTAATGGGATGGGTTTCAATGGCCAAGCTGCTCATCCAAACCTTGCATCACCAAGTGCAATGTGTAAAGCACACCGCCACTGGATTCAATCTAACGAGACGTGTTCTCTGAAGTGACAAATCACACTTCTCTGTCTGGCAATCCTTTGGACGAGTCTGGGTTTGGCAGTTGACAGGAATGCCATACTGCATTATGCCAAGTGTAAAGTTTGGTGGATGTGGGATTATGGTGTGGGGTTGTTTTTAAGGGGTTGGGCTTGGCCCCTTAGTTCCAGTGAAAGAAACTCTTAATGCTTCAGCATACCAAGACATTTTGGACAATATCATGCTCCCAGCTTTGTGGGAACAGTTTGGGGATGGCCCCTTCCTGCTCCAACATGACTGCGCACCAGGTCTATAAAGACATGGATGAGCGAGTTTGGTGTGGAGGAACTTGACTGGCCTGCACAGAGTCCTGACCTCAAGCCGATAGAACACCTTTGGGATGAATTAGAGCAGAGACTGTGAGGCAGGCCTTTTCGTAAAACAGTTCCTGACCTCACAAATGGGCTTCTAGAAGAAAACTTTTGGCAATATAGTCTATTTCAGCATTAGTAATGAGATTAGTTTGATGTCATATCACATTTGTGCAAAACAAAACTATAATTATATTAATTAAACTATGATTAAATTATTAAATTTCCGAACAGTAACAAAGAGCTTTCAACAATGTATTTGCAACTGTGCTTGAAACTGTTAGATCTATTTGAAAAAACAGTATCTTTAGATAACTTAAACATGCTTTGTTTGTCATTCCCAGTAAATGAGGACAACGTATTTTGTAAAATGAGACACTTGCTTGCATGAATATCATTAAAATGATAATGATCATTATTATCATTGTTAATTAAATGATTTCTTCCTGCTCCCCTGTATTCTCCGCTCATCTCAGCTTGTATCATAATCACTTCCATCACTAATGAACCAAAACAACAACAACAACAATTTAATTCATTCAGTTTTGAACATCAGTTCAGTTGTTTACTGCTGTGATACAAGAACGAATAAGAACTGATAATAAAGGTGAAAAATAATGGCAAAAAAAAAAAAAAATGAATGGGAGTCCAGGGCTATTTATATATAGAGATACAAATGTTGATCTTTTGTTGCCATGTTTATCTAATGTTGTTACAATGAACTTTTTATTAACCCTCATCCATTCCTTCACGGGTCAAAATAACCCGAAGCCCAAAAATTATAGTTTATTATAGTTTTTTTATGCTATTTTGGAGATTTGTATTATTTTTATTTTATTTAAAGCTGCAGTCCCTATTTTGGGGGGGGTTAAAAATCTTCCAAAATAAATTTGAGCAAGTACATAACCAGCCAGTGTTCGAAACTATCTGCTTACCTGAGCTCAATTTTCAATGGCAAGCTTGTAATAATGTTTTTAATTCCAGTGGTACTGGTGGATTTCCGTGGGAAATTCGAAATCTTTGTGTCACATCTGTACACATAAAGAGAGTGTCCCGGCTAATAGGCTATATTGCATGTGAGTATGTTGGAGATTTATAGCCTCTTCTCACAGCACTTGATATATTAAAACTTCTCAGTTTGATGGCAGATCCAGAAAGGTTTAAATGACAATCACCATTGACAACTGGAGTTATGCGAAAACAAGAATAAATTAGGGCTTTTGAAAGGTGGCATGAACTCTGTGTTTTGAAGGGGTTCAAAACAGATGCAGAGACTGCTTTTTTCTGCTGGACAGGTAAGACATTTCAATGGTTCAATTGTAAATGTAACAGCACACTTGTTTGCTTAATTCATACAGTTACCCAATTTTCTTTGTTGTGCCTTTCTCGTTTTACTATGTGCATTATGGTAAATATAAATTATTTTGTGCTATGAGACAGAGCAATTCACCTTTAAGTTACTCCACATTAATCTGTTGGTATAGGACAATTAGAAATTAGACTGGAAATTGAACTACATGTAGCCCTAATACAGATTCAATGTAGTCACACAAAGCTGATGTTAACATTAACAATTTGAAAACAAAGTTTAATTTGCACGGTTTGACGTGATATGATAAGCGATCGTTAGATTTATTTCACTATTTATTGCTATGCTTTTTTTAGTTGGTTAGCTGCCATAACCAATCGCTAACGTCAATCTAACGCTTTTTGACTGTCTCAGTTAGTGAAAATCCACTTGGGGTTCAGAGTATGAATTTTTTCCCACATTAAATTCCCACGTCTGGTACAATTATGTGGTTTTGTTTCATTAATACAGTGTGTAAGGACTGGTTTTACTGCTAAGACAAAAGCTGAGATCCAACACCATGCATAAAGCAATAAAACTCACTAATCTGGAGAGAAGATCTCACAGTAAGTCTGTAGGACACCGCCCTGCGCACAACCTTCTCCCCTCTCCCTCTTCCCATTCCCCCCTCCCCCTGATTCAAGTCACAGAAGGCAAATATACTACAGATTATGTATTTGGTGAATCTATTGGCTTTCCTTTTCATGTTTGATGTCTTTTTTAAAGGTCTCAGTGCGATTGGTAAATTTGTCTGAACTTCACTGTAGTCACTAGTAGGATGAGATATGAGAATTCGGCTATCCCTTTTTGAGTGGTCTCTGAAAGATATCTAAAACCTCTCCCCCGAAACCAGGTGTTGTGTTACAAATATTTACAATCCTTTGTTCTGGTCTGGGTATTTAAGCAAGGGTAGCAGAACTACCAGTTGGGAGCATTCTGTAGCCAGAACCCCCATGCAGTGTTGTCAAGTGTCCTTCAAGACAGTCACACACATTGCATGTACTATGCCAGACAATGACTCTCTGAAACTCTTTTCATATTACGTTGCAAGTGTATTTTACATTTTAATGCTGAAAGTTGTGTACCATGGATTCATGTTTTATTATGTTATTTAACTTCTGTCTGGCTAAAATAAACATTAATCTTGATTTATCTTGTATCGGTCCGAAGTCAATATTCTAGTAGTGTCTCGTGAGGAGTAGTAGGAGTTTCCGCAAATCTTCCCGTCAGGACAGATCATACCGAGGACCCTATGGACTGGAGCATGGAGCTAAACATGAGGGGCAATCCGATTTCTGACTGTTGCGGTATTAATAAGTTGCAGCTCTCGTGTCTATTGTTCAAATTACACTTTATGTTATGAGTAAGCATGGGCGAATCACTTAAAGGTGTAAGGTCCATCCGTTAGCCCAAAGACGGAATCTAACGGCCTGGTTGAAGGCATGTAAGCCTTTTCAGCATTTCTGTTACTTTCACTTAATTTATTGTTATCGAATTTTAAATCTGACTCCATGAATAATTTAATCTGACTCTAATTGTATGTGGTTTTGTTAAGTTTGTTGCGTTTATAAGTTCTACCAGAAAGACTCGGGAGAATGAACAGTGTGACAATTATCCATTTATTAACAACCCAGCAAGCAATCAAGTATTTTGGCATAGGTCCCGTCCGTAGCTCGCAGTCGGAGGGTCTGGACTCTGCCTATCCTACCTGAAGATGAAGGCAGAGGCGCAGCCTACCCCCCGTGGAGTCTGGAAGGGACCATCCTGGTGGTGGTAGGTTAGATGTAGAAAGGATTTTGACTTGGAGGTGGAGGTGGAGGGGAGGATGGCGGTGAATTGGCGCATCAGCATCTGCAAACTCAGAAATGGGCACCGATCTTTTATACTCAAGTATTAGAATGTGATTGGCTAGATAAGAGAGTAGAAGTGACGTGACAATGAAGTCTTCCTGGCAGAACTTTACGCTAGAGCTTTCATTTAACAGCTGATTAAAGAATTAGTTGTGATTAAATTTAGATCGTTGATTTTTCTTAGTATATCTTATCTTCAAATTCGTTCCACCGTGGGACCCGGAGTCGCTCAGAGGATAATGCTCGCAATTAATTACATTACCTTACATTACCTGTCGTAAGACTAGTATGGACGAAGGACTCCCATTTAGCACAGGAATACCAAGGTACACTGGGAAGCATATTCCAGGTGGAAGTATGCACCAAGCTGCCCACTCGTAGGAAGGACATAAGAATACACTTAAGGCCAGAAGGGGCTGCATATCGAAGAACTATGGGGTACCAGCCGAAGGTGGACTTTTAACCCCAGGTGAGGCAAGGCTTGCCAAGCCTGCCAAGGGAAAGACACCCGCTCAGGGAGGCTTACGGTGGAAATACACATGTGGGGGTCGCCTGGAGGGGGAACCATGCACACGGAGGCACCTGGCCTGACACGAGGGTCTGGGCTTAAGGGCAGACTTACTGCTGTCGGCGTCAACAGTGCTGGAGGAGCTCAGGGCTTCCGGGAAGCTCACCTGAGAAAATATTGCACGTATCCAGTCCGTTGAGTGGAATGGCGAGCAAGCGAAGACACCTGAGCCTAGTCCTTACCGGCCACTTGTAGAGGCGAGTACATAGTCGGACAAAGGCTCCACTCTGAGATTGTAGAATCTGCCGAATGTGTTCGGTGTCGGCCAGCCTGCAGCTCTGCAGATGTCTTCTAGCGGAGCGCCATGCACTAGAGCCCAAGAGGAGGCCACACTCCGGGTGGAGTGAGCCCTGACCCCAAGGGGGCATGGGCGCCCCTGCTGCTGGTACGCCAAAACAATGGTGTCCACTATCCAGTGAGACAGCCTTTGTTTTGAGAGAGCCTTTCCCTTCACCTTTCCACCATAACAGACAAAGAGCTGGTCTGAGGTCCTGAAACACTGCGTTCTGTCTACGTAAGCACGGACGGTGCGTACTGGACAGAGCAGTGCCAAGGCTGGGTCTGCCTCCTCCAAAGGCAGCGCTTGCAGGTTCACCACCTGGTCTCTGAACGTGGTAAGAACCTTGGGCACATATCCAGGTCGGGGTCTCAGGAACACATGAGAGTTAGTCGGCCTGAATTCCAGGCACGCTTCGTCAACCAAAAATGCCTGCAGGTCCCCTACCCTCTTGATGGAGGCCAACGCGATCAGGAGCGCCGTCTTCATAGACAGGAACTTAAGCTCCACTACTTTAAGGGTGGAAGGAGACAGGCTTCGATCCAGCCCTTCTTGGAGAAATGAGAGCACGGACCCGATCGGGCATTTCCAGGGGTCTTCTTGGCAAGAATAGCACCAGGTGACGAAGAGGTTCCACTTCAACGCATAGGCATGTCTGGTAGACTCTGCCCTAGCGGAAGTGATGGTAGCCACCACTGCAGGTGGCAGCGTACTCAAACCTGCCGCGTCCCATCCAGGAGCCACACGTGGAGGTTCCACAGAACTATTGTTCATCTATTGTTCAAATTACACTTTATGTTATGAGTAAGCATGGGCGAATCACTTAAAGGTGTAAGGTCCATCCGTTAGCCCAAAGACGGAATCTAACGGCCTGGTTGAAGGCATGTAAGCCTTTTCAGCATTTCTGTTACTTTCACTTAATTTATTGTTATCGAATTTTAAATCTGACTCCATGAATAATTTAATCTGACTCTAATTGTATGTGGTTTTGTTAAGTTTGTTGCGTTTATAAGTTCTACCAGAAAGACTCGGGAGAATGAACAGTGTGACAATTATCCATTTATTAACAACCCAGCAAGCAATCAAGTATTTTGGCATAGGTCCCGTCCGTAGCTCGCAGTCGGAGGGTCTGGACTCTGCCTATCCTACCTGAAGATGAAGGCAGAGGCGCAGCCTACCCCCCGTGGAGTCTGGAAGGGACCATCCTGGTGGTGGTAGGTTAGATGTAGAAAGGATTTTGACTTGGAGGTGGAGGTGGAGGTGGAGGGGAGGATGGCGGTGAATTGGCGCATCAGCATCTGCAAACTCAGAAATGGGTAAGTACCGATCTTTTATACTCAAGTATTAGAATGTGATTGGCTAGATAAGAGAGTAGAAGTGACGTGACAATGAAGTCTTCCTGGCAGAACTTTACGCTAGAGCTTTCATTTAACAGCTGATTAAAGAATTAGTTGTGATTAAATTTAGATCGTTGATTTTTCTTAGTATATCTTATCTTCAAATTCGTTCCACCGTGGGACCCGGAGTCGCTCAGAGGATAATGCTCGCAATTAATTACATTACCTTACATTACCTGTCGTAAGACTAGTATGGACGAAGGACTCCCATTTAGCACAGGAATACCAAGGTACACTGGGAAGCATATTCCAGGTGGAAGTATGCACCAAGCTGCCCACTCGTAGGAAGGACATAAGAATACACTTAAGGCCAGAAGGGGCTGCATATCGAAGAACTATGGGGTACCAGCCGAAGGTGGACTTTTAACCCCAGGTGAGGCAAGGCTTGCCAAGCCTGCCAAGGGAAAGACACCCGCTCAGGAGGCTTACGGTGGAAATACACATGTGGGGGTCGCCTGGAGGGGGAACCATGCACACGGAGGCACCTGGCCTGACACGAGGGTCTGGGCTTAAGGGCAGACTTACTGCTGTCGGCGTCAACAGTGCTGGAGGAGCTCAGGGCTTCCGGGAAGCTCACCTGAGAAAATATTGCACGTATCCAGTCCGTTGAGTGGAATGGCGAGCAAGCGAAGACACCTGAGCCTAGTCCTTACCGGCCACTTGTAGAGGTACATAGTCGGACAAAGGCTCCACTCTGAGATTGTAGAATCTGCCGAATGTGTTCGGTGTCGGCCAGCCTGCAGCTCTGCAGATGTCTTCTAGCGGAGCGCCATGCACTAGAGCCCAAGAGGAGGCCACACTCCGGGTGGAGTGAGCCCTGACCCCAAGGGGGCATGGGCGCCCCTGCTGCTGGTACGCCAAAACAATGGTGTCCACTATCCAGTGAGACAGCCTTTGTTTTGAGAGAGCCTTTCCCTTCACCTTTCCACCATAACAGACAAAGAGCTGGTCTGAGGTCCTGAAACACTGCGCTCTGTCTACGTAAGCATGGACGGTGCGTACTGGACAGAGCAGTGCCAAGGCTGGATCTGCCTCCTCCAAAGGCAGCGCTTGCAGGTTCACCACCTGGTCTCTGAACGTGGTAAGAACCTTGGGCACATATCCAGGTCGGGGTCTCAGGAACACATGAGAGTTAGTCGGCCTGAATTCCAGGCACGCTTCGTCAACCAAAAATGCCTGCAGGTTCCCTACCCTCTTGATGGAGGCCAACGCGATCAGGAGCGCCGTCTTCATAGACAGGAACTTAAGCTCCACTGACCGCAATAGCTCGAAGGGAGGCCTCTGCAGAGCATCTAACACTACTGAGAGGTCCCAAGAGGGCACGAGAGGAGCGCGAGGAGGATTTAGTCTCCTTGCTCCCCTCAGGAACCTGATGACCAGGTCGTGCTGACCTTCCTTTTTGTTGTCCAGGAGGTCGTGGTGGGCAGATATGGCAGCCACATATACTTTAAGGGTGGAAGGAGACAGCCTTCGATCCAGCCCTTCTTGGAGAAATGAGAGCACGGACCCGATCGGGCATTTCCAGGGGTCTTCTTGGCAAGAATAGCACCAGGTGACGAAGAGGTTCCACTTCAACGCATAGGCATGTCTGGTAGACTCTGCCCTAGCGGAAGTGATGGTAGCCACCACTGCAGGTGGCAGCGTACTCAAACCTGCCGCGTCCCATCCAGGAGCCACACGTGGAGGTTCCACAGATCGGGAAGCGGGTGCCAAAGGGTGCCCCGTCTCTGAGATAGGAGGTCCTTCCTCAGAGGAATCGGCCAGGGAGGGGCTGTCGCAAGGAGTAAGAGTTCCGGGAACCAGGTCTGGCCGTGCCAATAGGGGACGACCAGAAGGACCTGCTCCTTGTCCTCCCTGATCTTGCACAGTAGCTGTGCGAGAAGGCACACTGGGGGAAACGCATATTTGCGTAGGGCCCACGACCAGCTGTGCGCCAGATCATCAGTGCTGAGCATGCCCTCGGTCAGGGAGTAAAACAGGTGGCAGTGGGAAGAGTCGTGGGAGGCAAACAGATCTACCTGCGTGTCGCCGAACTGTTCCCAAATCAGCTGGACCGTCTGGGGATGGAGTCCGTGAGAGCTCGTCGGCTGCACGGTTCAGTTCTCCCGGGATATGGACAGCACGAAGGGACCTCAGATGCTTCTGACTCCATAGGACGAGATGGCGGGCGAGTTGAGACATCCGGCGGGAGCGTAGACCCCCTGGTGGTTGATGTACGGTACTGTGGCCGTGTTGTCTGTCCCGCGGCCGCATGTCCATTGCACATGGCCCCCCAGCCCGTGGCGGATGCATCTGTTGACACAACCACATGTCTGGAAACTCGTTCTAAGGGCACTCCGGCCCGTAGAAAACTGAGGTTCGACCACGGGGTGAAGGTTTGAAGGCAGGCTCGAGTCACTTGGACCCGGAGCGTGCCTGTCTGCCATGCCCATCTCAGGACTCGATCGAGAAGCCAATGCTGAAGCGGTCTCATATGAAGAAATCCGAGCTGCGTTACCGCGGCTGCAGATGCCATATGCCCCAAGAGTCTCTTAAATAGTTTCAGGTTGATCGCTGCAAACCAATCGGCTGGACAAACGCATTCGAAAAGGCATTTTGCTGTCAACATCCTGAACGGAAGCCTGTGAAGGGATCGGTTCAGGACGCGCAGGTCTAGGATTGGCCGTAACCCACCTGTTTTCTTGGGTACAATGAAGTAGGGGCTGTAGAAGCCGGACTCCATCTCGGCTGGAGGGACAGGCTCGATCGCACCCTTCGCCAGCAGGGTGGCAAACTCCTCACGCATGACTGGGGCATTGGAGCCCACCACGGTATAGCGGACTCCCCGAAAGCAGGGAGGAGCCTGAGCGAACTGAATCGCGTAGCCGAACCTGATGGTCCTCGCGACCCAGCGGGACAGACCCGGAAGCTGAAGCCAGGCTCCCAGGTACTGCACCATCGGGGTCATACGGACAACAGGCGTACCCCGGGTGGGGCAGCGAGGCAGCGTTACCGCCCGGACGTGGGAGGCGTAGCGTCCCTTTTGTGGGGGCACGGTTAACAGCTGCACCCTAACAGAGGAGACCAGGGAAGGCCGCGCGTTCCACAGGGGTCTGCTTTGCCCGGGGGCTGGCGACAGAGAGGGATGCGAGTGGCGGGACCATGGGGTTGTGCACACTTTCATCGCCGGTCTCTGGCTCTTCAGGAATGGGTTCTTCAGTTCTTTCTGGTTGCTGCTGACCCGAGGGCCAAAAGCTGAACAAAAGATTCTCGGCCCTCCACCAGGGGAAGTAGTAGCCCTGCTGCCATCTCCTGAAAAGAACTGCCCATCCCCGAGCTGTCCACGTCAGGAGCGCCGCTTAGCCAGGCATTTGTTCGCGGGCTGCGGGGCTGGAGCGGACTGGGGCACCTTCCTGCGGCTTCCTCGGCGCGGTGCCGGTGAAGGCTGCTGCTGGGGTGGCGCACGAGGGGTGGTAGCCTCTGGAAGGCGCCCTCGGCGGCAAGCAGACTGAGACTGCGCAGGCGGCTGGGTGGAGGCAGCAGCTGGCCGCCGGGGCAGTAAGTGCTTGATAGCCTCAGTCTGCTCTTGGGCGGCTGAGAACTGTTGGGCAAAGCTCTCAACCGCGTCAGCGAATAGCCCAGTCTGGGATATGGGAGCGTCGAGGAACCGAGTCCACTCGCCGTCACGCATATCAGCCAGACTGAGCAACAGGTGTCTCTCCTGGACCACAGCTGTGGACATCTCCTGACCCAGGGACATCTCCTGACATCTTTGTCGCCCGGAGAGCGAGGTCTGCGCGGGACGCAACTCATTTCTGAGTCCTGGGTCAGCCCCACCCTCGTGCATGTCGCACAGCAACTTGGCCTGGTAGGCCTGAAGAGCCGCCATGGCATGGCCACGGCCCCATCGAGGATAGTGAAGGCGGAGGAGATTGTGAAACGGTCACAGGAAGCCCACGGGGACTCCTAGGACTGTGCGAGCTCCTCATGCACCTCCGGGAAGAAAGGTGTCCGCACACACCGCCCCCAAAAACCAATCGTCCAGCCTTGAGCACTCAGGTCGGGGCGGAGGGTTCCACTCCAACCCAAGACTCGCGGCTGCCTGGGAAAGCATGGCTGTCAACTCTGGGTCCGACACAGGCAATGCTGCACCACCCGGAGGCAGCCACACAGCCGCGTCATCATCTTCAGAGGACTGCAGCCCACCTTGTGATGCGCGATCGACATCTCCTCGTCTTCCCCGCCTCCAAGCGAGACAATCGGGACGGCTGCGGCCGGCCGTGATGTACCCGCTTGAAAAGACGGCGGGCCCGGTGCATGAGAGGGGGGTGTGGACCGAGGCATGAGCGTCGGAGCTTTATTCCACACCATCACCCTCAGATCACCCTGGCCACCAGCCAAAGTGCTGCCTCTCGCGGAGACCGCAGATTGGGGTGTGGCAGAGGGGACTCTCACCCCGGCGGCTGCACAGAGATCACTGAGTCTTGACCGTAACACCGATATGGGCATGTTCCCGCAATGGAAACATGACTCCACGAGCGCTGCCTGGACGTGCCGTAAGCCCAAGCACGTCAGACAGTGCTCTTGCCCATCAGAAGGCGGCAGAGACCGACGGCACCCAGAAGCACACGGGCGAGACATCCTGACAAGGACGCGCAGCGTGTGAGCTCTTTTAGTGAGAGAAAAACCTTGCAGTCGATGCCGAAGCGCCCAGGGAAACACACACCAGCTGGATGCAGACCACTGCACAGATCAGCAGGCCACCAACACCGACTGGAAGGCTGCTCGTCTCGAAGAAGCTGACGATAATCCCAGAAAGCTTGAGGAGTGAAGAGTGTATGTGCTCTTGGCTCCGAAGCAGAGACATAATGCGATCATGCCAGCGTTCTTCCTGATATCCCCACGCAGTGGGGCGGAGTCCGCTATGGAAAATCTGCATGCCCATGGCATTGGCACTGCCATTGTGCGCTTTCTAGATCTCGAAGTTGATAGGCTTCTAAGCGAAACCCCATTCGTCAGCCACTGACGTTACTCGGAGTGACTGAATGAAAGGGAACTATTTTACCTTTGTAAGAGTGGGTTGCCTACAGTGGTTCAGGCTGCAGGGTTGCCGGAAGACTAAAGAAACTTTATCAGCAAGATGGTAGAAAACTGTAAAAATTTTGTCTATAACCACCCACTGCTACTTATACCAACAATGGAAATAGGCGCAGTTACAATAGCTAAATATGTGGGAGAGCGTTGCTATATGTGCTAAATGAGTATACTGATGCTATATGTGCTATAGAGAGAGAGAGAGAGAGAGAGAGAGAGAGAGAGAGAGAGAGAGAGAGAGAGAGTCAAAGAGAAGGCCCTAAGCAGCGAAAGCCAGAGAATGAAAAGAGACAGAGCAACAATTAAAATCTTCTTTTATCCTTTTCTTGACCATGTGACTGAAACCCAAATGTGAATCATTCAAACTGACCAATCAGATCAAACCTTTCCCACTGTATACAGGTGTGACACACATTTGGCCTACAGGCCTCCAGAATCTTAAGGAATTCCAAATAGCCCTTCTGATAAGAGAGGGGGTGTGAAAACAGTACAGCAAATGTCTTTGTTCAATCTCAAATAACAAATATCTTTGATATTTTCAATCCTACAAGTGTATACTTTTTTCTTGATTTACCCCAAAAGAATGGAAGTGAAATGTGACAACATGCCCCATAGGTGGGGGACATTGTAACATGTGAGGGGGCACATTGTAACATGACCAAATGACTCATTATTCACCCTTTTCTCATGGTTTCTCAACATAATTCATAAACCTATAGAATAAATAGCATATTTCTAATATCATATTTTCTCTAAATAATGTTGATATGGCAACTAGTAAATACACAAAGTTTCGTCATCCTGGGATTTGTGGAAAGTGTTAAACCATGTGTGTTACAACTAACTAGGTTGTGCACCGCGCTCCCCTAACCCTGTTAATTCAGCTCAGAATATCTCACATTGGGAGTCTCTTCCGACCTCTTGTGGAGAAAAAATTATAATTTAACATACTATTTCATGACTCTCGCCACTATCTGTCCTAATAGCTCTAAATGGAGCAAATGAGCAGTTCTGTTGGGTCCTCAGTTGGTTCTCAGTATGCATTCAGATACACATCTAGATATTATAAAATCTCTTTTTGGTGAAGTTTAGTTTTCATTTTGATAGTTTTCGTTTTTTTATTTGTTTACTGAATGTATACTCAGTATACTGATACTATATATACTGAAGCACTCCATTCATTCCTAAGGGGGTCAAACTGACCCGCAAAGAACTGATTTGTTACTTCTTTTTTTTATTAATTCAACCACATAAACTTCTCGGATCTAGTGAATGTATTCGTGGTTCAAGTGCGATGAAAAAAATCCTACATTTCAATTTAGTTATATATCTTCAAAAATTCATTTTGGGGCAATATGACCCGAGAGATGGATGAAACAGCCTTTTGCTTTTCATCAAAATTCAGAAGAACATGAAACAGCAAAAATTTTAAATGGAGGCACTCCATACCCCAGCCTGAGAACATAGTTAAGCCTCTAAGTTATAAAAGGCTTCTGCTTCCATTAGTTTGCATTTGTCTGAATGTACATAAATGTGGTTTATTGTGCGCACTTGTTATCCAAAATTACTGATGATGATTTAATTTACAAAACATTATCTCAAATCAAGATTTGAACTAGGTGCAAGCATATGTGTAATTTCATTTTTCACTGAAACTCATTGCTTCTCCTTTTCTTGATCACCCTATTTGATTAAACTGGCAGAAGATTAGCTTATTTTTTCTTTCTTTTTAACTGGTTCCATATTGTATTACTTCTTTTCAGTTGCCATGATTGTGAAGTCATTAATAGTTTCAATGTACAAATGTTTGCCCTGAAAGATACAGAAAGGTTGATCTTCCCACACACATAAGACGTGTAACCTCTAAACCTCGGCTCTATTGTGCCATCGCCACCTTTTCAACCATACAATTATTCAAGACATTCAATAGAATCGGAGGAATCTGACGGCCTTCAAGGTGAATGACAGCAGAGCTGAAGGGAAAAAGAGAGAAACGTGGAGGGGAAAATATATATATATATATATCAAAAAAAAGGAAGTTTTGTAAATGTGAAATTCGACCCTGAAAAGTTGCAGCTACGTGAAAACTAGCATAGAAATCAGATGCCATATTATTCCACCTGGGCCAATTAGTGTATGCAAGACCCTTGGTTTCAGTATCGTAATATCAACAGAAATCAAATCAGAAACTATGAACCAGGAGGGGAAAGGGTCGGTCCGACTTCATACATTGAGCGAGAGGGAGCACATCCTGATTAGAGGAGAAAGTGGGATCAAAGAGATTTTATTAGACGAACGCCAGATTAAACAAATCTTCTGATGAAAAAAGAGGGGCTCTCCATTTCCTGCACTTAAGTGTGCATTAAACTTTAATGGACAAACATTGCTTGATCTCTTTAACAAGTGATGAGCCTTTGATTTGAACGCTTAGAGACTTTACCCCGGCCACAGTGCAAAAAGCACTGAACTCTGTGCACATAAACTCAGTTTGTAACAGCGGTGCAAATTTTACATTTAAATCGGTAAAAACATTACAGTCAATCCCCCTGTTAGCATGCATCCAGCATATTTAACAGATAGATTCTGTAAATTATGCACAAAAAAAAATATATATATATATATAAAAAAATAAAAATAAAAAATATATATCATTTACAGGGAACAATGTCTCCTTTCTGGGATTATAAAGTACAGCAGGAATAGTAAGGGTAGTTTCAGTATTCTGTCGGTTATATCATCACACCACATAGGTGGCGGAAAATGTTAATCATCAATAAATCATCCACTCAACCAATTCATTTAAAAACACTGATTAATTTTTTGTCAAAAAAGTTTAACACTTGGGGCTCTATCATACACCCAGGGCAATGCGACGTCAAGTGTTTTTTTTTGGACCCGCTTTATATTAGGTGGCCTCAACTACCAGAGGTGGGTAGAGTATAGCCAAAATCTATACTCAAGTAAAAGTACAAGTACTTACGGAAAAATTTACTCAAGTAAAAGTAAAAGTAACGATCATAAT
The DNA here is from genome assembly GCA_023029165.1 of Gobiocypris rarus. Classification (NCBI taxonomy): domain Eukaryota; kingdom Metazoa; phylum Chordata; class Actinopteri; order Cypriniformes; family Gobionidae; genus Gobiocypris; species Gobiocypris rarus. The sequence continues at coordinate 6,100,882 of CM040921.1, read as the reverse complement.
AGTTACTTGAGTAAGAGTAAAAAAGTATTGGATGAAAAAACTACTCAAGTAGTTAGTTACTAGTTACTTTCAATCTGATTGATTAGAAGCAACCTCTCCATATATATATATTGGTGGTTTGTTGCTATTTTGAGACATTGACCAACAAAAACCTGGTCTAAAGTCAACTGCACAGTATTTTTTTGTTTTGTTTTGTTAATTAAAGGGGGTGAAATGCTGTGTCATGCATACTGAGTTTTTTACACTGTTAAAAACTTGGATTCCCATGCTAAACATGGACAAAGTTTAAAAATTTCTGTGTCAAAAATACTCCTTCCAGTGTCTCACAAGTTTCGGAATGTTTTTTCCGAGTATGGGTCTGTGTGACGTCAAATGGGGTGGAATTTCCTTGTACGGCCCGTACGGGCAACCAAAGCGAGAGAGCAAATGCATGCCCATAAATGCTTAAGGAAGGTCACCTGCACTGCAGTTACAGAACTTCACGAAATCAACAATGTCACCAAAGAAGTGTGTTTTTGATGGAGCGGTCCTAACGATAAAAGTTCACATGCGTTGGAAGCAGGTGGTGAGTAAAACTGCTTAAGATGTCTGTGTTGTTGGCTATCGTCGCGTAAGTACACATCAGTAAAGAACATGATCGTGTATAGTTATTTTATCAATGGGAAAGCGATGAATGGTGTGTATCTGAAACGTTACATTTGTTTAGCTGACCACTATAGGTGTTGAACTAAATTAATTATTTCATATTAAACTTCTTCATTCAAATGCGCTACTATTCCATTGTTTTTCTATGTTAACATTAGTATGACATGCAAAACCGTTCTGCTTGCTACTGCTAATGTTTAATCGCATACAATAGTCCATAAACCAAATAATGTCCTCATAAACCATGAGTAAACACACACACATATGTAAAGCTAAGCTAAGCAAATACAGTTAACGTTACAGTACATACCACATAGAGACGTCCTGCTGTTGCTGCTGCTCCTGTTCAATTTCAGCCTCCGGATCAGATTCTGGATCATATATGTATAGTTATATCTGATTGATGCACAACAGTTTCTACTGATGTAGTTTCCGTGACAGATTTCAAGATCAATCTTTTTATTACTACTGGAGCTGCCAGTTTGCTAAGTTTCAAATGATTATTAAACAGCCAGCCCAAACTATGCAAAAGCAGTGCATTCAGAGTCTGAATCCACTCACTCGTTTTCATTCACTCCCTCAAGTGAACTATATAAGTGGAACAATGTAGGGAATAATGAATGAGGATAAAGGGGACGATTTCGAACACAGCCTTATTCATTAATAAACGAAACATGAATGTCTTTGTGACTGAGTCATTGAATCAATCATTTGACAGATTTGTTCATAAACGCTGATTCATTCAGGAACAAAACTTCAGTAGTGGTGTGTTGCAATGAAGGAGACAAACAATGGTTCATTTTACTGTGGATTTGTTTGAACTACTTTGCGAAGAGCGAAAAACAGACAACCCAACCCAACAAAATGTAAGTGTACTTCTTGTGTTTTGAGCTGTTGTAGTGTTTTTTTCTCAAATATCAAAGCTTACCTGCAGTGCCGCCGCTCCCACCACCCGCATCACACGCTGCGTGTAGGGCACCAAGTGCTGAGGGGGGCACCACAAGAAAATTCTCTCTCCATCCCAACACTCCTATTGATTTATAAAGAAAAGAGATATGTTCATAATTCTGAGTATCTGAATTTTTGTGTAGGCTAGTCCAATGGTACACTGTAAAAAAATATTGTTGGCTTAATTTAAAAAAGCAAGTAACCTAGTTGCCTTAAATTGAGTTAATACAATTAAGGAAATTGGTTTAATAAATAGAAACTCAAAATATTATTGTATCTGAACCACATAAATAAATACAAAATGTTGGGATAAGTCATGAAAATAGCACAATCTGGCATGTTTTACTGCATTATAACAAATAAAACACACAATTACACAATAAGTTTACAAAATCTTTTAATGATATTTTAATGAACTCAAAATTTTAAGGCAACCAAGTAACTTACTTTTAAAATATATATTTTTTTACACTGTACATAGGAATTTACTTCAAATCTACTTGACTCTTTCCACGCCACTGACAGAATTTGTCAGCTATATCAGTGTTTTTACTGTTACACAGTAGAGAGCACTATTACAAATCTTCATAAAGATTACAGAATCTCCGGACCAAACACAGGTGAAGAAGAAGCAGAAACAAGCATTAGAAAATGTAAAATAATGTGTTTAAACAGCATATAAATTACAGAATGAAATGCTGAATTCGATTTACTCCAAATGTGTTTTAATCATCATTCTGAATCCCATTCGGACATATAAAATTTAGATTTTCTCAGCTCTAAAATATAAAAGTATAAAATATAGCTTTTAAAAATGGATGTTTGAAGTATAGTAAATAAATAATAAATAATTAAGTATAATATAATAAATAAAACTAATACCTAAATAGGAACATAGTAGTATAAAGTGCAAAATAATATATAAATAGTAAATGTAATGATGTTTGGGTAAATTAAAGAAAACTTACAGGTATACTACCTTACTGAGAGCACTTCAAAGTGTACTTTCACAAATAAATAATGTTTTAAAATAGTAAACAACTAGTATACTTATAAGTTCACTTACAGGTGCAGTACAAATGAGAAACATAGTTGTGAACTAGTTTTGCACTTAATGTTTACTACTGTTAAACTTATTGTACACTTAAACATACTTTTATGTACTAAAAGTGGGCCAATTTATTACAAGTATACTACTAGTACATTAATATTAGTATACTTACTACATAAAGTATACGTAAAAATATACTTAAATATTACTTAAGTATTAACTTGAAGTTTACTTATTTTTGGTGAACATGTAATACACACGTGCATGACGTTATTGTTTTCACAGATTCACATTTTTGTTGCTTACACAGAGACCGTTTTATTAAAAACATGCACTTTGAAACCTGTTTTTTAAAACTTTGTGTTTTTAGGCACCCTAAACTCTGTTCTTGTGTAAATGAACAGCCTAAACACAAAAGTTGTAGTTTTAGTTTTAAAAAGAAATGTGTAGTGTAAACAGCCCCTTAGTCTGTATTTTAACAATAAACATAATTTAACAAATGTTTAAGGTAAAATTAAAGATTAAATGCAATTTGCAATGGCATACTTCGTTCCCAAATAAAAATAAAGACAATTTTCATTTAATTTGCCAATTTTATTAGCACAGAAAATTGCACTGTTTACAATTGTCATTGCACATTCTAGTCTGAAAGCTAGTCTGGGTGACCAACAGTAACCAAGCTGGGTGGAGTTTAGTAAAGGCTCAATTATACAGAAAATTTGATATTACAGACAAACATTATAATGTGGAAAATGAGAGTCTATTCAATCAGAGAGAAATAATAAAGATGATGTTTTGAAAAGATGCTTTTCCTGCATGTGTTATCTAAAAGGCCTCCAGTAAAAAAAAACTGATATGGGGAACAAGGGCGTAGTATAATGCATGATACTGTTATTTATTTATATTTTACCTTTTATGCTGCTGTCCATTACGCATCTTAGTGAATTTGACCCACAATGCTAATTCTGGTTATTCAGAGAGAGAGAAAAAGAGAGAGAACAAACCATAAAGATAATGCCAGTGTATCAGATGAATATTGCTTAGCTTCAAGCTATTGTATCCTCACTGGAATTCATGTCGTGTATGCACATGACTTTCCTTCTCCTTTGATTTATTGTCCACTGAATGCCATGTTCTACATTATAAACCAGATAGTTATGTTCCTGTGTGCTGATTGGTCAGTACATTTTGCTGTTAAGCTAAAATACATGACCAACTATTAAAGGTGCAGTACGTAACATTGACAACTAGTTGTTGAAATGCGTAATGCAGCCCAAATTCAAAATATTGGAGTTGTTTCCCCCGCCTATAGTCGTCCTTAGACTTGACACTCCGGGTTGCCAGATTGAGGACACACACATGAACAAGCACAATTGACAATGGAAGGTTAGGAGATTTAAACACTGTAAGTTGATTAACTGATGTGTGTTTTCTGCAAACTGGCATCCTGGGCTGTCGAAATACTATTGGATAAATTGACCGTTCGCAAAAACCCGCCCCCTTTAGTTACTGTTGCTATGTTCGACAAGCCATGGTGCTCTCACGCCACACATCATGTTCTCACAAAATGAACAATACATCGAGGAGCAAAGATGACACTACAAAGCTCTGACAGACAGGACAGAGCAGGTTACTTTTAATATGAAACAAAGTCTTTCACATTTTGACATTTTTTAAGAAATGTATACAATAAGCACGGTTTTGTGGCTCTTCAATGTGTCGTGACAGGTCGCTGTAGGTAAGGTCAAGCCTCCCCATGTTAATCTACTAACTCTCCTGAATGCTTTGTAGGACAAAATGGTTGTAAGGGATTGATTCGGATCAAAAAACTCAAAGGGGTATTGAATTACAGTGAAAAGAACCGTAATACATATTAAATTATTCAAAATTAATATTTAACACTTTATCAACTATTCGTCCACCGATACGTTGAAATTTGAGTACTTTATCAATCTTGAATCGGGATATTACTCGTTACAACGGCAATAATATAAATTTTTTGTTCACTGTTTGTGAGCTTAGGTAACACAATCGATACGTTTGAGGCAGTAACTTATGAACACAAAGCCCAAGACACTTGTATAGATGAAAAGGGTAAACAAAAGTTCACTGAACTATTCTAAACACACAAACTAATCTAACGAAAACACGAACACACACGGTATTGGCATTCATACAGTTACAGGTAAAGGGAGGTTTGTTAACGGAAAGGAATGAAGTCCCACGTGTCGTTCAGACACGATTTCTTAGCCACAACCTGAGAATCAATATACACTCACCTAAAGGATTATTAGGAACACCATACTAATACTGTGTTTGACCCCCCTTCGCCTTCAGAACTGCCTTAATTCTACGTGGCATTGATTCAACAAGGTGCTGAAAGCATTCTTTTGAAATGTTGGCCCATATTGATAGGATAGCAACTTGCAGTTGATGGAGATTTGTGGGATGCACATCCAGGGCACGAAGCTCCCGTTCCACCACATCCCAAATATGCTCTATTGGGTTGAGATCTGGTGACTGTGGGGGCCATTTTAGTACAGTGAACTCATTGTCATGTTCAAGAAACCAATTTGAAATGATTCGAGCTTTGTGACATGGTGCATTATCCTGCTGGAAGTAGCCATCAGAGGATGAGTACATGGTGGACATAAAGGGATGGACATGGTCAGAAACAATGCTCAGGTAGGCCGTGGCATTTAAACAATGCCCAATGGGCACTAAGGGGCCTAAAGTGTGCCAAGAAAATATCCCCCACACCACTACACCACCACCACCAGCCTGCACAGTGGTAACAAGGCATGATAGGACCATCTGTGCTTTTGGAACTAAATCCTCTGCAGAGGTGAGAGCTGATCCGTTGCTTGTGAGCGAGTTAAACTCTTTCTACGCCGCTTTGATTGTAATCGCGGCAGCGCGACTCCGCCCAGTGACGCGTCAGAGAGTCCCTCAGAGCAGCAACAGTCACGTGATCTCTGTCTCGGAGGACGAGGTTCGGAGGGCACTCAAACGTGTGGATGTCAGGAAAGCTCCTGGGCCAGATGGTATTTCAGGTCGTGTTCTACGGTCCTGTGCTGATCAGCTCGCTGGGCTCTTTACATCCATATTTAATGAGTCCCTTGCTACATCTGTTGTCCCCACCTCCTTCAAAAATCCACCATCATCCCTGTACCTAAGAACAGTAAACCCTCTTGCCTAAATGACTATCGTCCAGTGGCTCTCACATCTATAGTCATGAAGGTCTTTGAGAGACTCATCAAAAACAACATTTGCTCCTCCATTCCTGACACTTTGGACCCTCTTCAGTTTGCCTATCGTCCCAATAGATCGACTGAAGATGCCATCTCTCACGTCCTTCACTCCTGCCTTACTCACATCGACAGCAAAAGTGGGAACTATGTCAGGCTGCTATTTATTGACTATAGCTCAGCCTTTAACACCATAGTTCCCATTAAGCTAACACACAAACTCCTGGATCTCGGCCTGAATTCTTCTCTCTGCCTCTGGATTGAAGATTTCCTCACTGGCAGACCCCAGGCGGTGAGAGTAGGCCAGTTCACCTCCACCTCCATCACCCTGAGTGTGGGAGCTCCACAGGGCTGTGTGCTGAGTCCCCTGCTCTCTCTCTACACCCATGACTGTTTGTCCACACACAGCTCCACCACTATCATCAAGTTTGCTGATGATACTGTTGTCCTGGGTCTCATTTCCAACAACAATGAGACGGCATACTTGGACGAGGTGGAGCAACTGACATCATGGTGCCAGGACAACTGTCTCTCTCTGAATGTTAGCAAGACCAAAGAACTGATTGTGGACTTCAGGAAGAGACAGCAACGGTCATACTCCCCTCTCATGATCAGCGGGACACCGGTAGAGAGTGAACAGCTTCAAATACCTGGGTGTGAACATCTCCGAGGACCTGACCTGGACTGCACACATCCAGGCTCAGGTGAAAAAAGCCAGGCAAAGACTGTACCACCTGCGCCAGCTGAGGAAATTCAGGGTCTCACCAGCTATCCTGAAAACTTTCTATCGAGGGGCGATAGAAAGTGTCCTGACTCAGTGCATCACAGCGTGGTGCGGGAACAGCACCAGTCATGACTGCAAAGCCCTGCAAAGAGTTGTGCGCTTATCCGAGCGCATCTCAGGGTCAGCTCTCCGCCTCTGCAGGACATTTACACCAAACGCTGCAGAGGTAGAGCTGCTAATATCATCAAAGACATTAACCACCCTGCAAAATCCCATTTCACCCCACTGCCATCTGGTAAACGCTTTCGGAGCCTGATGGCAAAAACTGAAAGACTCAGGAGGAGTTTCTTTCCCCAGGCCATCAGACTCCTGAACTCAGTCACGTGACTTCACTTCACCACACATAAACATCCAGTTTAACATTAACATCCACATACTGTCATTGCACTGCACTTTATGTTCTATTGTTACTGTGTAACAGCCTGTTATAAACCTGTTTGCACATTATACTTCTGTTTGCACATTACATTATACCTATTGTTTGCACATTATACTTTATATATATATTTTTTATCTCCTACTTGATTATTTATAACTCTACATATGTTTAGTACTTTTTTTATTCTATTTTTATTCTATTTCTATTTTAATTTCCTCCTTGTGTTTTCTTGTAACTGTTATTTGCACTGTCTTTAGAGCGGACCTGTTTACATTTCACTGCCAGTTGTATATTCTGTATATAACTGTGTATGTGACAAATAAAACTCTTGAATCTTGAATCTCTTGATGGATCCATGTTCTCATTCTGTTTACGCCAAATTCTGACTCTACCATCTGAATGTCTCAACAGAAATCGAGACTCATCAGACCAGGCAACATTTTTCCAGTCTTCAACTGTCCAATTTTGGTGAGCTTGTGCAAATTGTAGCCTCTTTTTCCTATTTGTAGTGGAAATGAGTGATACCCGGTGGGGTTTTCTGCTGTTGTAGCCCATCCGCCTCAAGGTGGTGCGTGTTGTGGCTTCACAAATGCTTTGCTGCATACCTCGGTTGTGTGGTTATTTCAGTCAAGGTTGCTCTTCTATCAGCTTGAATCAGTCGGCCCATTCTCTTCTGACCTCTAGCATCAACAAGGCATTTTCCCCCACAGGACTGCCGCATACTGGATGTTTTTCCCTTTTCACACCATTATTTGTAAACCCTTGAAATGGTTGTGCATGAAAATCCCAGTAATTGAGCAGATTGTGAAATACTCAGACCGGCCCGTCTGGCACCAACAGCCATGCCATGCTCAAAATTGCTTAAATCACCTTTCTTTCCCATTCTGACATTCAGTTTGGAGTTCAGGAGATTGTCTTGACCAAGACCACACCCCTAAATGGATTGAAGCAACTGCCATGTGATTGGTTGATTAGATTGCATTAATGTGAAATTGAACAGGTGTTCCTAATAATCCTTTAGGTGAGTGTATAGCATTTCAACTTAAGTTTGTTCGCTTAGATACGATTTTTACCAGTTCAGCCAAAATAGAGAGTCATGTACCTGCGTTTGCGGTTCCTCTTAGGACAGCGTTTGTTTGGCTGGTAGTCAGTTGTTGTATTAGGAGGGACGGATGGTTGGTTTTGCGGGATATAGCCGATTCCTGGGTAGCGTTAGGTGGTTGCTATGCGACGGGAGTTTCACAGAGAAGCAAATATGTGAACATAGCATATCTGAAAACATATTATGGGATTTAATTATAAGTAAAAAATTACATACAGCACCTTTAATTAACCTCGGTTGTATATGTAGTTGTATATTGTATATGTAAGGGCTATCATCTAGTATAAGGTTGACAATACATTTGCTTAATAAAACAACAAATTGATTGTGTAGTATCATTTTTATAAAAGCAATAAGGCACTTAAGGCTGTGCTAAATTGTGACTATACTCTGCTGCATACATATTGCGCTTATAATAACTATTCGCAATAGAGCACAACCTGATCCGTGCAAACCAAACCAAACCTGACTTTGTAACTTTATTCCCAGTACTTATTAGAAAACAGCTGATCTACTGTCACAATACAAAAAACGCACTTTACGTTAGTCACTCCCAGCATGGGTAAAACATCAAGGCTTTTACAGCATGTTTTTGTCCTCTAATTGCCCCATCACTCGTCACATAGTATAGTTACATTCTCTGAGCCGAAAGCCTTCTTTATTTACAGATTTTTTCTTTGACAGTTATAGCCACATGGAGAGCTCAGAGGTCAAAAAGCACAGTGGTTGGCCTTAAATTTCTAGCCAGCAAGGCAAAACGATGAAGCCGGTGCAAAGAGGAGGGCCTGGCACATAGAGATAAAGCCACAAGTGATAAGAGCTGGTCAGAGCGCTACAGGGACATTAATGCTGCATCACATACATAGATCAGCTGTTACTGCTTCTGCTGACAGAACCGATCCTTCCAGACTCGTGATTTTGGCCTCAATCAGCGTATGCTTGCTTGAAGAGAGAGATTGTTGAGGGAAAACTGCTAAGACTGAACAAACTGGACTAATTCTTGAGTACTTGGACAAATGCTATTTGACAGTGAATTTCAGTTCCAAAACCGCCAAGATCAATGAGTCCATCAATTAGTGTAAGGAACTGCATGAGAAAGCCCGACGACAAACCCAGAACATCTTACTTCCCGATGAGAAATCGACAGATGTGTTGGTGAGACAGAATTGACTTTAATAACAGCACTCTGTTGAACTCAATAAGGTTAGCTGGGTCAAGGTGTGTATCAGTTCCCTGTGCAGTTCAAATTACTCATACAATACTTTCCATTATGTAGAAAAATTGAGTCTGGACGTTTAAAAAAAAAAACCTGTTAGTGTACATCCAGGCACTATAGTGTATAGTGTTTTGGATTTACTGCACAATATAGCTACCACATCCTTATTTAATATAGGTTTAAGGCTCAAACGTCAATGTATGATCTCTGTTTGATAATAGAAATCTTTTCACCACAAGTATGTCTTCATTTGTTTCAGGAGTACACTTCAAAACATGCAACAATGAATCAATACCTTTCATTATGTTATCGCAAAGCAAACACCTGTCCAATCTTGCAACCTCCCGCATAGTAACAGCTGCAAAGCAATGTTGTGTTTAACGAATAACGTTTACATGTCAGGGAATATATCTGTCAGCACAAGGATGGCACTTTATTGGTTTTGTAAACATTTGCTTACAGGAATTTCATCAAAACATGAAAGAAGCAGCAGATGCGATTTAGAATCCATATATCCAATAGTGTAAAAATGTATGGTTCTCAATCAAATAAATAATGTAGTGAATTAAATACATATGCTCCGAACTATGTATTGTGTGCACTGCTCCTTAACCAATCATTATTACATATTTGGGTCTTTAGCGACCCGGATATCTAACACGGATGGATCTTTACCTGCCGCGATAAAATAAAACTCTCCTGATATTAGAGTAACAATTACACAAGCATAGAATAAAGCATATTTTGTTATCTTTTGGATCTTGGAAGGTTTCAGTTTGAGCAGATGTTTTATACCATCATCACTGTCCTCGTCAGAGCTCATTTAAATGCTTTAAAAATCAGACACTGTGATTTTCTAGATTTTTTTTCTCATTCTGTCTCATAGTTGAAGTGTAGCCTACCTATGATGAAAATTACAGGCCTCTTTCATCTTTTTAAGTGGGAGAACTTGCACAATTGGTGGCTGACTAAATACTTTTTTGCCCCACTGTAGGTTGTTTGTCACTTCCTCGAAATACGACCCATAGGAGCGTTTACTAAAGTTGCGCCCATATCGACAATATTTTAATTAATGAAATACGACCCATAGGAGGGTTTTCTAAAATTGTGCTCCTATTGACAACAGGACACTTGAATTTTAAAGCATTATTCCCTTTTATCTGCGTAATATTTCACTTGGTAAAGCATTGCAATATACAGCAACATGTGATCATGCAATCGTGAGTTAGATCCCAGGGAACACATGTGCTCATAAAGTGTGAATGCACTATAAATCACTGGGTAGGTTTAGGGATGGGGTGGGTGTAGTTGTAAATGACAGTCATATGTCATTTCACGACGTCAGACGTAACACGACACTGTCATTATTTTTACGCCAGCTATAATACAGGTATAAACAAGGTCTAAAACAATTTGAGATCGTCCACTTCACTTCCAGAGGTAGTCAAAAGCGTATTCAACCGGATTGCTTTTGTAGTGTAAACGCTCATGTGGTCGAATGTGTTCGAACATCTACAAAAGACTCCTACTCTCTGCCTACTGACTTAATGCAATGCTAATGTAAACATGATGCAACGCTAGACAGACAGCATATAAACTTTGTAGGTTGAAAACCCAAGTTTGCTTTGAAGACAAAAAATGTACCAAGCACAAAGTTCTCTCATCACTCCTGATTTCTAACACACACTCACAGTGTCCTGTGGCTGTCAGAGCAGAAACAAAAGCTGATTCTTTCCATGTTTTCCTTAGTCTCTGTGCATGTTAATATGTACATTGCGCACACTTATTGTGCACGCCATTAGATCGAAAGACCTGGGGGGAAAATACACTTTACAATACTGGTGCACTAATATGCATTAATTTATGCTTAACTAATGCACAGATAATCACTTGTTAATGTATGATTTATGAAGAACTAACCATGAATTAATGTTAAGCATGAATTAATGTATATTAGTGCACCAGTATTGTAAAGTGTTACCAAAAAACCCACATACATTTACCCACCCATAAACCCTCCCCTCGAAGAAATCAGGACAGAAGTGGTTGAAAGTGGACAAAAGAGACGGATTAAAACAACAGGTGTAAACGAGTATACGTCATCTACTTGTGATCTGATTGACCAAAACGTATCTTAATACCAGGTGTAAACAGGGCCTAAATGTGATGCGTAAAGCAGACTTACCATGAATGAAGCTCATTAAACTAGTCTTTCATTCAGGTGTGGCTATGAACTACAGCAGCCCTTTTTTTCTATCAAAGTCTCTTTTGGTTTCATCAGCACCTTAAGGCTAAGAATTGGAAATTTGAGAAATATCCATTCGTCTTGTTTGGGAATGCATAATAAATTCACAAGTGCAAGAAATAAAAAAAAAAACATGCAATATTCATGTTCAATGATTTCAAACTAATTTACTGTGGACCAGATAAGCGTGTTGTTCCATATTATAATGCTAGATTTCTTTTGCCCAAAGGTCAAACAATAAATTACTCTAAAATTAGCCCAGCAGTCTTCCATTATCTTTCCCGGCATGAAACTTTTCTCCCCTGTAGAACTCAGGGTGACCTTCCTTCCTGATTGTTCCCCGATGCCTTTTTTAATATTCCTCTTTCAACATTCAGCTTCTATTTCTGCCCTAATATTTCCTTACACAGTCATATGCTTCCAGATGTATTTATACTCTTTACCATCTGTTGAGCATTCGGTGGCGGTTGACGGTCCTTGGCCAGCATGCATCGTCAGAGATAGTTAGGCGACTGACCAGCTTTGTTTTGATTTGGTAGCGTTTAGATGAATACATTTGCCATATTGCCAATCTGGACAGCTCTCCCTCTCCCTGATATTAAAAATATATATATATTGCAAGTATAAAGCAGGCCAAGAAAAGGAATTGCAGAAAGACTTCTGGCCATTTATATCTGAGAAAAAGTAGTTTTTCACCTGCAATGATTTGGACTTTAAAGCGAATCTGAAAGGTTAACCAACTGAACATAGACAGGAAATAATTGCGAGTTGCAGATAACTTCAACATTAATTTCTAATAAAGGTCGAGAGACTCTCAGAGAGACTGATTAAATAGTGGTATAAGCACATAGAACTGTTTGCCAAGTTAAAAAAGCTTTTCTTTTTCTTTTTTTAATTGAGCTTTTCCCTCTATGTCTGGCAACCTTGACAAGCTCTGCCCTTTTATTCTGCCATTTTTTTTTCCTGTATGTAATTGTATTTTATTTAAAACCAACAGGCAAATGCTAAAATGTTAATGATACAGCAAACCCTGAGAAAAGACCGAGTAATACTGTTGTAATGGAAAGGAGGAGAGCGGGTTTATTGTACTTGCTTCTGGCCTCTGCCAGAGAAGAATGACTAAAAAGAAAACTGCCAACTGCAAAGTTATGTCTCTCAATTATATATGATTTTATTATTTACATTTTTCATATTAGAGGAGGCTGGGGCTAAATGACAAATGAGCTATGTCTAATTAAGATTTGCAAAAATGTTTTTATATTGACTTAAAACACCTTAAAACTTAACCTATACAGTACTTTCAGACAAGAGTCAACTAGATAAGGAATCTTGAAGGGATCCGTCCCAACAGACTTTCTAACTACAAGTAACTCTTACCATAGTATTAGTAGACTGCCTGCTTAATATCTGCTAACACGTTATTTTGATGCTCCCTAACAGACATTCTACTGACAATAAGTAACTTTACAACTATGTAAGTGTGAATCTGCGGGCTGTAAATTAAAGTGGTGTTTGTTCCTCTCTTGTTTCATGTAGTTACAGGGTAAGTACAATAAAAAACACATGCAAAATCTGATATCACTCGGAAACATTTACTTTCAAAACAGATTTACGACACTTCTTATTCATTTGTTCTTTTTTTTTTTAATAAACTTTTCATTTCAAATAATAATGTTCAGACAGAAAGAGTCACTTTCTCTTGCTTGGCCTCTCCTCCTCTTGTTCTTCTTTTTCGTTATTTCCACTGATGGATCTTAAGAGGATTCCCATGTCTTTTGATATTCTGTATTATTATTTATTAAAAGAAAAAGTACACCCAGAAATGCTCTCATAATTTACTAATCTTTTTGCATCCGACCATTACCATCGCGTGCATGATTATAGAAGCTTCAAGCTTTCATGACGTTCATGGTGTCTCTCTGTCTTGCTATTATCATATTTTATTGTTTGTATACTGTATTGTACTTTGTATAATTTAATTAAATAAAAGCGGACAGCATCCGACATCCGCGTGACCAGATTTACACGCTTCAATTTACGTCAAGCGTGAACTCATCCCTCTCATCATGATCGAACAGATGACTTCTGGTCGGAAGCGATAGCCTACAGGTTTAAAAAAATTCTTACAAACACTTATCATTTCACTTCAGAAGACATTGATTCATCCATATGGATCATATTGGTTAACTGTAGTTATTGCTGTATGTGCTGTTTGATGCTTCAACTTTTAGGAAACCAAATGAGTTTTCTCGGATCTCGGATGGCATGAAGGTAAAAGACGAGTAAACAGCGAGGAAAAGTTGTTTTTCAAATAAAGATTTCCGTGATATCAGACTATGAATGTGTTTTTATTTCAATTACCCTGTAACTAAATGAAACAAGAGGGTAACAAACACCACTTTAATTTACAGCCCGCAGATTCACACCTACCCTGTAACTGAATAATTACCCCTTAATTAAAAAATACTTACAGTATAAATTATTTATACATTTTCCTGATTGTTACCCCTTTATTCCGCAAAAATTACACATTGTTCCATTATACCTACACGTACGTACTTTATAGTTTATACTTTATAGTACTATAATTATCGAAAGTTTGCTTTACCTACCCAGTACTTTCCAGGGTGTAATCTAAAGTGTTACCAATTATACTTCAAATGGTACAACCTAAGCTCTTTCAATCATATTTATTTATATCTATTATATTTATTTAACAAAAACTATTTGATTTAGATAATATCAAATGAAGCAAATGTAGGTTACCTATAACAACATTACTGTGTGTTTAAATTCAGCACGGACTGTTTTTGTTTGCATGTGTAAAACCCACAAATGCCACATTTACGTGTTTTTTAGGTTAGTCCTAATATAAATATGTATATAAAGTACTGCAGATAAATGATGCTTAACACATTTAAAAAACAATCATGCAAACTCAAGGTTTATGATCTATTTCACACTTTTCTGTGAATAATTGCACATTATCTAGACCTACTGAAAAATCTTCTCATGACTTTAAATTAAATCAGTTTGAATCGCCCACAGAATTACGACTTCATCCCAAATCTGCCTTCAAATCTGTTCCACGTTCCATCTTAACACAGCGCCATTGGTTTATGATAGCAGCAGGCCATTAAACTGATGTGTACTGAATTTCATTAAGTTAAGTTCTCCATCAAGAGGCATATTCTTATGTGTAGCGCCCATCTGTCTGCAGGTCCAGACACGCTGAACGCTGTCCTTACACCAGCCCACCTGAGAGCCCTGTTCAGTGACTGAACCAATAACAGCCCTTCAGTACAGACTTGGCAATTAAGAGACAGATCCCAGACCCCAGCCATAGGGAGATTACTGCAAGATTTCCAGAGTTAGGACACTATCTGTGTAATGTGCAAACACAATTACTCTCTTTGTTTTAGATGAAGCTAATTAGTGGTGTTTGCTATAAGGAAAGCTTCACTATCACTATTACTATTCTGATTACTATTGCTCAACACTATATTGCCAAAAGTTTTGGGATGCTTGTCTTTACATGAACTTTACATGAATACATGAACTTAAATGCCATCCCATTATTAATTCATACAGTTTAATATGGAGTTGTCCACCCTTTGCAGCTATAACAGTGTGTTTATGGGAATTTTTGATAATTCTCCTAGAAGCACATTTGTGAGGTTAGGCATTGATGTTGGATGAGAAGGAATGGCTTTGGGCATCGGGCGCATCTTTGCCTCCACATTGTGCATTCAAATTATTTAATGCACAGCTATGAATTATCCCTTATTAATTCAACGGCCTGTCATAAATGATTCCTTACTTATAAAGTGGGCCCAGTCCCCTGCTTAAAAAACACTACATGAGTCTGGACCATAACCCTATAGAAACATTTGTCACAATTTGTGACATAATTTGATCTGTATTCACCACTTTCAAATTTCATTTCAAATCATGGTAACATCTAGAAATATTTATGAGTAACATGAGGGTAGGTGGATGATGGGAGAAGGTGCGACTCGCTTCGGCTGTCCAAATTTAAACATGAATAGGAGATTTCTGCCAAAATAAATAAAAAAAATCTTTTTTTTTTTCTAAAACAATGATAAAAATTGGTTGTCAAATATTTTTTTAATCTAGGCTGCTGGCTCAGAAATGTGAAGAAGCATGTGACACTTCCGGCTGTGCTATCACGCTGCAGTTGGTCAGGAACTAGACACCTCAAAACACAGGGCATTTATTAAGGTGGGAAGTAGGGATGGGAGTTTGAATATTTTAATGAGACCTAGAGAGTGAACTGCTGAACTTATTATTCTCTTCGAGTTATGTAGGCTGTTCCTTTGCCCTAAAATACATAAGAAAGTGCAGCAGGTTCCTGCATTAAAGGCTGATGTGGGAAAACACAGGTCCCCAGTATATTACGGATAGTATACATGCAGCAGCGTGCCATTAAACAGAAAGCATCACTACATTTCTGCCGTTCCTGTGTGTGCAATGTTAGCATTTGCAAGACTTATAAAAGAACACAGTTAATTAACCTTTTCAGAGCATACACGCTACCTCCATCTCCATCCACCCACTTGCCAAACACACCCACACCCCCAGCATTGACGGATGGCATCTGTAACGCACCACCTCCAGCTACAACTGCATATTTATGCTAAACAGTTCTCCATCAGGTGTGATGCTGCCTAACTCGCCTCCTACGTAATGAATGCATTACTTTACCATCTCAAATTCATTCCTTCCATATTTTATCCTTCTGTTACCATAGCTACTCCTCAACATCTTCCAGGAGAAGTGTCTTTTGAAAGACTGTCAGCAGTGTATGTGCAAGAAAAGCATTGCTACGCTACATGGCAAGTAAAAGCTTTTTAGTGCGGTGGTCTTACTGTGCAGTGACGGACCGCCGCAGCATGCTGTAAGCTGTCACCGCTGGATCCTGAAACTTCAAAACATCTCTATTTTGTGCTTTAGGGGTTTGGGTCACAGATGAATGTCAAATGCTTTGTTCTTAGATCTCTCTATAACTCATCCTTAACTATCGTGCTTCAGTAAGGAACTTATTCCACTATCACAGTCTCCTAGACTCTTCTTAAAGGAACAGTTTACACAAAAATGTCAATTCTGTCATTATTTCACCCTCATGTTTTTCCAAATCCTCTATTTTTCTTTTGTTCATTGAATAACTAGCTTTTCTTAGATGGCTATATTATTATATAGTTCAGAAATATAACATTACCTGTAACACATTTCTGTTACTTGCATTTTATATACATTTTATATTCCCAAGCATAAATATGATTGGACATATTCTTCTGGGCATCGCTCTCAGGAGCTCAGTGAAAGCATATTACAACAAAGTGGAAGCAATTGTGAACAACAGCAACTCAGCCACGAAGTGGTAGACCACGTAAAACACAGCGGGGTCAGTGCAGGCTGAGGTGCACAGTGAGGTGCACGCCAACTTACTGCAGAGTCAATAGCTACAGACCTCCAGACTTTGTGTGGCCTTCAAATGAGCTCAAGAACAGTGCATAGAGAGCTTCATGGAGTGACTTTCCATGGCCAAACAGCTGCAACCAAGCCTTACATCGCCAAGTGCAATGCAAAGCGTCTGATGCAGCGGTGTTGCAGGGCTGAGTACGCCGCCACTGGACTCTAGAGCAGGAGAGACGTGTTCTCTGGAGTGACGAATCACGCTTCTCTGTCTGGAAATCCGATGGACGAGTCTGGGTGGTTGCCAGGAGAACGATACTTGCCTGACTGCATTGTGCCAAGTGTAAAGTTTGGTGGAGGGGGGATTAT
Source organism: Gobiocypris rarus (assembly GCA_023029165.1). Classification (NCBI taxonomy): domain Eukaryota; kingdom Metazoa; phylum Chordata; class Actinopteri; order Cypriniformes; family Gobionidae; genus Gobiocypris; species Gobiocypris rarus. The sequence goes on along the minus strand of CM040921.1, from coordinate 6,083,459 downwards.
GGTGTGGGGTTGTTTTTCAGGGGTTGGGCTTCGCCCCTTAGTTCCAGTGAAAAGAACTCTTAATGCTTCAGCATACCAAGACATTTTGGACAATTTCATGCTCCCAACTTTGTGGGAACAGTTTGAGGATGGCTCCTTCCTGTTCCAACATGACTATATACCAGTGCACAAAGCAAGGTCCATAAAGACATGGATGAGAGAGTTTGGTGTGGAGGAACTTGACTGGCCTGCACAGAGTCCTGACCTCAACCCCAATAGAACACCTTTGGGATGAATTAGAGTGGAGACTGCGAGCCAGGCCTTCTCGTCCAACATCAGTGCCTGACCTCACGTATGCACTTCTAGAAGAATGGTCAAAAATTCTCATAAACACACTCCTAAACCTTGTGGAAAGCCTTCCCAGAAGAGTTGAAGCTGATAAAGCTGTTAAACCCTACGAATTAAGAATGGGATGTAATTAAAGTTCATGTGCATGCATCCCAAAACTTTGTGTGTGTATATATCAGCTTTGTTTGTCCTTTTGATCTTTCATTAAAATAAAATCTCAAAAATCTAACTTTTCATTGAAGTAAAATAATTAAAAGTGGGGATCACATTATGAAATAAATATATGTCGATAAATCGTTTTTCTTCAGCAGCCATATCACCCTGTAACCCAAGACTGGTTTCCCACTGAAGCTGAGCAGGGCTGAGCCTGGGGTGCGTTTCCAGATAACGATGGATCTTTGCACTTAAGACCCTTTTCTACAAGCGATATTACGAAAGTTTGTGTTGCTTTCACGTGCGTTTCACAAATACGCACTTAACAGGATCACACGCAGCTCTGCTTTAAGTGCTACTTAAGAGTTGCTGTCCGTTTGCCAAGTGCTGAAAAGTCACTGTATAGAATGTCTTGCAGTTGTAGCATATGCTTGTATTTCAAAATGTTTAGCCTAATTATTATTTGCTACGAGGTCAAAAATCGATATAAGCACATAGGCTAGGTGGAGACAAAAAATGGCTGAATAAAAATAAAAATAAAAACACTTTTCAAAAAGAGAAAACTAATGTTATTTTACAGGTGGAGCTAAACAAACATAATTTACAGCAGGTTTATGACAGTCATATCAATAAACAAAACAAGAAATCTGCTATAAAACTGCTATAATATTGCTATATGATATTGCTATAAAACTAACTGCAAGCAGGGGCATTAAAATCAGGGAAGGAGGTCAGGAAGAAGTGGCAGGACTTTGCAAGTCTCAAGAGTACCACAGAGGTCAACTATTAATGAAACAGGTTCATGGTGGGCCTAATGACTCCCCCCTTCTAACACTGGAAGAAGAAAAGACACTGTCAATACTTGGCCTCCATGGAGGAGTAGGGCCTGAACCTGAACCAGGTCCATCATGCTCACAGGAGACACCTACCATCTCCCAGTCCTCCCAACTGCCTACCCATGCTCGAGCCTCCTTCTTCAATTGTCAGACCACAACATCACAGCACTTTGAGAATGCATGTAGTTGTAGTCAGTACTTAGTGCAGCTGGAGAGGGAGAAACTATATGTCCTAAAAGACATGAGAAAATGTCTTAAAGATGCAAGTGAGAGGACCATCAACTTTCAGCAGAAGCTCACTGACCTCAAGAAGGCCACGCTGGCTTTAAAAGGGAGGAGACTGACACTGGAGGAGATGAGGTTTGCAAGGCTCTCCATTTTGGTGCCAATTATCTTGCCAAATGATTCAGGTAATATTGTTTAACGTTGCTTAATCATGATGACTAATTATATGTTTTAATAATCTCTTGTGCAACATAAAATATTATTTTCCATTATGTAGTTAGGACATTATCCCATTGTGCAATGTCTTTTGCAAATCCTAGGGAACATACAACAAACTCAAATAAATGTAGATTAGATGCTTTGATGTCCTTGTGTTTGTTGAACCACTTAAAGACTAAGGCTCCATGAAATAATACAGTTGAAGTATTATTGTTTCAAATTTAAAAGGCTATTTGTAGTACTGAAAATAAGCATATAATCCCTATGAACGTCCATATACAGCAGTGCTCCTTTTCATTCCTTAATGTCTCCACGTAGTTTTTATTTAATTTATTTATGCATTATTATTTCTTTATTGAATTATTCAAAATGAATTTAATCAAACAAAAAACAAGTAAAATGTATAAAGATACATAAAAACAATAGTAAAGTTTGGGTGCAATTCACCGGTTGTCCTGCAGGTGACCTCATAGCTCTGTCTCCTTACGATGCACTTAGGGATTTACGATTACTCCAGAGCACTCGTAGATCTACGATCATTTTCAAGTGCTACTTACGTTACGATGCTTTTGGGAAATAGACCTTAATATTAAGATCACTCGTACGAATGTTTTTACGATCAATTTAGGCTTACGATGCTTTTGGGAAACGCAGCCCTGGTCAGTACCTGGATGGGAGACCTCTTGGGAAAACCAGGTTGTTGCTGGAAGAGGTGTTAGTGAGGCCAGCAGGGGGTGCTCACCCTGTGGTCTGTGTGAATCCTAATGCCCCAGTATATTGATGGGGACACTATACTGTCGAAAGAGCACCATCTTGAGGATGAGACGTTAAACCGAGGTCCTGACTCTCTGCGGTCATAAAAAATCTCAGGATGTCCTTCTGAAAAAAGAGTAGGGGTGTAACCCTGGCATCCTGGCCAAATTTGCCCATTGGCCTCTGTCCATCATGGTCATCCTAATCCCCATATATTGATTGGCTTCATCACTCTGTCTCATCTCCACCAATCAGCTGGTGTGTGGTGTGAGTCTGGTGCAATATGGCTGCCGTCACATCATTCAGGTGGATGCTACAGATTGGTGGTGGTTGAGGAGATTCCCCCCTTCTATATGTAAATTTACTCACAATGAGTAAAACCAAAAAATATAGTTCTGATGTACAGCAAAAGATTGTTGAGCTTCACAAAATAGAAAGTGGCTTTAAGAACCAACTGGAACTTCAAACGGGTCAGATGACACTAAAAAATATTTTTTTTGGCAGCATACCCACCAGATGGGTTTGGTGCTAACAGGGATAAAAAGTACCCCATGCCCACAGATAAATATAAGATCTGCTGGATATGTGATTTTTTTTTTTTTTTTGCTGGAGGTCCTGGACATCTTGTTAATGATAGCATGGATTCTATTAAATACCAGCAGAAAAACCTGACTGCCTCTTCTAGAAATCTTATAATAGGCCGTGGTTAGATCTTCCATCAGGCCAATGTTCCATAACAAACATCAAAATCAACAAAAAAATGGGTCACTGAGCACAAAATAAAGCTTCAATGGACATATCAGTCCACTAACCTGAACCCTATAGAAAATGACTGGGGTGAACTGAAGAGAAGAAGCACCAACATGGAGCTGGGAATCTGAAGGATCTGGAGAGATTCTGTATGGAGGAATGGTGTCTGATCTCTTGTCAGGTGTTCTCCAAACTCATCAGGCATTAGAGGAAAATATTCAGTGGTTATCTTGTCAAAAGGAGGTTGAAAAATTATTGAATAAAAGGGTGCTAATAATTGTGTTCGTGTTTTGGAGAAAATAATTTATTTCAATATATGATTTCCCCCAGCCTTCAATTATTTTACTTCAATGAAATGTTAGAATTTTGTGATGTTTTTAGTGAAATATCAAAAGGATAAACAATGCAGAAATATTTTTACAAATGACATAGTACATATTTACCAAGGGGGCTAATAATTCTGACCTCAACTGTACATACCAAATTATAATACAGGCCAAGAGAGTACGGCTGAACAGCTTGAATGTGTCATAAGAAAACTCTCCGAGACAAATAATACATCATGTCGTGTCCCTACATAACGTCTCCATTAAAATCAACCTAATTCAATCTCTAAGTCATAAGGATACATACTCATTTCTCTACATGTGGTCCTTTTAGGGACAGGCAATAAGGCAAGAGCTCCAAATGAGATCCCCAGCCACGCACTAGTTACCAATTGTACAAAACTGATTTCATTACTCCCTGAGTTGATTGCAGATAACCATGTTAAGGATGATAACGGTGCCATGAAAATGCCATCATTGAAATAAAGCCAGAGAGAGAGAGGGAGAGATGAAGATGGGGGGAAAGGAAGGAAGATAAAGCAGTGACCATAAGAAGTAAACAACCGAACACTTGTAGATTCAAAGACTGAAGTAATGCCTAAAGACACCGCAGACAGAAAATTAAACAAATTTAAATAGACAGACGGAGAAACAAATGAAGTCAAACATGACTCACACTCTGTCACAACAAACATCCAGATAATGGAGAGACAGAAAAATATAATAATGCATGGCCAAATATGATTAGAGATGAAAGTCTGAGGGTTATTTTCCACCGGGGATTTTATTGATATGGTGACAATGGTTGTTCTCTATTTGACTGATGCTCGGAAGCTTTTTAAAGTTAAAGTTATACTTTTAAAGTGTGTGTCTATTGTGGACAACAAATATGAACAAAAATACAAAGAATGGTCCACATTTTTTTATATTTCATAAAGATTGCCATAGTTGTCATATTGAATAGATTTTTTTGTCATTAAAGGGGTACTACAGCGCTGGGAAGATGAATCTGTATTTAAACTGGGTCATTAATGTAGTAGAAATGTAAAATTATTGTCTCATGGGGATGAAAGACAACAATTCCCAGAATACACTTCGCTGCCCTCCTACTCTAGGCATGGCTACTGGCTGGGTCACTTGCCCACCGCGTTCGTTTTCATAAAATCAGTTCAGTTAGAGACACTACAATTAAAAACTGAACTTGTCTGTTCTACATAATGTGAGTGAGCCTGAGTGTCACGACCGTCACGGCACAAACGCAGCAGGAGTCAGATGCATTCATCACATGAGCTGAGGTAAGCACAATATTTCACGGCCGCATACATTCACAGCGCGTGATCAGTCTGGTCCATTTTCAGATCATGTCTTTGGAAGCTTAACTTTCAAAGGAAGTTCATTTGAAAAGTTGAAACACTCACTTTGCTCTCCACCGCTCCGATTACATGAATCTCCGCAGCTCCAGGGGCGAGTGCTGCGAGTGCGATGTTGAAAACATGTGGAAATAGCGCCTCCTGCTGGCTGTAGTCTTCAGCCTCTGGCCAAAAACTCCTCCGATGATGATTTTTTCCAGAAATAAAATACATAATTCACTCATCTCAGGGTCATATGAGGTGGGAAAGAACGATAATTTGAATATACTCCCGGGTTTCTACTGATACAAAGCTTAATGCTAATCGCTGAAGTAACCCTTTAATCCTGAAAAGTCTACTTTACTCTATTTTTATTTTGTGACAATTTGAATATAATACACATATTTTATAAATGTTTATATCATTTTACATAAATTATTCTTTGCATTGCAATTTTTTTACTTTTATTTTCTTTATGAACTATCCTTTAAATATGGAAGCTTGTGTCCGCCACTTAATAAAACATTTAAAAGGTAATAAAAAAACGTTTTCTCAGAATTGCATGATGTACACTCGCAAATGCATGTTATACAATCAGAATTGTGAGATATAAAGTTGCACTTCTGAGGAAAAAGAATTGAATTTTGACTTTATAACTCACAATCGCAAGTTTAAATCTCACAATTCAGGAAAAAGTCAGAATTGCATGAAAAAAAAGTCAAAATTGCGAGAGAATCTCGAAATTCTGACTTCATAACTCGCAATTCTGACATAACTTGCAATTGCGAGTGTATATCTTGCAATTCAGAAACAAGCTTAAGCTAAGCTAAATGTTGAGCACTAATAATAAAAATATGTATAATTTATATCAAGCACTTCAAATGATTTGTAAGCAAAACACTGGCAGAAGCATGCAGAGCTTTTGGGCTCCAATTGCACAGAAAATGAATTGATTATGAAGCAAACTTGACCAGTCTAATTTCTAAAAGAAAATGGGGAAAAAGGAACTTTCATTTCAAGCAGCGGCTTGCACAGAAAAAAGCCAGAAGGCCGTGAAACACTGTCACAAATTGAAAGTGAAATCATACCGGGCTCAAATAAAAAATGTTCTAAGTTAATTGAATGTAGCAGCAGGTATCAATACTTTCACAGATTACTAATGAAGTCTTACAGGAAAACTAGGGGGCAAGACAGAGTGAGTGAGGAGTAGTGACTGATTAGATCTCCACATCCGGACTCTCTTTATTCAATCTTTTTCTTTTCTCTGAGACATACTCTCCAGGCATATATCTTTAAGTATTTGTATTATAACTGCATCACAGGAAAGAGACCATGACAAGCTATGTGTGATATTTCCTTTTCTATTTGTTATACAGTATATCCGAACAATTCGCTGTAATGCAACTTCTTTGAGATCTTTTGCTGGAAGTTGGATTTGACTGAATCAAATCAAATTTCACTCTGCTTTAGACCTAAATGTGATGTCTTTTATCCTTTGTTGTGAGAACAAAGTCTACATATAGTCTGCTCATATTTTTACATTTGTAGTCATATTGTTTGGGTGTGGAGATCTTCATGCATTTTTTCCAAGGTCATTGCCTGCTGCTATTTACTAAGAAAACTGCAGGTTTGGAAATGTTTTCATACTGCACCTGTAAAACTTTAATCCTGGGTCTTGTAAATTTAAGAAACGGTTTGGTCTTGAACAAGGAAATTGAGTAGTGGCCAAAAGTGATGTCTGGCCTTGGAAAATTAAAAATATTAGCATTCAAATATTATGAAAAATTGTTAAAGATTTTGCAAGCATGTTTTATGTGTGAAAACACAACGAAACATGCTAAATTATGCTGACAATATTTTTATAAACACATGCAAAAGCAAGAGAGAACCACCTAAATATTTGCTTTGGTGCTATAAATGACGTGCCACATATCGTCCTTCAAGCGGTCAGGCCATCGCTTTTTTGGTCTTCCGCATGGTCGCTGGCCGTGATGGCTTAGTCGGAGCGACGTTCTCACTATCGATCATTTATGCTTCTTATCACGTGGATGTACCACCAGAGTCGTCCTTCTTGCATCTTCTCCACGATTGGGGCGATGCCCTTCCATTTTCTGACGTCTTTGTTCACCATGTGGTCCCACCACGTTAGCCCCAGACACCATCGCAGCATTCCCATCTCCATCACGCGGAGGGCCTACTCTTGCTTGGATGTTGCCAGCCAGCATGGGCATTCGTTTATCGCACAGGATTCTGGTGACTTGGCAGTATTGACTCGGGTTCGGGCATCTGATAATTATTGCCGTTGCTGCTGATATCCGAGGTACTTGAAATTGGTCGCCTTCTGCAGATAAATAAATGCTGATGACTCCGTTCGTCTGAGGCCCACATTCCATATACTCTGTCTTCTGTCTTCCATACTCGTCCAACTGGGTCTTCCAGTGTTTTGTTTGGTCCTGCAGCTATTGACAGTCTTCACTTGCCAGGAGTACGTCATCAGCGTAGAGGAGCGACCATGCAGAGGATAAATAGAAGTGGTGAGAGGGCTGATCTTTGATGGACTCCGATGTTGATGGCAAAGGGTGCCGATGTTAGGACCGGGGTTTGAACCACACTGATGATGTTATGGTAGATCGCTTGAATCCACTGGACGTAGGCCTTGGGGATATTGTGGGACTGGAGGGCGTGCTAGATCAGATCATGCAGGATTTTGTTGAACGCCTTTTCGAGATCCAGGAAAGTCACATACTATCCCATGAGGCCACAGGAGAGGAGGATTTATGAATGGAAGTAAAGCATAATTCAGTATACGCCCAAATTTCATTCATACTACATATATTCATACTATACAGAATGTACATTTTAACGGTCATGAAGTTCAAATTCAAATGTAGTATCTACACCATATGTTTAAATGTTGCTATTTTAAAAAACTAATGGCAGGTTAAGGTTGTTGCATGTTTAGTCCCATGTCTCAAGAGTCTGTGTTAGGTCGCAAGAGCTATGAAAGAGCAACAAATTAGCAATAAAATGCTCCTGTGGCAGTGTATCTGTGTGTGTGCTCCTATTTATCCCTGAAATAAAGCAAAATCAGAGTCTGAAACTGAGTCAATAAGTACACAATAAGCAAAATGTGTCATCGCCTGCCCAGACACTAACATCAGATAATTAGCATGAGCAATATCATACTGACAATAAAGCACAGAAAAATGACACGAAGCCACTTAATTGCAAAGCTGCAAACAGACATCGCCACCGCTGCCTCTTCGGCTCTCATCTGCATATTCTAATCTCTGGGTATTTTCATTCAAGTACGCTGCCACCTTATTGGCACCTAATGTGTTTTTAACACACAAAGTAATGATGCCGCCTGCTCTGCAATCTGTTTCCACGAGTGACTGGCCAAGACACAGTATCTGTAAGCGCCTGTTCTTGTCCCTGCGCTGTTTAATGGAGACAGATGCATTTTTATTGCAGCTTTTGCAGCTTTGCTTTCCTGGGACGCGTCAGCTGGGCTGAGCAAAAAAGGGAAAGGAAAAAAGAAAAAAAAGATGATTCTCTCCTTGAAGCGAGGAGGAGGAAAGGGGGAATTTGCTAATTGGATTAGGTCCTCCCTGACTCAGTGTAGTAAATAATAATCTGCTGTCTGGTACAAACCAATGCCCTTGAGCTGCATAAACACACACAGCCTAAAATGAGTGGAAAAACGAATTACTGTTCAGTTTTTGTGATACAGTGTGACCAGAAACGAGCCAATGCGTGTGCTCCGCACAAATGCATGTAAACGCATACATGTTGTAAGACACAAAGGATTGTGTTTCATACCACTCTGTTTATTATTTCCTCAAAAGAATGGTGCATTTATTGCAAACCTAGTGCTTGCATTGCCATTTATGATGTCTTGATGTGGTGCTCGATTCTTACTTGGTTTTAACTTTTTCTGAAGAAATGATGTCAGGGCATTGCTACATGTTTTTAGCAGATTGCTAGTAGTGCTGCACTATTTCTGAACACAAAAGTCTCACCCAACTCTTACTCGATTGATGCTTTACATTTTAAAAGTGCTCATGCGTATTTTCTGAGGTGATAATGTATTATTAAACCTATGAAAATGGTTCAAAATGCACATGGCTCCACAGTGTCATCATTTACCAGTGTAGTATGACTGTCTTTTCTCAGCGCCGCACTCATCAAAGTTTAATTTTATCCCATTTTGAATGTCTTCCGGACATCATCTAAACCGAAGTTGGAATTCCTCATGGCAGCGCTCATCGTTTACTCAGGAAAAAGGTGGACTAATTAAAGCAAAACCAAATTTGTGATTATCAAATCACAAAGCCAGCGATTCAAAGAATATACTTATATGCACTGTGTGAAGCATGGAAATGTGTTCAATAATCCACTTGTGTTTCAGTGACTCAGTATGGTGAGTTTGGGTCATTTAAAAATGTACATTTGGGAGCAACATGCGCCAACCATCCTCCACACTTGAAATGACCCGCTCATGACTCCTCAGGAAGCTTCCTCACTCCTCGATCCTCACATCCTCATGGTGCAATTAGAGAGTTGAGATGTCCTACAAGATGGCTGAGCTCGATCAGTTTCCGGGTCATAGGATGGAGGATGCGGAGCGAGGAAACAAGGAGGGATATTGAGAAGCACCCTTTTCTTTCCCATGAGGCCACAGGAAGAGATTCATAAATGGAAGTGAAGCGATGCAAATGATACAGGTAGGTCACGTGACAGTAACAACATGACGGATGTTGTATGTATAAATTTAATTCATATTACCAATTCATACTGTACAGAGTGCACTTTTTTAAAGGCCCACTAAAGTACCTTGAAGCACGCAGCTTTATTCACTGTTGACATAATTTCCACTGAAACAGGAAGACAGGGCGGGACATATCGAACAGCTCCTCCCTTTTTTAAAATAGCCAATAGTTTTTATCTTATATCACAGCTCGGCCAGAGCTGTCGGGCTCAGTAAAGCTGCAGTTTCCACATAATCTCTAACCGTTTCTCCTTGTAATCTCCTCCATATCGCTTTAAAATAGCATTCTGTGCAGGATTCAAATGAGTCCGATAAGTTTTGTGGTCTGAACCAACTCGTTCACATGATCCACTCTGTGCTATCGTGTCTCATGGTGCGTTCACACCAGACGCAAATGAAGCGTTAAGCGCAAGTGATTTACATGTTAAGTCAATGCAAAGATGCTAATACACATTCTGCGGCGTGAATGACGTGGCGCAAAATGAGCGTCTCGGGCGTTTGAAATTGTAACTTTGGCGGATATTCGCGCCATGTTAATCAATCAGGAGCTTGCTCTATTAGTGAAAAAATTATATGTGGAGAGCCCGAAGCTGTATGATACATCTTCATACTTTATAGAAACAGGAATAAAAAGGATATTGCTTGGAATAAAGTGAGTGAGGAGGTCAGACAATCTGGTTAGTTGTAAAAAATGCTCTTCACTCAATTTGAGCTATACATATCGAGACAAAAATTTAGCTTATTCGCTGTATTTTAAAACAATCCATGTCAGCCATTTGCAATGAGACAAGCTGCCTGACAGAAGCCCCTTCCATGATGCAAATTTGCTTCTGTTGTGAATGTCACGAGCGAATGAAGCGAGTACACTCATAATGTTCAAGCATCCATCTATGCGCAGATAGCGTGATTTATTCGCGCAAGTCGCATGTGTGAATGCACAGTCAGGACCAGAGCTGTGGCGGTTCACATGACACTAACGTGAAACTAGACTTTATTCGCCCCAGTGGAAAGCATATATACACTTTCTGAATCGTTCTCTATCCACTACATAGTGCACTATGTGCCTTTCACCATGTGGAAAATAGTAAATGTGTGAACAAGTGACCAATTACAGCAGCATCTTCATTTTATAGATGAAGATCTAGATCTTCTAGATCTTTAGATCTTCTATTTATAGTGTAGGGGGCGGGACACTTCCGATTCTAGAGAGCATTGATTAGACAGAAAATCTGATGAGAAAAATAGTTGATCTATATTGTAAGTGACAGACTACGTTTGGAATCCTTATATCTTCTAGATGTAAATGTTGTCATTGTTTTGGAGCAGACTAGCTTATTGATAACATTAAGGCTAACATATTCATACTAAAATACATTTTTATTTCATTGGGACTTTAATGGTCGCAAAGTAAATTCAAATTCAAAAGTAACTACTCAGACAGTACACAATTTCGGACACAGCGTCTGTGTTTTTCGGTTTTCTAGATGTAACTCTGGTTCCTTGTTTCATGTGAATCTGTGGGAATTTTGTCACCAGTTTTATTGTTCTTCAGGCATAAATTATGAGTCTAATCAATTAGAAAAGTAATAGCACACCTCTACTCACAGGCTGCATGATTTGAGGAATCACTTGCTAACGGTGCAGGATAAATTACAAGCTGAAGTTAAGGTTTGGGGGTTGTTTAAATGCCTAAGTATGATCAAGCACCGCTAATTACCAATTCAAATTCCACATAATAACCTTGCATCTCAGCCACACTAATGGACAAAGTGCATTTTCAGTGAAGCAAATAGCCTGATGATGCACCACATAACATCATGGCTTATTTCTAACAAACTCTGTTACCTTTCCACGCACTTACCCTAAACCAGTGATCCCTGAATATTTCAAGTCAGGCGTATTGTGTCGTGATTAATTGCTGTGAGTATTAAAACATAATATCAACTTTAAAACACCATGTCCTCTGAGAGAAGGTCACTCAGGTTTTTTTTCCTCCTCAAAGTAAGTTTAGAAATGGCAAGGGAGTAATTTGGCTCTATCACTGATGTCTCTGTCAGCCTCTCTCCATTAAGCCATGATAATGTGACTCATAAAGGTTCCAAGTGCAAAGGCCAAAAGGGCCTTCACTGATCAGAATCTTTTCAGAGTGTCCAGCAAATTAAAACTGTGATGTTTAGAGTCTCGCTCAAGCGCCTAGACCTTGGGAATAGTCTTTAAAAGCCAGACTTCACTCTGACTTTATATACTCAAAGCAGAGGTAAAGAAGTGACTAATTGATAATAATCATTATTTTCAACATGTAAGCATTGCTCAAGAAACATTTCTGATTATTATCAATGTTGAAAACAGTTGTGCTGCTTCATATTTGTGTGACTTTCTGAAGATTCTTTGATGAATAGAGTTTTTGTTTGAACATTCTAAATGTCTTTATACTGTCACTTTTGATCAATTTAATGCATCCTTGCTGAATAAGGCTGTCAATGTATTTATTAAAAAATGTACTAACCCCAAACTTTTAAACAGTAGTGTGTACATTTCAAGTTGAAATATTCAGGAAGTTGCAATATTTTTTGTGATATATATCAGAGTGAAACAAACAAGACAAAATGTAGGGCGGTACGTAATTTTGTGCATGGGGAATTGATTGGATTGTTGTGGTTTGCTATTGGTGGATCTCATGTGAGTGACAGGTTGCCCCGCCCTCGAGCTAGAAAACAAGAGGGAGGGGAAGTTATTTTGATTAAAGTTTAGGCCACATGCTTTAAAAATAATAATAATCATGATGCTCACAGATAAATCATTTCTAAAAATAAAAAATACAGCAATATTTACATAAAACAGAAAAGTAAAAAAAGGTACAGAGTAATATTAATTAACATGTATTTACTATAGGGTTAGGGTAGGATTAGGATTTGGTTGAGGGTTAGTTGCATGTAATTATGCATAATTTACTGTTATTACGACGGTAAGTACATGTAACACATGTAACAAAGACAATGTAAAATAAAGTGTTACCTTTTTTTAAAGTAAGTTTAATGTAATTTGAGTTTAAATTACTTAAACATCCAAGTTGATTATACTTAAAAATACATTTAACACTGTTAAAAAATATTGTGACTTTATGGTTGTGGAATGAGTCCATTGTTAATGTGGTTCTCTACACTATGATTATTCTGCTAGTACTCCTGTGTGAGAGGAAATGACTTCATACATCCACTTAAAATCACCAGTCAAAAGTAACTGGAAAAAAAAATTAATTGAAGTTAGTTCTTGGAAAAGTCCAGCACCGGATGACTCTTGGTTTGATGTTTTCTTATTTAGTGCTATGACGTTCCAACATTTTAAGTGTGGCTTAAGTGTCCAAATACTTTTAGGGGCCAATGTTTATCAAAGTTCAATCCGATGCACCACTGTGCCGTGATAGCATCACAGTGTTTTATTATTTTTTTCATGAGGGTAGTGCAGGCACTAGTCCACTCTACTTTAGAGGAAAGAGGCACTCTGAGCTCCGTTCTGGCATGCACAAAGTCTTCACCCCATTTGCAGCTAAACCAAGATGCAGTCTTATATAAATCCTGCTCTAGGGCTTCGGGGTGGGGGGGAGTACATATTTGTCTACAAGATGAGGCACAGCTCCATGTCACGACCTTCCCCGGTATCAACAAGCCATAAATATTTACAGGCATGTCCTCTCCAAGGTAGTCTGTAAAAGGTCACCGCAACTCGCAGTCAACATCCATTTATGCATTTTTACATAAGAGCTGAATATAACATGCCGTCAGTTTAACCTCCGAAGATGCTCTTGTTCAATTTCACATGAAAAACCTTCCTTGGCGAGCAACGCTCCACTTTGCTTGAACCCCACCCTGCGTGCCGCGGAGTCCATATCTAGCGGATGCCGAAGGAGACTGTGGAGGGAGAGGTTCGTGTCTGAGAAAACAGAGCAAAGCAGGAGACCGGTGAAGTGTGTCCTCACAAGAAAGAACAAATATTACAAACTCCAGGAGACCAAACAGCAGCCGTCAGAGCCAATGAGCATTAATCAGTATTGACCCTAAAACGTTGCAGCTGCGCTTGGGAAAATTTCTCCATCGACGTGTGCTCGAAGGGGGACACGCGCCTCATGGCCCGTGCCGCCAGCTCTTCATTTCCATCCGTCTGAAATGAGGCAGCAATTTATTTCCCAATCGAGAAAAGAACAACCTTCGAAAAAAAGAGACACAAACAGTAGGCCTAGCGTTTCTCTCTCAAAATGATTTATGGAGCAGCATTTGCCTATATTCCTTTGCCGATAATAAGAAAATACTGCAATAAATCTGAAAATGTCAGGTAATTTTGTTATCACCTTGTCGGAAATCCGAATACATTATCTTTTGAAGAGACTGGCGATAGGGCAGCTCCATTGGAGAAATATCGTCAGGGTCAGAGGTTAACGGAAAAAGAAGACAAGGCAGTGGGGTGCAATCAAGATTGCAATTACCCTTTCGCAGCTGAATACGGATGATAATCACTTATTATCACCAAGAAATATGCAATTCTCTATTTGCGTTTTGTTTGGGCTCATTTCATTCAGCACATTTAATCTCCCACCAAATAGTGACTTTTTTGTATTGTAACATTTGACAGTCTTTCATAAGACACCGTATGCAAGAAAAAATTAGATTGTGAGTGAACGTTTAGTGCACTAGAACAAGAACAGTGTGGCAAAGACAGCAGGAACCACAACCTGGAGAAGAATGACTCCACTTCCTCTGCTGTTGCTGAGTTTTGTTTTTCACATTGAAAGGTCACAATGGTCTAGCTTTTGAATACAGCTAAAGACCTTTGAGAGTTGGCTGTGACTATATGACTATATGGGGGTGGTGGGGGTGTTATTATTATTTAATAAATAATAATAAAGGAATTCAAGGTTTAAAAGGGATTACATTTTTTTAAATCCCATTATTATTTTGTAAAAATTGTGTACAGTCAATAACGACCCGAGGTGTGTCACAGTGTAAGTATATTTTTTCTGCACTAGAATATTTGAATCTTTGATGACAATGTCTGAGGTAGCAATGTCTGATACACAATGATGACGTGATGTTTCACTCATAGTTACCGCAGGCAGAAAACAAAAGAATCATCAGTAAAATCTAAAATGGCTCAGCGTTTTACTGCTGAACTCAATTAAATATTACTGTCACTTGATAGTGGATCTGGTGAAGAAGCTGTCAGCGTTCAAAATATTTATTTTGAAGATGTTGAAAATGATTTGTTTTGAGAATATGTTTGAGATGGTGAATATGAGCCAGATGCTGAATGTACTGGGAAATGAGCTCTGACGAGGACAGTGATGATGGTAAAACATCTGCTCAAACTGAACCCTGCCAAGCTCCAAAAGATAACAAAATATGCTTTATTACATTTTTCTGTAATTGTTACTCTAATATCAGGAGTTTTATATAATCGCGACAGGTAAAGATCCATCCGTGTTAGATACATTGTACCGAAGTATAGAGCCTGTGTTTCAGTCCAGGATGAGCAGAGAAACACTGATGATATGAGCTGTTTGTTGAGTAATTTATCACATACATGTGGGCTAGTGCTAACAATGAACTGCAAAGATTGAAGTTAAAGTCATGTTTTTAATTATTTCACTACTACACATTACGCATTTGCAGTTTATATTAAGAAATGTTCCTTTTCAGTGGACTCAAACTGAAATAAGCTTACATTACAAACACCGTATAAATACTAGTTTTAAAATGAGAACTGTTTGAAGCAATCAGATTTTTAAATGAAAAGAGTCAGCTACCTTTCATGGTACTATTACGGTAACATACTGTAAAAAAAAAGGAGAGCTGTAAATAAACAGTAGATGGCTGTAAATTAACAGTACATTGCTGGCAACCACAGCTGCCAGTAGATTACTGTTATTTTACAGCACAATGTTTTTACAGTGATCCGGGTCGCTAAAGGCCCAAATATGTAATATTGATTTCTGAAACATTCATACATTTAAGGGAATAAATGGTAAATGAAGTTCTAGGTCTAATTGTAGTAATGAAGTAATTTAAACCTAAAATATTTTATTTTAAAATGTGTACACATTGCTCTTATTCTTTTTTAATATGTCGAAAACGCAAACATTTCTTGTCTCGTCATCACATGCATTTATGAATTACGTATATCGCATATTTTCAATTCAAATTGCGAAATTTAAAAAAAAGTTGAGTGGTTTGTGGTCGCTGAACATATATCGTAAAACAGTTGTCTAATACTTACATCTACTTACATCTTTCCATGAACTCTTGTTGCATTGTGACATTGACAGTAAGACATTAAGACCTGCCTTCTTTGATTTGATTGGCCGTCTCAATCATCTTGACATTGACGAGTACTGTTAGACCGCTAAAGCAGAGCAGCCTAAAAATGTAATCTGCCTAAAAATTGTCATTCTAACAACAAAGAACTTTACTCATTCTTTACTCAAGAACAAATAAAATAAGAAAATAGGAATTCTAATATATACACTCTAAAAAAATTCTGGGTAAAAAACAACCCAATGTTGGGTCAAATATGGACTAACTCAGTGATTGGGTTGTCTTAAGCAAATATTTAACCCAACCGCAGGGTTAAAACAATCCAATTGCTATGTTAGTCCATATTTGACTCAACATTGGGTTAAAACAACCCAGCATTTTTTAGAGTGTATATTGTGGTTTAAAAATTAAACATTAACATTGATAATTTATAGTTATTGATAATGATAGTAATAATAATAATTATTATTATTATGAATTAATTAATAATGATCTTGAACACACTCTAAAAATGCTGGGTTGTTTTAACCCAATGTTGGGTCAAATATGGACAAACCCAGCGATTGGGTTGTTTTAACCATGCGGTTGGGATAAATATTTGCTTAAGACAACCCAATCTCTAGGTTAAAACAACCCAATCGCTGGGTAAAAACAACACAATTGCTGGGTTAGTCCATATTTGACCCAACATTGGGTTGTTTTCTCCCCAGAATTTTTTAGAGTGCACCAAATCAGCATATTAGAATAGTCTCTAAAGGATCTTTCAAAGACATTAAAAGATCTTACCGGCCCTACACTTTCTAATAGTAGTGTATTTTTATGCTTATTGGAGCATCACACCATTATCTTAGCAACTTGCTATTGTCAAACTCTGTTGAACTCTGTTTCTACTCATGTAGAGCATTCCAGATTGGTCACTATGACATTTCATTTGGGGTTGAACAATCTCACTCGTTTTTGGAACAGTGTGTGCTGGGACGAGGCAGACCTGCAGAACAGGAGAGAATTGCAGAGTAATTACTTCAGAAGTCACAGCTGTTGAGGTAAACATCACACTCCAAACACTGAAGAACTGAAGAATGAGCAGATTTTTACACACCCAGCCATC
This sequence comes from Gobiocypris rarus, assembly GCA_023029165.1. NCBI lineage: Eukaryota > Metazoa > Chordata > Actinopteri > Cypriniformes > Gobionidae > Gobiocypris > Gobiocypris rarus. Next base: position 6,066,337 of record CM040921.1, on the reverse strand, counting down.
CCCTGTCCTTACCACAGAGGTTGTCTCTGTTTTTCTAAAAAACACCAACTGCGCTAACTCTCTCTCTCTCTCTCTCTCTCTCTCTCTCTCTCTCTCTCTCTCTCTCTCTCTCTCTCTCTCTCTCTCTCTCTCTCTCTCTCTCTCTCTCTCTCTCTCTCTCTCTCTCTCTCATTCAAATTGTCTACGCCAAGGGGTTAGGGTTTGGCTGGTTAGCATGGCCCCCGTTAGCCCTCGGGAAAGCTAACGGAGAGCTTTCTTTAGCTGTTGCAGAGCTCTTTGCTACCCCTTGATGCTATCAGAAAAGAGTCTCGTGCGAAAGCCTGCAGCTCATTTGTCACTATCGGTCTGCGTCTCCCTCTCTCCGAGGGAGGTGTCTGTTTGAAGAATGTGCTGCGGTCATGATGGGCAAATTTACATTATGAACTTGAAATTTATTTCCTTATTAACCTCCCACGTTCCACATGAAACCCCATAGTTTCTGAAAAGGCCGTCAAATCCATCAGCCTCAAGCCAAGACATTTTCAAGCCAGTGTTGTTTTGTTCTTCAGGACTTTGAAAAATTAAATGAATGAAAACACTAGGTCTATTTAAATTAAATTATTTTATTTTTTTGCATTAGTTATTTTAAATTGCAATAATATTTCACTCTATTACTCTGTATTTTTGCTTAAATAAATGCAGCCTTGATGAGCATGAGATACTTATTTCAAAAACACTGAATGGTAGCGTGCACATTCAATCATATTATATTTATTCACTATCTATATATATTGTATGTCTCTATACTCTTGCAATGTGTCAACATTTGTCTCCTTTGTATCTATTTTTATTTAACAGATTAAATGAGACAAAGTAGCTACTTAACTGAGACCTCCGAAACTGCAAATGTTAAGGGACAGACTTTTCCTGTTAGACAGTTTTGGACCTTTTCTATCTGTTCCTAACATGATGTATAACCATAAAACATTGAATTAATTAATAAAAAATGTGTCCTTGAGAAATGAGGTTGGTACTGTACAGTCAAATTACAAAGAAATAAAAGCAGAAAAGGTCTCAGATAATGGCGCCAGTTTTGTCAAAGGTTCAGTTTCCAATGCTATGCATAAGGGTTCAACATGACAGTGGTAATTATTACAGCCATTTGCATTTCATTCAGAAATCTGGGGAGAGTCTAACATGTCATCTAGACACCTTTATTTTCTTTGAAGGCCTCCCTGCAATCTTGTCAAATTGGGCAAATTTTACCAAAATTATTCATTGTGAAAGAAAGAAATGTTTCATAGTTTTCAGTGATCTTCGAAAAGGGTGTATTAAGCTCTTCTGATTGAGACATGAGTCCTCATTTCCTAAAAACATACTCTGATGGAACAGATCTATGTGTTCCATTAGACCCCGCATTATGGGCTGTGCACACCGTGTTTGTCATTCACATTTCCTGTCGGCTGAGCGAATAGCGCAAAATGTGCGGTCGTTAATTAATGAAAATTAATGAAGTGTCAAAGGTATACGGCTGTCAAACTGCAATTGTCAGACACCTCGATCCCCAAAAGCTCAAGCTCACGGATGCGTTAGTTGCCTGTTTGTTCTTGGTAATGGGGGAAAAGTGCTCAAGTTTGACACCGTGTTATTTTGTCTAAACGATAGAGTCTGAGTATTACATATCTGACGTTCAATTCCGGCCCTGTCGCAGGTTTGTGATGTGTTACGATGTTATCTCTCTCTCTGAGGGGGGGTTACTCTGTTGTTCTTCACCCCTTAACATCTTGTTATCTGGATTGGGCAAAACGATTCAAGCTGAACTCAGCTAAAAGATTAATTGGATAGACTACTAGGAAAAGTTAACATGCCTCCGGGGAATGTGTTTCATGTCTATCAATAATTTAAATGCCTATATTTGTGGAATTCCCTTTGATAGCACCAATCAATAGACAGAAGCAGGTCTATTATACTTGGTGAGAGCAAGCATTCACATTCATCTCAATGGCGTTTGCTCAGCAGCTGCACGACCTGCATTCTGCCATCGTTGTTCACGGGCACTTATTGAATTTGAATTAGTAATGGAAACATTTCATTAATAATAAGAATGCACAACTTTTCAATGGCCACCATCAATGGCTCAACCAAGACAAACCCTGACCCCTTGTTCGCAATTCACAAAAATTTAGCAATAACCCAAAGAAGATAAGTGTTTTTGTTTTGAAGTCGCAGACTGCAAATAACCTCGAAGTGCAAGCTTGAAATAACGGTGATGTTGTTCATTTTGAATGTGTGTGAGCAAATCGCTTGTTTATCAGCAAGCTGCGCTACACTCAGAAATTCTCTTTCAAAATCCTTTTGTTTTTTTTGAGACAAAGAAAATCAACCAAAATGCTTTATTTTGTATGTGAAAACATCCCTCCCTTTTTCAGGATGGCTTTATTGATCATAATACCACAAAAAATTCTCATTTAAAGCAACAACGTTTGCGCACTATTAGCGCACTGGCCTTAAAGAGTTAACGCACACATTTATTTCAGAAACATTTCTAACATATAAAACTCAAAACTTCACCACCAATGACGCAGTTCCTTTTTTTTTTTTACCACTTTCTCAAGAACCCTCCAGATATTCAATGGATTTATTTGAGCTTTATGAAAGCATGGCAAGTTTATCTTTTTCCTTTTCATTGCAAAGGCAGTGAATCAATGTGAAAAAACACACATAAAGAAAACACTGTTCCTTATTGAAGGTGATGAGTGCGAGTGAAGAAGGTGTCCGCTGCTGGTGTCTTCCTCGCCACATGTTCGGCTCTGTGGAGATGATGGGAGAGAAGCTAAGGTGGATTTGTTGATGTAATCCCCATATTAGTGCCACTTCATTTGAGCCCTGTGCACTAAGCCCTGGTAGTAGTTACATTTAATGAATCTCTAGTGTCCCACCTCCCTAAGCAAACAGAAAGGAGGAAAGAGAGGCAGACGGGAAGAGAGAGGTTTTGTGTGTTTGTGTGTCAGTGTTAGACTGCCATCTGCTGATTGTGGTTTAGTGGAAAATCAACCAAAGAACATGCATGCATCAGATCCATAGCCTATACCCATCATAACAATAATACTGAAGTCATTTATTAAATCTCAGAGATATGGTTTCGGTTTGTCTTGCTACACACTAAAAAAAACACTGGGTTAAAAACAATCCAATTTGGTTTGTTTTTAACCCAAGGGCTGGGTGAAAATAGGACAGAACACATGCTGGGTTGATTTTATCCAGCAAATTGGGGAGTTTATTTAACCCAGCATAATGTGTTGATTCGTTCTTACTATAATACTAGCATTTAGAAAAAATATATAATTTACTTCATACAATAATAATGTTTACGGATTAACTTAAAAAAATTTTTAAATACCCCACACAACCACTGGTTTGCATGACAATTTCTTTATTTTCAATTAATATTTTAGTATATTTTACATTGTTTTAATTGCCTACATTTAATCTCGTTTAACAAATTTTAGAAGTAAAAATGAAATATTTAGAAGTAATTCAAGTGTAGTCAACCAGTTTCCACCGTAACGGCGCTGGATCTCGTGCCGGAGCTTGTATAATGTTCAGCGGGGAACTTCTAACTTTAGACCGCCGCCCTGTGTTTCACTCATAGCCAAACTTTGACTGACTCCATAACCTGTCCATAAACAATCAGTGTACAGTTCTGAGAACATATTTTAACATCCTACGTATTTATATTCTGTATCATTTTGAATAAAATCATAAAACTTTATGCAAGGGCAACACTTGTTTAGATACATGTAACTTACATCATGTCCCTGTATGTTGCTTTGCATAAAATAAAACTATATAAATCACAATAATGAATTTATAGATTAAAAAAATGTACACAAACCTGTATTTTACCGAAAACATGCACCAAATTGACGGAGCTACACTGCTCTCTCCTGAAAAGGTCGCAAAAAGCATGTGAGTGCTACGATAAATAACTCTGGGTTATGTCTGGGTAACACAAAAACTACCCAAACACTGAAAAACAAATTTAAAACAAATTGTTGATAGTATGACAGAAACAACGACAAGGTTATGTTTTTGAGTACAATAGGAAATGTCTCGGTTACGTACAGTATGTAACCCTTGTTCCCTGAAGGGGGCAACGGAGACCAATCTACTTTGACTGTTTTAAAGCGAGCTAATGAAACGTTCCACATGCATAAGGAATACACCCGCAACGTCTGACGCTGAAGGGTGACGGAGGAGCTCAGTGGGACCGCTGTTCTGCCATTGAACATATTAAAGCAGTTCAGTTGCAGGAACCGATTCAGGACACGCAGGTCCAAGATTGGTTATAACCCACCACCCTTCTTGGGCTTCAGAACCCCGACCTCATATCGGCTGGAGGAACCGGCTTGATCAAGTCCTACACCAGCAGGACATCGATCTCTAAACTCAAGACATGAGCATCGCTGCTTCGCACGGAGAGCAGCTCCTCTGTCCCTGGGCTGCCCGTCTCAGGGCCGCTGGCCCCTACGCCCGGCCACCTGCTGCCTGGGTGGAGGCTGCTGCTTGGGCTTCACAAGGGCGGAGGCAGACGCAGGAGGACACCCTCAGTGACAAGCAGCCATCGGGGCAGAATGTTTTTAGATTGCCTCCATTTGCTTCTCACACCCCGAGAACTGCTAGGCGAAGTTCTCGATGGCGACACCGAAGAGGCCAGCCTGACAGATTGGGGCGTTGAGGAACTGATTTGTCAGGCTCACGCATACCTGCCATGTTAGACCTGGTGGTGAGGTCCATCGCCGCACGCAGTTCCTGCATAACCCCTGGGACGAAACTACCCTTGTGTAAGAGTGCAGGACAGAGGTGGCCTGCCAGTGGCATTGCCCCCAACGAGGGTAGTGAGAGAGGGGAAAACTTATGCAGATTATGGCCCTTTTGGTGTTCAATATTTTGGCACTAAATAGTTCCACACTTTCTACTGGGGGCAGGCAAGGCGATTTACGCGATTTACACTAAAAGTAGATTGGTCTCTGAAAATTATCCCCAATTCGTCGGTCAGTTCCAGAACACTAATATTATACTTTAATGCACAAAGCACTCCATGGATAGGATACAGTTTGGTGTCCCATGACTTCAAGGAACTCAGATTTCAAGGAACTTTTGTATTACATAAAATTGTTCCTAACATAATGTATAACCATAAACATTGCATTAATTTATTAATAGAAAAACAGCTTTCCCTTGAGGAATGAGGTATGTAGGCGACTGTACATTCAAATCCAGACATAACAATGAAATTAATGTTTCAGATAATGGTGATAAAAACTAAGATGATACCCAAGAAGTAGCATAATTTGAAGTTGTTTCTGCTGTTTTATGGGAATAAAATGTGATTATTCTGTATATTTTCTCTCTTTGTACAAAAACTCTTGCGTCGACTGTGTCAATCCCAATCCTGTTTCCAAAGCTGTTGTAAGAAGAAAAAAAATGATCAAATTAATCTATTTATAATAGTTTAAAGGGGTCATGAACTGAATTGTTTTATTGTTTTATGACATTTCATGGGGTGCACTTATATGTTAGAATGCTTTTTATGTCAAAAATTGTCATAATTTATACAGTTCTCATGGTTAATTAATCGTGAAAAGTGTTGCATTATATTTAGATCTATGGCATTATATTAAGATCGTGGCATGAAAGGTTGCAGTGAGGATCATTGTTGCCGATCACACACATGTTGAGTGCATGAAAGGAGTGATCTAGTCATTGCAACTCAGTTTCTGTACACTAACAAATGCTTTCATATTCACTAACAGTGCAATTGTGATATAGTTTATAGATTAATTGAATAAAAATGGGTGGGGCTAAACAGGCAGTGATGAAGTAGGCATTGATCTTCTGCAGAGGCGGTGTTTCCCACACTCTGACGTCACAGCCTGACACACTCTGAGATTGAGCGTTTGTTGGGCCTGGTGTCAATAAAAGCTTTTCTTTAACAAGCTCTGAAACTTACAGGATATTCTTATATCATGATGAACTTTTATATATCAAAAGCTGAAAGATATCTATCTATCTATCTATCTATATATGTCTGTCTGTATGTATGTTGTATGTACAGGTCCTTCTCAAAAAATTTGCATATTGTGATAAAAGTTCATTATTTTCCGTAATATAATGATAAAAATTAAACTTTCATATTTTAGATTCATTGCACACCAACTGAAATATTTCAGGTCTTTTATTGTTTTAATACTGATGATTTTGGCATACAGCTCATGAAAACCCAAAATCTCAAAAAATTTGCATATCATGAAAAGGTTCTCTAAACGAGCTATTAACCTAATAATCTGAATCAACTAATTAACTCTAAACACCTGCAAAAGATTCCTGAGGCTTTTAAAAACTCCCAGCCTGGTTCATTACTCAAAACCGCAATCATGGGTAAGACTGCCGACCTGACTGCTGTCCAGAAGGCCATCATTGACACCCCTCAAGCGAGATGGTAAGACACAGAAAGACATTTCTGAACGAATAGGCTGTTCCCAGAGCGCTGTATCAAGGCACCTCAGTGGGAAGTCTGTGGGAAGGAAAAGGTGTGGCAAAAAACACTGCACAATGAGAAGAGGTGACCGGACCCTGAGGAAGATTGTGGAGAAGGACAGAGGTCAAGCCACCTTTGAACCAGAAACAGCGGCAGAAGAGCCTGACCTGGGCTACAGAGAAGCAGCACTGGACTGTCGCTCAAATTTTGCATGTCACTCGGAAATCAAGGTGCCAGAGTCTGGAGGAAGACTGGGGAGAAGGACATGCCAAAATGCCTGAAGTCCAGTGTCAAGTACCCACAGTCAGTGATGGTCTGGGGTGCCATGTCAGCTGCTGGTGTTGGTCCACTGTGTTTTATCAAGGGCAGTGTCAATGCAGCTAGCTATCAGGAGATTTTGGAGCACTTCATGCTTCCATCTGCTGAAAAGCTTTATGGAGATGAAGATTTCGTTTTTCAGCAGAACCTGGCACCTGCTCACAGTGCCAAAACCACTGGTAAATGGTTTACTGACCATGGTATTACTGTGCTCAATTGGCCTGCCAACTCTCCTGACCTGAACCCCATAGAGAATCTGTGGGATATTGTGAAGAGAAAGTTGAGAGACGCAAGACCCAACACTCTGGATGAGCTTAAGGCCGCTATCGAAGCATCCTGGGCCTCCATAACACCTCAGCAGTGCCACAGGCTGATCGCCTCCATGCCACGCCGCATTGAAGCAGTCATTTCTGCAAAAGGATTCCCGACCAAGTATTGAGTGCATAACTGAACATAATTATTTGAAGGTTGACTTTTTTTGTATTAAAAACACTTTTCTTTTATTGGTCGGATGAAATATAATTTTTTGAGATAGGAATTTTGGGTTTTCATGAGCTGTATGCCAAAATCATCAGTATTAAAACAATAAAAGACCTGAAATATTTCAGTTGGTGTGTAATGAATCTAAAATATATGAAATTTTAATTTTATCATTACATTATGGAAACTAATGAACTTTTATGACAATATGCACATTTTTTGAGAAGGACCTGTATATACATACCATTTCTTGATATAGCTCCTAAAAATGCTTTATAAATTAAATGAGAGCAAAATATTGCTACATGCCTTCTGTGACATGCTGTCCCATCTTTAGCACAGCTGGGTGCTGTTTGATCTTTTTAAAGCAGAGGTAGAGATTATAGTGTTAGCATGTAAAGTGGTTTTGGAAATAGCAACTGTGATATTAAATTAATTTTGCTGCACCCTGGAGAAAGTAGCCCTACTAACAGTAGACAGACTTGAGGTAAGTTTAAAAATCCTTAAAGAAAGAAATAAGTACATTGCATAAGTATTCAAACCCTTAACTTAGTACTTAAAGCACCTTGAAGTCTTTTTGATGTGGCAAGCTTTGCACATATGCATTTTGCGATTTTCTGCCATTCTTCTCCTCAGATCCTCTCAAGCTCTGTCAGGTTGGATGGGGACTGTCTGTGGTTTCCCCAGGATTTTTCAATTTGGTGCAAGCCCAGGCTCCGGCTTGGCCACTCAAGGACATTCTCTGAGTTGTCCATAAGCCACTCTTGCACTGTCTTAGCGGTGTGCTTAGGGTCATTGTCCTGTTGGAAGCTGAACATTCTACCTAGTCCAATGTTCTGAATGGTCTGGACATGGTATTCATTTCAGGCTAAGGCTACGTCTTCATGAATGCAGATAGATAAAACGTCTCGGTTATGTATGTAACCCTCGTTCCCTGAGGAGGGAACAGAGACGTAACATCAGTGACTGACGAATGAAGGTTTCGCTCCCATTCGTCAGTCACTGACGTTACTCGGAGTGACTGAACTAAAGGGAACTGAGTTTTTGTTTCAAAACGTTCTCTGTCCACAATAATGTTTTCCAAAAGTTTCTCATCCACGCTGGATGTGTAAAAGCTCACTGAGACGATATAGACATCATAAAGTTATTACACAATTATTTAGCAAAATATCTCACCATTCACTGATGCGTCCAGGTCACACTCGGTCAACCATTATTATGTTTGGTCTAAAAACGCAACTAACTCCACTCATGTTTTGTACACAACAGCAAATGCGAGTAAAACGTTTTCAAATTCATCCACTTTGGAGAGCGTTTTCAGAAAGCTACATTTTTGTTGACTTAAAAGGTGCTGTTTTTTGGCAAATTCTATGTGTCTTCACTGATGAGAGGCTTGAGTCTGGCCACTCTGCCCTAGATCAGCGGAGTGCTGCAGTGATGTTTCTCCTTCTGTACAATTCTCCAATCTCCACATATGATCATGGAGCTCAACCACAGTGCCTTTTGGATGTTCCAAACTTCTTCCATTAAGGATTATGGAGGCTACAAGCTTCTGTGAACCTTTTTTTTAGTCTTCCTCAGATCTGTGTCTTGATATAATCCTGTCTCTGAGCTCTACAGGCAGTTCCTTTGACCTCATTACTTTTTGCTCTGATATGCATTTTAAGCTGTTTGAGTTTTTATTGAAAGGTGAGTTCCTTTCCAAATCACACCCATTCAATTGAATTTGCCACAGGTTAACTCCACTCAAAGTGTAGTAGCATCTACAAGCAAAATTGGAATGCTCCTGAGAAGTGCCAAAAAAATGGTATGGAAACGTATACGTATAATTATTTCAGGGGTTTTTTTTTTTTTTAGTTTTTTTTTTTTAAATACATTTGCAAAGTTATCACAAATCTGTTTTTTGCTTTATCATTATGGTTTATGGAGTGTAGATTAATGTGGGGGGAAAAGAAAGCATAACAAAATTTGAAAGAACTTTGACACTAACATTTCAATGAACGTGACACTGACCGGGGAAACTTTCCATGCAAACTCAGCTTAGTCACGATAAAATCAAAATTTCACAATTCGATTTTTTTTTATGGAACATTGCAGTTTTTATTATAAATGATTTATCCATGCACATAATTTATTACAATTATGTGCCTCATAAACTTTAATCAAAATAACTTCCCCTCCCTCTTGCAGCAAAATCTCTTCTCTGATGATGTTTACGGGCGTGAGGGCGTGACAACCTGTCACTCACAAGAGATCCACCAATAGCAATCTGATCATCCAGTCAATTCCCCATGGACACCCTACATTTTTATCTTGTTTCGAGAAGCAGTTTCACTTAGATATACAATCGCAATAGAGAAGACGAAATTTAACTCTCACCCAAAACATGTCTTTATTTGCAGGTATAAAAGAAAATATGACAGCAACTGTTTGTTTAACAGTTATCTAATTTACTTATCAACAAAGGTTTATCTTGAACTCACTCACCATCTCACTAAATTTTCAACTAAATATCCAAACAAATTTAATTACTAAACTAAATTAACTATATCAACTAAATTACTGATCTGCCCACATTGTCGCTATGAGCTAGATGACATCACCGTTTTCTCCAGAGCGGCTGTACAGCCGAATCAAAATCTGTTGCATTATTTTCCTGTTTAACACTGTGAAGTGGCTTTGAAACAATAAAGTTGTTAATAAATTAAATTGACTTGACTTTAAAAAAAAAAAAAAATCATAGTAAGTAATGTTTTTGTAAGTCTCTATGAGTTTTGTGTGCTCTTTGTGCGTAAAATTGTAACCTAATTGTGAAATCTGGTTGCATCATGCACATAAGGAGAATCTAAACAGATTTTCTTCTTTGCAATCTCAAACCTGCACAAACCACACAATTTGAAAATCACACTCTACAAGATATTAAGATTATCATGCCACATTGTCCACCTCTTATGATCCTGGCAGGGAAGGGGATGTAAACACAATGGACACTGTGTCGTGGCAACTTGTTGTACTTGTGCTTAATCTTTGTAGAGAGAGAAAAAAAGAAAGAAACCAATGCAATGTCTCCCCAGCTCTTCTCTTTGTCACTGCAGTTGTGAAATATTTGAGAAGACATTATAAATGCAGTCACATTTCGACCAGCCGTCCCTCCATCTCTGTTGTCGCCATTTCAAAGGTTCCATCATTTCCGTTTCCTTGTATACTTATCTCTCATTGGCTATTGTGGAAGTACTGACAAAATCATAGCCATTGTGTGTATTTACAGGGGGCACGTTTGCTATGGTCCGAGTCCGAGCGTGATTGTTCCTGGTGCCCCCACAGCATTGGTCAGGTCTCACACTCAACTTGATTCTATCAAACCCTGGTACATTTGCGTTCATTTTACGTCATCACAAAAACGTGCATGCCATTTATTTGCCTTCCTGATTGCACTCGCTATATATATGAAAATACACTGCAGGCTCACTCTCGCTCATATCCAAGTTAAATCATCAGCACTATAATCCCATATATGTGTTTTAATAAATAAATACATTGTTAATCGGCAAAAACGAATGAGTACGTTATTTCCTGAACAACTGCGCACCCGAGTCTGTGTTGCTTTCACATTCATGTGAACCGTGTCGTGTTCAGGTAGTCTCGGGTTTGCATGACAGCTTTCACATTAGCAATTTTTCATGCGTACTGTGCCACGTTCTGAACTAAACTGCCAGTGTGAAAACTTCCATAAACATCCTGATTTAAAATCCTAAATATCAAACATGTTTGATATTGTCGGTGTGGCCCCGATGTGTCCCAGAGCAGATCGGGAGGTTTAAGATTTGATCTGTAAATGTCTCACATTACCAAATAATCTGGGCCGAACATCCCTGGACGCAATTTTTTTCTCTGAATGTTGCTAGGGGGTAATCGGCCTGAAACTCCTGTAGTATGACCCCGGCTTAAGTGCGCACGTCTGTTCCTATGACAGCAGCAAGGTCATGCAGAGATAATTGAACTAACGGCCACTTATTCACTGATGCCCTATAACACATCGCCATGGCAATGTTGAATAACGAGATGGGGAGAAACACATACTTCCATTATTTTAATTCAATGTGCTATTTCTACACCATGAAACCTCACTATGAGAAGATTCGCAGCACACACCATTGAATGCAGTACTTGTCAAACACAACCAGTTTCACAAACATGCAACATGATTCCCCACCTAGCAAAACCTTGATAACCAAACAATACTAATGCATGGCCTTTTAAAATTGAGTTGCTATTTGTAAATGCAGAGAGGAAAATAATTGGTCAGAATGTATTAATATCCTGAAACAAAGTCAGGACAAGCATTGCACACCAGCACGTTATCTGATATCAACAGCTTTCACTGCTGTCCTGAATAAAGTATATGGATCTCTTCATAAAAACAAAGAAACAATCAAACGATGAGGACTGACTGAACAGACTGCTCTCCAGCACATTACAGTATCTAAATATGATCTTGACGTTTGGATGGTGCCTTTGATCCGATAGCGACTGTAGATTCAGTTCTTTTGCCGTACAAATAATGAGAAATCTAATTATGGAGATGACACCATCAGAGAAACAGTGACCTTGGCTGTATCTTATTAAGAGGCCCAAATCCTTAGGGAAACACTGCAGGCTTTTTATTGCCAAGCAAGAGGGAGAGAACAAATTAAAGCAAATCATGTTGGAAGACAAAGAAAGACAGGCGGAATAATAATGATGATGTTCCAATGATGAACTAAAACACATTCCAGGCCTTGGATAACTAGTACAGTTACTGTTAATTACTGTCAATCTGTAAATTCTGGAAAACAATAACACGCTTGAAACAGCATACTACCCTTTTTAGCAGAAAAGCACTACCAATTTGTGCCCAAAGAGACAAATTATCACTCTGGGGACATTCAGAGACTACAGAGCCCATAAAGGGACATGATGAGATGGGAGGAAAAAATATATCTTATTATATATTTCAAAACTTTTGTGTTCCCCGCAAAAACGTACTTGCAAAACATGTGCGTTCCCCTGAGACACTCTGCGTTCGCTCGTAACCTTTTCTTTCCCCCAAGAAACTTTAAGTGTGTTCGTTTTGAAGCATATTTTGGCAATAACGACATGTAACCAAATTCAATATTATTTGTTATTTTGGCTAGAAGTTCTAGAAGAAGATCACTAATCAAAACTGGACCAATCAACTGTGAGCAAAGTGACATATATCTGATGCAATAAAGCCACTACCCTGTTTCTCTCACTCCAAATTAAAGGAGATTATAGTGATAAAAACTTTGAGGCACAATTGTCCATTGCCTTTAATAATTTATTATTTTTATATTAGCCTATATGAAATAATTATTATATGAATTGACAATTAATATTTAACTTTTTATACTTTTTAAAAAGCATTTAAATTCATATTTAAAAAAAAAATCTGACATGAAACTCTAGATGGCGCAGGCTAATAGGTCCTCAACTCAATCTGCTTGCAATCACATCATTCTCTATATGGTGCGGCTGATTGGTTCCTGCTTTATCAGTAGTAAATGAGCTCGCTGCTCAACCTTTCAAAACTTGGTCAGTATTTTCTGTAGCAGTTACAGTGTGCTTTCAAAAACCCTCCACCTTCCCCAGCTCCACATGTATAGATCTGCTACAGGTAATTCATGTACGCTCTTGTACAGCAGCAGCATATCTTAATTGCTCACAGCAGTGTGTCGTGTATTAGCAGCAGCAGTGTAGCAGATCTATTCAGCCAAGACCAAACATATCAACATTGTCATATCCATTACCATGCCAAACACTCAAGAGTTTCCGTGATAGAAATACTGCATATACATGTAAATAAAAGTTCACTTTCGAGAGGTTCCTCATATTGCGTATGGGAAAAACTCATTTTCTCGAGAATATGAAGCAAAACTTTATTAATAAAGGTATCTATGTAAAGCGCAGTGCAGCTGCACGGCAACAGCCCAGCGCGAGGAGCGCTCTGATTGGCCGGGCCACGGCAACTGCAGGAACCTATGGTGAGGCGGCTGAGTGGAACGAACCAATGGGGGCACTCCAGAGAGACCGCCGAAAAAGGGGCTTATATTAGTATACAGGACCTAACCCATCAGGACCCTGATTCGCCATAGGTGTCAGATTTGATCTCCTTCAGCGACACCGTCGCTGACCTCCGGAATCAAGCAAACCGCGAAAAACAACCAGCGGAACATCCCTGCAGCCCTGAGGACACCGGTTTCCCACCGGGTCTCTGCCTTCAGCCACCTGCGTTCCAGCTGCGCCATCCGGCGTTAAATATCCTTTATTCTGTGTGTCTATGTTGTGTCTGTGTTTGTGTGTGTGTTGCCCCTGCAAAGTCACTTCAAAAAGCTTACAGGCTTGTTCTATGCAAGGACTCTCTTGTTCCGCCGCACCATAGAAGCGCCGCGGAAAGACGGAGCTCTCCTCACTATCCCTCTTCTCTCGTTCCGTCGTGCTGAAGAAGCACCGCGGAGAAAGAATGTTAGAGGACATGAGCAAACTCAAGCCGTAGATCTCTTCACTCTGCCGCCGCCACGGCTCTTCTTTTCCGCCGCCGCCACAGAGTTTTTCCTCACTCTTCCTCTTCTCTCGTTCCGTCGACGCTAAGAAGCGCTGCGGACAGAGAATACTAGAGTAAATTAACTACTCGAGCCAAAGCTCTCGTCACTCTGCCACCGTGCTGAAGAAGCGCCGCGGTCAGACAGAGTTTTCCTCACTCTTCCTCTTCTCTCGTTCAGTCGCGCTACCGCCCCGGACAGAGAATACTAGAGTAAATTAACTACTCGAGCCGAAGCTCTCGTCACTATGCCGCCGTGCTGAAGAAGCGCCGTGGACAGAAAGAGTTTTTCCTCACTCTTCCTCTTCTCTCTTTCAGTCGCACTAAGAAGCGCCGCGGACAGAGAATACTAGAGTAAATAAACAAACTCGAGCCGAAGCTCTCGTCATTATCCCGCCGTGCTGAAGAAGCGCCGCGGACAGACAGAGTTTTTCCTCACTCTTCCTCTTCTCTCGTTCAGTCGCGCTACCGCCACGGACGGAGAATACTAGAGTAAATAAACAAACTCGAGCCAAAGCTCTCGTCACTATGCCGCAGTGCTGAAGAAGCGCCACGGACAGACAGAGTTTTTCCTCATTCTTCCTCTTCTCTCGTTCAGTCACGCTAAAAAGCGCTGTGGACAGAGAATACTAGAGTAAATAAACAAACTCGAGCCGAAGCTCTCGTCATTATGCCGCCGTGCTGAAGAAGCGCCGCGGACAGACAGAGTTTTTCCTCACTCTTCCTCTTCTCTCGTTCAGTCGCGCTACCGCCACGGACGGAGAATACTAGAGTAAATAAACAAACTCGAGCCAAAGCTCTCGTCACTATGCCGCAGTGCTGAAGAAGCGCCATGGACAGACAGAGTTTTTCCTCATTCTTCCTCTTCTCTCGGTTAGTCGCGCTAAGAACCGCCGCGGACAGAGAATACTAGAGTATATGAACAAACTCGAACTGAAGCTCTCTGATCACATTTTGCCGCTGCCGCCATGCTGAAGAAGCGCCGCGGGCAGACGCAGCTTTCCTCACTCTTCTCTCGTTCCGTCGCACTAAGAACTGCCGCGACAGAGAATACTAGAGTAAGTTAGACAAGCGAACTCGGGCTGTTGGATATGTCAAGAACGACTTAAGTCATAGCACGCGCTCACTGTCAGAGCATAACTGCGTCGGAATATGGCTGCCAAGCTAAGCCTTTCTTCACTCTATCACTTCCAGTCCCCTCTATTCAGGCGGCTGGAGAGGTTTTTACACTGTAGACAATGTGTCCACTACACAGTGTACACCCCTACATAAGCACTGTTAATTCAGCCTCACAAAATCACAAATAAATCCCGCCGTGGCCAGATTACACCATGGACTTCCTTACATTCTCCCAGTTCCCTTAGTTAAGTGACTGGAGATGAAATATTGCAGTCAACTAGCCTGTGTCAAACACGCTCGTCTGCACACTAATGCTCTGTGCGTTTACCCCTGTGGACTCGCTCACTGGCTTGCGCTGTGGGTATTCTACGTAGGTTGCGCCCACTACACAGTGCGCGCCACTGCACATTATTTACAACAACGCACAAAAGAGCTTTTTCTATGTAGGAAATGTGCCCACTTTACAGTCTGCACTCCTGCACCCAAGCACTTTTAACAAAGCGCACTCGCGCCACGAGCAATATAAATGTGAGGTGCGCGCCCACTGCAAAGCCGGCGCCGCCAAAACCTAAACACTATCCCCACAGTGTTACAAGCTCAGTGTTACAGCACAAGC
Organism: Gobiocypris rarus; assembly: GCA_023029165.1. Taxonomy (NCBI): domain Eukaryota; kingdom Metazoa; phylum Chordata; class Actinopteri; order Cypriniformes; family Gobionidae; genus Gobiocypris; species Gobiocypris rarus. The sequence goes on along the minus strand of CM040921.1, from coordinate 6,050,686 downwards.
AACCGGGTTAACAGGCCCCTGTTACTAAGCGGCCCGCCCCTGAATCTAATTCACCCCCTTGCTTCATGAGCCAAGGCCTAGCAGGCCATTCCTGGTATATCAAATTGGGTGTTGAACATATAAAATGAGGTTACTCGCTACAGTTTTGCTCGCAGACCCCCGCGATTCAAGCCGTGGTCGAGACATGCCTGCTTCAAGATGCTGACGGTGAAACAGATCCTCGCACATTCGCTTCGAGGATTGGTTTTCACAATAGATCTGAAAAACGCATACTTTCACGTTCAGACAGCCCCCCACTACAGGCCATTCTTGAGATTCGCCTTCGAGGGGCAGGCTTATCAGTACAGTATCTTTTCTGGGCACTGTCATACACTCAAGACTCATGAACGAGTGGCTTACGTCATAAGAACCACCACATCTTGGTAACGTACATAAAAGGGCCAGGTTGGCAGTGTGCGACGCCCCCGGGCCTTGCCACTCCTTTCCTCCCCTCTTTTCGCCAGGGGGCAGCACCGTGGGCACTGAGGACGCCAACAGGCCTTCTCACCTACAGTCTGCTCCACCCTGGCTCCGGGCCGCCCACGGGCCTCCCGAGTCGGGGCTGAATATTCCACCTCTCTGCTTCCGGGCAGTGGGCAGCAGAGTGGGCACTGGGGACGCCACCAGGCCTTCCCACCCACCCTCTGTCCAAACCAGGAGTGCTCAGGCACTCCGGGCCGCCTCGGGCCTCCCGAGTCGGGCCGGAGCACTCCGCCTCGCTGCCCCACCCCGGGTACGTCTGTGGTGCCGTTGGTCCCGCTTGTACGGTCCCTGGGCGCCTGGCTAGGTCCCCAGGCCGTCTCGCTGGCTCATCCGCACCATCAGACTCGCCACGTGATTCAGTTCGCCGCCCGGCCTCCCAAGGTCAGGGGCATCCTCTTCGCCTCCGTGCGGTCTTGCGGTCAGAGATCGATGTCCTACTGGCGAAGGACGCGGTCGAGCCGGTTCCTCCAGCCGATATGAAGTCAGGGTTTTACAGCCCTTACTTCATTGTGCCCAAGAAAGGTGGTGGGTTAGGACCAGTCTTGGACCTGCATGTTCTGAATCGGGCCCTACACGAGCCCCGTTCAGGATGTTGACGCAAAACGCATCCTCGAGTGCATCCGTCCCCAAGACTGGTTCGCAGCGATCGACCTGAAGGACGCGTACTTTCATGTTCCATTCTCCCGAGCAAGGGAAAGGCATATCAGTACAAGTCCCTGCCCTTCGGGCTGTCCCTGTCGCACCGCGTCGCTCCGAAGGTCGCGGAGGCAGCCATTGTTCCGCTCAGAGAACGCGGCGTTCGGATTCTCAACTACCTCGACGACTGGCTGGTACTGGTCCAGTCTTGGGAGCAGTTGTTCGAACGCAGGGACAACGCAGGGGCTCCGTCACCTCAGCCTGTTGGGCCTTCGGGTCAACCGAGAGAAGAGCAGACTCTGTCCCACACAGAGGATCTCTTATCTCGCTACGGAGTTGGATTCGGTCAACCGGACTGCTCGCCTCACAGAAGGGCAAGTCCAGGCTGTGCTGAACTGCTTGAATACGTTCAAGGGCAGGACGGCGGTCACACTGAAAATTTTTCAGAGGCTCCTGAGGCATATGGCATCTGCAGCCGCGGTAACGCCGCTCAGATTGCTACATATGAGACCTCTTCAGCACTGGCTTCATGGCCGAGTCCCGAGATGGGCGTGGCAGAGCGGCAGGTACCGGGTCTCAGTCACCCTGTACTGCCGCCAAACCTTCAGCCCGTGGCCTCGTCCACGGGGTGGAGGGCCACGTACAACGGGCATGCAGTTTTGGGTCTGTGGACGGGGCCCCAACTGCGTTGGCATATCAATTGCCTAGAGTTACTGGCAGTACGTCTCGCCCTGGCCCGGTTCAAGAAGCCGCTTTGGGGCAAGCACGTACTGGTCCATTCGGACAGCACTGCGGCCGTTGCGTACACCAGCCGACAGGGTGGTCTCACGCCTGCTTGCATGCCCGGCTCGCCCGCCATCTCCTCCCTGTGGAGTCAGAAGTTTGTGAGGTCACCGTGCCATGCACATCCCAGGTGCGCTGAACCAGACAGCCGATGAGCTCTCGCCAGTCGACACCTCCGGGCGAATGGCGACTCCACCCCCGAGCGTCCCAGCTTATATGGGACCACCGGGAGGCACAGGTAGACCTGTTCGCCTCCCGGACTCGACCCATTGCCAGGGTACTACTCCTAAACGGAGTTACCTTAGGCATAGATGCACTGGCGCACAGCTGGCCCGGGATCTACGCAAGTATGCGTTCCCCCAGTGAGCCTTCTCGCACAGACACTGTGCAAGGTCAGGGAGGACGAGGAGCAGGTCTTGTTAGTTGCGCTCTACTGGCCCAACTGGACCTGGTTCCCAGAACTCTCACCTCGCGACAGCCCTCCTTGGCCGATTCCCTGAGGAGGAGCTTCTTCTCAGGGACGGGCACTCTTGGCACCTGCGTCCAGACCTCTGGAAACTCCATGTCTAGTCCCTGGACGGACGCGGAGTTTCTAGGTGGCCTACCACAAGCAGTGGTAGACACCATCGCTTCAGCTAGAACCTCCTCTACGAAGCACCTCTACTCTCTGAAGTGGAACCTGTTCGTCGAGTGGTGCTCTTCCCGCCGGGAAGACCCCCGAAGGTGTTCGATTAACGTTGTGCTTTCCTTCCTGCTGGAGGGGTTGGATCGAAGGCTGTCTCCATCCACCCTCAAGGTATACGTCGCAGCAATAGCGGCGTATCACGATGCAGTAGACGGTAAATCCTTGGGTAAGCACAACTTAATCGTCAGGTTCCTCAGAGGTGCGAGGAGACTGAATCCTCCTCGTTCTACCTCGATACCCTCTTGGGACTTAGCCCTGGTGCTCAGAGCACTTCAGGGTCCTCCATCCGAGCCTTTGCAGTCTGTTGAGTTTAAAATTCTGTCTATGAAGACAGTTCTCCTGATTGCATTGGCTTCAATCAAGAGGGTAGGGAACCTGCATGCACTCTCAGTCGACGAATCGTGCCTAGAGTTCGGGCCGGCCAACTCTCATGTTGTCCTGAGACCTCGGCCTGGATAAATGCCCAAGGTTCCCACCACTCCCTTTCGGGACCAGGTGGTGAACCTGCAAGCGCTGCCTTCGGAGGAGGCAGACCCAGCCCTAGCTTTGTTATGTCCCGTCCCGCTCTTCGGCGCTTACGTTGACCGGACTCAGAGCTTCAGATCCTCACAGCAGCTCTTCATCTGTTACGGAGGCCAGCAGAAGGGAAAGGCTGTCTCCAAGCAGAGGTTAGCCCACTGGATAGTGGATGCTATCGTCTTGGCCCAAGACGTGCCTTGCCCGTTTGGGTTGCGAGCTCACTCAACAAGGAGTGTTGCCTCCTCCTGGGCGTTGGCTCAAGGCGCCTCGCTGACAGATATATGTATAGCTGCGGGCTGGGCAACACCTAACACATTTGCTAGATTCTATAGCCTCCGTGTAGAGCTGGTATCTTCCCGTGTACTCACCCCCAGTGGCCAGTAGCGCTAAGTGCCCGTTCTAGTGTCGGCTTATGACGCCACTCTCGCCCTCGGGCCGGATACGCGCGTCTATTCTGCTCCAGTTGTGTTCCCGGAATCGGCTAACCCTGTGAGTTCCTCCGTCACCCCTTCGGTGTCAGACGCGTGGCGGCCGCCTGACGCCAGGCCTCCACCCGTATGCTTGTGGAACGTGTGTGTAGGCTGGGTATCCATATGTAGCGGCCCCCTCACGGCTACCCCATATGTGTATTCTCCACGGTACCAGCTACCCTAATTGGCTAGCCCCGTGTCTTTCCCTCGACAGAGCTCCCTCTGTCGTTCCTGGAGGTGCTTCCCCCCTGGGACCAGGCTGGAACCACCCCAGGTACTGCCATATGTTGCACTACCCTGCTAGGTTAGTCCTTATGTGTATTCACCACCTCTCCTTCCATTGAAGGATGTGTCTCTGCAGTGTGCCATCTCCCTGAGACGGGCATGCTTTCCCAGCGTTATCCAATAGTCACGCTGAGTGGGTCTTGCAGGAACAGCAGTGACTGTCCTTCCCTGCCGGGAGCCCTGACTCCCGCTCCAACTTAGGAGTGGTCCAGCGAGCTCAGGCAGGGCGCTGGAAGGGCCAGCATCCCTGGCGTGTTGGTAGGGATCCCAATTTGTCGGTCAGTTCCGAAATACGTCGAACGTGACCGACTGAAAGGGAACGTCTCGGTTACGTATGTAACCCTCGTTCCCTGAAGGAGGGAACGGAGACGACGTCGGAACTGACCCACGAATGGGATCTGGCCTCAGAGACCTATCTGCTTGAGTGTTTCTAAACGAGCCAATTGTTATTGGCATGCGGTTCACGTTCCTTCAGGGAACGAGGGTTACATACGTAACCGAGACGTTTTCACCACAGTGGGACATTTTTTTACACTTTGTTACACATTGACATATAATTCTTCCTCCCATCTCATTTTTTTTCATCACCATGTCCCTTTAGGGGCTCCATTAGAGACATCCTTGGAGAAATTATTACTGGTAATAAATAAAACAAATGTTATTGTGAATTAAAACGTTTTCTTTCAAGGGTAGGATTAGCATAGTTAGTTTGCATTAATGACCAGAATTCTCATGGATGGTATTATTATGCGAGTGGTTTAACTTCGTCCTCAGAAAAGAACTGACAATACATGTACATATACATTATACACACACTGGGAAAAAGAAAACAAAAAAAATATTTCCAACCTCTGTACTACTTCACTTTTCTTTATTTTTTACACCACTCTTGTCTTTTACCTTTTCTTTCCTCTATTCATTTCCTTCTTGCATCTTAATAATGCTTGATGCATTTATTTCCAATTTACACAGACGTAAAATGAGAACGGCAGAGAGAGAAGACACGTGTATTTGGTTGCCATGCTGAAGTTATCCTCTTAATTGCAGTTCCAGGACAATCAACAATAATTATGTAGCCTGAGCAAGTAATTAGCAGTGCATTGTCTTATGTTAAGTCTTTTCTATTTATCAAGCATATTAATGAAAGAATACTGCATGTGTGTGTGTGCGTGTGTGTGCGTGTGCATGTGTGTGTGTGTGTGTGTGCGTGTGTGTGTGTGTGTGTGTGTGTGTGTGTGTGTGTGTGTGTACGTGTACGTGTGGTTCAGGTAAACCCTACTCTATTTTTTTTTTCTGAAAGAGCAACATCCGAGCAATACAATTTTCCTCTGGGTATTGTTGTGTTTAATGTTTTTTGAATGATAAAAATAATCATGCCCCTTGTTTTCCATGGTAATTAATGACTTCTGAGTGCCTGTAACAGTGAACACAATGCATCCCCACTACTGTCACCTCTCACGGACATTATTTCACATCTTCATATAATATTTTTCATGTTAACACAGTATGTATTTTACCATCAAAAGACATGAAGCAGTGCTTATCCAAAATCTCATTCTTTCAATTAACCTTTCGGCGCAGTAAATGACTTCAGTTGTGTGTTTATCAGACATTGCTCAGATTACAATGTGTTGCCATGGATCCCATAGATGAAAAGGTGAATATGTTGAAAAAAATTATGGGTGACTATAATATAATATAATGTAATATATATATTATTTATAATAATATAAAGGTGTATCAACCTGACTAATGTATAATACTGCAGACTGTAGGGGGCCCCTGTGAGCCACTTTAACAAACAGACAAAAAGTTTGGCCCCACTTTATATTAGGTGGCCTTAACTACTATGTACTTACATCAAAAAATAAGTACAATGTACTTATTGTGTTCATATTGTATTGCAAAACACTTTTGCTGATACTGAGGTGGGATACTGGTGAAGTTAGGGACAGGTGTGGTGGTATGGGTGAGTTTAAGGGTAGGGTTAGGTGTAAGGGAAGTGTCAACTGTGTAGTTATAAATGTAACTACAGAAATGAATTGCAGATGTAATTACATGAAGGTATTTTTATTTTTTTATGTAAGTACAATGTAAAAACTGGTATGTACACAATAAGTGCATTGTATCAAATTATTAATTTAAATGTTAGTACATAATGCCACCTAATATAAAGTGGGTCCCAAAGTTCTTTTTTCACAAAGCTTAATTAAACTTTATATATCAGTGGTGTCCTTTAACTCTAAAGGACAAATTATCCTTCCGAAGAAACATAACGTCACCTAACAGTGAAGGAACAACCTGCCTGCACCTTTTTTCTGGCCTTTGTTGTCCTTATTTTCGGTCTTTTAGCCTTTTTTGGTCACATCTGATGGGCTGCTATTATCTGTGATCATTGCACAGGGTGTGGAGGTAAAGGGCGAGTCATTACGCAGCCGCCCGAGCAGAAAACAAGGGCAGCAGTATGGCATCCTGCCATGCCTCCGCTGGTCGCACAGATGCACAGTATGATTAATATTACCTCGCGCACACACACACACACACACACACACACACACACACACTCTGTCCTTCTCCTCTCACTTCTCTTCAGGTAGCCCAAACATGCTAATCACTGACTGTTGATGTTAAGGAGTAGGGCAAGTTGCTCCATCTGCCATATGGCGGCAAGTAAACACTCTTTAAACGGCTGGCTTGCTGAATGGGGGGTCTTCATCAGAATACTGCCAGCTCAGGGGGAAAAGGGAAAAAACTGACCAAAACAAAGTCACTCAAAGCGCTGAGCACACAAGAAGAACCCAAGCTCACCTTGAGCCTGTCCTCCGTAAAGGCCAGGTGAGAACAAGAAGAGATTTGTAACTCAATTAACCTTCTTTCACCTTTTCAAAGTTTCCAAAATCCTTCCTAAAGTCACCTTTTTTAATTCTGTTATTTTTTATGGGGAGCATAACATATGTCTCCTATTTGGTTTCAGAGAACAAAGTGGCCCAAAAGTGCTTCGACATTTTAGTCACACTTAACGCTTTCCCTGCCAGCATTTACTAAAAAAGTTGCCAGCCAGCTTTTTAAAATCATATTTACAAAACTTTCATGGGCCCCAGAACGTATGTATTAATATGTAAACTGTAAATATATATATCTAGGGCCTATTGCACAAAACTAGGATAAGGGATTAAGCCGGGATATCTTTCATTATCGTTATAGTTCTTGGTGTGAGTGTGCCTTCAGGGTAAGTTTACACGACAGCAGTGTACTAACATTTGCATACAGATGACAAGATCATAAAGATATCCCGGCTTAATCCCTTATCCTAGTTTTGTGCAATAGGCCCCTCACAGTCCTATATCTGTTTGTGTGTTTAACCCTTTTCTTTGTAACGTTAGGCAGTTTTGTTTTACATTTGTAATCAAAATGATTAAACCCACATTGCAAATCAAGTCTATTGGCAACACATACAGACTTCCAGCTTTGAAATGAACAAATCAAACAAAAGTAACTTAAATAGCATAAATAGAATAAATGTTTCAAGTGCTTTCGCCAAATTCAACTGAAAATCTCAAAATTATTCAACCCCTCCATGGCAAGCATTTTTAGCACTTAGTAGAACACCCTTTTGCTGTTATGACCTACTGCAAACGAGATGTATAACCAGACACCAGCTTCAGTATTCCTGAGGATTTGTATATAGCCCATATCTCATGAGCAATGGCCTCCAGTTCAGTAATATTCTTGGGTTTGTGTGCTGCAACCACCTTCTTCAAATCCCACTAGAGATGTTATATGGGTTTCGAGTCAAGTGACTGTGATGCCACAGTAAAATCTTCCAGGACTTCTTCTGCAACTAAGACTTGGTGGAATTTGAGGTATGCTTGGGATCATTGTCCTGTTGGAAGGTCCAATGACACCTAAGCTTCAGCTTCCCCTGTTGAAAAAAACTGCATATGCTGGTTAGGTATGTTTTGAAGCATGACAGCTGGACCAGCTTAAACCAGCTCAAACCAGCTGCCATGCTTCAAACCTTCCCTAACCACCATATGCTATTTTTTTTTCAACAGGGTCCTCACTGTCAGCATGAGGTTTTCTCTTAGGATTTCCTGATATTTCAATGAATCCATCTTGACTACCACACGCAGCAGGTTTCCAGTGCTAGAGCATGCAAGCAGCCCCAGAGCATCAATGAGCAACCACCATGCTTAACTGTAGCCAAAGTGTTCTTTTCAGCTTATGCTTTATTCTTCTTCATTCTGATCCATAGGGCCGAGAAGTTTTTTTTTTTTTTTCCATCCTTCCACAGAACAGAATCCCAAAACTTCTGTGGCTTATTTAAATGATTTTGAGCAAATTGGAGCCGACTGTTCTTGTGCATTGGGGTCAGTAGTGGTGTACATCTTGGAGTTCTGGCATGGAAACCACATGCGTTTATAGCAGTTTTCAAACACATTTTGTATGTCTCCCTTATCAGGCACACACACACACCTTATTTAGTTCTTGCAGTCTTTATTAACGAGCTGATGAGTTGAATCAGATGTGATAAATGAGGGAGACACACAGAATGTGCAGGGCTGGAGTGCCTCCAGGACAGGTTTGAAAACTTCCTTTTTCAGGTAGTGTAACCACAGTTCCTTTAACTTTGAGCTTGCAAACTATGCTTCCAATGGTGTCTCTAGAAACATTTAGGGGCTTTGCCATCTTTTTGTATCCTGTTCCTTGTTCGTGAAGGGTGATATCTTCTTTGAACATTTAGGACCATTCTTTTTGACTTGAGCTGTATTTCTCAGACGTGACACTCAACAAACCAGTTCAGATATTTCATGTGTTCTAGCTCAAGCACACCTGGTGCAGCTAATGAAGCCCTTGATTAGTTGCATCAGGTGTGCTTGGAATAACACCTGTTTTGCAGATTTGTGCTGTTGTGGAGGATTCTATTCAGGAGGTTGAATAATTCTGAGACTGCAGAAGTCATTAAAAGTTGCATTTTTAGTTGAATTTGGGGAAACCACTTGAAACAAGTGTGTTGCGTTGAGCTATTTCAATTACTTTTGTTTGATTATTTTTTTGCAAACAGCTGAAAGTCTTCACATTTTGCCAATAAACCTCATTTGCAATGGGGATTGGATTTTTTTATTATGCTATTGAATGGTTAGTTTTCGCATTAGTTTACTTTAAGTGTGCACAACTTCTATCCACTCCTTCTGGGCTGCCAGTTTGCTATATTTAAAATGTTTTTTACACCCCCACAACCCACCAAACACGGGTGGATTTCAGCATTGGTGTAGCTTTTGTACTGCTTATTGCATTTAAACAGTCAGAAACACAAAATAATGACAAAAATGGTGGTCTTTGCAAGTATTCACGTAAACACAGTCAGTGAAAGAATTTGCATGTGTAACAGTATAATGGATCCATGCATTTAGTCTTAAAGTGACAGCAGCCTAATATACCTGCTGCCAAAGTATGAGATAATATTAAAAAAATATCTATATGGCAGTTTTTCCCTAAGGTTTCAATGTCAAAATTGTGGCCAGAAAATGCTGTGAAAATGCTGAGTGGCTTCATAAATGGAAAACTACTAGCCACAGTGGCTGGTGAGCAAAAAAAGTTATGTCAAGACCTGATTATTAAACAGCAAGAACAAACTATACAAAAGCGGCAGCCCTTCCTGTGCATCCACTCCTTCAAATTAACTATAATAGTGGATTCATGTAGGGAATAGGGAATGAGGTAAAATGGGGGCAATTGCAGACACAGCCCTAGGCTGAATCCGAAATCTCCACCTATACCCTCAAATGGGGCATTATTTAAAGAGACAGCCATTTGTAGTGGTGTCCGAAACCATAGTTGATGTAATTTGTGTATTCATTCAATCCCACATTGCACAGCAATAACGAGTGTACAGCCGATGTCGCTCACTCATTTTCATTTCAGTGAACAGTATTGGTGGACTAACATAGGGAATAGTGATTGACTATACATTTAGATATATCTATCTACATTTTATATTTGATGTGCTTTGTCATATCCATATTAAATGTTTTAAGTAATGTTTTGAAAGACCCACAGACCAATCAAAATGAATTCAGTTCTGTACATTCTAGGACTTCCAACATCTCCAGCCACAGTTGTGTTTTAAACTGGCAACCTGGACGTTCAGTGAACCAAAACAAAGAGCATGCCTAATCTTCCATGTTAGCCCAGTATCTCATCCCCCTCATAAGACTGGTCTTATCGCTGAAGCGTGTCTTGGCGTGGTTTGTGTCCAGCCCCTCTGCCCCTCACACAATGGCCTGTGCTTATCTGCTCACCGTGGCTCCACTGCGCTGCCTGGCGCCACCCTGGACTGAATCATCACAGTGTCCTGCGCCTCAGCGATACAGACAGAGAGATACACACTGGAGACGGACTGACCGACTCTGTGTCCCTCTTTCTCTCTGTATCTCTAACTCTGTTTCTCTCTTTCTTTTGCTCAATATTTTACCTTTGCCCAGTTGTTCTCTCCTATTATTTCTTTTGTGCGCTGCCTCTTAGTATGTTATCATCATCGTCCACCTGTTGTCTGAGCACTGAGCTTCCATCAGAGCCAAAATAAAAATAACAAGAGGGAAAGGTATGAGAAAGGATAAACTACAAACAAACTGTATTTATTTATTTGTATGTATTTAGACTGTTATACAGCTAATATAATATAATATAATAATATTTTAGTGCTGTCAAAACAATTAATCGTGATTAAAAATAAAAGTTTGTTTACATAATATGTGTGTGTACTGTGTAAATTATTATGTGTATATATAAATACACACAAGCATACATTTAAGAAATATTTGCATGTATATACGTATTGTATATACATTTAATATAATTTATATTATATATGAATATAAATATTTTATATATAAATAGGTGTGTGTGTGTGTGGGGGACTGGTAATCCCTACGGTATGGGGACAAAATGTCCCCACAAAGACGGCAATATCCAAAATCCTTGTCCTTGTGGGGACATTTTTGGTCCCCATGAGGAAAACAGGTCATAAATCACACTAAGTGATATTTTTGAAAATGTAAAAATGCAGCATGTCTCCTGTGATGGGTAGGTTTAGGGGCAGGGGCAGGGGCAGTGTGTGTGTGTGTGTGTGTGTGTGTGTGTGTGTGTGTGTGTGTGTGTGTGTGTGTGTGTGTGTGTGTGTGTGTGTGTGTGTGTGTGTGTGTGTGTGTGTGTGTGTGTGTGTGTGTGTGTGTGTGTGTGTGTGTGTGTGTGTGTGTGTTTGTGTGTTTTCTATCCTGGTGGGGACAACCTGACCGCACACAGACTCATGGGGACTCTTGTCACCGTGGGGACCTAAACTGAGGTCCTCATGAGGAAACAAGCTTATAAATCATACAAAATGAGTTTTTATGAAAATGTAAAAATGCAGCATGTCTCCTGTGATGGGTAGGTTTAGGGGCAGGGGCAGTGTAGGGGGATAGAAAGTATAAAATGCATTAAGTCTATGGAGAGTCCCCACTAAGATAGTAAACCAGACGTGTGTGTGTGTGTGTGTGTGTGTGTGTGTGTGTGTGTGTGTGTGTGTGTGTGTGTGTGTGTGTGTGTGTGTGTGTGTGTGTGTGTGTGTGTGTGTGTGTGTGTGTGTGTGACCTAAGATCACCTACACCAGCCAGCGGTACCCACTTTTCAAAAGGCTTATAAATCACACAGGATGTTTTTTTGTTTTTGAGAAAGTGAAAATGCAGCATGTCTCCTGTGATGGGTAGGTTTAGGGGCAGGGGCAGTGTAGGGGGATAGAAAATACGGTTTGTACAGTATAAAAACCATTACGTCTATGGAGAGTCCCCACAAAGATAGTGAACTAGACGTGTGTGTGTGTGTGTGTGTGTGTGTTTTCATTTTTTATGTAAGCACAAACTTTTATTTTGGATGCTATTAATTGATTTGACTAATATAATATAATATAATATAATATAGTATAATATAATATAATATAATATAATATAATATAATATAATATAATATAATATAATATAATATAATATAGTATAATATAATATAATATAATATAATATAATATAATATAATATAGTATAATATAATATAATATAATATAATATAATTAATATAATAATAAAGCCCCAAAAAGCCATGGTTCCTTAGCTGTTCTAAATTCAGTGTAAACAATGCCTTCGCAAGGCTTAATGTTTTATAAAATGGTGACAATACATACACTGTGTTCCAAATTAGTGACATATCAGTAGGATTTCAGTACAATAAACAACAAAATTTGCATTTTAAATTAAATAATAAAATAAAATAAAAAAACAAAAGAACCAGAATAATTGCTTTCAGAAGTTGACTGTCCTGATAAACCCTAAGAGAGCTGATGTGGAGAATCATAAGCTCCTGTGCGGTGAGTGGATCTCCTCATTAAAGATCTTTCTTGTTTGTCATAAACTACCGGTCTAATCCTTCTTTAGGCTTAAATCCTGTCACAGTGCTCAAGGGCTTGAGCTCTTCTCCTGCCTTATGAAGTAGAAGCTTCCTCTTCCACAACACTCAATACTTTGCCATTAATGGGACACTCCTGTGGGACGGGACCTTTGGCTCCCATTAGAGAAGTCAATAGAGCTAATACAGCTCATGCAGTGCACCTATATGGAAAGCCTGTGGGTGCAGATGTGTAACTGTCTAGATCTTTCACTATACATTGCACAAGTACTTTTTTGGATGGGAGTTAAAGCTCAGTTTTAAGACCACTAGAATCAGCATTGGTTTCCTTTTAGTTTTGATTTGTTGTCTCATCTTTCTCGCGTGGGGTTTTACTTTCTCATTGTGCCCATTAACAGTGGCAACAGGCAGGGATCCAATACAACCCACCTGCTCTCTGGCAAGCGGATTATTGAACATTGATTTGCTGTCAATGCTCACCCTGCGCATGTCTGTTCTGTGCATAGTGCAAATTATCAAACAAATTGTAACTTTTTTTTCTTTTTTTTTGTTATATGAAGGTAACATTGAAACTGAAACCATTTAACATGTTCATCATTTAAATTGGCAATTTTACCCTTTTCCCAGGCTCAGATTTAAATCTTAAACTATTAAATTATTTGTATGTTTATTCCACCCAAAATCACTATCCTTAAAGGGTTAGTTCACCCAAAAATGAAAATTCTGTCATAATTTACTCACCCTCTTTTTTTCCAAACCCGCTCAATTAGTTTGACAATCTCTTTATGAACTTTTTGAAGCATCAAAGTAGTAGAACGACATGAGGGTGAGTAAATGACAGAATTTTCATTTTTGGGTGAACTAACCCTTTACCACATTTTTTTAGTGTTACTAGGATTAGGGTTTGTTTACCATAAACAACAGTGAAAGTAAAGTTTTTACTTTTAAACTTTTCATTTTTAATCAAGCTGTTATTTGGCCAAATAATACAAACGTGTGAAAATATAATTTAATTGTTTGTTGCTTAGAATACTACACTAAAATATTACACTAAAATATTACACAACAGTGCACATTGCATAATCAAATGTAGAGGAAATTACATTGTGTAGAAGTGATAAAAATATTCAAATGTATCTGTGATGCAAGTATATCCTTGGTGGGACTTTATTAGTGGAATTAGTGGAAGCTAGTGAGAGTGTGAGCTTACGTTTACACTCTAAAAATACTGGGTAAAAAAAAACAATCCAAGTTGGGTTGAAAATGGACTAAGCCAGCAATTGGGTTGTTTTAACCCTGTGGTTGGGTTAAATGTTTGTTTAAGACAGCCCAATCCTGGGTTAAAACAACCCTATTGCTGGGTTAGTCCATTTTCAGCACAAATTGGGTTGTTTTTTACCCAGCATTTTTTAGAGTGTACTGAAGTCTATCTCAGAATGGCCAAATATCGATAAAATAATCGGCCATGCTCATCATCCCTTTCAATATGTCACCACTAGGGGGAGGCAAATATCACTGAGAAGAAAAAACTCTTCCAGAAATAAGTAATCATTAAAAAAAGCTAAGACTGCATACATATATATGAACGTATATATTGATATTATATGAGTGCTATAATTATGAGCCACTTTTCTTACTTTTTCCAGTTTTTTTCCTTCATTCAAATGCTTGAGTGTTGTTGTTTTCTGCCCTTCATTTGCCAGAGTACATGCATTCATGTGAGAGCATGGACAAAAACACAAACCAGACCCTGGGCAGTAGAGGGCAGCATTTCTCCTTGAAAGAGCATGACTGGGCCTTTCACACCGAGTTGTTGGCATGAAGTATATTGTAGAAATAGAATCTATCAGTAGTATGGCACTGCTTCAATGGCAATGTTAAAATGTGGGTTTGAAATAAACATTTTGAGTTGAGAAGCTTATTTCATGTCATTTGCAGCCTTTGGAGGATTTTTTACAATTTGCATACATACACAACAAAGTTCAGTACTCATCTGGTTTGCACAATGTTGAATTACATGAGAAGAACCATCTGCAGGTGAATTTGTGTGTTTATTGGCGTGCATACTGTCATACCTGCAAAAGCAGATTGAATGCACACATAAACTCACATCTTTGGATGCAGTAAATGCTGAGGACACCTCCCTGGAGGCCATGCACACAATTTTGACACACTGCAGACTGTTTAGAACCACAGCGAGCGCAGAAGTAGACGAATATTCCCCTCTCACAAGCACACGCTGGGGAGCGTCAAAAAGCCCAAAATCAGCGATATAAACATATAAATAATTAAGGTAAATGGGGGTGGGATTTGGCCTGGGCTGGTCTGGTGAGTTGATTTTAAACGCCACTGATGGACAGGATCATTTCTAATGAAGATCCATTGGTGTGGGTTTGCTGAAAGTCGTTTCCCTCCTAAACTGGGCCCTGTTCTTGTTTGAGTTTTACTTCAGGGACTCCATATGTCTCTGTGTGTGGTTTTAGGCTTAAAGACACCGCAGGGTTTCTTCTTTTCATCTCTCTTATACCGGCGGTGTCTTTACAACAGCTCTCAGGGTATTCTGTAACTGCTTTACGTCGTATTTGATGGTTCTTCTGGTAAGCCTCGTCGCTGCAGGAGTGCCGTGGCTGGAGTGGATCACAGTCGCGGGCCTCCAGCGAGGATTCTTCGGTTCTGCTGACACACAGGGCTATTTTAGGGTCGAAAGCTTTTTTACTCTGTATGGCGGTCGGACCTTGGAAGGGCTTGGGTTTCCGTGTAGGTCACTCTGTCCTTGCGGGTATCAGGCCTGTGACTAACCTTGCTGCATGGCATTTGTTTATGAAAGCAGTAGCATATTTAAAGGGAGAGTTCATCCTGAAATAAAAATTAAGTCATCATTTACTTACCCTGGTTTTGTTCTAATGCCATATGCCCTTCTTTCTTTTATGGACCACACAAGCAGAACAACATTTTCAGGAGAACTATTTGTAAAAAAAAAAAAATCCCGCTTGTCCATATAATGCCAGTGAATAGCGACCAGCATCAAGCTTTTTTTTAAAAGACACAAAAGTATTAACCTACAGAATGATCCCATGCGGCGGGTGCTGTATATTCCAAGTGCTCTGGGCATGTATGATAGGGTTTTGTGAAAAACACAGAAATTGAATGTACTATTTAACAAAATTATTGACCTTGTCTGTTGGTCTTCTGTGCACAGCATGCGCGCTCATGAGACTATTAGTGCCTCAGTTCACTCCGACACACAAGTTGTAAGAAATCAAGATTAACAAAAACACAACATGAAATACGAGTTGGAGTCGGAGTGAACTGCAGCGCTAATAGAGCATTGTTAGCATTGTTCGGGAAGCAGACATACTCTGTCATTTTAAATCTAGACTAAAAACAGATCTCTTTACTATGGCATACACATAGAACATTATCAATTTCTATTATTCAAATCAGCTAAATGTTTGTTAGGCTGCATTAACAGCCGGAACCGGGAACACTTCCCATAACACCTGATGTACTCTTTACATCATAAGAAGAATGGTATCTACGCTAATGTTAGTCTCTCTGTTTATCCCGAGGTTTACTGCAGTCAGCCGCATCTGGGCCGTATCTGGATCAGATGGGGGACCTGCGCCTGGACATGACCAACGCATCTCTGAAATGTCTGCAGAGAGCGTGTCAATTAAATTCCTCCCTGTAAATGCCGCATTGACACAACATCCTCAATAAGCCCGTCACCGGCATGACGACTTCAATCTTTCGAATAATCTTACGAATATATATTTACCTAATATGACTTCTGACCTGCAATGTTGCCAGAATTATAATAATATGCTGTTTGTTCGTCGGCCAGAGGAGAACTGGCACCCCGACTGAGCCTCGTTTCTCCCAATGTTTTCTTTTCCATTCTGGCCCAGAAGGAGTTTTGGTTCCTTGCCACCGTTGTCTTTGGCTTTTGGCTTGCTCAGTCGGGGACACTTAAATTTCAACTATATTACCGATCTGCCCGCATTGACACTATATGATCTTTTAAATTAGCTGAATATCATCACCGTTTTCATCAGAGCGGCTGTACAAATTCTGTTGCAGTATTTTCCTGTTAACACTGTGAAGCTGCTTTGAAACAAGTGCACTTGAAAAAAGTGCTATATAAATAAAGGTAGTCAAATAGAGTCTCTCTACAGCCCAGGTCAAGAATTTTGTTAAAGGCACAATATATATGATTTTTGGATTTAAAAAACAAAACCAAAACCACTAGAACAATGTTGTATATTTTGTTGACTTGTGTACTTGCATTATCCCAAATGTTTCCAAGAATGTTTAAATCTAGAGAAATAAGCAATTTTAACCAGGACATGGCCGTGTCCATGCATTGCCTATATCAATGACACAATATCCGCATTATACCCTCGATTTCCATAATCATGGAAACACTAAAGATGCCTAAATATATTTTGTGTTTCAATAAACATGTGAGCAAATTTTGAATACATTCATCAACAGAAAACTAATCATTGTTATACTACTCAACACTGTTAGTCTTATTGTTTAATCTCTTTTTCTAGATTTATCACGAGTACCATGTTTTACCATGCCTAATATCGATCCAGCTTACTGCAGTGTGCAACAAGTGTCTCATAGTAGCCGCCGTGCGAACGCACAGAATAGCATTATAACATGACTTTCAACACACTCAAATTCATCTAATATGATAAAACAGAGCTGTGTTACCCCACATACGCATGAGTGGAAGAAGCGGAAACAGTCGTCTGCGGCATAATAAATCATTCTCGAGCCGTGTGTCACGCTTGTCTCTCATTAGCAATCGCTCCAGCAGCCTCGTTCCACTCGAACAGCTTTCAGACCCACCATACTTCATACTACAGTAATGTTAATAAATCTTGAATATATTAGCTCCTCCATGAATATGATTTCTGCGCGAGTCCCATCAGATTCTTTTCCTCTGGCTGTAGAGGTAAAGACAACAACTCCCATGATTCCGTGAAATCAATCGTCATCAAGCTAAAGCTTTGTTTTGATTAAGCGACATATTACATATTATTTACATATTATTACACAAAATTATATATTGTGCCTTTAAATAATTCATTACATTTTTGTAAATGTGTTAATGTTAAATGTGTAAGTGAACACTTTCGATATACAGCATGGGATCATTGTGATAATTTTGCATCTTTTTTAAAAAGCTTGATGCCAGTCGCTATTTACTGCCATTATATGGACGAGCGCAAGCAAGATATTTAAAAAATTTATTCCTTTTGTGGTCAATAAAAGACAGAATGGCATACGGCATTAGAACAACACCAGGGTGATGCAATTTCCCCTATATCAATATGCACTAACGTCAAGAAGTTCTTGGTGTTGGATTTTTACTCTTTTTGAGAGAAGTTTCTTGCCCAGGATCAAAAATACAGTAAAACATGTAATATTGTAAACTATTATTACAATATAAAATAACTGTTTTCTGTTTTAAAATATTTTAAAATGCTATTTATTTTTGTGAAGTCAAAGCATACTTTCAGTCTCATTATTCCAGTCTTTAGTGTCACATAATCTTTCAGAAATTATTATAAAGCATGCTTTGGTAAATCATAAATATGGCAAAAGTTGAAATTATGAAAAAGTTTAATTGTTAGAAAAAAGTCATAATTATTACGTTATATATATATATATATATATATATATATTGCTGATGGAGACAGAAATAGATTTGTAAGAGAAGCAGCATTAAATGGTGTTCAGAGTGGATTCTAGCGTGCCAAGCAGTGGGCTTCCAATGGCTGGTGAACCGCAGCACGTGTGTGGTGGTGCTGATAGCCGATGGCCCTTCACCTTGTTCAGGAGAAATATGGCCCAGCGAGACCCCCGTCATTTCCCCCTCATACTCTGACAGGCCTGGGTTAATCAGTCTCTGTGGGAATACTGCTGTTCTCACTCTGTGCTGTGAAGAGAACTTGTGTTCTGTAATACGCGAATCACAGCTTTCCAAACACAGACAGTTGCCTCAAGACACATTCTCTCTCTGTATCTCTTAGTTTTCTGTGACTTTGCATGCCCATGTGGCTAACTGAGTGTCCCTGTTCTTTCTGATGCACATCTAGTGAACATTAAACCCTATAATGCACAATATAATGCACATTTATGTAGCTTTTGCAACACTCATCACCTGAAGCCAAGCGCGCACTAAAAAACTGAAGCTTGTTGTCTTGCACACATTTAAAGTCTCACTGATAGGCTACTTGACTCTCTCAGTTGTCGGAACGCACCTGATGCTTCTCACTACCACAATCATAGGGCATTGTAGATGGTTGACAGGGAGTTGCTATGTGCTAAGATTGTTTTAATGGGTTGCTAGATGTTTTATGGCTCTCCCAGCCTGGTCAAGCTGAACTGTTTGCTGGTTTTAGAGAGGCAAATCATCACATTAGAATGATTCCTGAAGGATCATGTGACACTGAAGACTGGAGTAATGTTGCTGAAAATTCAGCTTTGCATCACAGGAATAAATTACATTTTAAAATGTATTCACATGAACAACAATTATTTTAAATTGTACTAATTTTCTCAATATTATTGTATAATTTATCAAATAAGAGACTTCACAAACCTCAGACTTTTGTATTTGAATGAATATAAATGCAATATATCTCATTTTCTACTTCCAGAAATCCAAAATCTTTCCAAATGTTCTGTATTTTTTTGTTAGTTGGCTGTGGTGGTTAATACAAATACAACATTGTTTTCGTTTCTGTAAAAAAGAACCAGTCTAAAATGTTTTTACTGGTCTTATCTGGTCTAAAATTAGTCTTGAATTGGTTAAGATTGACTACTTGACAGGTGCCCAATATCCATCTTAAACCAGCAAAACAGAACCGGCTTGTTCTGATAGGGCATACTCTTTAGTACTCTTTTAGTAGTAAGTAGAATAAATAACAATTGTATTTGGACGAAATAGTTATGTTAATTTTTAGAGAGTACTTCTCCTGGCTCCTATACAAGGCAAAACACAAGTGAATGCACACCCACACACACACACACACCAATTACACCAACTCACATGGTCAACAAGTATGACAGCATGCTCAGACATTTATGTGACTGCAAGGAGCTCAAACTGTCACAGCGGTCGAGAGAGACACAGGCATGGCACACTTTACCCCATAACCACTGACCCTCTGGACAAGCTGTGTGCCCCTGTGCCGGGACTGAGGGGATGTCCTCCCTCTCTTTCCTCATTTCCTCTCTGTCTTTGTGGTGTTTGATTGGCAGTCTGTATACTAGCGGAGAGACTGTGGCTCTGAGCGCTCACGCTTGTCTCTTGGCTTTATTAATCATACTATTGACAGACACACAGACTGACAGGCTCCAATAAGAGTGGATGCCATCTTTATGAGTGTCCCACAGCCCTCCAGCTCTCAGAAACAGAGAGAGGGAGAGAGAGCGAGAGAGAGAGAGAGGTGCCCGCCAGGCCTGTAATCACAGCTAATTCACAGGAGGCTCCACTGGTTTAGTCCCTGGTGTCACCTACTCTCCTGTACATGAACACATGCAGCAGTGTTGAGAAGTACACTTTTGACATGCACCATAAAGTCTGGTCCACTTAGACAGGAAGAGACCGTCTGACTGACATGTAAAGTGACCGGCCAGGGTTTTACTTTTTTTTAATTTGTGCCATTTAGGGACGGGTTTGTACAAAATTGACAGTGCAAATACCACAATAGACGAGCATTAAAATAATAATAATTTAAAAGATGGTGCGAAAGTCTCCATAAACTATTGCAGAAGAAATCACAGGAAATGTGTGTAGACTTCTATGATTAAATTTGTCTGAAGAATTTATTCATATCATATATTCATTCATATTGCAATATTGCACAAAATCAATAAAATCGCAATGTCAGTTTTTTCCCAATATCATGCAGCCATGACTAGTGGTTACCCTGAATGGTCTCTTTTTTGTTTCTATGCCAGATATGTTCTGCATTTTTCAACTGAATCATATAACTCTTATATATAACCCATTTAAAGCAATAGCATGCTTCAGTGTGTTTAGATGTGGTTTTAAAGCTATTGCTTTCCTAACACTGACATACACATATAAACACACACTGATCGGCCCCTCATAAATCTTTCATGGCGTGGTGCAGTCAAGGACTTCTGAAAGCACAGAACATTTCTGATTGGAGGTCCTGTGTGTTTTGTCTTTCTTTACGATATATATATACACACACACAACACAACACAACACATGAACGCACTCGCTGGACCGTCTCTGAGAAAAACGTCCTCAGAGGAGTGTGACAAAGGTCACAGGTCACAGGTGGACAATTGTTAGATGTGTTCAGTGAAATTTAGCTGCCATGCTAGCTGCATGAGCTTCAATACCGCTGGTGTTTTAGATCCCAAAGGACAGCAACAAATCAAATACACTGATACAGCTCAGAGGCTGCTTAACAGCATGACGGACGGGGGAATTGAAGCTTTCCTTGTGTCTGAAAGAGAGTATTGGCAGTGTAATTTTATTAAAGACATGGACAGGGTTTGTCACACTTGAACAAGTAGTGTGCGTTTGCTCGTGTTCACTAGACAGCATGCATGTTGTGTTGTGTTGTGTACAGTATGCTGCTCTTGCTCTAATGATGGCAGATGATGTATCTTTGATCACAGGTACAGGAACAGCCTTAACCCGGCGATTTGCCAAGAGCTTCAGTCTTAGGTTTGATGGACAACTGACTCATCTGTCTCCATATTCACTTGACAGACTGTTGTCCAGTTTCACAACTCTCTGAGATGAGTTTGAAAGAGTCTCCTTGCTGTATTTACCACTTTGGAGAAAGTTCTCTCTTCACTGGTCTGATATAGATCAAAACTGAGGAGTGGTCTCATTAAGGACCTGGGTTATCACTTCCTCCCAGGTAGGAACCTTGGTGTCATCTTGGACTTATGTTGTTGAGAATAGTTTATATCAACTGCAGATTATTTCTATTACTTAAATAACTGTTGTCGTTCCAAGACTTGAGGAAGGTTATTCATGCTTTTATTACCTCACGCTTAGACTATTGTAACTCATTGTATCTGGGTCTTCAGTCATCGCTTGCACGCCTCCAGATGGTACAAAATGATCATCTCACCCCAATTTTAGCTTCGCTTCATTGGCTCCCGATGCATTTTTCAGTTGAAAATCTTGTTGTTTATTTTTAAAGCTCTTAAAGTTTAACCTCCTTTTTAACTTAAATATCGTCTTACTCCTCTGTCATTTTCCAGATTTTTAAGATCTTCAGACAAGAATCTTTTAACTATCCCTCACACCTGTCCATAAAACTAAGGGAGATAGAGCTTTTTCTGTTGCCGCCTCCCCCCTTCTATGGAACCAATTACCTCTGGACATCTGCCTTGCACCTTCCATTACCACTTTTAGATAAAAATTTCCTTATATATAATTTACTTGCATACTAAAGAGTATCAAGGTTTTTGGGAATATAATGTAGGTATAATTTATCTTTAAAAAGGACTTATTAAGCCCTTTTTCAAAGTTTTGATTTTGTTTTTGGGGTCTATTAGAATAGGTTTTCAAAAAACATCCCTGTCTCCATGAAGCCCCTCCTTCTGAAAAGTACAAAGTAGTGCTCTGATTGGTCAGCTAGACCAGTGTATTGTAATTGGTCAATCGCTTTGAGCATGTTTTGGAAATATCAAGCTCCTTTCCATAATCACGAATTTCAAACACTACTAACTCAACCAGGCTTTGCCACTTTATTTGCGTATGCCTTGGGAAAGAACTATTTAAATAAGGAATATTGGAAAGAGAACGAACGAACACACATTACAATAGAAATCTTGGGTTTCTGATGTCAGCTAAATGAATGCATTAAACTACATATGTTTTATGCCACATTATAGTGTGCCTGATAATTTCAGTCTTATCTGAACAGTTTGAGCAGCCCAGATTATTTTCTAAATCAAAATGTTGGACATATGGTGTGTTTAGATGATCCTGGGAAGTTCATATTAGTTAATATATCAGTTGGGAAGCCGTAATTACAACATTAGGTGCATTTTTTGACTCTTCAAAATTATGAATAAAGCATCAAGAGTGCATTTTCTTAATCTTAATCTCATATTTTGTACATGCAACTGAGCTAGTGTTATTGTAAATGGGAAAAACTATAATTTCATAAATTACAAACAAATTTACAGTCAATACAGATTCCATTTCAAGACAGCATCCATTGCATTTGCCATGTTTCCTAACTGACAACTCGGAAATCTCCGTTTCAAACTTGTAATTATGTGTGTTAACTCCATTCATGTGCATGCATTCAACTTGTAAATAAATATGATCTTTCTAACATGACTTGAACGCACTTTGATTGATGACATCATTGATGACATCATAGAACACTCCAACGGGTGCCTGCGTGTCCCCAGGTGAAAAGAGCAAAGCCATCGGTCTGCTGTTGTCTGTGAACCATATTCATCAGATGAACTTGGGCCATTTCAGATCAATACATTTTACTTTCATAAAACAATAATCATTTATCAACTCAAATGGCCTTGTCTGTTGTTGGGAGAGGCTGGAGGAATATGCAGGTTGTTATGAATGATCTAAAAGTGCGAGCGTTTCTGAAGAACCACTTTACGGTATCATTTGTTCAGGTATTTTTGGGTGGCGTCACGCGTCTATCTGTTATATATTACACAGGCTTTAATCTTTCCATTAGGGGCAACATTTGTGCCCTGAAACTGATTAATTGCAGAGATAAATTTGTACCGGCGAGAAGACCCCAGACTATGAGATTACAGTTAACTCATAATTCAATAATTTATAATGTCTCTGATTGTGATTGCTCTGCTATGAAAAAGAGTCTCTTTAAAAGTTTATGGGAGAATTATTAGCTAATGGTCGTTCAAAGTTGTTCAGAGTACATGAGTCCATTTCCTGTGTCTTATACTGGCACGTCCCATAATGCACTTCAAATTGTAATATGAGACATTCACACAAAAAAAGTAACATCTTTCATAATTATAATACCTTGTGTGTCTTAACTTAGTTTCATTTCTTTTCTTTGCCTTTCTTTGCTTTTCTTTTCTAGGCTTGTATTACATTTCAACATCAAGAATTTAAGGTAGCTAAATATTGGATTAAAATGTGCATACAGTATGTACTAATTGATGTTACTTGATTCAGGTCATAGAGGCAATTGACAGCATTTTGATGTAGAAAACAGAAACAGAACTATCATTGCTATTAAAAGAGGCTTCCTGAGGTGTCAATTCTGATTCACAGAATCATGCTTCTGTTTAATTGAACCATATCTTTAGAGAGAGAGAGAAAGACAGAGGGCCTGTCCCAATACCCACACATGGTCTTTGCACTTGACCTCTTTTCTACTTACATGATGCATTTTCTGTATTTGGCATAAGTGTTCAAGTATAGGCAAGACCATAAATGTGCATAGAACTTTTGCTCATCTGCTCATCACACTTACAAGTTACATAGTGATTATGACTTTACATTTTACTAACAAATTAGATGTAATATCTAATTTGTTTAATTTGAGCTGTAAAGTTTTGTCACATTTTCATGCATTTATAGGGCATTTGAGTTCCTGAATATGATCAATGAGATACGTTTGGACTGAAATATCACTCTGATTATTTAGTGTCCCTCCAGTGCATTGTACTTTACATTTTTCAGACCTGGGACAGTCTTGCGGCCTTACCTGTCACAAGCATGCACATTCATGTTGGAACAGGTCCATGTAAAGCTTAAAAAAGAAAATAAGCTAAGAGGTGGTGTTTAGTAATTACGCAAGAATTAGAACGTTATTTTAAATAGTATTACACTTAAAAATAAAGGTCCCAAAGGGAGGTTTTCACAGCAATGCTTTTGGTTCCCCAAAGAACTCTAAAGGGAAACTCTAAAGGGTGCAGACTGATAGGTCCTTTACATGCAATCTGCAAGAAATCACATCATTACTGCACGGCACAAGCTAACAATAGTAATAATAATTTGTTACATTTATATAGTGCATTTCTAGGCAATCAAAGCGCTTTACATGGAAGGGGGGAATCTCCTCAACCACCGCCGATGTGCACCATCCACCTGGATGATGCGACTGCAGCTATATTGCGCCACCATACACCAGCTGATGGTGGAGAGGCAACACATTCTCACTCCCAACTCGTCACATATTGACGCTTGGTCAGTACCCTCGGTGTCACTTTTTAACGCACAGGGTACCCCTTAAGCGTCATTTTTCGACGTTCAGGGGCACTCCACTGATTCCAAGGAGAAGCCTAGGGCGTCATATACAGACGTGTTGGGCACGTGAATGTTATCATCGTGATGAAATTATTTATTGGGTTATAATTTTTCCATTATGACATGTTGGAGTGTGATTCTCAATGTAATAAGCCAGCACACTTTTATTTAAATTTATTTACGCTATTCAGACACGTTTGAAACAGCCCAACCCCACCCCGCACTAAACCTGCCCATTTGCGTATTATATGATATAAAACACAGAATATAACAGACAGCAGACACACTTTATTGAAAAAGTCCGGCTATTGCAACTGTTCCGAGGCCAAACGATTGATTTCTGTGAAGAAAAGACCCAAAAGCAATCACCGTCTCCTCGGTACCCCTCGGCGTCACGATATGGACGAAATGGGAACTCCATTGCTTTCAATGGGAAAACCTTTGGCGTCAACAGATGACGCGTTTGAAATCGCGCTGAAGAAGTGAAGTCTCATTCAGAACACATCGCGATGTTTGGCGTCAGTTCACGTGTGCCACATGTGGGTGAGTAGTCAAATATTCCGATGTCCTGATGTTTGATATAAAGTATGTTCTGCTTGTCGCTATCTATCAGATTATGTTCAGTCACTGCATTATATCTGTCATCTCCACTGAGGATTTGCATTTCGTTGCTTTCTAAATCAACACATCTTGCTAATAGGGTGATTGCACACTGTCACGTGACATGCTATAGACCTTTAAACAGTTGTTCATATTTAATAATAACTACCAGTGTAGTTTCAACGTGGAATTTGTAGTAGAAGCACAATAAAAAAAAACACTTGCCACGCTTTTACCACAGTAACCATAGTTTTAATGTGATAGGTGCAGTAAAAGGACAGTAACCTCAAATATTACCATGCTTTTACCACAGTAACCTTAGTTTTAATGTGATGTTTGTGTAAATAGACAGTAACCACAACAATTACCATGCTTTAAATGCATTTTATGTAAATCCAAATATTTTAATGTAAATAGTACTTTTCCTGTATATAATGCAATATATTATATATTATGACTTTTGTTCTCTCTTTCTTTTTTTACCTGAAAAGACCAAAAGGGCCTTCCGGACTCAGTCAGCCCATTCTTGTTTGTGGAGAAGTAACGGAGAAGACCAAAAGCTGCAACAGCAAATATTTGCAAAGGTATATATACATGTATGTGCTGGTTTGAGCCCTTTTTCAAACATATTATTCAGCATTTGTTGTTACTTAAACTTATTCTTACAAATCCCATGGCTCAATCAGTAAGAACATATTCTCAAAGTCTCAATAATTCACAAGATTCATATTCAAAAGTCAAATTCATATGATACTCGTACATAATCCTGCAGCTTTTACTATAACTCCTGCCATTGGCTACTGCCTCAATTCCTGTACATATTTATTGTTGTTCCCTTTCTTGGAAAGTAGTCAGATGTCCCACACTGTCAGAAAGTTTATATTAAGTCCATTGTATTCTTTAAAATTATTTCAAATTGGGCTCTGTCTGTTCATGTAATGTTACATGTCTCTTCACACCTCATAACCTACCTCTGTTTGCAAGAGTGAAAATTCTCACATGACATCAGATTTTCGATTATTTTGTCATACTCAGATCAGTTGCACTGTTGATAACGTCAACAAAAAATCAAGTGAATTATCAACATTTTTAAACACATTCATATGATATAGCTTGCTATTAAATATATACTTTTAATACTGGGCATGCACACATATCAGTGAACTTATTACATAAATGTATTTAACATTTAATTATGCAACGCTTTTACAGAAAGAAATCCTGCAGTTATGTATAAACTTACAACTTGCATGCAATGTAATAAAATACCCTTTCTTTCTGTCTTGCAGGATTACTTGCAGATTACTTTTACTTTTTTTTGTATTTTTTTTAAGATCTCTACAATATCAAACTCATCAGCACTTTTAAGAGTCAACTCTCACATGAGCTAGTAGTGATTTGCAGCGATCTTGCCGTAATCAGTCCTTCACAGGTAAAGTTTCTAGAATATTTTTAGTATATCAGTATTTACTCATCAAATGCCTTCCTGAATCATATGATAAATTAACTTTATTGTAACTGTCTTTTTTTTAGATGTTTCAAAAACAATAGTATTTGCACAAAGAGTAAGTGAGACTTTCTTGTTTTACAGCAGAGAAGAAAGACCAGACCGTATATCGAAGCAAGCTAATCGAATAAGTCCTTTGTTTTGGGTGAGGAAGGAACATGGCAATCTTGTGCCCGAAGAAGACAGAAAAGTTTGCAAGTCCACTGGTATGTCTTGTATTGAAGCAATGCTGTAATATGTAGTTAAGAATTTGATGTTGATCTCTAAAAATAACTATTCATTTCAGCAGCGATCATTCTTTCTATTCTGATAAAATACACACCAATATTCATGTCTAAATCTTTTAGAACTCCTAAAATGAGCAAATGAGGTTCTGTTTCTTGGATTTATCTAACATTAGAAAATATATATATATATATTTTCTTCCCTTTTGATACAATTATTATTACAATTATTGCCTTTTAGCATAAAGGCTGAAACACTTTGGCCTTCAGTTCTTATCACTATCTGTTTGTCTTAGATAAAAGCAGACATGTAGTTGTTATAAACTCCAGCTATTTCTCTATTGTTTTGTAGACCATGGATGGTTCTGGGTAGCTTTGGAAGATAACGAGTTGTGATATATATTAGGAATCAAATAGTAAATGTTCTTTAAATTATGTGAAATATCTGGTTAGTTCTTGGCTTGAAACAAGGCTTTATACTCCACTGAATAAAACACATTTTATTTGTGTTTTCAGATGGATAGCAAGAGAAGGCACAAACTTCAGAAGATTCTACAGGAAAAGACAAATGTGCTGCCAAGGAGGAATACAAGAGGCAAAAACTCTCTGAGAACTCTGCATGGCCATGGGTGCTTCATAAGCATGGTAAGTCTGGTGCCTTGGTACCTATTTCTTAATCCTTACCATGAAATTTGTATTGCAGTATTTAATACTTGTACATTGTTAAGGCTATCACAAGTGATGCTCTTGAAAGTGACTAAAGAAATCTAGCATCAATTATAAAAGCTCTGAAGAGACCATGCCTTTCTAAAAGATATGCTGTTTAAAATGTTTCTGTTGATATGGGTAAAATAGTTTTTGTCCAGTACTTGGCTAATATTATGTGCTGCAATATTATATACATAATGCTTCAATGTGTATATTATATAATGTACTGACTGCGCTTTGTAAATTTAAATGAGAATGGGGAGGTGAAGAGTTTACCTCCAAGCCTAATCGAGAACACCTGAAATTTTTGACCAAAGTCTTCAGGTTTACTTATAGACAGTTATAGACAGGTGGGTTTGAGGTTGGAGCTAAATATGCAGGACAGTGGATGCTGAGGGCCAGAGTCACCCACCACTGCTTAAATCATGCAGAACATATGCTAACCTGACTTTACATTAAACTTCATTTTAATTGTGTTTTTGTTTTACTTTTAGACCAGGACTGGAGAACTCCTGACACTGGAATGTTCTTCTTCCTCTGGTTGAGAAAAAGCTACACAACATCAGTGACCACATCCTCTGTTCATCAGTTATACTGTAGGGTATAAATGGGCAAAGTGTTTAGAAGAAGAAGAAAATGATGGACCATGAACAGGAAAGAGCCAGAAACCAGTCTAGCTGTGATAATGAATCATTATTTTCCAACACAATATCAAATCTGTTTTCTGTATCACTGGATGGGATTATATGGAACTCATTTGTGTGGTTTCAGCAGCTGTGAATGGATTAATATGATGTTAATGTATTTTTGAAGACGCATTTTTATTTATCTTGAATCTCATTTGTCTTTATGCTACTTTATCAACTGTATGCTGTATCCTCCAATAAAGTGTTGAGCGATAAAGTATGGTGAATATTGTGTATGGTGTTTGGTACAGTAAATACACATTTTACAAGTTTATTTAGGTGATCTAATTAATTACCAAGATTATTTTACTTGAGACGTAAAAATTTTTGTCTGGTTATATCTGGTACAACAATGCACCAAAATGTTGTGTATACTTTTAGTTTTCAGTGAAATAAAGGGAAGGATTACAAACACTTCAAGATTAACTGAAGATGATCCATATTGATAATTCTGGTACATCTACTACTGCAATAAAAATTAAAGCATGCACATTACCGATGTCAGGAACGTGGAGACAGGGTGAAGATGAAATTCTGGCAATGTCTCTTGTTATTTTACTTAACGGTGCATTGTCCTATATTTAATAGTAATAGTGAAGTGTAAATATATAAATAGTTTTTGTTTACACTGGAAACTAGATGATGGCAAGTTGTTGCAGGTTCATCCATTATATTTATTTGTGTCTATCCATAAAACGAAATATTAATATTTTTTATTTTACAACATCTCTTTCAAATATTTCTGTATTTCATCAGATGGTCTCACAATACCCATCAAGAAATACTGCAAGCATGATGTTAGAATAGAAAAGACAAAATACTTATTTAAAAGATATTTAAATCTGACTCAAAGTTTGTTGTCCGTGATGAGGAGAATAGATCTGTGTAAGTTGTTCTGCCCTTCCCTCTCCAGGGACCCAGTAGTGGCCCCTGGAAGAGCAAAACAAAACATATTTCAAATGGCTGTTACTCAAAGTCTGGTTAGCGTATCACAGAGAAAATCGGCAGGACAACTGCTTATGCTATGTTTACTAAATAATGTTGGGCACAGTTTTCAGACAAATATGGAAAGCTGGCATAAAGGTTTTTCTCAAAATGCTCACAGTAAAATATAAAATTTTAGCCTGCCTGTAACAGGTTAACCTGTTGACTATATAAATTTGGACTTGCAAACATTCACCCATTTCACTTGTACTATGCATTGCCGGCAATATTTACATCTGTGTACACATTAGGAAGGTGTTATGGAGTTTTTGTTTTGTTCAGTCTAAAATTTGTTTCTGCTGTGTTTTGTTCTAGTTTTCAATTTGTATAGTTTACTTAAGGTTTTCATTATGTATCTACATAACAAAATGCCAGAACACAATAACTCATGTTAAAATTACCTTTTATTTACCTCACAATATTTTTACACACCTTGTTGCAGTTAAACTTCCCGGTTCACCAACATACTCTGTACAATCAAACCTTTTGTGTAGGTCAAACTGTCTTTTAAAGCAGCAGCCACATCACTTCCTGTGGAAGCTACCATTTTGGTGTGATGTCAGAGGGGTAGGATTTAGGAACAGCTGTTTTGCCATTTAATTGGATGTTAAACTCCTTAATGGCTGCTGCATTAGCTGTTTGGAAGATTGTCTTGGTAAAATGGGTAACTATAGAATTTAATTGTATTGTTACAAACATTTAAATTTGTTTCTATTACTTGGTGTGCCCCGTAGGTGGGGCTTCAGCCTATAAATAGGCTTGCTGATTGAGAGGATTTCAGTTCTGATTATGGACTCAGTGGAAGCACATACTGAGCAGTGGTGCAAACTTGGGCCTTTTGGTTTAGCCAAATTAGCACATTGTTGCTGTTTTGTTTCATTTTTGTACAGTTTTTATTTATTCTTGTTTTCTCCTGCACTGTAAATATTTTTGCACCCTCCAATTTTTGGATTTCGCAACTTTTGTACAGCACGTCCTTTCCTTTTCCACTCCAACTGGTTGGCCTCCTACACTGCCCCTCATAATGTCATAAAGGTTTGCACAATGCACATATTTAGATATCCGGTTGTCCATTAAAGATGTAATTTACTTAACATTTATTGTTTCATTATTAAACGTTTTAAACTACATTACCCATATATCTTTGTCATTGAATCAATGCAATGATAAATATGGCGCTGTAGTTCATTGAAGTGTGCAGCAATGCTTAGGGTTAGGTTGGGTTCTCGTAAAGGAGTAATTTCTCACAACATACCGACACTTTATAGCTTACTTAACGTATAACTAACATAATAATAACACCAATACATACTTTATAACATGAAACGCCGTTTTATATGGGTTAAAAGATTGTCCAATCACAGTGAGTCCTACGATAAAGTCACAGCCAATGACAATCCAGCTGAACAGAGGCGTCACACTTACCTGTCCATTTATGGTAAATGATGACAGATCTCATCCGGGGATTTCTTTCCAACTGAAGGATCCTTAAATATTTAATATTTAGGCAGCTAAATATTTATTTATTCTAATTAAATAATAAAACTAACATTTTAAAACGAAAGACTCATGTGTGTGGTTAAACTGATGCATAAATATATTTGAAAGAGAAACCTCTTTTTCTATGCAATGGCCTACAAGCTACAACAGCACTGGTAGTTTTGCAGCTTTTGTAACATTTATAGTGTGTGTTTATGTGTATATATATTTAGGTATGTATATAAATATAGGTATACATTTTAAACTTCTTTATGCCACCCTTGACCATCTGAACTATTGGAATTAAAATAAATGTAACAAAACCATTAAGAATGCACACAATTTTGTAAGCATATTCCGATATTTAATGTCAAACAGTTTAAAGACATGTACACCAGGATAAAGACACACACACACACACACACACACACACACACACACACACACACACACACACACACACACACACACACACACACACACACACACACACACACACACACACACACACACACACACACACACACACACACACACACACACACACACACACACACACACACACACACACACACACACACACACACACACACACACACACACACACACACACACACACACACACACACACACACACACACACACACACACACACACACACACACACTTTTAAAAATATTACCATGATGAAGTACAAACCAAGAGATGAGGTGCAATTCTGTTTTCTGAAAATATATTTCTTCCCATTAAAAATAAATAGGCAAAAACTGAAGAACATTTTACATTCTCAACTTTAATACAATATATTTGTGATTATTGTTCACTTTTACTGCAACTAAATGAAAGTCTAATTAAATTATTATAAATGACAACCATTTTTAGGAAGAAAATGCTTCTATATAATACATTCATGTTACAGTTACATTAAAAGGTAGTGATAATGATACCATAGATGTAGTTATTAATGATACCATAGAGGTAGATGAAAGGTTTAATGAATAAATATTGATTTCAAAAGGTATTCACTCACTATCTTCATTTGTTTGAACAAACAACAAATGCAGAAATATACATTGGACTATAGCATCATAAAGTCGCTGCATGGATAGAACTAGTGGATGGCAATAGATATGTCCTTCACTAAAACTCCTGATGAGAACTAATGCTTTTTGATAAAGGCATAGGCAGACATCAAGTACAGTTTATGAATATTGGTTCTGCATAAATTGAAAAGATCATAAGACTCCACAGACTCCACGTGAAGACTTTGAGAAACTGTGTCAGAAAAAAGGGCACTTCATTGGACATATCCTATGCATACCCGAACAACAACACCCAAAAACACTTGTGAAGTGGACACCACCAGGAGGACGGAGAAAGGGAAGACCAAGGAAGATATGATACAGATGTTTCACGAAGACCTGAATGCTGGTGTTCAATGAGAAGATGTGAAGAACGTGGCCACAGATCGAATATGTTGGAGGACCCATGTTGCCTGATGTGCCCAGGGCAGGACATGATGATGATGTTGTAAGTTTATACATAACTGCAGGATTTCTTTCTGTAAAAGCATTGCATAATTAAATGTTAAATACATTTATGTAATAAGTTCACTGATATGTGTGCATGCCCAGTATTAAAAGTATATATTTAATAGCAAGCTATATCATATGAATGTGTTTAAAAATGTTGATAATTCACTTGATTTTTTGTTGACGTTATCAACAGTGCAACTGATCTGAGTATGACAAAATAATCGAAAATCTGATGTCATGAGAGAATTTTCACTCTTGCAAACAGAGGTAGGTTATGAGGTGTGAAGAGACATGTAACATTACATGAACAGACAGAGCCCAATTTGAAATAATTTTAAAGAATACAATGGACTTAATATAAACTTTCTGACAGTGTGTGGGACATCTGACTACTTTCCAAGAAAGGGAACAACAATAAATATGTACAGGAATTGAGGCAGTAGCCAATGGCAGGAGTTATAGTAAAAGCTGCAGGATTATGTACGAGTATCATATGAATTTGACTTTTGAATATGAATCTTGTGAATTATTGAGACTTTGAGAATATGTTCTTACTGATTGAGCCATGGGATTTGTAAGAATAAGTTTAAGTAACAACAAATGCTGAATAATATGTTTGATAAAGGGCTCAAACCAGCACATACATGTATATATATATATACCTTTGCAAATATTTGCTGTTGCAGCTTTTGGTCTTCTCCGTTACTTCTCCACAAACAAGAATGGGCTGACTGAGTCCGGAAGGCCCTTTTGGTCTTTTCAGGTAAAAAGAAAGAGAGAACAAAAGTCATAATATATAATATATTGCATTATATACAGGAAAAGTACTATTTACATTAAAATATTTGGATTTACATAAAATGCATTTAAAGCATGGTAATTGTTGTGGTTACTGTCTATTTACAACAAACATCACATTAAAACTAAGGTTACTGTGGTAAAAGCATGGTAATATTTGAGGTTACTGTCCTTTTACTGCACCTATCACATTAAAACTATGGTTACTGTGGTAAAAGCGTGGCAAGTGTTGTTTTATTGTGCTTCTACTACAAATTCCACGTTGAAACTACACTGGTAGTTATTATTAAATATGAACAACTGTTTAAAGGTCTATAGCATGTCACGTGACAGTGTGCAATCACCCTATTAGCAAGATGTGTTGATTTAGAAAGCAACGAAATGCAAATCCTCAGTGGAGATGACAGATATAATGCAGTGACTGAACATAATCTGATAGATAGCGACAAGCAGAACATACTTTATATCAAACATCAGGACATCGGAATATTTGACTACTCACCCACATGTGGCACATTTGAACTGACGCCAAACATCGCGATGTGTTCTGAATGAGACTTCACTTCTTCAGCGCGATTTCAAACGCGTCATCTGTTGACGCCAAAGGTTTTCCCATTGAAAGCAATGGAGTTCCCATTTCGTCCATATCGTGACGCCGAGGGTACCGAGGAGACGGTGATTGCTTTTGGTCTTTTCTTCACAGAAATCAATCGTTTGGCCTCGGAACAGTTGCAATAGCCGGACTTTTTCAATAAAGTGTGTCTGCTGTCTGTTATATTCTGTGTTTTATATCATATAATACGCAAATGGGCAGGTTTAGTGGGTGGGGTTGGGCTGTTTCAAACGTGTCTGAATAGCGTAAATAAAATTAAATAAATTTAAATAAAAGTGTGCTGGCTTATTACATTGAGAATCACACTCCAACATGTCATAATGGAAAAATTATAACCCAATAAATAATTTCATCACGATGATAACATTCACGTGCCCAACACGTCTGTATATGACGCCCTAGGCTTCTCCTTGGAATCAGTGGAGTGCCCTGAACGTCGAAAATGACGCTTAAGGGTACCCTGTGCGTTAAAAAGTGACGCCGAGGGTACTGACCAAGCGTCAATATGTGACGAGTTGGGAGTGAGAATGTGTTGGGAGAGGAGACAGACTGATGAAGCCAGTCAGTATATGGGGATCATTGGAAGGCCATGATGGAGAGAGACTAATGGGCAAATTTGGCCAGGATCCCGGGGTTACACCCCTACTCTTTAATCGAAGGACATCCTGGGATTTTTAATGACCACAGGCAGGACCTCGGTTTAAATTCTCATCCGAAGGACGGTGCTTTTTGAGAGTATAGTGTCCCCATCACTATACTGGGGCGTTAGGACCCACACAGACCACGGTTAGCACCCCCTGCTGGCCTCACTAACACCTCTTCATGCTGATTGGCCTCTGCTGACCCAGCAGCCAATAAGATTGCTTGTTCAACATTTAAATAGTCTGGTTCAGTGTTTGCTACATTAGTTATGCAGCGCACCATCAGAGTTCCTCTGAAACCCTCCCACGCCCCCATCTCCACCTGTCTAGATCTGTATCTCTATCTATTTTGTATATATTAGCAGTAGCAAGTCCATACTTCCTTTGCATTAGCAGCAGCTTATAGCAGATCTAGATCTACATTGCCATATTCAATAACATGCTAAAACTATTTCGAGATGTCATGATTGAACAGTTCTTAAAAGAATAATATTTTCTTAGTGTTAAGAGCATTTAAAAAATCTAAAGATCCACTTTAAAGAACCTTTTGTGGAATGGCAAGGTTCTGTGATAGAGATACCAATAAAGAAACTTTTTTTTATTTCAAGAGTAGATGGCGTTTTGGATCTTACTCAGATTCAGTATTTGTTGTCGTCATAAAGATGTGCCTATTTTCTCTTTGCACATTCACATGCTGTAATACTGCCATGAAGGACCTAGCATGATGTTCTCATCAACTAAATGTGTCCTGCTTATTTTCCTACTTTCATTCTTCAATCACCTGTATTGGAGCGGAGAGGAAGAAGAGAGCAGCTGTCACCTCTACGTGTGTTTTATGACTCTCAGTTCAGAGTGTGAGGGGAAGGATGTCAGCATGATACACACATGAGGAAATTTCATGTGGCATCTCCGCATTTCACATTCACACTCACTCAGAGCTCAGCCGGACAAACTGAGACACACTAGCTTCTTTATACTGCTTTCAGTACAGTTTTTTTGTTTTTTCAATATTTTGACTGTGTGTGTGCGCGCACATGCGTGCGTGCGGATATGCCTGTTTGTGTCTACTGCGTGTTTCTTGCAGTTAATGAAATATTAAAATGTCTGTGCCCTACTTCAACCATTCTCATTTAAAAATGGGAGAAACACTCATTATAACAAAAGAGCTCTATCTATCTATCTATCTATCTATCTATCTATCTATCTATCTATCTATCTATCTATCTATCTATCTATCTATCTGTCTGTCTATCTGTCTGTCTATCGATCTGTCTATCTATCTATCTATCTATCTATCTATCTATCTATCTATCTATCTATCTATCTATCTATCTATCTATCTATCTATCTATCTATCTATCTATCTATCTGTCTGTCTGTCTGTCTGTCTGTCTGTCTGTCTGTCTGTAATAAATAATAATGATTATTTCTATATAATCATAAATAATTGTTATAACCATATAATTTGTACATAAATCTAAAAAAATTAACAATTAAATCACATATAATGTGATGTTAAACCATTAAAAATTGTTCTCTTTATATGGTAAGGTTTTATGTTTTTAACAGGTTTTTTACTGTAGCGTTTTTGTTTAGTTTTTCTGTGAAAACTACAAACATTTTACAGTGCACAGTCAATGTGGTTTAGGCACTAATATAAAACCCTGATGAAAAGAAAAATCACAGTAGCATATAGCCTCTTGTGGCATATTGCTTTATTTTGCACTACAATTCACTTCATTGTAAAATTTCATAGTCTATAATACCTTTCAGCCCTATTTTTCCTCTTAAGCTATTGATATTTTCCCCAAGAGGATGGGGCGAGTTCAAATAGGCAGCATCACAATGGTCATTGTCTCCGAGGGTCTGGAACATTACTGTATAGACCACAGAAATCAATAGATTTAGCATCTGTTCCATGTACACATGCATCCTGATGCTATTTCCAGGTCTCCTGAGAATACTCGCTAGCGAGCTTTCAAGATCTGATTGAAAGCTCATCGAAATAAGTGATTGTCTTCATAAACGCAGAGGGTTATATTTTATTATTATAAAATGTTTGATAACATGATCATTCAGATCTACATGTTCCAAGACCCTCATCAACCTCACCATGATTTTACATACCCGCTATCTAGACTGCATATGTACGTCATGCAAACACTAATGCGCTTCCTTGGGAGGTGAGCGGTGATGCCAACCAGAGATGGGAAATAAATGGCCTTTGAAAGGAAGAATAATGTCCTGTCTAGCAGAGGAAGTCTCAGGAAGTCAATGGGAGCCTGGAAGCCAAAGGCCACGCAATAGCTACAGGTGAAACTCATTCCTCTCCGACTGACGTAGATTGATTCTACCAATCTGCGCCGCTGGTGTCGCAGTAAGTCGAATCTAAATAATTCAACAGGGCCCAGATATTTCAGATTACTTTATTTTTCGCATGCGAGTGAATGGCTGAGAAGTGGCCATGCTGAATTGGATTGTTCAGTGTGTTGCTGTAAATAAAGATGTGTTGTGATTCGTTTTAGAGCATGGACTGAGAGTTTAATCTAGATTTACTGAATTGGACCTTTTCTGGTTTTATTGGATATTTCTTTATTCACTGTTACAAATTGAACTGTTTTGTAAGCTTTGTGCCTGTGAATTTTCGTTTGTCAGATGCCATACAAGCAGTTTTACGAACATGCAAATTTGTAAAATATCTTTATGGTTGAGATGTGTCTGTTTGTAAAGTCATTAAACTTGATTTTCAGTTGCTGTTACTGTATATTTAAATGAAGGAGACAATGCATTATAAACACAATGGTTCTCTTTAAAGGGTTCCCCTACCATAGCAGTAGTAGACCTGTAAAAGAAATCTGGCAGCAGAAGATGCACTAATATCTGTGATAGTGCTGTGGCTATGCAGAGAATGTAAAAGTAGTTGATTGTTTTGAAAGCCTTTTTAGAACCATTTCAAGTTCTTGCATAAAGAGTAGAGGTCAGTAAGACCTTTTTTATTTTTAAGAAATTAGTACTTTTATTCAGCAATTGAATTGATCATAAGTGACAGTAAGGACATCTATAATGTTACAAGAGATTTCTATTTCAAATAAATGCTTTTCTGTTGAACTCAAACAATCTTGGAAAAAAGTATCACACATCTATGTATGTTTTCTGAGGGATCATGTGACACTGAAGACTGGAGCAATGATGCTGGAAATTCAGCTTTGCCATCACAGAATTAAATTACATTTTAAAATATATTCAAATAGATTAAATCGTAATAATATTTCACAATATTTAAGTTTTTACTGTATTTTGATCAAATAAATTCAGCTTTGTGAGCAGAAGAGACTTCTTTCAAAACCAATAAAAAACTTTTTAAACACATTATAAAGCCTTTGTGTATATAATGCATTATAAGGGCATTCATAATTATATCTTTTCATAAATAATTGTAAGCAAAGTTAAAATACAGTTTAATATTTGCAGATTTCTTACATCTGAAATTGTTTGTTGTGTGTTTTAATGCATTATTTGGTGTTTTCAATATACACTGATCAGGTATAACATTATGACCTAATATTGTATTGGTCCCCCTTTTTCTGCCAAAACAACCCTGACCCGTGAGCCCCGAAGGTGTGCTGTGGCACCAAGATGTTAGCAGCAGATCCTTTAAGTTATGTAAGTTGCGAAGTGGGCCTCCATGGATCGGACTTGTTTGTTCAGCACATCCCACAGATGCTCGATTTGATTGAGATCTGGGGAATTTGGAGGCCAAGTCAACACTTCAGACATGTTGTAGTGCTCCTCAATTTATTTCAAAATTTTTGTTTTGTGGCAGGGCACATTTCCTGCTGGAAGCCACCAGGGAATACCGTTTCCATGATGATCTGCAACAATGCTTAGGTAGGTGGTACATGTAAAAGTAACATCCACATGGATGGCCAAGGTTTCCCAGTAGAACATTGCCCAAATCATCACACTGCCTCCACCGGCTTTCCTTCTTCCCATATGCATCCTGGTGCCATATGTTCCCCAAGTAATAAACGCACACACACTCGGCCATCCACATGATGTAAAAGAAAATGTGATTCATCAGACCAGGTCACCTTCTTCCATTGCTCTGTCGTCCAGTGCCGATGATCATTTGCCCACTGTTGGTGCTTTCGGTGGTGAACAGGGGTCAGCATGGGTACCCTGACTGGTCTGGAGCCCGATACGTAACAAACTGCGATCCACTGTATATTCTGACACCTTTATATCAGAACCAACATCAACTCCAATTCGCTACTGTAGCTCGTCTGTTTGATTGGACCACACGGGCCAGCCTTCGCTCCCCACGTGCATCAATGAGCCTTGGCCTGTCGCCGGTTCACCACTGTTCCTTTCTCGGACCACTTTTGATAGATACTGACCATTGCAGACCGGTAACACCCCACAAGAGCTGCAGTTTTGGAGATACTCTGACCCAGCCGTCTAGCCATCACAATTTGGCCCTTGTCAAACTCACTCAAATCCTTACACTTGCCCATTTTTCCTGCTTCTAACACATCAACTTTGAGGACAAAATGTTCACTTGCTGCCTAATATATCCCACCCACTAACAGGTGCTGTGATGAAGAGATAATCAGTGTTATTCAATTCACCTGTTAGTGGTTATAATGTTATGTCACCTGATTGGTGTATATGTATTATGTGGTTACACAATTATTATACCATAATGCATTTGGATACCATATGCATTATAAGGTGCATTACAACTAGGCATAATTTATGCATTCAAAATCATTTTTAATGCATTATATAGGCATTAAGTAAAGTGTTACCAAAAATCTTACCCACCCCAAACTTTTGAATGGTATAGGGTCTGTGTTGGGTTTTAGACCCAAGAAGAATTCACTGAAGACTTTTGAGCTCAGTATTTCAACACAAAACCTGGGTCTTATTTAATATGCACTCATAAACAATTTTAACCAGCTACATCATGCATATTTAAATGAAGTGATCGTCATTAATTGTCATGGATTTCACCTTATTCACAGAAGTTAGCGCTATTTTGATTAATGTTGCACTATAAATGGCAATGATGATTTTTTGTGTTTTCTAATGACCATGGCAGTCTAAATTCAACACATGGTGCGTTTTTGTAAGAAATATCCATAATTATAATTGTATAAACTGCAATCACTAGCTTCCGGTAATGGCCGACCTCGCGATCATGGGTTCTTGACGTATGGATGTAGGAGAAGCGTAAGTTTAGGTGAGAGCAGATGCTTCTCGCGGTTCAAACAAATAGGGCTCGCCAACAAACTTAAGCTCCTCTACCGGAAGCCAGTGATTATAGTTTATAAAGTTATAAATATGGATATTTTTCTTACAAAAACGCATCACTTCAGCAGGCCTTTATTAACACCCTGAATTGATTACTTTTATGATTGATGGATGTGCTTTTTTTTTGGGCTTCAAAATCTGTTACTATTCACTCCCATCTTAAAGCTTGGAAGAGTCCTAGGATATTTTTTTATATAACTCTGATTGTGTTTGGCTGAAAGAAGAAAGTCATCATGGCTTGAGGGTGAATAAATAGTGACTTGACCCTTTAAGATGTGTTTTGGTCAGTCGGATCACAAGTGGATGACGCTAAATACAGGTAAACTGTTTAAAATGTTGAGCTTCTCCACTTTCGACCACTTCGGCCCTATTTACACCTGGTATTAAGATGCATTTTGGTCCTTCGGATCATATGAGGGAGACATTCCCATTTACACCTGGTGTTTTAATCTGTCTCTTTTGTCCACTTTCAACCACTTCTGTTCTGATTTCTTCGAGGGGAGGGTCTATGGGCGGGTAAATTAATGTTTTGTTTTTGTTTTTTAACCTTAACCCTAATGGAAAAAATAAGTTTGTGCAATTTACATAGGAACGCACCCAAAGACGACTGAAAAAGCATTAGCTTTCGTGGTCTTGCATCAGCCGAAAGGCCGCACCAAACATGGTGAGTGCGTGTTAGAAATCAGGAATGGAGCGAGAACATTGTGCTTGTTTACGTTTTTCGTCTTAAAACCAAACTTGGGTCTTCAGTCAACAAAGTTTAAATCCTGTCTGTCTAGTGTGCTTCTCATAATGTTTAGGCGTTAGGCGTTAGGTCAGTAAGCGGAGAGTAGGCGGTCTTTTGTGCGTTTTTGACTACCAGGTGTAAACAGGGCCTCAGTGAATTCTCCCCTTATGCCTCCTACAGACTGAGATTTCGGCAAACCTATAAGGTCATTACAAATCACACTGTACAACATGAATGTAATAAACTTGGGTATGACATGTATGTAGACTGTACAATGATGACACCTATTGAATCAGGCTATATGACGCAAGTTAA
Organism: Gobiocypris rarus; assembly: GCA_023029165.1. Lineage (NCBI taxonomy): Eukaryota > Metazoa > Chordata > Actinopteri > Cypriniformes > Gobionidae > Gobiocypris > Gobiocypris rarus. The sequence goes on along the minus strand of CM040921.1, from coordinate 6,009,943 downwards.
TATAGAAGAGTGAAACATCATCAGCATGTGCTAGTGGTAAACAAATAGAGCAAGATGAATCACATGGCAATTGTGGTTTTTATATGCGTTAAAATAGAGGAGTAAGTGAAAGAGGAGAATATGGATGTGGTTCGGGAAAAGAGGACAACCTGGCATGCCGCTTTTGCAAATGGAGCTTGAGGCAAGTATTTAGCACCATGTCGCATTACGCCATTTCATGTTGCATTTTTACTGGCTAGTCTGTAGACGTAGGTCGTAGCAGCAAACACACTGCAAGATGATCATGTTAATATCAGAAAATGGAGGCTGTCTTTGGTCACAAGACCGGACCATCTTTGAACCTCTCTCACTGTTCGACGTAGGACCACCTTTTAGCAACTGGTCATCTTTCGTCTGGCACAGCCCAAAAAATCGTACAATGTGTACACCGAGTATTAGTCTTTTGAGTGTGAGATTCTAAAGCAGTAACATCAAAATCTGCACTCCTCGCTACACAAGCCTCTGATGTTCAAGGCCTTCTCCTTCTCCAAGACATGTGAATCAGTCAATCTGTCCATCAAATAAAAAAATAAACCACCATCCATTCATTTCAAGACAGTGCATGATCAATAGCCTATCATCAATCCCGGCTTCCTTTCTTGTTTTCTTACTCACAGTTTCTCCTCTCTCTCTCTCAGTTCGCATCTCTCTCTTTCTCTCTCTCTCTCTTTCTCTCGCTCTCCCCATCTCTCCAGCTGTATCCATTTCCTTCTGGCAAAAAGGGACTTTATGAATAAATGATACTGAATAGCTGAAGGTTCAGATACTAAATAATGAATTTCACCACCAAAAACACAACAACTTCTCCAATCATAAAATAGCGCTCCCCTTCCATATTGATTGTGCTTTGCTTTGGCAACCAGATGCAGAGCAACACAGGCAGCATCCATGTGCGCGTGAGAGAGCGTGATTCCGTGCAGGAGGGTTAGTCGAGTCCCTCCGACCCAAAAGCAGTGGAAGCTGGGACTCGGACTCCAGAAACATCGCCTGGCTGCCACGACGTTCCCGTCGGCTTATTTCCGCATGGATAATGGAGAGGAGAAATATAGGGGAGGGAGAAGAGGGGCGGGTGGGGGTAGGGTGGGTTAAATTCAGCGAAAGAACTTCTTCACGGGACGTCTGATACACAGTAAGTGCGGTCATCTGTTCTGTGGCTTTTTGCAGCGAGGGCTGATGATGGTGTTGTGTGTCAGTGTGCGTGCGGCGCTGCCTGCGAGTCGGTGTGAACGCGTGAGCGTGCTGAAGCGCGCCCAAGAGAGAGAGAGAGAGAGAGAGAGAGAGAGAGAGAGAGAGAGAGAGAGAGCAGGGTGGGGTGAGTGTGCGCTCACTCGAGGAAGTTGCTTTCTAACTCTAGTGGTCTTTGATGGCACTATGACCCACGTGGATGAGATAAAAGTGTGAGTGAGTGTGTGTAGATTGATTCACACCTGTCTCAAAGTGTCATGTGCTCTGTATGTATCAGAGCTCAGTGAGGCCAGGTCGTACGGTACAATTTAAGTGTTTTCTTATTTAAGTGTTCTTAATACTATTGGTGACACTTTATTTTAAATTACATATTACTACATGTACATGAAGTTAATTCATATTACTTTTTTGAGTAAGTACAATGTATCTACATCACCTTAAAATGAAGTGTGACACAATATTTTTAGTAGCCTGTGTTTTGGAATTAGTAAATGTAAAGTTAAAAACAAAAAATAAATTTGGTAATAACCTGGTTCAACTCATTAAAATTAGTGCTGCCAAAACGATTAATCGTGATTAATCGCATCATAAAAGTTAGTTCAATCTAATTTGTTTGTGTGTGTGTGTTTGTGTGTGTGTGTGTGTGTGCACGTGCGTGCGTGCGTGCGTGCATGTCCTTGTGTGTATAGATATACATATACACACACTTTTATACATGCAATGACTGTTTGATAACTTTATTCAATTTCTGTATATTTCCTACCTGTTAGACAGGTAGGAAGGCCACATTTAAATATGACATTTATAATTATGGGTTTATGTGAAGATTGTGTTATGTTCACTTAAGTTAAAATGTGTTATTTTTTAAAGCCTAATAAATTGAAATTGATAGCTTTCAATTATACTGTAATGTTGAATGTCTATCATTAATAACGCGTATATACTGTGAGTAACTGTGAAACAATATACAATATAAAAATATTAAAAGCTCAGATGTTTTTAATCATAAATTTTTTCAACAATTGACAGCACTAATATAATTATATTTTATTTGTGTGTGTGTGTGTGTGTGTGTGTGTGTGTGTGTGTGTGTGTGTGTGTGTGTGTGTGTGTGTGTGTGTGGACTGGTAATCCCTACGGTATGGGGACAAAATGTCCCCACAAAGATGGCAATATCCAAATTTTTGTCCTTGTGGGGACATTTTTTGGTCCCCATGAGGAAAACATCTTATAAATCACACTAAGTGATGTTTTTGAAAAGTAAAAATGCAGCATGTCTCCTGTGATGGGTAGGTTTAGGGGCAAGGGCAGTGTAGGGGGATAGAAAATACGGTTTGTACAGTATAAAATGCATTACGCCTATGGAATGTCCCCATAAAACATGGAAACACAACATGTGTGTGTGTGTGTGTGTGTGTGTGTGTGTGTGTGTGTGTGTGTGTGTGTGTGTGTGTGTGTGTGTGTGTGTGTGTGTGTGTGTGTGTGTGTGTGTGTGTGTGGACTGGTAATCCCTACGGTATGGGGACAAAATGTCCCCACAAAGATGGCAATATCCAAATTTTTGTCCTTGTGGGGACATTTTTTGGTCCCCATGAGGAAAACATCTTATAAATCACACTAAGTGATGTTTTTGAAAAAGTAAAAATGCAGCATGTCTCCTGTGATGGGTAGGTTTAGGGGCAGGGGCAGTGTAGGGGATAGAAAATATGGTTTGTACAGTATAAAATGCATTTCGCCTATGGAATGTCCCCATAAACATGGAAACACAACATGTGTGTGTGTGTGTGTGTGTGTGTGTGTGTGTGTGTGTGTGTGTGTGTGTGTGTGTGTGTGTGTGTGTGTGTGTGTGTGTGTGTGTGTGTGTGTGTGTGTGTGTGTGTGTGTGTGTGTGTGTGTGTGTAAAAAAAATATATTTTTGTTGTCATTTTTAGCATGACATTTTCAAAAATATATATTTGTAGCTTTTTTTAAAAATGACATCAACTGAACGCAATCGTTCATCTGAATCTGAATACAGATTAAAATCTACCTTCCTCCCCCAAAGTCAAACAGACATGCAATCACACTCACACTTTGAAATCCTCTCAGTAAATGGGTTCAGGTTACCGACCTCGCTGGTAAACACATATTCAAATAGTGTCGTGAGTGTTAAATTATTGACATCTCAATGAATATGCAGATGCAGTGAGGATGCCATGATGGAAGCGTGTGACCTCACAATGGTGAGATTTGCAACAGTTTAGAATTTGAGATAAAAACCGTTTTGAATATTGTTGTCATGCACTGGGTGCATTTATCATTATGTTGAGCGTTTTTAATTTGCTTTGAAGTTATTGTGTTGCGTGCGTTCCCCTGATAGATACTGTTAGAGAGGCAGTGTTCAGTGTCCCTCATGGAGGAAGTGGATTTTTTTCTGTTCATGTTTCATTCATTTCCATTGTTGTTCATCAGATCTGCTGGGAGTGAGGATGTATAAATGCACTGTTTCTCACTGAGTTGCTCTTGTAAAAGAGACTATTCTGACTCACTGATTTCTTACTCACAGGAAATGTTGTTCCTTTTAAAGCAGAATTGTTTAACCCATAAACCCTTAGAATTTAGCCTCAGCCACTTAATATACCGAATATATTCAAACTTTATTAAAGCTGCAGTATTTTTTTGGTTAAAAATGATCCAAATTCATTTTTTGATCAAGTAAATAACCAGCCAGTGTTCAAAACTATCTCCTTACCTTAGCTCGATTCACTACGGTCAGCTTGTAATAATGTGTTATGATTTGAGTGGTACTGGTGGATTTCTACGGGAAATTCAAGCATGTCTTTGGGTCATTACATCACGTCTGTAAAGTCTGAACTTAAGTAGCATCACATGTGAGGATACTGCAGGTGGCGGATCATTTATAGCCTTTTCCTCGCAGCAGATTGTAATCCAGAAAGGTCCAAACGACAATCATCAGTGACAACTGGAGATTGACCCGTAGTCAAAAGCAAAAGAACAGACTGTACAGAAATTGAAATCTACAGGTAACACTAATACATACTAAATACATAGTCACAAAATGCTGATGCTGTTAACATTAACAATTTGAGAACAAAGTATATAATATTATTTCGCACAGTTTGATGTGATATGAGCTATAAGTGATTGTTAGATTTCATTACCGTTGGTCACACAATTTATTTTAATGCTTTTTTTCTCCGTTTGTCAGAACAACAGTGGGCAGACATGTTACTTACTTGTTCAGATTACATTTTTGCGGAGAAAATTCTTATTTTGGTGATACTTCCAAGACATAGAATATGTGATTCTGAAGTACAGTATCCACAGCGGTGCGATGACTGACAGCCACACATACTCCTCAAAACATTATTCATCTGTGCTGAGGACCTGTGCCGATGCACAACCCACGGAAAGACGATAGGTTTCAAACAGAGATGGCGACAAAGAGGCAAAACTTATGGACTGCAGACACGAGTTCCCTCAAGATTTTCCTATGAGTTATATGCTATTATACTTTTAAATAGTGGCAGATACTGTTTGCACCTCAGTGTTTTTGTACTTTAAATGGTATGCAATAACAGAGTGTAAATTATATGTTATATTTACCCTAACCGATAAACACATTATTAAAACCACCACGTTAGACACTTTATTTCCACTGTTCGAATATTTTCTTAATTTTTTATTAAAAATTGATTCTGATCTGATGGGGAAAGGGAGTAAAGTGTGTTTGGGTCGATTTACGTCAACATTTTCTGAGACTCACCTTACCCCCCAACACTAATGCTACTATTGACAATCCAGTGTCTTCTGTAATTTTGTCTGGCCCAACCAGACATCAGTGGGCGGAGTTAGTGTAAATAGCCTCTGCCAACAAGGTGGCCCGTTTGCACTTAGTGTACATAGACACTCAGTTTTTATATTGATAGAATGTTCAGCATTTGAAATGTAACCATCACTGAATTGTAATTTGTCTTTTAATTTACTATTGCCTTTACAGTGCACAGTGACCATTGATTCTTGTGCACATGCAGAAAACTGAATGTGTGTTGAGTGTCATGAATAAAGCGGTTCTAAGTAACATTTCATTTACACAGAACCAAAATCTAAAACCTAATCTTCACAGCTTTAACCTTATTCTTACTGGTCTTTCCTTCAGGAAATGCAAAATGTATGTTTATGTTCCACATATCAGCACTTAATTTACCTTGGATAGAGGTGAAGACCCATTTTAGAATATGAGAGAGTGAAAGAGTGAGCGAGAGAGCGCCACACTTCATGGCAGAATTTCTGAGAGCACTATAAAAGTTTGATGTTAATCAAGGTGAATTGGGATTGGAGATGACAGGTCCACTCTCCTCCGCTTCCCCCTGTCTGACTCAATTAGATGCCAGTGCAGAAAAACTTCACATTTCACCCAGATGAGATGCAATCACACAAAGTTGCTTACCCAATTTTTTTTTTTTTTTAGAGTACAGTTTTTACACACTTCTGCACAGTGTGTACAGTATGACCCTGCTGTTGCAATATTCATGACACTATAAGTGGAAAAAAGGATTTATAAAAAGGGTGTGTGTGTGTGTGTGTGCGTGCATGCATGATTCTGGTAAACCCTGTTATGAGGACAAAATGTGCCATAAAGATTGCAAAATCTGAAATCCTCATCCTTGTGGGGACATTTTGGTACCCATGAGGAAAACAGCTTATAAATCATACTAAGTGATGTTTTTTGAAAATGTAAAAAATATTAATGTTTTCTGGTTTATGGGTAGGATTAGGGTTAGGGTTAGGGATAGACTATACAATTTGTCCAGTATAAAAATCACCATGTCTATGGAAAATATCCCAAAAACTGGAAACTGGAATGGAAACTCAACATTTAGTCATTTTAAACGTATTTTAAAAAGTGGAATATTTGCAGAAAAAAATAAAATTATAATAATATGCGTAAAAACATCTGACATTTTTATTTGAAAATCTCTGAGGGTCACAAGCTCCATTGCTACAATATTTGTGCCTCACCTGACTGTGTTCCTGACAGTCTATGGCTGTTTTACAAATAAGACACCCACTCCACGTGTCATAACCGGGCCCCTGACATGCTTTGGCCCTGTAAATCACTCCGAGATTTGGGCGATCACTCAAGGGCCCCTTGTCGCTTCAGCTGCCCCTGACCCCCTCGGGCAGAGCGGACTCTCCCCTGGGCCCAAACCCTTCAGCTTGGAGTGACGAGGTTGAGTTGGTCATTATTAAACCTCTTGCTCATCTCCCTCCCTCGCTCTCGCTCTCTCTCCTCCTATTCCCCTGTGAGCAGTAGAATCATCTCAGCCCGGGCCGCGCGCTTCCTTTCATGTCTGAGATTAGGGTAGGGGGGTAGGGGGGTTCACTGTGCTCTCTCTCTCAAAGCATCATGGGTAATAAGTGGAAGGCCCCTGGGGGGCCACAGGAGAGAGAGAGGCAGTGAGTGCAGTGGCTTTTTGATAGTAAGGAGGGTGTTTGGCAAGTTGAATTGGGACAGTCGTGCCAGAGATGAGCCTCCTGCAGCAGGGGTTTTGTCTAGATAGATGCAGATTTTGTGGGAAACACATTCAGTCTTTAGATGTTGTGTCCCAGTTGTCCGTGTCCTGCTTTCCTTATAAAAACACCTTTCTCTCTAGCCGACATGGAGTTGTCATAGTCAACAGGTCCAGGTTATTCAGACATCCGAAAATGCAAATCAGGGTAGAAAAATATTCCGTCGATATTTGCCTTAGTCCAATATTGTTTTAAATATGATGTATGATGTATATGTTTCAGCTGTGATCAATACAAAATGCAGTTGATCATGATTGATAACTGATTATCATCAAGTTAATGATAATTATCACATTAATCACAGATGATCACATCAGTGCGTTTTTTTCTTTAATGCATTAATTGCACTAAATGAGCAATGCTCAAATGAAATACAATAATAGCGATGTAAAACACGTATTTACTATTCAAAAGTTTTAAAGAAATTAATCATTTTATTCAGTAAGGATGCATTACATTGATCAAAAGTGACTATTAAAACTATATATATATATATATATATATATATATATATATATATATATATATATATATATATATATAATATTACAATAATAATATAATTATTTTTATTTCAAACAAATGCTCTTACTGCTGTTTATTCCAAGAATCCTAAAAATATAATAATCCGAAATGTTTCTTGAGCAGCAAATCAGCATATTAGAATGATTTCTGAAGGATCATGTGACTCTGAAGACTCAAGTAATAATGCTGACAATTCAGCTTTCACTTTCACATTATTTAAAATCCTAGTAATATTGCAACATTTTTCAATTTTCCCTCTATTTTTTATCAAATAAACGCAGCCTTGGTGAGCAGAAGAGGCGGAAAAAATCGGTAACACTTTAAAATATGGTTCATTAGTTAACATGAACTAATAATGAACTGCACTTATAAAGCATTTATTTATCTATGTTAATGTTACAATGAACAAATACAGTAACAAATGCACTGCTCGTGGTCAGGTCATGTTAGTTAATACATTAACTGATGTTAACTAATGAAACCTTATTGTAAAATGTTACCAAAAACGGTAGTGATGATTTGAGTTCCCTGTCAAAAAAAAAGAACATGTGTTTGCTCTATTTTTGTTCTATTTTGCTCGTTTGTACATCTCAAAAGCAAATGCACAACCAGATCTGTTCTTTTAAATGTGTGCAATACGACTACTGGAAAAACTCCCATCTCACTGTCAGCATTGACAGATGTGGACTTTTCGAAACTTGGCACGGGATGTAATTTAAAGCCGTTATTTTGTGAGAGGTTCCTCTGTTCCGTTAATCCTGTCCAAGTCCCCAGGAATTATTAGGAGCATCAATATCTTTAGCATATTGCTGGCGGCTCTGAGACACTATCTGGTTTCATTATTGGTGTCAGTTCAATTATGGCTCACACCCAAGTGTTTTTCCACCATCGAATAGCATCAATCGACAGAGCCATTTGACGAGACACCGCCCCACTTCTTACACACACACACACACACGCACTTTTGACATCCAGCTAATGTACGCGGCCGTAAGACAGCAGCATGCGTAATGGAGGCTGTATTCTGGGGCGCGGTGCGCAGCTGAGGCAGCCGGACCCATTTCATCAAATATTAATGAAATGGAAGCGTACACCCGGACTACTCCTCTACCACTGCAGAGAGAGAGAGAGAGAGAGAGAGAGAGAGAGAAGTGGAATGTGTTTAGGAGCACTGTCTGATGACCGTAATTAGGACCTCTCCAATTAAAAATTCAACAGCTGCAGTTTATTTCAGAGCATGAATCTTCCTCTTGCTACAGCATTTATTTCCTTTTACAAAGTATTTTATTTTACGATGCTAATTGAACCAGGCTTTTTACCTCCACCCTCAGCGTCTCCCTCCATCTTTCTATGCATCTGTTTTCCTCTGCGGCCCCTGATGATTCTGCTGGAAAGCCGCTCTGTTACGATGTTTGTTTATTTCCTTACTTTTGTTTTGTGTGCATCTTCATCTGCTTCTACTGATTTGCTACTTATTCTGTGCTTTCTCCTACATTTATTCATTTCTCTTGAGCAATGGTTGAAGTGTTATGTTTGAAACTGGACGTTCATCTGCTCTGAGAGCGAAGGATTTCTGCTATATTAATCATCAGATATTTCAGTGCTAAGCGTGGCCCCTGACCTTTGACCCTTTGAAAAGAATTTGCGCATGTTTATCATGTTGGCAATGGCTGTCAGATAGTGTATACTCTTTTGCACTATGAAGCATGTTATACTACAATTCCAAAGGTTGGGGTTGATAAGATTTATAATGTTTCAGAAATAATTATCTTCTGCTCTCCAATTAAGGCTGCATTTGTTTGATAAAAAATACAGTAAAAACTAGCCTGGCGTGGCCATACTCAATTCTAGTCAGAATATGAGTCTGATACCGCTCCATTGAGCTGTGATTATTGGGGCGTGTTTCAACCGAGCCAGGAAAGACCTCAATTGGATAGACCCACAACCAATCAGAGCAACGGAGCGATGCAATACGTTAGTTGTTAAATGTCAGCAGAACTCAACTGCACTGTGTTGCCAAGTCCGTGTTTTTCTTCATGTCTGCAGGCTGAAGCGACCCCAATTATGTGATTATATAAACCCAGGAATGCAAATTTTACCAGGCAACCTTGCCAAAATAACATATTTTGCCAACCAAATGCCATTTTTTTCCGGAGAACCCCCCATTGTTTTGGGCTATAGTTTTGAGTAGCAATTGTGCGCGACATTGCACAAAAACGTGGCGACCCTGTCTGCACGCGCGCTGGATTAAGTAACATTACAAGAAAAAGATGAGTGTAAACGATCTTTGCCAGTATTGTAATAAAAGAATTTAAGGATACACAGAGTACTTACCAACACGATCATCGTTTCTGAGAGAAATAGTGAAAAACAGTAATATTGTGAAATATTATTACAATTTAAAATAACTGTTTTCTATTTGAATATATCTTAAAATGTCATTTATTTTTCTGTGATGAAGCTGAATTTTCAGCATCATACTCCAGTCTTCAGTATCACATGATCCTTCTGATTTGTTGCTCAAGACACATTTTTCATTATTATCAATGTTGAAATCCATGGCATTTTTTTCAAGAATCTTTGATGAATAGAAATTTCAAAAGAACTGTATTTATTTGAAAAAAAAAAAAAATATATATATATATATATATATATATATATATATATATATATATATATATATATATATATATATATATATATATATTTGTAACAATGTAAGTGTCTTTACCGTCACTTCTGATCATTTTAAGGTATTCTTGCTGAATTAAAGTATTCTAAAAAAAATCATACTAACCCCAAACCTTTGAATGGTAATGTACTCACAGTACACAGACTGAATTCAGAATATCATACTAGAATACTAGTACTACCTTACAATTTCTAATAAGTTGTTTGCTATTCTGAATTCAGCCACAATTTCTCTCTGACCTACAATGTTGTCCCACTTAATGCATTGGACTTGACCATCCATTTCTTGTGTGATTAATGAACTAGAAGCAATATAAAGCATCATTCTTTTTACTATAAACTCCTTGTTAATTTGATTGACAATTTAAGTCATGTAGCAACAATGTAGCATAATGCTATTTGAAACAACATACGGTTTCACATACTTTAAAAAACAATAGTAGTCAGCATACAGTGTAGTAGTAAAATCTAGTTGTGTTCATAAAGTGGTCTGTGTTTACTTCTGTCTCTGTGTAAGCATGTATTACTTACGTATACACGTGTGTGTCTGAGTTGAGTTAGAGTGCATTTGTACTTGTGGAGCATGTGCAGTGCGTGTGCATAATGCCTTTGTCGGCATGAACCCAGAGGCATTTATTTGTGTATTGTGTATTTGACAACACTGTTCGTAATGGAAACAGTCAACTTTGGTGTTTCAATGTTTGATTCATTCACGCTAACACGTGTTTGTGTTAAACAAAGCCGGAGCCCTGGAGTCGCTCAGTTTAGAGGAACAATACGCTGAGGATGAGAGCAGACAAACACTTTGGCCTTCACTCTTCTGATGAAACCGGTAATCGGCTCTTGTTGGCTTTAAAGTCGTATTGGGAAATGAACAATGAGAACGGCTCGTGTTTCAGAGCGCACACACATGCACACACACACACACACACACACACACACACACTGTCACACACACACACACACACACACACAGACACGCAAATGCAGCTGCTCAAATGGTTTCAGTCCTTTAAAATATCTCTGCCTTCATAGGCCTGTCACCCCTTCTCTCTCTCTCTTTTTCTCCTTTGCTGCTCTGCTTGACACAGGCACAGAGAATAGCAGTGCGAGCAGATGCCAAAGGGTTCTGAGCGAGACGGGCAGAGAGAGCTTCTCTTTGATGTCATTCAGCAGACGAAAAAACAAAACAAAAAAAAAGCAAGAAACAAACACTAGTGCAGAAGTGCAGTGAAGCCCGAGTCTACCTGTCTTCGTTCAGATCTCTCATCTTAATGCTTTATCAACACATCTAAATCCTGTCAGAGTCTCCCAGCCGGAGCCAAGCGGCCCACTGAGCCTAAAATCAAACCAAAACTGCTCTCATCTTCTGCTTTTAACCTTTAAAGTGTGTGGTTTGAGAGCAGAGGAGGTCCATGTGCTAAATTCATGTCATTATCGTTCTGCAGCTGTATTCAAAGCCAAGAGCAACTCCAGAGAAGGAAAAATGGATTTCATTTTTGTGAGGAACAGTTGCTCCAATAATAATAACTTGACACTACAGTATTTCTACTATAATATTTGCCTTTAAGATGTTTCTCTTGGCAGAGAATGTACAGCTATTTTTGAATGTTCATCAATTAATAAAGTTATAATAATGTTGGCAGCAGGGTTAAGCAGCCAAACCCTAACCCCTTGATATTTTTCAACATTTCCAAACATAAAAAGTATATACACTGATCAGGCATAACATTATGATCACCTTCCTAATATTGTGTTGGTCCCCCAGTGTCCCCCACCCGTCGAGGCATTGACTCCACTAGTGGTATCTGGCACCAAGATGTTAGCAGTAGATCCTTTAAGGCCTGTAAGTTGTGAGTTGTCATTGTTGGCACTTTCGGCAGTGGACAGGGGTCAGCATGGGCACCCTGACTGGTCTGCGGCTATTTGATCTACAGTAGCTCGTCTGTTTGATCAGACCACATGGGCCAGCCTTCGCTCCCCACTTGCATCAATGAGCCTTGGCTGCCCATGACCCTGTCGCCGGTTCACCACTGTTCCTTCTTTGGACCACTTTTGATTGATACTGACCACTGCAGACTGGGAACACCCCACAAGAGCTGCAGTTTTGGAGATGCTCTGACCCAGTCATCTAGCCATCACAATTTGGCCCTTGTCAAACTCGCTCAAATCCTTACACTTGCCCATTTTTCCTGCTTCTAACACATCAACTTTGAGGACAAAATGTTAATTTGCTGCCTAATGCCGTGATGAAGAGATAATAAGTGTTACTCACTTCACCTGTCAGTGGTCATAATGTTATGCCTAATCAGTGTATTGGCCATAGGATGACATAGTAATAACCATAGCAATATTTTGCCTGTAAACAAAAAAACATGGGTATGTCTATACCTAACATGAGTATAAAATTCAACTCATTTTTTTTAAATCAGTTTCATTTTATTTAAGTTTAAATGACTTAAACATCCTAGTTGATTGAACTTAAAAAAATTAAATATGGAAAAAATTATTAAACTTTTTTTACAGAATGGCTGCATGATATATATACATATCGAAATAAAATTGAAATCATTATATGGCTTAGTATAATTATGAAATTGCAAAGGCAAGAATTTCATTAAATAAATATAGTATACTGTATGTGCTGTGTGTTTCATGGTGAAGATGTTTGTAAATATTATTGTACAGTAGTATAATACAATTATTATTACAATATAATAATATTTGTATAGTATTATATATATATTTATTATTTTGTGGAATTATTTTTTTAAAGTCACCTTGAAATTAAAATTTTTATTATAGTCATACTGAATGGGCCCAAAAGAGTAAGAACGTGACCTCTGATCAAGTGAAAAGAGATTTAAAAAAAAAAAAAAATTATTGACCTGTTTACCTTTGAAGTTTTTTCCAAATCGTTCAACCCTAAAAGGATGGTTTGCACTCCCAATATGATTGAATTGAGTTTTTTTTAAACGGTATGCAGTATGCATACTTAAGTATATACTTGTGTGTACTTGAGGGTGTTAGATGGTTTTATACGTTTGGACTGTGTGTTGTGTGTATTTGTGCACTTTTACTCATGTAATGCCTTTGCCAAGCCTATGCTCATGTCATGATTTTGCAGAGTTAGATGCTTTCCTGGATCAACATATTAAGATCCTGGAACAACATTCCTGTCTGAAAATGTAATCTTAACCATATCCCTAACCCCTAACCCTAACCCTCAGTCTTCCCTAAAATCAGTGGGAAATGATAAGTGAATAACACTGATGTAGCAGCACCTAACCCTGGATGGAAGACCTAAACTGGAAACTGGAATCTCAAATCTGATTGGTTGTTTGTGATGTTGATCCAGGAACATGTTGTACTTGGTGAAATCAGGTTCTGCTTATTGTGCATTGTCAACTCCATATGTGGTATGGAGTGGTTCACCAAAAAAAAAAAAATGTCTCTGCTTTTTAAAATTATTTTTATTTTGATTCACCCCCTATAAGATCACTCCAATCATTCAAGATCAGACTATTTCAGAGCCATCTAAGTAAAAATGTCTGTATATTTGCTATATAAATCACAGAAAAACTAAATATTGTAAAGTGATTTGTTTTCCAATATCGATATTGCAGTCATAGTGAGTAATTATTGATTGACTGCTGTTTTGTTAATGCTCTATAGCTGTTGTTTTTAAGTATGCTAATTTGTGAATGATTAATCTGTTTAGGTCCGCTCTGTAAACACTATATAGATTTACTACATAGATATAAGTTCTGAATTAGAGTGAATTGGCTTAAAGAATGTGGTAAATAATATGTCTGTGTACATAACAGGATTAAGTTTACAGAGGAGATTTACTATTCATAAAGTTCTGCACATTGTTCTTATATACTTATATCCATTCCACAGTATTCCTTGAGAATCGGTGCTGAAAGCTGAAAAAATGAGCACAGATTCCATGTGAGCCTAGTAATCATCCCTTAGAGGCTCTGAAAATTGCACCAATCAGCGGTCAAAAGTCAGCTCGTGATAAATCTTCATATGCACGATTATAATCATTCACCCCAAAAATACTCAAATATAAATACAGGCCTAAGCACACGTTCATCTGCACTTCCTCTGACTAATGAGCTCATGGATCATGGAGGGGGGTGAGGATCATGTCTTCATTACATTTAAATGAGATCTGTCTGAATCATTGTTCAAACAGACTCCTGTTTTTACCCATATGGAAGATTAAAAGCATTCAAAACCATTTTCTGTGTAAATTTGTCCAGGCGACCATGTTATTGAGCGCTATCCGAGACCAGGCCAGGACAGAATTGGTACAGATTGCTCCAGGTTCTTGACAAACATTATCTAATAAGAGCTGTTCCACCTCTGCTGAAATGTCCTGTCTTCAAAACATAATCGCAATCTATTACTTCACTTCAAATAAACCCGTATGGATCAGTCCCTGCTACACGATGGCCTAAAATGTGTGTTGTTGCGTGTTTTTTGAACATTTCTTTTAACTGATCAAATGGAAACATTATATATATATATATATATATATATATATATATATATATATATATATATATATATATATATATATATATATATATATATATATATATATATCTTTAAGAGGTATTTTATCTAATGATAATCTCCTTCCAAAAAGTAATTTTATTCAGCAAAGATGAATAAAATTGATCAGAAGAGACAGTAAAGACAGTAAAAATGTAATTAATTTTCTTTTAAACTTTCTATTCATCAAATAATCTTTAGTGTTGCAAAAATGTATCGGTTTCCACAAATACTAAGCAGCACAAGTGTTATCAACACTGATAATAATCATAAATGTTTCTTGAGCAGAAAACCAGCATATTTAAAATTTTTATTAAATTTGTCAGGAATAAATGACACTTTAAAACAACTAAATTTATTTATACATTTATTCAAACTACAAATAGACAAGAATTATTGCAAATTGTAGTCATATATAAAAAATATGAAAAAATGTTATTGTATATATGATCAGATAAATGCAGCCTTTACGAGTATAAAAACATTTTAAAATCATTAACAAATCTTACAGATTCTAGAACAGTGTGCTTTCTTTAAAATTAACGTTTGAAAATCTCCCACTGACTTCATCAAAATCTAACCATCAGCTGTGATATCATCCCCATTATTTGCATACTGGTCTTTCTTACATTATGATTGGTCTTTTCTTTTCTTTTTTTGCTCCTCTCAAACAATTTCTAGACGCTTAATGCTGTAAAGTCAACAGTAAATAAGATGCGTGACGAGTGTCAAGATGCTCTGATGCAATATTTCCTACCTGCTGCTGAACTAAATTAAAACCTAAATTTTAGCACTCTGCCTTGCAAGCACTGGTATCTCCTCCAGGAAATGCAAATCTAGTTTACTTTCTTTTTTGAGAAGGCATCTCATTAAAGGTATTTTAGTGGTGAGCGGCAGGAGTTTGTCTTCAGGCTGTATGTGTGTGTGTGTGTGTGTGTGTGTGTGTGTGTGTGTGTGTGTGTGTGTGTGTGTGTGTGGGCAGTGCGGTGCGGTGATTAAACTCGGCTGTAGGATCACAGACAGACCCATATGTTCATTACTGCCATGATCACAGACAGGTTCCGCCCACGGCCGTACACTGAGACGGGGCGGAAGAGTGTGACTCCTGGGAGAACAGGGTGGAGAGGCTGATATTTGCCACTTATAAAAGGGGTATACATGAACATCCACACATAAGCAATGATTTCATAAACACACAAAATGTAACTTAATAGCATAATATAACTAATTTCACACTCTTTATAGAAAAGAGGTCCAAATTAAGTCCATACCCGAGACATGGCCTGACTGAGACTGTCAAATTATAAGCCCAAACTCATAATGGATATTAACAACAAAAATTACATTAAATTATTAGTTCACCCATATAATATAAATATAAATAACTCACCCTGATGTCATTCCAAATCCGTATGACTTTCGTTCATCTTCAGAACACAAAGGAAGGTCTTTTAAATGAAATCTGAGAGCTTTCTGTCTCTCCATTCACAGCTACACAACTACCACTTTGACGCTTCAAAAAGTTCATGAAGAGGGAAAATTAATTTGAGCGGTTTAGTCCAAATTTTCTGAAGCAATTTGATCACTTTATATTATGAACAGATTGAATGTAGGCTTTTATTTACATATAAATATTGATCAGTGAACATAATAATAACAGAAGCTCAACCAATACTGCTTGACGCGCGAGAACAAACCTCTTGCTGAAGCTCAAACGTGCTGCTTAACACGAGAATTCATCTCATTGGTTCTCACTGAAGCTCAAACGTGCTGCGTAACTCAGGAAAGAACCTCATTGGTTCTTGCTGAAGCTCAAACGTGCTGCGTAACACAAGAATGAACCTCATTGGTTCTTGCTGAAGCTCAAACGTGCTGCGTAACACGAGAATGAACCTCAATGGTTCTTGCTGAAGCTCAAACGTGCTGCGTAACATGAGAATGAACCTCATTGGTTCTTGCTGAAGCTCAAACGTGCTGCGTAACACGAGAATGAACCTCATTGGTTCTTGCTGAAGCTCAAACGTGCTGCGTAACACGAGAATGAACCTCATTGGTTCTTGCTGAAGCTCAAACGTGTTGCGTAACACGAGAATGAATCTCATTGGTTCTTGCTGAAGCTCAAACGTGCTGCTTAACACAAGAATGAATCTCATTGGTTCTTGCTGAAGCTCAAACGTGCTGCGTAACACAAGAATGAATCTCATTGGTTCTTGCTGAAGCTCAAACGTGCTGCGTAACACGAGAATGAACCTCATTGGTTCTTGCTGAAGTTCAAACATGCTGCATAACACGAGAATGAACCTCATTGGTTCTCTCACGTCAAGCGAACATGCATGAGACTCCGTTTAACACAACAGATGTGTGAGTTGATGAATGTGTGAGTCTGTTCATCCATCATATAAAGTGATCGAGTCTCTTCAGAAAATTTGGACTAAACCGCTCAATTCATATTCATTTGTTTACAATCTCTTTATAAACTTTTTGAAGCATCAAAGTGGTAGTTTCATAGGTCGTCAATGGAGGGACAGAAAGCGCTCAGATTTCATTAAAATATATTCATTTGTGTTCTGAAGATGAACGAAAGTATTATGGGTTTGGAACGATATGAGGGTGAGTAATTAATGGCAGAATTTTCATTTTGGGTGAACTATCCCTTTAAGGCAAGACATTACAGGCAAAAAACTTAGTTTCAAGCACTGGTCAATTTTGAGCCAGAAATCTCTGCAGTATACGTACACCAAACTTTACAGTTTTATTCATATCTACATTCTGAAGGTTTTTACAGAAGGGTTTGTTCATATATAATTTGCCTTATTTTACACAACATTTTATTCCAAAGAACATGGTGATTTAAAAAAAAATAAAATTGGCTGTTGTTGACAATTTTTTATGATTATTGAGAAAAATCCCTCTGTAAAAACCTTTGACTCCAATAAATGAGACATTTAGCTTTATCCAGGGATCAGACAGTTTGTTATAGTAATTAATTTGGGCTGTCAATATATTAAAATTTCATGAGTTTGGTTTATTTGAGTTTGAGTTGTCAGTATGGAAATAAAATATAGGAACATATATGTAAAGTCACAGGACAGAGGTATGCTATAATCATCTCATTCACACAAAAAAAAAAAACAATTTTACATTTGTATCACACATGTTGACTGCTGTTTACAATATGTGTGTGAATTATTCAGTGACTTTCTGGGTGGTCAACTGTTTAAAGATTTGTTTCATGAATTTTGAGCCTTGAATAAGGGGATCAGACCCTTGAATCAGAACCTAAAGTTAGACATGAAAAACCAACCCGGACTTGGCCCAGCATAATGTGTTTCGGTAGCAAACCTCTAGTGTGAAGAGAGGACAAGATCAGAAACAAGGCCGCTAGAGAATTTATGAATCTATATATTATAAAGATACAGGCCAACAAAAAAGTGCACATTTCTCTGTCTCTCTCATCCTCATCTCTGGTTTGGTCCTGTCACTCAGTCTCCTGGTGTGTGTCTTCCTATCTCAGGGGCTGCAGGGGCCCCTGCTGTAGAGCCTCTCATCTGCTCTCATTGCCTCCAGCTCTATGCCATAAGTGCATTGATTTCCATGTACGTCTAATTACTGCTCATAATCTATTCATTCCAACTCCGGCAGAGAGCAGCAGCTGTCCCTGCACTGGCTTCTAACACCCGCAGACCCAGAACACACACACACTGATATAATCACACACCAATGCGATATAGACACATGTTCTGAAATATTTAAAATGGAATGTACCAGAACAACTGAACTATGGTAAAGGCTCTCTTATACACTGAGTTCCTCACCGCACTACCTGATTTTCACTGTATCACATGAGAGTATTTGTTTCCAGATTTGTAAGCCATAGATTTTAATAAAATTGTTTATATTAATTATATGATATTATATGATATTATATTATATTATATTATTGCAACCTGGTATAATAATATAATATAAAAAGTTTATATTATTTTATTTATATTATTATTATTATTATTATTATTATTATTATTATTATTATTATTATAACAGTTTCTAATTGTTTAATATTGTAGATTTTGTATTTGTGCTGATAATGTGTGATGTGATTTTATGAAGTAATGTGAATTTATTATATGTCAATTTAGTATCTATTTTTTAATAATACTATTGACTTTATATGTGGCTTTATTTTCAAAGTTAAAGGACACACAAACCCAATTCCAATAAAAACAGAATGCAATAATATGGAAGTTTCAAATTTCAATATTTTATTCAGAATATAACATCGATGACATATCAAATGTATAAACTGAGAAAATGTATCATTTTAAGGGGAAAATAAGTTGATTTTAAATTTCATGGCATCAACACATCTCAAAAAAGTTGAGACAAAGACGTCTGGGGACTGAGGAGACAAGTTGCTCAAGTTTAGGAATAGGAATGTTGTCCCATTCTTGTCTAATACAGGCTTCTAGTTGCTCAGCTGTCTTAGGTCTTCTTTGTCGTGTCTTCCTCTTTATGATATGCCAGATGTTTTCTATGGGTGAAAGATCTGGACTGGAGGCTGGCCATTTCAGTACCCGGATCCTTCTTCTACAGAAGCCACGATGTTGTAATTGATGCACTATGTGGTCTGGCATTGTCATGTTGGAAAATTCACGGTTTTCCCTGAAAGAGATGACATCTGGATGGGAGCATTTGTTGTTCTAGAACTTGGATACACCTTTCAGCATTGATGGTGCCTTTCCAGATGTGTAAGCTGCGAATGCCACACGCACTCATGCAACCCCATACCATCAGAGATGCAGGCTTCTGAACTGAGCGCTAATAACAACTTGGGTTGTCCTTGACCTCTTATTCTGGATAACATCAAAACAAATTTGTTTTCCACTTTGCTACAGTCCATTTTAAATGAGCCTTGGCCCCCGAGAAAACGCCTGCGCTTCTGGATCATGTTTAGATGTGGCTTCTTTTTTGACCTATAGAGTTTCAGCCGGCAACGTTGAATGGCACAGTGGATTGTGGTCACCGACAACATTTTCTGGAAGTATTCCTGAGTCCATGTTGTGATTTCCATTACAGTAGCATTCCTGAATGTGATGCAGTGCCATCTAAGGGCCCGAAGATCACGGGTATCTTTTCCTTACGATAGAAGTGAACAGGGGTTGTTGCTGTTGCGCTCCAAAAATGACACACAAAAAAACATAAAAGCAGTCCAACTTGTGCACTTTCTTCCTAGTTTTCTGAATCCATGCAATAGCTTTGTGAGTGGAAAGGACTACATCTGAATGAAGTGTTCCACTATAGCAGAGGTTTTAAACCCTGCTCCTGGGGACCCACTGTCCTGCAGAGTTTAGCTCCAACCCTAATTAAAGCTCTTAAGGGATCACTTGTTGAAAATACACCGGCAGGTGTGCTGAAGCAGGGTGGAAATAAACTTTGCAGGACAGTGGGTCCCCAAGAGCAGGGTTGAAGACCTCTGCACTATAGTATACATTAAAGAAAATGTGATCTGAGAGGATTTTTTTTTGGTCTGTTCCTCTCACTGGTGGCTTGCAAAAGGAGGCCTGCTGTAGAGCCGTAATCTGCCCTGCTGATGGGCTGAGCTTCTTGAATGGCTACAGTTGAGAATTCATGTTCAGGTTTGTGTCTGTGCTGAAAATAGGATCATGTGGGGTCGGATCATATAGCCCAGTTCATGTATTATTAACCGGCTGTTCACACTGGCCTACTATTGATCACTCTTCTTCAAAACCTAGAACTTTCATTTGTGTTCTCCTAATGTGTTTTATATGTGTTCTAATGCCCAAAGAACATCGAAACCGTGCTGAGAATCTAAGCCATGTACCTGGATGCATAGTGATTTTTTTGCTCTTTGAACATTTGCC
Source organism: Gobiocypris rarus (assembly GCA_023029165.1). Classification (NCBI taxonomy): domain Eukaryota; kingdom Metazoa; phylum Chordata; class Actinopteri; order Cypriniformes; family Gobionidae; genus Gobiocypris; species Gobiocypris rarus. The sequence goes on along the minus strand of CM040921.1, from coordinate 5,989,481 downwards.
GTATTCTGCCTGTGGTTGATCAATACCAGATGATCAGGTAATATAGAGCCACACATCCTCATGGGATTTTAGGTAGGATTTTATGCACTGTAGCGTTTTCAAGGTGTCTGTCCCGGGTCAGATGTTGTGGTCTACCTTTAATTAGCCAAGTAACTTCTCAGATTGCACAAAACTCGACACCATCTCAATCCACCGGGCCACTCTCACTGGGCCGGGACAGAGGAGGTGTTGCCGCCCTCGAACCACACCAGGAAGTCTGTGTTCATGTTCTATGTTTCACGTGCTTTGACACTCACCTTGCGAGGAGGTTTGAAAATCAATGCCGACAGAGGTGCGGCGTCGTGTTTGCCAGTTAATAAGCTGGAGGAGAAGAACAAAGCGCCCTGCTTTCCTTTGAATTCAGATGAGAAAACTCCTCACCGCTGTAATCTCGCACATCAAATATTCATATGGGAAAAATGAGTATGCATCAGCGATTATGCTTTCAAATTTACTCAATAATGGATAGAGGCCTGTGCTTGTCTGTATGGTTGAGTCAAGTATTGAAAATGTTTTTCGAATAAATTAGTTTATTGCTTTTTAAAAGTGTATATATTTTAAATTGCAGTAGCATTCATGGAAAATACTGAAGAGTAACAATACCACAGAAAAGTGCTGTTTAAATTAATTAAAATTGTATTAATCATGCCAGTCAATCATTTGAAGCAGTGTTTAACTGCTGTTGAATTAGATCATCAGTAATGCTTAGAGACATGGATGTTTTTACAGCTTATAAACAGTCAAATATGTTACATGTTGCATTGGCATTTTTATGCAAAATTAAGCTTTTTTGGAGCTTGACAGACATAATCACTACACTTTAAATAAAAATGGTGCTAAAAGTGGTTACAATGGCTTGTGATCATAGGGGAACCACTTTACCACTTTATCTTTAAAGAGGCTATACATAACCTTTGTCAAATGGTTCTATGTAGAACCATAAGAGGTACATTCATTCAAAGACTACAGACAAATCACCATGTCTTATCTTTCTATCATCCTCCAATTGTATTCCACCATCCACATCATTTAAACTGAAACTGACAGCTCTCAGTATCCAGTCTTGTTGCATCCCACCACCACCCCATTGTCCTCCTTAGGTTCTAATTTGTTACACAACTCTCATATGTTTGCTATGAATGGGAATTTACTACAATGGCAAAAGCGATTTTTAATCACTTTTATGCTTTTCTGAGGTTAGGGTTAGGGTCTTGTGGGGGGGCCCTGGAATATGTCCTTTTATGGGGGTCTTTGGGGCAAAAATGTTGAGAACCATGTTATCTTCATAGTCCTTTCCCCAACTAAACTATAGACTAAGAGAGGGTTAGAGAACCAATAAAGAACTATACAGGGGATTACCGGGTACTTTGTATAGCAGTGGTGCTATAAAGCACCTCAACCACACCAAAGAACCACTGAGGAGCCGCTGAAGAAACATTTTTTTGTGTGTGTGTATGAACTGTCATTATATAGAAAAGAGCTGTGAGACGATTATTGAAGAGGAGCTATTATTCTCTCTTACAAAGTCTTGATTTAGTTTTTGGGGTCTACTTGAATAGGTTTTCATTCTTGAATGTTAAAAAAAAAAAAAATCACATATATTTTCACATATTTGACATTATTGCAGCACCTCTCTTCCTATTCTATCAGTAATATTGATTAATTCCTGAAGCCCTGCCTTCTGAAAAGCACAATGGTGCTTTGTGATTGGTCAACTGCTTCAAGCGCGTTTGTCACACCCCTTACCATGACAGCGAGTTTCAACATACTACTAACGCAACTCAATATTTATTTGCGTATGCCTTGGGTGGGAATTATTTAAATGAGGAATACTGTGACGTGTACTGTGACGTGTTCGAGAAAACTCAAGACTATAATGGAGGCGTTTCAGGGAGTTCAGTGACACTGATATAGAGAATATCTCCCACTGGAGAGACTTTGTGCTTTGTAACTTTGCAGACCTTGTTCATGCTCAAACAGCAACATTACACACTTCTTTAAATAATCCATATAATGGTTGAATGTTCATTGTTTTGAGTGAACTACTGGTTTAAACTTCAAACTGTCTATTTTGTGACATGTGACTTAGCATCGAGATTTCTAGGCGAAACTTGTGTCTGTGGTCATGGAGTGAAATTCTATTACTGGGATCGTCTGACAGTTGGAGAGGCTGTTCCTCTGGGTTCGGTCTGTATTAACACTCCCCTGTTTGTTTAATTCTTTTAATCTGCTGCCGGGCTCCATGGGGTGTGTCTGATTAGTCTAATTAATTTACCGAGCCATTAGAAACAGTAGAAGTGGGCTAACAGAGCATTGCGTGAGTTTGTGTAAATTGCACTCAATTTGCTGGTTGCCTCAATTAAACCTGCTTGTCCCTTTCAAGGGAATATCAATCCACACACACACACACACACACATGTATATGGACCCAAATAGAGACTCTACCCTTTAATTTTGTGATTCTCTCTTGCCACTCACCAGGCTGTGTGCCAAATTCTGATTCAAATTAATTTGCGGAATTTTAAAGAATTTTGAAAACAGTTTTTCGTATGATTTGTGTTTGAATATAACAATTCTTCAAATGAAAGAAAATTAAAATAATTTTGTTTTTTTTATACTTCCATACAATGAAACATTAAACTGATCAAATGTGAAAGTAAAGACGTTTACATTGTTACAAAATATTTCTACTTCAAATAAATGCTGTTAATTTGCACTTTATACTTCATTAGAGATTATTATCAGTTTCCACAAAATATTATGCAGCACAGATGTTTTCAATAATAATCATAAATGTTTCTTGAGCAGCAAATCGGCATACTAGGATCATGTGACACTGAAGATGCTGAAAATTCAGCTTTGAGCACATGAATAAATTACGTTTTACAATATATTCACATAGAAAAGTTATTTAAATTGTAATAATATATAAAAATGAATGTATATATATATATATATATATATATATATATATATATATATATATATATATATATATATTAATATTTTACTATTTTACTGTATTTTTGATCAGATAAATGCATCTATAAATTAAATTTAGATTTACAAATCGTACCAACCCCAAACATTTGAGTGGTATATGAAATGTCTGAATATGTCTGAAAACAAAAATTTAAATCAGTTTTTGATGGCTTTTATTAATTGTTTAGACAATATTGATAATTTTAAGAATAATGAATAAAATGTAACAGTACATATCCTGGAATTAAAAAGCATAAATTCAATATTAATTGTATTGTTATTTATGCTTTGTCACTTGTGTTGCACTAATGAAATGTCTCCGCTCTTTATTGTTGAATTTGTTTGTATTGCAATTCAGTACATTCCTCTTTTTGTTTTTCCATTTCAATTTCCTGTGGTTCGTGGTCAAATTAATTCAAATTCACACAAGAGCAAATTTTTAAATCCTACATTTTGCCCAACCAGACACACAAACACACACAAACTGTTTGCTCTCATCCGTGTGCTACTACATTAGCAGGGGGCGTTTCTCCCCGGCTAATTAGAGCAAAGAGGTGTGATCTGGTTTTTCAATTAAGGCACATGCTCTGAACACTCCAGAACTATTTGACCCCCCTTTTCCCATCTCAGAGCAGGGTATGAGGGTGGCAGCCTTGCCAAAAGTGCAGGGGTAATTAAAGGTGAAGAGCGCGTCTCACACCAGGCCTGTTTAAGGGTTAATGAGGCCTGGGCTGCCCCCCAGCCGAGAAGGGGGCGGGGTTGGGACCCGGAGCTGCCCCGCTTCAAGAGGAGAGCCACCCATAGGGGTTCTCTTTGAAGTGTCAGAAGGTCCCCCTTGTTCTGGGTGGCGGGTGTTTCATTTGTCTGAGTGGCAAATAAAAAATTGATGAAGCTGCCAGGAGTTCTCTCCGCCCCCTCGCTCTGACTCAAACACACACACACACACACACACACACACACGACATTATTCACAGATTATCCGACACCTCCCTCTCACCCCCTAATGACCCCCACGAAACCCAGTCATAGTGACAATGGAATTAGCGACGTTACGTGTTATTCTAAGATGGACCTCTCCTTCTGAAAGCATTCCTCTGAGCATCTCATCCTTTATAAGTTCATTAAATAGAAGCTGAACATTTCACCCATGAATATTAAACCATCATTTGTTCTGGAACTTCTCTCAGTCTAGGATGTTGTGTCACGACAGGCCAGGCTTTCATTCGTCCCTGCCGTTGTGTCACTTGTATTGTGACTGTTGTATGTGGAATGATGCTCTAATTTTGGGCCCCTGGGGAAAAGCCTTTATTGGCCCTTTTGTGTTGCTGCTGTATTATATGTCAGCATTGCCAGCGATCTCCCATGGTCCATCTGCTCATGGCCAGTGGGGAACATTCATGTTATGGCCATAACAGAAACAAAGAGCACTAAACAGTGAAACTATGGGCGGTACTTCTCTCTGAAGAAATATTTTCAAATTTCTTTAAACGAGTGGAGTGAGAATCCTATATTGAATTTTAAAATATTTTACAATGCTGATGTTTTGTTAGATTTATAGTTAATCTCTTTTAAACTATAGTAATACATAATATATACAGAGTTGCATTGATAAGAACTCACATGGACTTTTCTTTCACAGAATATGTGGTATTTCCACAGATTTAGAACATCCTTCGTTCAAAAAAGTTTTGCGCCCTCTCCCCATAGCGTGTTTGAATGTTAAACAGTTTGAGTAACTTAATTGGATGCTTTCAGCCACCAATAAAAGTGCAATTTCATATAACAGAGTAATAGTATTTATTCATTTATTTATTCATATTTAGATTACATTTGTTATCATCTAGTGTTGATTTGAAGGGATAAGATTATTGCAAAGATGTAACTTTCTTAGGAGCACTTGAAGAACACTGTCTCAATAACTATTCCTTTCAAAACAAATACTCATAATATTGTGATTCCAAAATTATTTTATGGTGCTGTATGTAAGAATCAAAACTAGTGTTTGAAATGGGTACTGCGACAGAGTCCAGCTTGTTCTTGGAAGTTTGAAGGAAGGAAACTGGTTTGAGGAAGAGTTCATAGATAGATAGATAGAATGGCAGACAGACAGAAAGACAGACATATAGATAGATAGATAGATAGATAGATAGATAGATAGATAGATAGACAGACAGACAGACAGACAGACAGACAGACAGACAGACAGACAGACAGACAGACAGACAGACAGACAGACAGACAGACAGACAGACAGACAGACAGACAGACAGACAGATAGATAGATAGATAGATAGATAGATAGATAGATAGATAGATAGATAGATAGATAGATAGATAGATAGATAGATAGATAGATAGATAGATAGATAGATAGATAAATAGATAGATAGATAGACAGATAGACAGACAGATAATAGATAGATAGAATGACAGACAGACAGACAGATAGACAGATAGATAGATAGACAGACAGACAGATAATAGATAGATAGAATGACCGACAGACAGACAGACAGATAGATAGATAGATAGATAGATAGATAGATAGATAGATAGATAGACAGACAGACAGACAGACAGATAGATATATAGATGATAGACAGACAGACAGACAGACAGACAGACAGATAGATAGATAGATAGATAGATAGATAGATAGATAGATAGATAGATAGATAGATAGATAGATAGATAGATAGATAGATAGATAGATAAATAGACAGACAGACAGACAGACAGACAGACAGACAGAGAGAGAGAGAGAGAGAGAGAGAGAGAGAGATAGATAGATAGATAGATAGATAGATAGATAGATAGATAGATAGATAGATAGATAGATAGATAGATGATAGATAGATAGATAGATAGATAGATAGATAGATAGATAGATAGATAGATAGATAGATAGATAGATAGATAGATAGATAGATAGATAGATAGATAGATGATAGATAGATAGATAGATAGATAGATAGATAGATAGATAGATAGATAGATAGATAGATAGATAGATAGATAGATAGATAGATAGACAGATCAAGTTCATGTTTCCTTCGTTCTCTTGCTTTTCACATTGATTGTCTAGAAGTTTGAGAAGCATATTATCATGTCCGTGCGATGCTATAATCCATTACCATACAAGTCAGCTGCCTGAACATTTCATTAGGGACACCAGAGACCTTCTAATTTCATTCCCATCCACTTTGTGGAAATCCAGAAATGTTATTATGTGCGGCAGTATATCAAACATCTCATAGCAGCTATTTATTTCTTCTTCATTCACTTAAGTGACACGGAGCCCGCTGAGCGTAATTGTTTTAGGTCTGCATTTGGACTGGATATGAATAAATCATTTGTCTTCTGTAGTGTTTTTAAATTACGCCCTCAATGGCGACTCCATCATGTTACCTGTCTGTGTCACTCCTGCGGTAATGATTTAGGCAAAGACAGCATCCAACTTGTTCTTGGAAGTTTGAAGGAAGGAAATTGGTTTGAGGAAGAGTTCATGCATCAAATTCAAATGCTGCCCGTGCACTCATATTTGACTGAGTGGTAACATCTCTAATCATACACTTTAATTACCGAGCAGTTTGAATCACGAGTTGTAGATACGAAGACCTGAATTAGGCTGCATGTGAAGTGGAAACCCTTTGAACCGTTTCATTTATGAGAAGTGCCTGGAGAACAGCAGGAAACTCAGACACAGGTAGAGAAGACTAATGTGTGGTCTGACCAAATGTGAACAATGTGAGAATGATCTCTTTTGATAAGTGTGGCAAAGTGATCAAATGTAGTCATGATAGCATGAGAGGGAATCTGCTTTGGATTTTATGTTTATGTCCCTTTTTAATTTCACCCTGAAGCTTGGGAAGAAATAGATTTGAGGCCAAAAATGACATGCAATTAAAAAAATGTAATTTAGCATTCATTCTTGAACTTTGTATTTCGTAAGGTTATAACGGGACAGTCGCTGAAATAGGATGGTGTAATATTATGTATGTGCGTGTGTGTGTTGTTTGGATCTGTGAATGATTATATGTGGATGTGGAATAGCTGTCGTCTTCATGGCGTACCCGATTGCGTTCCCTGATAATTGGAGAAGGCCGTGCTGTTTGATCTATGTGATGAATAGATGATGAGATCTTTATGAAATCAGTCAAGCAGGGTCCCGTCGCTGCGCTCTGAGCCTGGTTCTCGCACTTGCGTTTGTGATTCAGGGCCGTCTGCCTCTCGGGGCCCCACTGGAGAACAGAGCCCAGGGGAGACGGGAGCGGTCACCGGGGGTCAAGTTTATGGGTAATGATATATCAGCCGGGCGTATTTAAGGCTTTGCTAATTCTGCTCTCAATTATGGGCCCCCCATCCGTCCCCTGGCCCCTCCGCGCATTGAAGCTCCACAATCAATTTGGAGAGGGTGTTGCTGTGAGATGTGCTTTACAGGGAAATGACAGGACGCTTATGCTGCAAATAAGAGCCACCCCAGCCCAGATGGGTTCTCTCACTCTCTCTCTCTTGTCCCTGTGAGAGAGCGGAAGAGATTTACAAAAGATTTACAAAAGTGGGGATTGTCCAAGAGGAATGGGAACATTAAATGCATATTGAGCAGTAGTGCATGACATCACCATCAGCTCAATTTATAATGTGGTGAAATAAACATGGGGTATTACCATACTACTTGTACTTATTTGCAGTATGCAGTCAGCTCAATGTATATTTTGCACAGTAAGTGTGCAAATTTTACAATGCAAGGTGCTCAGTTTACCTACTGTGTTTGGGGAATTTCCACTCAAAAGGAGTGAAATTAATGATTTCAAATAATAAGGTTCTGCTATCTATCTATCATCTATCTATCTATCTATCTATCTATCTATCTATCTATCTATCTATTTATCTATCGTCTGTCTGTCTATCTATCTATCAATCTATCTGTCTGTCTGTCTGTCAGACAATAGATAGATAAACGGACAGGCGGATGGACAGATGATAGATAGGTAGATAGACAGACAGACAGATAGATAGATAGATAGATAGATAGATAGATAGATAGATAGATAGATAGATAGACAGACAGACAAGATAAATAGATAGATAAATAGACAGACAGACAGACAGACAGATAGATAGATAGATAGATAGATAGATAGATAGATAGATAGATAGATAGATAGATAGATAGATAGATAGATAGATAGATAGATAGATAGATAGATAGATAGATAGACACAGAAAGTCTATCTGTCTGTCTGTCTGTCTGTCTGTCTGTCTGTCTGTGTCTGTCTGTCTATCTATCTATCTGTCTGTCTATTTATCTATCTATTTATCTATTGTCTGTCTGTCTGTCTATCTGTCTGTCTGTCTGTCTGTCTGTCTGTCTATCTAACTATCTATATATCTATCTATCTATCTGTTGCTTGTCTATCTATTTATCTATCTATTTATCTATTGTCTGTCTGTGTCTATCTATCATCTATCTATCTATCTATCTATCTATCTATCTATCTATCTATCTATCTATCTATCTATCTATCTATCTATCTATCTATCTATCTATCTATCTATCTATCTATCTATCTATCTATCTATCTATCTATCTATCTATCTATCTATCTATCTATCTATCTATCTGTCCGTCCGTCCGTCCATCTTACTACTACTACCCAGTGCATTAGAACACTAGTAGTTCATTGCAAACAGAGAAATTCACCTTAGCAGAAAATAAGACATACAATATCAATCCTGTCTCTACAACAGAGTAATGTTTCAGTTCGTGTTTCGACTGCCTCCAGAGTGACGTCTGTTCTCATTGCTCTAAATGATGTAGAAGCCAAGAGTTGTTGTAGCACACACACTCCTCTCTGTGTAATTGTGCATGGGAGCATTTCTTCCCAAACTCATCTGAATTCTTAAACAGCCCGATGTGACACTCATACCAGTTCAACAAGCTTCCTAATCTGTTCCTCGGCACAGCAATGTCACAACCGCTTCCGCAGGGTAGGGAAATAGACAGACGTCAAGCAGTATTCTGTATGTGTTTGTGAAACAGAAAAGCAGGTGAGACAAAGACACAGAAGGAAGGAGAGAGACTGTTTCGCATGTTGGGATGATATGAATGGTTTATAGAGCTCTAAAGGGGTCTCTGCTCTTCACTCTGGCTTTACCCTTTTAGGAAAAAGGTCTTACACATTTAACTCACCAGCCCTCAATGAGGTAACCTGCAGTAATTATTTAAGATAAGTTGAACAAGTCTGAAAAGTATTACACTTAACAGAAGGTCAGAATTTTGGAGCAGTAGTGAGCACATGTGGAGTTACTGTAATAATAATGAGCTTCTTAAAGACGTGAAATAATTATTTGGATATTTGAATGATAGAGGTTGTCTGCAAGAGTGCTATCCTGAGAATATCATGAGCAAGAGTGAGATTAACAACAGATATTAAAACTCTACCTTCTGACTTCATCAATATACATTTGTGTTGTTTCCATTTTTTCTTTTGTATTCTTCAAGTAGTAGTTTTAAATCAACAGACCAACTTTGAGTGTTGCAGCCTAGTGAACTCACAACGACTGGTGCTGTCAGTTCCAGGCACATGTACAAATGTTCAAACACGCAGTTCAGTCACACAAATGTGCACAAAGCTAGAACATTTATAAGAAAATGCACTATTTAGATTTGTTTTCGGTGCTACAGTGTAAATATACACCGATCTGGCATAACATGATGACCTAATATTGTGTTGGTCCCCCTTTTGCTGCCAAAACAGCCCTGACCCGTCAAGGCATGGACTCCACTAGACCCCTGAAGGTGTACTGTGGCACCAAGATGTTAGCAGCTGATCCTTTAAGTTGTGAGGTGGGGCCTCCATGGATCAGACCTGTTTGTTCAGCACATCCCACAGATGCTCGATTGGATTGAGATCTGGGGAATTTGGAGACCAAGTAAACACCTCAAACTCGTTGTTGTGCTCCTCAAACCATTCCTGAACCATTTTTGCTTTGTGGCAGGGCACATTATCCTGCTGAAAGAGACCACAGCCACCAGGGATTACTGTTTCCATGAAAGGGTGTACATGGTCTGCAACAATGCTTAGGTAGGTGGTACATGTCAAAGTAACATCCACATGGATGGCAAGACCCAAGGTTTCCTTGCAGAACATTGCCCAAAGCATCACACCGGCTTGCCTTCTTCCCATAGTGTATCCTGGTGCCATGTGTTGCCCAGGTAAGTGACGCACACACACTCGGCCATCAACATGATGTAAACGAAAACGTGATTCATCAGACCAGGCCACCTTCTTCCATTGCTCTGTGGTCCAGTTCTGATGCTCACATGCCCACTGTAGGTGCTTTCTGCAGTGGACAGGGGTCAGCATGGGTACCCTGACTGGTCTAAAGCCCCATACGCAACAAACTGCGATGCACTGTGTTTTCTGACACCTTTCTATCAGAACCAGAATTAACTTCTTGCGCAATTTGAGCTACAGTAGCTCGTCTGTTTGATCAGACCACACGGGCCAACCTTTCGCTCCCTACATGCATCAATGAGCCTTGGCTGCCCATGACCCTGTCGCCGGTTCACCACTGTTCCTTCCTTGTACCACTTTTGATAGATACTGACCACTGCAGACTGGGAACACCCCACAAGAGCTGCAGTTTTGGAGATACTCTGACCCAGTCATCTAGCCATCACAATTTGGCCCTTGTCAAACTTGCTCAAATCCTTATGCTTGCTCATTTTTCCTGCTTCTAACACATCAACTTTGAGGACAAAATGCAAAACTCGCTGCCTTATATCCCACCCACTAACAGGTGCTGTAATGAAGAGATAATCAGTTATTTATGTCACCTGTCGGTGGTCATAATGTTATGCATGATTGGTGTATAGCCTATATGGCTTCTCTATAGCAAAGGAAAATGTAATGAATGATTTGCTACCTTAATGCTCATTCCAGTACCATGACAGTACTCACTCTGTCATGGTAGTCCCGCTAGGAAACATCATAAAGGCAGAAGTATTGTTGCCAAAGCTCCACAAACCTTTCCTCAATTGCATAATTCCACTGAGCAGCACCAATACCATTGTCTCTCTTTCATTTCACCATGTTTGAAAGCTGTGTATGGAAGACCTTCTGTGCCCCTATTGGTCAACTTCACAGATGTGACAAAACCCGTTGTGGAAGATCAATTCTTGCATTCCGACTCCCATTGTCGTTTATCAATCACCACAAAACTCTATGTCAAATTAAATGGGCAGTCCCAAAATCGGGCTGGTCTTGTGTAGTTAGGCTTCCCAACAATGTTTAGTGCTAACCAAAATCAAACACAGTTGAACTATATACAGTGTCTGTGAATGTTTATCAGTATTTGTTCAATAAAGGTCCATCCCCACAGTAAATCACAACACCATGGAAACTAGTCCACGAGGTCAAGAAACAGAGGCAGAGAGAGAGAGAGAGAGAGAGAGAGAGAGAGAGAGAGAGAGAGAGAGAGAGAGAGAGAAACCCTGCAAATGTGAGTGAAAGAGAAAACATAACAAGCAGCTGTCAGTTGTGTGCGCTTCACTCCTGACAGCCTCTCTTTGAACGGTTCTTATCAGCTGGGCTTTATTCTGTGAAGCCAGAGAGTTTTCCAGCTTTCTGACAGTGCTTACAGACCAACAAGACTCATCAGGTTTGTGTGTGTGTGTGGTTGTGTGTGTGTGTGAACAGCGTGACGTGTGTGAGTGTGTGCTGTCTCTGGCAGACTCCTCAGATCAGCAGCCTGTCCTTACTGTGTGTGTGACAGGAGAACCGGCCTGATCAATACACACTCCTGGCACCGAACACCCCTCACCCAGAGCCCCCTCAGCCCGGCCTGCCCTGGTCTTAATGATATGTGGCCTCCTTATGCCCTGCGGCCAGAGACCCCGGATAACCCCCACCACACATATACACAAAATAAACACACTGAAAGGATAGCGGATAAAGTCACTTGTGCAGATATTTCTTAACAGAAAGAAGTTTTGTACAAAGGCAAGATGTATGATTATTATTTAAAATATTCATATGCATGTGTGATCAAAATATTGTCTATTATAACCGTATTACATAACATGTATTCATCCATCCATCCATCTATCTATCTATCTATCTATCTATCTATCTATCTATCTATCTATCTATCTATCTATCTATCTATCTATCTATCTATCTATCTATCTATCTATCTATCTATCTATCTATCTATCTATCTATCTATCTATCTATCATCTATCTATCATCCGTCCATCCATCCATCATCTATCTATCTATCTATCATCCATCCAAAACATCCATCCATCCATCCACCCATCATCCGACTGTCCATCCGTCCATCATCCATCTATCTATCTATCTTTCTATCTATCATCTGTCCATCCATCCATCATCTATCTATCTATCTATCTATCTATCTATCTATCTATCTATCTATCTATCTATCTATCTATCTATCTATCTATCTATCTATCTATCTATCTATCTATCATCCATTCATCCATCCATCCATCCATCCATCCATCTATTCATCCATCCATCCATCTATCTATCTATCTATCTATCTATCTATCTATCTATCTATCTATCATCCATCCATCCATCCATCCATCCATCCATCCATCCATCATCCATCCATCCATCCATCCATCCATCCATCCATCCATCCATCCATCCATCTATCATCCATCCATCCATCCATCCATCCATCCATCCATCCATCCATCCATCCATCCATCCATCCATCCATCCATCTATCTATCTATCTATCTATCTATCTATCTATCTGTATGTCTGTCTGTCTGTCGTTCTGTTGTTATATCATTCAGTCATTCATTCTATCTGTCATTCTATCTACAGCATCCATCCATCCCTCTATCCTTGTTGATAATTATCATGCATGCAATTGTTGTGACCATATTAGACTAAATTAAACATTTGTTTGTTTGTTTTTATGCATTTGTCATTCTGCAAGAGCATTTGTGACAAAACACCTAAAATAAATGATATTATATATTCACATACATTTAATCAACAAAAAAAAATAATTAAACAACAAAAAAATTTACAGTATCAATTACCAATTTCCATCCAGCTATATGAATATATGCATAGACCAATTATTCCAGAGGGTGATTTTAAAATTGGTCCCCTGGTTCAAATTCTACATAGAAAGTCCAAAAATTCAACACAGAGAGTCAAAAACACTGTGTGACATTTCAGTTCAAAGCCTTGTTCTTTCCTCTGGTTCAGAATGGATTGTTATCGCACACAGTAACCCACCCTGTGATAATTATCGTCAATAATTTATGCAGGCGGGCAGTAGATGGTGTTTTTTAAATGGGGTTGCTGTCTGCAGTCGTGCTCTGCCTGCTCCTGCTCATTTAGCTGGCTTTAATGTGCCATCTACCATTATCTATATGAGTCTTCTGTGCTTGTTTTTCACCGCTGTAGTTTTGTGCAAAGGGGCCAGTTTTCTTCCCCCTCTCTCTCTCTCTCTCTCTCTCTCTCTCTCTCTCTCTCCTCCTTTCCCTCCCTCCCTCCCTCCCTCCATTCTCTCAGACTCTCTCTGGCTTCGTTTTTTGTTTTTTCTCTCTTGTGTTTTTCTTCTTTGTGTTTCCATGTCACCCTTGTTACTTCACTATCACTCTGTGTTTTTTTTTCCTCACCCTCTCTGTTCACATAAAACCATACTTTTAAAAACCATATGATGGCTTAACTTTATGATGTTTTTTATACCATGGTAATATTTTTTTACATGTACCATGGTCATACTTTCTAATGCTGTTGAAATTACATTTTTAACATTTCTTTTAGACAAAACAAATTACAGATTTGATATACAAGTTACATACATCAGTACTGCATAATAAATAAATAATAATTTTTGGGTTTTCGATATTTTCACACACCTATATTCAAGATAAATTATCTAAAAAATGCAGAGGTTGAGATATTTTTACTGGAAATAAGGCAAGCCATTTAGCTTAAATTGTTCCCAGAGTTAATCGTCGTAATTGAATTTTTACTGGTAAGAATTGAATTAGAGAACTCTATAATTGTGTAATTCAATTGTTACTAGTAGTGCTGTCAAAATTAGCACATTAACAAATTTTTTTTTTTTTTTTTAGTTTAACACGTTAAAAATATTTAATGGAATTTATATCCGTTTGTTTCTGTCATTCTTGGGCTTTTACATTATGTGATCTCTCTCTTAGTCATGGAAATGATTTTAAACCATTCAAACGACAAGAGAGAACACGCTGTCTGTTAATGTCCTGACGAGGCCGCACAAGTCACAAGTTCTCTTTCGCGCTTGAACGAACAATAACACATAGAATTATGCCAAAATGCCAATTTGGACGAGTATTCTCATAAGAGCAGTCATAAATTAGTTAAATAACGTCTTAAAGAGACAGCCGCCTAATGAACCATTTGCTGTAATGTCTGTCATTAATGTTAATTAAAGAACAAAGGTAACAGAGAAATGTGTAGCTTCAATAAGTGCAGATAACTTATTCAATTTTATGTTAGATGGGTAGGTAAATATGACATTTATTATGATTGGTTTATGTGAAGATTGTTTTAAGTTAAACAACTTAAAAGTTTTTTCAATTTGAAAGACATCATAAAAAGATACCATTACAACAAATATTTAAAATAAACTGTCTTTAAGTTGTTTCTACATTAATTTGGAGAGTAACTATGAAATTCTCACAATTAATTAAAACTTTGATTGAAATTAATCGTGATTAATTATCGTAAAAATGCAATGACGACGAGTAATGCTGGGAAAGTTTTAAGCTGAAAAGTCTTGCCATAATTAAGACTCATAAATAATGTGATTTTTTTCTTTTGCAGCCAATGCAGACATCAAAATCTTCAAATACTGACCACTTAACCAGCCTGTTCAACATATTGGTCTTTCAATACATATTGGAGCAATTGCTTTTTCAGTATTTTGCACAATTTATCCATGTATTATTTGCCGCCTTTCCCAAAAGATGCATTTAAAGTGTGAATGTCTTTATATGCTTGTGGACTGAAACACATGCAGTTGTTAGGCTGCTAAATTGATGGCTGTTGGTGCACTTACCTCAACCGTGCTGTTTTCTGCTCAGATCTCTAGTGGTATTTGTCTGTTTCAGGCGTTCAAGCGAATGTGTTCGTCTTGTTTTCCTGCTGTACTGCGTTTGATGTCTGCTGTAACAGTTTCTCTTTATGAACGCGCAGGCCCTTTCAGGCAAAGTGGTGATAAAGAAGGAGCGATAGTGGACAAGAAGGCTGTTTTTGAGCTGAAATGAGGCCGAATACTGTCAGAGGGTTTGCTGGCTCTCACTCTTGAGATGTGCTGAGGTTCCTGTTGTCTGAATCGCAGTCTGCCCGGGCAAAACGTGAGCGATTCTGCCAGCTTGCTGCACGCTTTGTGCTGACAAAGACTTTTTATGACAAAAGACACACATTTTTTAGCTGCCTAAGAGAAGTGTTAGCTGGAGGGAACGTGTGTTTGTGTTGGGGAAATGGAGGGAAAGAAAGACAGAAAGAGAGGCAGAACATGAAAGCTTGTTTTCCAGAGTAAATCCACCAGTTGCACATCAGACGTTATTAATGTGTTATTAAAGACGTTTTCCTAAAAGAGAAGACGTACTGCGTGCTTTCAGGCTCTTTTTGTTGTCATTTAAATTAGGGGCTCTTCAAATCTTACCGTTTGTTGGTGCAGAAGTACTAAGCGAATTCAAGGTTTCTTACAGTCTGACATTTCTCTTCCCTCTCTCACACCCATGAAAGAGGCGCTCTCGGATCATTTTGCCTTCCTTTGGCACTACGAAAGTTCAGGGTCAGCATTGACTGAAAATGATACACTCTCCCAGGGGAATCTGTGCACTTTCCAAAATGTAAATCGCACCTCAGAAAAGAAGCATGCTCGTTTATGTGTGTGTAAGCGTGCGAGTGTGTGCGAGCCGGCTCCCCTGCTGTTCTCTAAGCTAGCGCTGCTCACCTTTAAACAGCACAACAATAATCAATGGGCCGTTATTAATGATAAAAGTCATTTATGTACACAGTTCTGGCCTCCCGCAGGGCTCGATACGACTTTGTAGTTGTGGAGAAGCATTTGTGCTTGATCTGTGCTCTGTATTGGATTCTTCAGCAGGGCAGCCAGTCTGACTGCGGTCCTCTCCAGAGCACCGGCGAGGCTATCGGCTCAATCGCACAGCGGATTGATCCAACCTTTCAGAAAATATGGATGTGCTCGATGCCAAATGAATTCAGCAGGACTGCTGTAATATGGGCGTATCTTTACTTCAACCATTGTGAACTGAAAATCACTGAGGCAAAATGTTTGATTATATTGACTGAATTGTTGATGGTCAAGCGTTCCTCTCAAATGCACGGGACATTTGGTTTCTAACCGGAGAGAAATGGATTATCGGTATCGGGAGTTAAATCTCCTCTTTCTGAAAATATTATCGGATTCCAAATCACAGAAAAGGACGCTGTACGAAATATTAAGTGTAGGGACATTAAACTTTTAGATTTGTTCAAAAACAGACTACCAAACGAGAAGGCAGTTTATTATGACGTCTTGTTTTGGATCAAATCTAAAGCAGATTTGCATGGACATCATGGAGAAGGCAATCCCATAATGCATCATAATTAGCTTATCCAAGATGGCGGAAAAAAGTGTAATTCAATACTGGAACAATAAGTACTGTCAAAATTAGCATGTTATGCTATACTCTAAAAAAAATAGTGCTATATGGCACTAAAATAGGTTCTTGGCTCGTAATCATTGGGGAACCACACAATATCTTTAAAGGTGCTCTACAACAGAGGTTTTCAAACTTTATGATGCCAAGGACCCCCATTTCCATAATTAAATTGGCTATATACACTTAAAGTTGGATGTATAAACCTGAAGAAGAACATTTTCTATAAAAAAAAAACTTTTTATAAGCAAATTACACAATAAATGTACGTAAACAGTTTCCGCACTGCATTAGGAATACTGCCTTACAACCCGAGTGAGCAAGATAAAGGGGACTATAGTGAGAAAAACTCCCTAGAAAGATAAGAAGCAAACATATTATACGACAAGAAATGTTTGGTACACTTTATCTTTTTTTGCTTCGTCTTTTTATTCAATGAAATGTTCTGGTGACCCCTTAGAACCCCTTTCTGGAGGACCTCAAAGACCCCTGCTCTATAGCACCTTTGTCAAATGGAGAACCCATAAGAGGTGCCATATCGCATTTTATTTCTTCATCAAAAATAGTGCTAAACAGCACCAACAGTGGTTCTTTGGCTTGTAAAGAACCTTTAAAGGGGCTTAAAATGTTCTTGGTACAGCAGTGATGCTATTTAGAACCTTAACCACCCCAAGGAACCATTGAAAAACCGCTGAAGAAACATACTGGGGCTTAACAGGTTCTGTACTACCCCTTTTCCACCAAGGCAGTGCTGGTGCGGAGCCAGAGTCTAGTTTCAAACCGGTTCTTTGTCTTTCCACACACAAAGCACCAGCTCTGAACCAAGAAAAGTGGTTCTTAAGTAGCACCAAAACATTGCTGGTCTAGAGGTAAGAACCGCTTGCATCAGCGGCTATGGATGGGGTTACCATGACCAACAAGAGAAACACAAACTTGTGACTGCCATTTTTGATATAGCAGCTAATCGTGCTAATAGCTAATCGATTGTAATCTCCATCTATACAAATCACGGTGAGCTGCACGGATGCGTTGGATTCGTTGTGTTTTGATGCTGATGTAGAATCGTAAAGCCATGAGCATCAAAAGTAACGCAACAGTCACCATTGTTGATGGAAGGCTTGTTCGAGATGCATCGGTGCTCTGCAGACCAATCACCTTAAGACATCAAAGTACAACAAGAGCATATGATATCATTATGTTTTTGTATCACTCATGCAGTATTTTGATATCATACGCGCATCGGTCCACGCAGCACTGATGGATCTCGAACAAGCCTGGTTTGTTTCAGTGTTTGTGTTTCCCACTGGATCTGTGGTGGCTCTCTAGCATGTGGAAAGGCAAACCGGTTCTTAGAAGGCTCGTCAGTCGAACCAACTCCGAACTGGCACTAGTACTGGCTCTGAACTAGCACCCGGTTCATTCTGGTGGAAAAGGGGTATATGGTCATCCCGTACCACTGAAGCAGATTTGGTGCAATACAGCACCAGAACTTTTAGTACTATATAGCACCTTTTTTATATCATTATTTTTTCAGTTTAACGCATTAAAAATATTTAACACAGCATCACATTTTTTCTGTCATCCTTTGGCTAGCGTTACATTAGCCTATATGATCACATTGTTGTTATTCATTTAAATGCTTTTAAACTATTTAAGCGCAACAAGAAAAAAAAAGAAAGTCTGTGAATGTCCTGACTGCACACACACAGGAGGCACAGAAAGATGCGTGCCAACTGCGGAACCGGGTCCACCGGACTCGGGATGGAGGGAGCCTTACGCTTCCTCTTCCGTTTAGGAACCACAGGTGCAGGAACCACAGGCGCAGGGACCACTGCATCTCTCTAGCCACCTGGCGAGCGAAATAATCCACCGCCTCCTTGAAAGAGCTAGAATCCAGAGCTCTCATCACTCCCACTCGAATGGTTTGTCCAGAGCATAGTTAAAAAGGTCTTTAAAAGCCGAGTCACTAAGTGTTGGACCCTTTGCAGTACTGCAAAATCTCAGGGCGAACTTTCTAATATCCATCCCTTCCTGGCGAAGTAATTGCAACACTCTAAAATGTAAAATCCTCTCAAACTGAGGACAGGTGTTGAGAGGTTCCCGAATTGAGTCTTTCCTCTGCTGAGTCCTAGACATGGCCGGATTGTTCTGTCACATTACAACTAAAGAATACTAGGGTGAGAACTCATTTGCAGAGGAAAAGGTGATTTATTTACAAAATAAACATAAATACAAAATAAAACCCATGAGGGGGCAACATAAACTAGAAATAACAAAACAAACTGAAAACATAACAAACAGAACTCAGGAGAAACGTCTCGGGTTATAAATATAACCCATGTTCCTTGAGAGGGAACGAGACACTTTGGGGTACGCCCCAAGCGTGCCGCTCCTGAAGCTTGAATGAAAAAAGGCCAATCCTGATTGGTGTTGCGTCATGACGTAGCAAGTGACGGCATACCCGGAAGATACAAAGGGACGCCGGCACACAGCATAGTTAGCTTGCTGCGATGAAGCGAGCGGTCTGACGATAGGTGTGGCGGCGAGGCGCGCAGTGTCTGCGTTCCTCTCAGGAACATGGGTTATATTTATAACCCGAGACGTTCCCTTTATCGAGGGAACTCGCATTGCGTCATCGTAGATGACACTTTGGGGAACGAGTACCCACTATGCCACACCAATCGTAACCAATACTGTGAAGACAATACTGGGCACACTCAGGAGGCGAGTACTCTAGCGCCTGGCATCGCCGGGAGGTGTAGACTGTAATACCTGATGAAGGTGTGTGGAGCGGCCCACCCTTTCTTGGGTGGACCAAAACACACCAATAACTGGTCTGACTTCCTCCACTGTGCAGACTTCTCCAAGTAAATCCTCAATGCCAGAAACTGGGCAGAGGAGGTGAAGTCTGCCCTCTTCCGCCGTCACATGAGGCAGGGGATGGAATGCCTGGAGAACCACCCACCGTACTGTGTTAGATGGCACCTTGGGCACATAGCCCAGGGTCGGACGCAAGATGGCCTTAACTCCACCTGGGCCAAACTCCAAGCAAGTTGGCGTGATTGCCAACGCTTGGAGGTCCCCCACTCTCCTCAGAGAAGTGATAGCAAGAAGAAAGGCCACCTTGAGCGTCAGGTTCTTGGCCTCAGCCACCTCCAGTGGCTCGAAGGGGGCCTCAGCCAACCCCTCAAGCACTACCGCCAGGTCCCAGGTTGGGACCCTGGAATGAGCCACAGGCCTCATCCTCCGCGCCCCTCGGAGGAACCGAACAACCAACTAGTGCCTTCCCAGCGGTCCATCACCTATAGGTGTGTGGAAAGCCCCAATGGCAGCCACGTTCACCTTAAGTGTGGACGGGGTAAGCCCGGCAGAGAAACGATCTTGGAGAAACTCTAGCATCGAAGCCACTGTGCAGTTAACTGGGTTCACCTCACACTCTCTACACCAAGTGGAGAACACATTCCACTTTAGGTTGTACAGCCTCCTGGTGGAAGGAGCTCTGGAGCTGAGCAGGGTCTCCACAACACCTGCTGAAAGACCCTCCTCTATGAGCTGTGCCCCCTCAGGGGCCAGATCCATAGGTTCCATAACTCTGGCCGGGGGTGGAATATCGTGCCCCCCGCTTGAGTCAGCAGATCCCTCCTCAGAGGTCTATGATGTCGGAGAACCATACTCTGGACAGCCACCGGGGTGCTACTAAGAGCAGGCTGGCGCCCTCCCGGCCACGTCTGTGTCATGGCATCCAGGCCCAACGGGATGCCTGAGGGAGAACCACAGTGGACAGTGGGACGTCTCTCGAGACGCAAACAGATCCACTTCCACCGGGCCGAACCTCATGCATATGGCCTCCACCACCTCGGGATGGAGACGCCACTCCCCGGGCCTCAGCCCCTGCCTCGACAGGATGTCTGCTCCTGATTTTGGTCCCCGGGGATGTACATCGCCCTGAGGGATTACAGTTTCCCCTGGGACCACAGGAGGACCTGATGTGCCAGTCTGCACAGAGGGCGTGACCTCAGACCCCCTTGATGATTTAGATATGATACCACGGCAGTATTGTCGGATCGTATCAGGACATGTTGGCCGCGGAGGTCCGGGAGAAAGCTCCTCAGAGCCTTGTAGACCACTTTTTTTATCGAACACGGCCAGCCGCGAGCGCAGCACTCTCAGTGGCAGCTTATCACATTCACCGCAGGCCGCCCCCTCGAGAGCGGTGTGAGAGCTGGTGTGTGTCCGTGCCAGACATAAAACGCGGACAGGGAGGCACACACCGTCTGAATTGCTTGCTCGCCATCATCTAATATATATATATATTGTTTCCTACGGGACAAACAACACCAAATAGACGACAAACACAGAGCGCTAACACTGAAGAGCAAAAAGCTAACTATGCTGTCCCTTTGTATCTTCCGGGTATGCCGTCACTCGCTATGTCATGACGCAACACCAATCAGGATTGGCCTTTTTTCATTCAAGCTTCAGGAGCGGCACACTGGGGGCGTACCCCAAAGTGTCATCTACGATGATGCAGTGCGAGTTCCCTCGATAAAGGGAACCAGGAGACGTAAACGTCACAATGATCCGACAAAGACTAACCCTGCGTCCCAATTCGCATACTATCCATACTAAATAATTATTCGAAAGGAGAATTTGTATGTCCCAAATCATAGTATGTTGATAAGAGTATTCCAAAGATACCCGGATGGTCTGCTATTTTTTGGTCAGAATTCGAAGTACAGATCGACGCACACTCTAACGGCTGATATTGCCCACAACCTATTGCGCGAGTTGGACCCGGATAAAAAAAGTGTTAAAAAACTACAAACATGACGGATGTGTGAGTCCGACAGTTAAGTAGAGAGGTTTAGATAAAGGGGTTTGAGTCATCAATTATCCGTATTTAACCAGACAAAAAGATATTTATTCAATGTTATCCACATTATATTTCACCTGCAGCAGCATTGTGAACTTTTGTAATGATACGTTTGCCCATTAACTTTTGTTTAACTGCAAACGCATGAGGAGAGTCTCTGCATTAACGACCCACACATGGCAAATCAACATGCTACTACATTTCTCTCCGATACGGTAGGAAGTTAAACAGAACGTGGAGGATTTGAACTGTGATGAGATGATTGACAGGGCAGTTTAAACGGAGACCGGAGGCACGTGACTAAGCGACAGAGTCCATTATAGATGACGAACTAGTATGTCCCAAAGCTTGCATAATCTTCTGTTACACACTCAAAAGTATGTACTTTTTCTTCACAAAAAGAGTACATACTTTTAGGTGGTAGTATAAGTAGGCGAATTGGGATGCAATGTAACAAACACAAGGAGCTTATAAGGGGAAACTAATCAAGGGGGAACAGGTGGGTGAAATCAAAGTGTAATCAGATAACAAGGGGGAGGGATCAGACAGGACAGGCATGGAACAATCTTAGAATGATTCATGTGGAACTAAAGACATAATTTAGCTTTGCATTATCAATAATAAACTACATTTTAATTGAAAATAATATTACTGTACACTGTCAGAAAAAAAGGTACATTGCTGTCACTGGGGCGGTACCCTAAGGTACAAAACCGAAAAGGTACTAATATGTACCTTTAAGGTATTAATATGTACCTTTAAGGTACTAATATGCATTCTTAAAGTACTGATATGTACCTTTAAGGTACTAATATGTACCATTTAGGGGTGAGTAAGGTACAATGATGTACCTTTTCACTTTTGTACCTTAGGGTACCGCCCCAGTGACAGCACTGTACCTTTTTTTCTGAGAGTGTATTTTTGATAAGTGCAGCCTTGGTGGGCAAAAAAAAAAAAACAACAACTTTTGAACAATGTATTTATTGCGATGATGAAAAGTATTTTTTCTTATTAAATATTTACTATTGCATGTTATCAAATCACTCATCTGCGAAGCTGAGTTAAACAAATGACATACTACAACCCATAGAGCAAGTCATGTGATCCACAGGCAGTGGTAGAACTAATCAACCAGTTTGTACAACCCCTATTGTGTGCATGGTGTATAAATGAAAAACTATAAAAGAAAGACAGACACTGAAAGGAAATTACACTGGCTGAGCATAAATCATATTAATTATAAGGCAACACCATATTAAGAACTCGTGGAGGGAAAATGAAATGATCAAAGCTCATCTCTTGCTGGAGTTAATGAAAATACTAATTACCTGATGATAAACTGAGAGTACAGAGAGGGAGAGAAAGGGAGCGCATTTGTAGTAATCGAAAGGTAATAAAGTTTCCATTTTATGCTGAGTCATTCTGTTTGACTGGTTAATTGAGCATCACTGCACAGATTTTATTGGTCAATTACATCCCAGCATCTGATGACTCAAACTGTACCATGCTTAATTATTTATTACTTATGGATACTTTCAGTCCTGGATGCTAATTACAGTGATTTTACCACAAGTAAAGAATGTCCTAAAACCTCCTTAATCAGAGTAAAATCACTGTAACATGTGGTCTACTGCTGTGGGAACAGCGATATGATAAAGAAACCAACATTTAATTAATAATAATATTCAGAATATACTAAACAGTTGACATTATGCAACATAATTGGCAGATTCATACAAAATGTGCCACGTACACTCCTATTCAAAAGTGATTTTTATGTCTCTTTTGCTCACTGCGGCTGCATTTATTTTAAAACAGTAATATTATGAAATATTATAACAACTTGTCTTCTTTGTGAATATATTGTAGTTTATTCCTGAATTTTCAGCATCATTACTCCAGTCTTCCTCCAGTGTCATGTGATCCTTCAGAAATCATTCTGATATGCTGATTTGCTGCTCAAGAAATGTTTCTTATTATTATAATAAATGTTGAATCAGTTGTGCTGCTTAATATTTAAAAATGTATCAACATTTTGCAACAGTTTCACATATGATTAATTCAGTGAGATTTTAGTGTCTGCTTTATTGTGTTTTTCAATGCGCATTACTGGAGGGTTTTAGTGCAGTTGATGTGATAGTGAGGTTTTCTAGTCGCTGCCTTCAATCAAGAAATACACTCCACCACACACACACACACACACACACACACACACACACACACCTAGATCATCTCTGCAATCATCTCAGGAACCCTCTCATGCTGTCTTTGTTTAATTTGCAGTTAATATCAGATTTTGCCCCCATTGATTTCCTCTCTGTGTTTTCACTCTAAATAATTCAGTGACATTCTTCACCTCTCTGTATGTCTCTCTCTCTCTCTCTCTCTCTCTCTCTCTCTCTCTCTCTCTCTCTCTCTCTCTCTCTCTCTCTCTCTCTCGCTCGGTCGCTCTCTGTATAGTCATTTAATGCTCAATAAGTGGGTTAAAATTGGACAATGGTGGATGGGAGCGTTTTGACGTGTGGCGGTGTGGATTTTGTCCCCTAGAGGAGGTGCGTGGATGGGGGTGTCGGGGGCAGTAATATGGGGGAGCTGTGTAAATTTAGACAGACGACAGAGCACCACAGTCAATCAGAGCAATCAAGACATACATCAATAGTGGTTTCCCCTGTTTGAGCAATGGATAATGGACAGAGAACAGAGAGAGAGAATATAGTGAGGCTGAAGTCAACAACTTCACACAACAATCAGCGGTGCTCAAAAACTATTCACGGTTATAGAGGCTACAGTATTTTACTTTAAAATGACATGAAATGTCCCGTTAGATTTAGTACAGTTTTCAGCATAAAGAGTTAGGGAACTTTTAGGGAAGTCTTTTACTGTTAAAATCCGGATCATTTTAGTGCATGTCAGACGGTCCACTGATGATGTTTTCGGTGTCAATCTGACCTCTCATTCACCTTCATTTCCTGCCCTCACCCTGACAGCTTGATCAGGTCGACCGGCGTTAGGGGAGCGTTGGGGGAGTGCTGGGGCGGCGTTGCGAGAGCGTGAGGGCAAATCCAGCTCACCGGGGCTCCAGCCTTACCTGTCAGTCTCAGGCATCAGGGGGGGCTCGAGGTGTCCCTGGTGGCCTCTGGTTAGAGACAGTTCTCACTCCCGATGACCCGCGGCCGTCTCGCTCAGGCACAGAACCGACATGCTAATCAATGATGGTCTGTCAGGATGACGGGCTGATAAGACGAGACGAAAATGACTGGGAATGAACTGCAGCCGCGTGTGTGTTTCAGGGTGTTGCAGGTGTCTGCTCTGGTTTGGTCCTGCCGTGCGAAGGAGTGCTGGGAAAGTGATGCTATATTTGGCCAACGATTTCCTTCACGTGTGCAGTCTGAGGGGTTTGTCAGAATTCATGTGTTTAACGTGCACAATAACAACGGCATGTAGAGGAAATGCTCAAAGATGTATCTGTATATCGTGAGTGTAATCCTCGGTGTGTGTGTGTGTGTGTGTGTGTGTGTGTGTGTGTGTGTGTGTGTGTGTGTGTGTGTGTGTGTGTGTGTGTGTGTGTGTGTGTGTGTGTGTGTGTGTGTGTGTGTGTGTGTGTGTGTGTGTGTGTGTGTGTGTGTGTGTGTGTGTGTGTGTGTGTGTGTGTAACAGGATCTAATGGATGATATTTCAGTCTGGCAGAAGGATGTTAATGAGATCACAGTCACCCTCACAAATATCCACACATTCTTAACAAAAAATTACCACAAAACATAGACTTCTGTTGTTTCTGTTTTGATTTATTACAGACTAACCCTATCCCCCTTAATACAAAACATTTATTTGTCTCTAAATTTTTCCACTTTGTGAACCCACTCCAACAGACATTCTATATAAGCTATAATGGGACAATTGACAGACCCAGCACACATTTGTTTTTCTGTGATGTTTAATTTCCTCTAACCCTAAACCTAACACTGCCAGAAGCCATTTTGCATTTTTATTAAATGGGACTTACTATTTTTCAGTCTTAATTGTGTGTGTGGGCTCTACTAGAATAGATTTTCATGGCTGAATGTTCAGCATTCAGCAGTTGTTGCAGCACCTCTCTTGCCAGTTTGTCTGTAGTCTCGCGTAGCCAGACCTTCAGACTGACAGCAGAAGGTCTGGACTCTATCGCAGCTTTCATTGGTCAAGGACCGCCCAAGAGGACGTTTGACTGACATGTGATTCCAACCAATCACAGTTTGTTTTGTTCCACGTTATGTTTAGGGCCGTGGAAAAAGTCCCTGCAATAACAGACCGGCGTACATCTAAATGATTAATTCAAGAACGTTTACTGTGCAAGTTTCCTGCAACAATGGAGCCACGAACTTCACATATTTTGAACTTCACGACGAATCCAGTGTTTAGTCGATCCTGGTAAATGCTCATTGGAATTGGAAGGTCATTTCAGGCTTTACATTCCTCACTACGAATATCTGCAAAATTACCTACACACAAAAATCATTCTTTTAGTAAAAATCACAACTCTTCACAGATTTTGGCTTTAAGCCTTTTATTTTGAGTATGCATACATTGCACATACAGTATAGCAAGATTTTTATGGGTCAATTCAATATAATCGTCCTGACACACAAACTGCCACAGATCAAAACAAACACTGTTAGTCTGTTGCTGACATTGGAGACATGATCAATTATTAATGAACTTCTTCTTAATAACTACCCAAATATTTAAAATATTGTTATTTAATAATTCATGCTCAGAATATGAATGCATGCACAAACTCATGAATGATGTCACAGAGTTCAACAAACAAAACAGAAATATATTTTATTCATTCTATAAACATTAAACTAAAGCAACATTTTTGTGTTTTATGAAGAAAATATGAATGATGGTTGTCAGACCGTTGCTGTGCATTGACTGTTCTGAGTGGATGTTAACCAGTTGCTAGGGTGTTCTGTTTGGTTGCATGGGCTTTGCTAGGTGGTTTAATGATTCAAGTCAAAAGAGCTATCTTTTAAAACGATACAGTCCTCTTTTTTTTCAGCTGAAGTGTGCATAGCAGCCGCAAAGGGGGCGCTCACGAGCACCCTTCTTTAAGCTTAAATAACGAGTGAGACACCCTACGGTCTTGTGGACTTAACGGACATGCACACTCAGCGGCCATTGTAAGTCCACAAGACCGAAAGTACACATGAAGTGTGCCCTTTGGGACAGGGCCTAAATGTCCTGAATTTCTGCTCCGGAGGCTTCCTCAACACGTGACACGAACAGTTAAGATGTCATCATTTTCTTTGATGTCATCAAGTCCTCATACTTTAGAATTGCTTTAGTGGATTTGCTTTGTCAGCGCAGACAACAGCGTCTTTTCGTCAGGCCGACATCATAAACCAAACTCTTCTAGTCTCAGCAACAATTACAGTGTTTGAGTGTCAAAGTAGACATTGTTTGCGTACAGCCAATGAAGAGAATAGGTTGGCATTATGCAAATGAGTTACAAACCTTTGTAGGTTCAAACAGGAAGTAAGACTGCTGACGACTCATTTCAGTCAATGAAGAATCGATAGATTTTTTTTATTTGTTGTGCCCTTTGATCTTTAAAACTTTGCAGACCTTTTACATTCACAAACAGCGTTATTACACATCAATGGTTCCCAACCACGTTCCTGGAGGCCCCCCCAACATTGCACATTTTGCATGTCTCCTTTGTCTGACACACCCACATCAGGTCTTGGAGCCGCTACTAATGAGCTGATGACCTGAATCAGATGTGTTTGATTGAGGAGACATGCAAAATGTGCACTGTTGAGGGGCCTCCAGGAACGTGGTTGGGAACCACTGCGTCTACATGATAGGTAATTTGATTTTATTTTCGTTTTCTTAATTTGAGGAACGTAAGCAAGACATTCTTAGAACATTTGGTTATCTGAGACAATAATCATTCATGCATATTCATACCCTAACCCTAACCTAACCCATGATTTTGTCATGTTTTGAGATGATTCATCTCTCAAATAGCAAATAAGTGTTGAGCATGCTGACTGACAATGCTAAAATACACATCTTACTCTTAATGCTCTCTCTGTGTGTGTCTGTCTCTAATTCTCTCCGGGTGCTGTAAATGAGTTGGGCTAACCTCTCTGACCACGTTCTTTCCTGTCTCTGCTGAACCACACATCTCATAAAATATTTAATGTGCTCGGGAGTGACCGACCTCTCTTCTCCTCTCTTCTTCTTTTCAATTCATTTTTTCCACCCATCTATTCCACTGTCCCTGTCCTGTCAAGTTCACTCCTGTCCGTGGCCTGATCCTCTCCTCCAATGCATTGTTCTTAAAGAAACAGTTCACTCAAAAACGACCAAATCACATGACACCTAGTGTTACTGGCTGAGGCTGGTCACACAAAATTACATTTTCAGAAGAATCATCGACAGCTCCTTTGAATATAATGTTCATAGTGACCACTATGCTTCAAAAAGAATCAGTTGAGTCAATGACTCAGTGATTGATTCATAAAGACAGAGGCTTCAACTGAAATCGCATATTTCTCTACTATATAGTAGGTGAAAAACAATATGTGACAAAAGCAGTATATCCAGATTCACAAAAGAGTAGGAAAAAAGTATGCATACGATGGATCTATACATGTATCCCATGAGGCCACGGGAGAGGATTTGTGAATGGGAGTAACTGACGTTGATAAGTCACATGATAACGACAACAGGGTGAATGTTGTATGTCTAGATTACATTCATACTATATAGAGTGAACTCTTTTACTGGTCATGATGTAATTACTCATTCAAAATAAGTACCTATATGCGATTTCCGAATCAGTTTTTGTTTGAATGAATCATTCAGTGACAGACTACACACTACTAGCATACTACTTTTACTATTTTTACCATATCTTTATATGACAGAAATATAAAGGATAGTATGCTAGTGTTTGATTCCAAATTGACCATATTTTGCTCCTGGAATGAATTTGAACTAATCATTTGAGTAAATGGCTCTCATAAAGGCTCCATGTTTCATTCCTAAATAAATCAATGATTTTAGTAAATGACTCAATGACTTGTTTTGTTCCTTGAATGAAACAGTGGCTATGTATGAAATCGCAAACTGTTGAGTAGGTACTTACTTTGCGAGCTCTAAAGGAGTATGTTCTATATAGTATGAATGAATGTGTGTAGTATGAATGTAATCTGGACGTACTACATTCGCCATGTTGTCATTATCATGTGACCTACCAGTGTCAGTTACATCTTTTCACTGCCATTCACAAATCCTCTCCCATGGCCTCATGGGATAGTAAAGTGTCCATCAGATGCTCACTTCAGAATCTCGCCAGTAGTAGGTCATTCGGGTACTTTTTGCCTACCCTTTTGTGAGAGCTGTGATTTCAGACATACTCTTTTGTTGCATACTGTTTTTCTCCTTCTATGGAAGTATGCGATTTCCAATGCAGCCAGTGTGTTTCAACGAATCATTTGAGTAAATGACTCACTCATAAAATTTCAAATTGTTGCATCCTCGTTTCCTTTCCTCCTCGAGCGTCACTTCAAAGCGTCATCAGCCCTTATGTTGTTGAAGTTTGACTATTTAAGATATTCATAAATAATAATAAAGCAAGATGTCCTGTTGAAATATGTGTGATACTTGGTTTATTTAAACTGCAAAGGTAAAGCATAAATTAAAATGATTGTGACTGATGTGAAGGGGGAGGAGAATTTATACGTGCATCAGGCTTCTCGACAAGAAAGACTTCCGAATAGGATACGCCCGTGCATCCTCACTCACCGCTCCTCTGGATGCGTCCTCACTCTTCGTTTCTCGCCTCCTCCTTCAAGATGGCTAACTTTGATCGGTTTCTGGGTCACAGGCTGGAGGACGGAGGAGCGAGGACCTGAGGAAGCATCAAATTGAGTATTGCGAAAGCACCCCATCACTTGTTTTGTTCCTCCAATGTGCTTGAACGAATCAGTTGAATAAATGATTCAATGACTCACTCATAAAGAAATGGCCACTTGTTGCCACCTACTGGTGTAATGGTGCACCTGCAGATATAACCAGCATATAAACAAGGATCAGGAAAAAAAAACTGCTTTATATTTAAAATCACTACCTTTCAAATATGCTGGGTTGGTTGCATTTTTTAATGACTCTCTTGTGATATATTACAATTCAACAGAACTGTTTCTATTTGAATATATTGTAAAATGTAATTTATTCCTGTGATCAAAGCTGAATTTTCAGCATCATTACTCCAGTCTTCAGTGTCACATTATCCTTCAGAAATCATTCTAATATGCTGATTTGCTGCTCAAGAAACGTTTTTTATTATTATCAATGTTGAAAACAGCTGTGCTGCTTCATATTTTTGTAAAAACTGTGATATCTTTTTTTATTAATAAGAACTTTATTTATTTATTTATAGATTAACAATTGTGGTTGCTACTGTTTTTATAAAAATAAAATCTGACAGAAGATTCTTCAAAACTCTTTTTTATTTACCGAGCAGAAATAACAGTATGCAGGTTTCTTGTCCTCTCTGAATTCCCTATTTTCCTCCCCTCTCCTATCTTCTTATTTTCTGAACATCTTCTAGCACTCATCATCTCTTCATCTGTTTTCACATGACCTCTCCAGCCCCTCATCTCCTGCTCTCTCTCATCATCCTCATCTGCATGTCTGAGGTCACATCTATGATGCTCAAGTTATTCTGATGTCATGTCCATCGGCTGAGGCTGACCTCAGACTGCAGGACATTCCATCCTATTTCATTCCTCTTTTTTTGCATATGGTTCGGCATTCTAGCACAGTGCCACCAGATCTGCGGCCGGTGTCTTGTTTAATCAACACTGATGAATATTTGATGGTGTGGTGGTGAGCACAGGGGTGGCCCAGGCCGGTTCTCTCATTATCTACACACACACACACAGCCTCTGTCTCAACCGGGAACACACACACACACACACACACACAACACACACACCCAGACCCATGGCCTTTAAGCTTGAGCATGAAGTTTCAAACTTCCACTAGACTCAAGCTGATGAATATATTCAGTCATTCATCGGCAATCCGCGCTTATCCAGATTGAAATGTGACGACTCGATGAGTTTATAGTGGCACAGTGTTGGCCCGTCCTGTCAGATCTTGTTTGGGATATGTTTCATGCATAATGTATCGCATTAGGGCTATCTTTACCTCTGCGTGCAGACATCTGTGATCGATAAGCCATTCATTGGGATAAATGATCAGCTGCCTACTTTTTCCCCATGTAAAGATCTGTGGAAGTTTTTACTAGAGATGTTTGATGTCGTTCTACAGACAAGATTCCACTCAATGGTTTAGCAGAATTAAGCAAAAAGTTGAAATAAGATTAATCTTGTGAAAGAAACATGAAGGAAAGCTTCTATATGGGTTCTGTCAGGCACTAGAAGCTTTTAGGGGTTCCCATCCTGGGATCATTTTATGGATTTAGTTTTAATCGTTTTAAATGGGCTATATGTAAGGATTTCCATGTATTAATCGATTTTGTGTGGACAGCTTGAAACCTAAAAAAAAAAAAAACGACCTTCCCTAATTTTCTAGGTTGTCTGTGAAAGCCTATAGACTGTTTTTATGTGAAAATCTCATAACAGTCACATTTTAATTACCTCATCTGTCAACATGATGCCGGTGAATTGTATAACTTGTTGAAACATTTCCACATCGCAGTGATCATATGCTGTCATTGTTGTGTGTTTTTGATATTGAGAGGAAAGCGTGCAGCACATATTTACATATTCATGGACACCATCAGGATGTTCGTTAACAGTACCGTTGCAAAAGTATTTCCAACTTCTTTTTACTTCTAAGAGAAGAATGATAAAGAACTTTGCCGTGAGTATACTGTGGCCTTGAATCACGGTCCGACCAGGGCTGTAACCACCATAGGCATTAACCCCAATAACTGGAAATGGCCATATTGAATATTGCTCTCCATTACGCACTGCTCTGTTTGTTTTAAGGATGGCAGACATTTTAAAAAAAAAATTTTGTTCTGTCTTAGTGGTCTAACAGTGCTCGTCAATGTCAAAATGACAGCCAATCAGATCAGAGAAGGCAAGGCTTAATGGTCACTGAAGAATAGTGTGAATTCAAACGTGGCGCTTTCAGTTTTTGCAGTGAAAGAGTGCGTGCGTGGCTAGATGTACATAGCTAAACATTTAATTTTTGACAACTATTTCACGATGGATATGTTTAATGACCCCGTTACATACAGTGATGCAAACTCAACTTTTTTAATGTAATTTTGCCATTTTTAATTGAAAACATGCAATCATATAAATTATGTCATTTATAACCGAATGTGACGAAACACGAAAACTTTTTTACATTTTGACATATTATTTCCAAAGAGTTTAAGTGGATTACTTCACAACTATATATAGGCTATAATTAGATTTGAATTAGATTTACATTTATTTAAATAAAAAAACGTTGGTCCCTTTTGGTTCAAGAAATGGTCACAGCCTTGGTTCAGACTCTTCTTGTACTTTAAAGGCTGATTTATATTTCTGTGTCGGACCTGCACCGTAGCCGCTACGCCGTGGGCTACGCATCGAATTTCATCTATACTTCTGTCGTTGTCCGCTGCAATACGCAGTTACACATGCAGAGGTAGCATGATACCCCTGAGGGAGGGGTTCTGGCAGAATAATCACAGCGCTTGCGGTCCGCATCGAATCGACGCATTGTTACATTTTTGGAGGGTACGTCATAGTCTCACGTGCTACACAGCCTACGACGTAGCTACGGCGTACACTCGACGCAGAAGTATAACATGAGCAAGTAGCTGGCTGCAGTTCACTTAACAGCCACCGGTGTCGCTAATAACAAGGGTTTCTGAATTCTACATATAGATCCCTTTAATTGTAGCTAATTACATTTTATGAATTAAACAGCTAAATATTAAATAACTTGTTAAACATGAAAGTACTATGAGATATTTAAAAAAAAACATTTCTCCTTATATAGAACCTTTTGGCATAAAGGGTTCTTTAAAATTGAGTCAAGAACCACAGGGTTCTATAAATAATTTTTTTCATGGTATTATAAATATTAAAATTAAATAAGTATTACAGTATTAAAATGACTACAATCTTTAAAGAAATTGCTTCTTAGTGGACAATCTGACTAAGAATCCTTAAGACGTAAGACACCGAAACCCAAAGATAGCTTAATGGAGTTATGACTCATTTGAGCATCACCTTTGTCTCAGCTGTTTCTGCTGGAATAAAAATAGACACAAATTAGACAAATGTTAAGATCAAGTGAGAATATAGAGCTTTAGAACGTACTGGGATAGATCATTTGGTCTTGGATATGAAATGTTCTTATTGAACTCTGTTTAATGCAGACTTTGGTATCTTGTCAAATCTGAGCTTTAAGGCATTGTTGAAATCTCTTTTAAAATTACTGGGGTAAAAATCTGAGAATCAAGAGCCTTGGGCAAAAGTCTCCATTCGTTCTCCATGCATCTCGTTGCTGTCTAGGAGAAATCATTCTTTTTATTTTATTTCTAGTTTTTTGTTTGAGTTATCTTGCTCACTGCATCATCTGGAAGTTTGCTAGAGAAAAACAAAATTGATTTAGAGATGTATAATAACCGCGTTTTTTCAACACTTCTCCACACAAGCAAATGGCTTCAAAACTCCATCTGAAGGGCCCATTTGTAAACAGTGTCACCCAGAGCTGGTTTGTAAATATCTCCACGCTTTGGTGAAGAGGGATTGCTGGAACAAACGATGAACTCCAGAGGCAAAATGAGGATAATGATGAGGGGCCAGTGTGTTCAATAGAAGGTCAAAAAGTGCAGGGCCCGGGGCCACGAGAGCGTTAAAGAGACAGGATGAGAGAAAGCACTTGACATTTATACAGCCCATCATAAAGAAACAGACTGACAGCTTCTCTAACAATCACGTGCTTAAAGCTACAGCTGGATATTGTTTGGCAGGAACCTTGCTGGCTCTTTAATTTCTGTCAGTTTGTTCTTGAAGGGAGTATCTGGAGTCGACCTGTCTGCGGTATTTGATGCGCAGATAAATGCAGAGAGCCGAGCAGGTTTTGATCTGCATAAAGACTTTAACCTCTATTTCCTCTCAGCTGCAGTAAACGCCGTGGGTTTGGAAGGGGGTCAACCTTGCTTATCAAATATTTTTCAACTTAAATGACGGATTTATTAAACAAATAGGTTTTCGGTCTGACTCTGAACCCCTTGTGATTGAAATATGCCGTTGTGTCAACAGCCAGCCTCCACTCGACGCTGGCGAGATGCTGAAGATCACTGAATAAATACAAGTTGGAAATGAACACAGATCCGGAGGATTCGCTCTCCCAACCCCCTGTTTGACATTTCCGTCCACAGGCCATCCTTCATGGACATTGTTATAACCGATACCGAGCGGTGAATTTGCTCTGTGTGCACGTGTTTCCCATATATAAAAAAGCTGCTTTAGTTGCTAATGGACAAATTGCTAATTGCATTGCTTATTAAAATAGCCTAAAAATAAACAGGTAACATCGTAACGCCATAGTGTTTATTTAAATGTGTTTAATGCCTGCTTAAAAACATATTGTCATTTAATTGGTTTAAATTTGTTTCTGTATAATTACATGTTTAAGTACTGAGTAATATTAATTAACAACATGTACATTTTATACATTTATAACATTTTATTTTACAGTTTCCTTGTTACACGTTACATGTATTATTCATAACTATAAATGATATAATTACATGAAACTAAACCTAAACCAAACCCCAATCTTACCCTAACCCTATAGTAAGTACGTGCAGTTATTTATTATTACTCAGTTTTTAATAAAGTGCATTTATTTAAAAAAAAATAAAAATAAAGTGGAACCACACTATATACGATTAGGGTTTGGTCGAGCATAATTTACTGTGACTAGTGCATATGTAACATGGACACTGTAAAATAAAGTGTTACCTTTAACTGTAATTTATCCATAGAATAGGCCCATATGAATAACAAAAACGTTACATATTTCCTGATATTTTAAGGCTGATAAATGATCTGCAAATCTGAGTTCACCTCATATTTGGATTTGATTTATTCTGAGTCGGGGGGAAATCAAACAATAATTTCGGTATAAAATAAGCTATGCCATCCAGGCGGCTTTATTTCTGCAGATTTCTTTTCATCAAATGTTAGAAATGGTAATGATCACGATATGACGAGCCATTCTCACTGCTCGCTTAACCTTGTAAATACAACAGAAGAGACTTTTTTTTTCTCTTTCACATCCATCCACAGATTGGTTCTCTTTTTGCATTAAATGGGTTAGCCGGTGTTCTTGTTGTTGCTGTTTGTAGCAGCTGAACTTTGAGGGTGGGATGCTGTTGAGTTGTGTTGATGAAGTATCTCTTGATTAATAGATCCATGAGGCAAACCGGCTGACATATGGCTCATGAAGCAGCTGGGATCTGTACCTGCGGCATCCCCTCCGGCCATTAACATATTAGAGGCTTTAGTGCAGGCAGAAAGACAGCAGCAGCCTAGAGCTGTTTGATATAGACTCTCAATAATGCATTACTCTTCAATCTGCTAGGGAGCTGTTCGAGGTGCTGAAATATGGCGCGTGCGCTTCTCAATGGCGTGGAACGCAGGCGAAACTTAAGTTTGAAATGAATATAAAAAGGGGTGGGGGGATTAGCGAAATGTTTAAAAACACAGTTGTTGTTTTTTTAACAATTAAATGAAAACGATGAAATTATAATTAAGTCTCCGACCTTACTGTAAAAAGCGAGCTCCTTGTTTAAAAAAATATATTTTTTAAAATAGGCTATATATAATTTTAAAATAAAAATGTGTTTATTATAAAATTATTTGTAATTAATGTAGGTAGGCTGATGCAGTCAAATTCGATTATTTATTTGACTTGAATAAACGAGTGGTTTTAACATTTTATATTGTTTAACAAAATATTTTATAGTGTGCGAAAAAAAATGATTCGATTTCAAAACTGAATCCTAAGGCAAATTGCCGAATAAAAATTACAACAGTAATAAAAGTACAGAGGATAATTTCCTGCAAAGATTCGTTTGTGGAAATTGTCGACATAAAATAGAAGGGAAAATAACTGGAGCTGAGGTGTGCAGTGTCGGATGCCAGAAACTCAATTAAAGCTGAAAACGAACAATTCTCTCACTGAACATGCTGTCGCACCCAGAGAGCGTCGAATTGCAAAACGATCCAAATGCTCGATTGGGAGAATTTCAGTGCCAGTCAAATCATCCCGGTCATTCTTTCCCAAAGAAAATGTCCATATACTCACTGCGTTCTTCTCTTCGTTGCCAAAAGCCAAACAGGACCAATAAATGTTTCTTTCTCCAGCAGCAGCACTGCAGCTGCGACCTGCTTTCATCAAGTGCTTCCCTGAAAAACCCCGATAGCTGTCTGAAAATATTGCATTTTATATCAGCAAAGCGCGATTAATATTGCATCACCTACATATAACATATCTTTTTTAAAGGCAGCAAAATGTAAAGCTCCCCTCCCCTTCCCCCCTGAATTTCTCTTCAATATTACAGTGAGAAAGATCTGCAGTGTCATTTTTTATGAATAAACAAACTTTTGAAATTAGACGCCTTTTCTTTAGTCGTTGCTAAAGAGACTGTTTGGAGACGGCCTGCTCTCGGGCTTCATTAAATGTTTATTGTCAGTTCGGCAGGGTCTCACCTACAGCCTTCAGTTCTGTTTTGAGGAAACAGTACGAAGAGTTTTCGGCTATTATAAGGATATCGAATCGCAGAATTCTATTCAGATCTGATGCAATGCTCGCGTTACCTCATTTAGCAGACACGTGCATGGCCAAAAATTCCATTTGTTTGACACACTAACATCCCATTAGGGCGCCGATAACAATTACCGAGCTTTTTAATTAGTGTCTTGTTGTATTCCGTTTATTAATTTTCCAAACCACAGAGCATGAATTATTTAATAAACCGTAGTAAGGGTATAGGCCTATTTAAATGTAATGCTCAAAGAGAATCATGGCCGAAATCGTGCGACATTTTTTTTTTTAAGTATTATTACGTAGGCCTACGTAATAATAATAATAATTATTATTATTCATTAGACCATTTTGTATCTTGTGTATTTACAATGTTGTCTGCATTTTTTTATGTTAAATTAAAACGTAAATAGTAAAAACGTAAATTTCGTGGTAAAAATAAATAAATAAAATAAATAAATACAAATATTTTTCAGTGCATGGCCTAACGGAATGTCTGAAAAATCCAGATCATGGAAATTAAGAGAAATAAAAATGTATAAATAATGCATGTGTCTGGAGTAATGACTGTATATCAAAGATTTTTTGCTCATAAGGAAGACACTGTAATAGAAAGAAAGAAAGAAAGAGAAAGAGAAAGAAAGAAAGAAAGAAAGAAAGAAAGAAAGAAAGAAAGAAAGAAAGAAAGAAAGAAAGGGAAATGCTATTGGATCGATTTTCTTTCAAAACAAGCGAGGGTTGGTTTAATATTTAGTTGATTTTTTTTTTTTTTTTTTTGCCTTTGCATGTTAATTATATTTTATGTTTTAATTATGACACAACTTTTATGTCCAATTTTTCCATTTTTTCCTAATGTGTATTTTGAATGCAATTGTCTTAGATAGCTGTGAGTGTGGGAATAGGTCTGATAAACATTCGAGTAATAAACATGAATAATTTGTCCATTTCTCATTGATGTGTATGCAAAATATAAGTAATAACAAGCTTAATGCAGTAGCTAAATATTTCTGAGATTTGTCTGTCTGTGCTGTAGAATAAGATATGCATCCAATGACAGCTTCCACTTTGATTTTCCATCGTTTATTTAGAAGATTGCCGGGACATGAGCCCCTGCAGCTGGATTTGGCTTACAGAATGAGAGAAGTTTGGATGAGAGGATGGAAAGACAGCAGACTGTTGGACAGGTGCACAGGTATGACAGAGTGAGACGCACGTGGCCGCTGTTTGTAAACATACTTGTGCACAAAACAAAATCATTACAACGTTTTTTTTTTCAGGAACAATTAACACGACAAACAACGTTGTGTCTTTATGTGAAAACAGGCATTAAACAGTGACTTACACCATCCACAAAGGTCTACCAGTAGATACTCTATGTAGTGCTTGGTATTTTTTTCTTTCAATGCATAGAATGTTTGCACTGCAAACCAAAGTATACAAAACCAACGAAATTATATTTTAGAAAAAATCAATTTTGCTTTAGACTGTAAGTATAATCATCTTTATCATGCGAGTTAACTAATATCCGCAGAGGAAGAATTCTGATTTGCCCAAATAATTATAAATAGAAGAAAAGACAAAATAATAAAATAAAATAAAATAAAACTGGGAATTCAGTTTTGCACGGTGAGCAAGTGTCATTTGTAGGCCTACGTATAGCCTATGTATATATATATACACAAAAGCATTAGAATATATCTAACCAATCTAAATAACAGTAGATTTCAGTGCAATTCCAACAAATACGAGCGGTGGTTGCCACCTTTATTATTTAAAAGGGACTCTGTATACTTCTTTTCTTATTCATCAGTTGTGTATTCATCAGAGCAGACCTTTGAAACACTGAATGATCACATTAGTTCATCAGCAAGACTGTGAAAATGGGATCTGCTTTTAACACATTTAATAATCAAAAATATAGCAGTTCCCTATTACGAATGAATAAGTACACAAATATGCTGAACATAAATAAATAAATACATAAATAAATAAATAGGATAGAATTAAACTATGAGGTAATCCATCAATGGCTATTTTTCGTCTTTCGGAATAAACGTCATTTGGGGCAAAACAAAATAAATAATAATAATTCCATAAACCTGGATGTATCTAAGAACCGCAGAAAAAGTAGTTCATCTGGATTACCTGTTATTTGCATACTTCACATTCACCAGTACAGTGAAAAAGAAACATGAGTTGTGAAAATAAAACGGTACTAATCGAGAGCACACGCATTTGAGCCAAAGCGATGTCCCTTGGTCCCCAAAAGTCAGTTTTGTTTTGTCTTTAGTCCATCAGTGAGCCGCGGAAAATTTCAACCTCTTCTGTTTTTGTCTTTGGTTGCAAAACCATACTCGTACCACGTTCTTTTTGAGGTCCAATTTCTCGGCTATCGCCGCGATTTTCTCCGAGGACGGCCGAGGCTGGACCGCGAAATACGCCTCCAGAGATCGTTTCTCCGGGGCCGCTATGGAGGTCCGCTTGCGCTTCTTCTCGCTGCCGTTGAAAATGTCGGGTTTGCTCATTTTCTCGCGCTGGGCGCCCTCGGCCTCCTCCAGCCAAGCCTGGAGGATGGGTTTGAGCGCGATCATGTTGTTGTGCGACAGAGTTAGCGACTCGAAGCGACAAATGGTACTTTGGCTCAGGGAGCCCACGCCTGGGATCTTCAGGTTGGCCAGCGCGCCCCCCACGTCCGCCTGAGTCACCCCGAGTTTGATCCTCCGCTGTTTGAAGCGCTCCGCGAACGCCTCCAGCTCCCTCGGGTCCGTGTCCGAGTCGTTAATAGAGGGCAGCCCGTTGTTGCCGAGTCCCGGCGCGCCCTGATGCGCACCGCCGTGGTGGCCCGGTAAGAGCCCGTGGTGAGTTAGCGGCGAGTTCATGTTCATAGCAGCCTGGTGGGACAGGTGGGTAAGCCCGTGCATGTGGGAGTGCGGGTGGGCCGACGTGGAGATCAAGCCCCCGCCGCCGCCGCCCCGCCGCCTCCTCCGCCGGCCCCTTCGTGCGCGCTGGGCATCAGCGCGAGCGACGGAGAGCTGATGTGATCCATGAGGTCGGGCGGCTCCAGGTTCTGGTGGTGGTGGTGGTGATGGTGGTGGTGATGGTGGGCGAGTGGCACGGTGGAGGTGGACGAGCATGGCACGGTGTTCATCGTGTGGTACGTGGCGTCGGGCTTGAACGGGTGACTCTTACCCTGGGACACCGCGATGTCCACGGCCGCCAGAGCTTCGGCGCGGGCCAGGAGCGTCTCATCCAGACTGGCGAAGATGTTGCTTTGTAGCTGGAGTCAGAGAGAGAGCGAGAAAAAACAGAGAAACAGAAAGAAAGTGGAGATGTCAGCTGGGGAATAGTGTCAACACATAACACAGAGAATATTCCTTTTAAGAGGCTTCCAGTCATAAAAATTAATACAAAAAAAGGCTGAAGCCTGAGCCTTCAGTGAGCATGCCTTCAGAAAAGATCACAGGCGTGCAGATGATTGCTGTGGAATACATGAAAAAAACATTAAGGCAGTATATGCGCCTCCAGCGCTCCTCCTCGCGCGCAGAGGAGAACGCAGGAGAAAAGCAGAAGTTTGGAGCTCGTTTACCTGTGGAGTCTGCAGACAGGCTCTCCTGATCGCCTCCGAGCTCGAGTGCAGAGTTGTGTACTTGTGCTCAGGTAAGCTGGGGTGCATGGCGAAATGATGCTGTTTGCTGTTCATGGACATCATGTTTGCGCGAGATCCGGCTCAGATAAAGTGCACGAAAAGAGGACAAAAACCCAAGCGAGAGGCCAGGTCCTCCCGCCTCCTCTTCTGGCGTCTTGCAGCAGTCGGGCGGATGCGGTAGCGCTCGGCTGCTGATGGTACAGAAGAGAGGAGATGCCCGCAGTGTGTGTGTGTGCGTCTCTGTTTGGCTCTGCTGTGTGTGGAAGAGGAGCGCTCTTACACCTGAGTCCCTCACATCTCGTCCGGCAGCCTCGCCTATTCTCGCGAGACGAGCGCGATTGACTCTCTTCTCCTCCTCTCCTCTCATCTCATCGCGCCTCTTCTCGCCTCACGTCCTCCTCGAACTGTAAATCGGCCTAATGACGGAGAGGGGGGCTTCCATTCCATACCTGTGGATTCTGCGCGCATGCGTGCTGCCTTCACTCATTTAGAATGTTGTTTGTTCAACAGTGTAACCGCTTACATCCCATATGCAAATGTCTGAATTCTATGCATTTTTTTTCTAAATAGTTTTAAAGCTAATTAAAGCTCCAAACTAATCAGACACTTTTAAGTTGGGCATAATTGTGTTCTTTAAATAATATTAAAATGTTTATAATAAGATTATTTATTTTAATGAATGAAATAAAAGCAAAACGAAATATATAGTTAAACAGGGAAATAATGCAATTCATTTAATTTTATGTTTTAAAAACGTTTGCAAAAAATAAAAACTTGTAAGCATTGATTCCGTATCTATTCGTTTATTTCAGTTTCAGGGTAATTTTCAAATATGAATATTTTAATTTAGCTAATGTTTATACAAGTACTGTTAGCACCGCGTTGACTCATGAAGCAACTCGCATCAGATAAGGTCAAATCAAAAAAGAAAAATTAATTCATAATTGTATAATATAAATATATAACGAAAATCGTCTTAGACATTTCATAAATATTCATACATTACAAATGACGTCAACGGAAATTTGCAGACATCCAAATAGAATGTGTACTTATATCAGATTAGGCTATATTTGTATTTGAATATTTAAATTGCGCTCACGGACCGCGTCACGGTGGCATTGCCTTGATTGATTACGCAACTTTAACTATCATGTATATTTCACTAAACTCTAATCACTGCATGAATTTTTAATCGCCCTGCGCTTTTAGTTGGAGCTAATGAAGTGTTAATTCACTAGCATTAATTCATTCTTTAAAAGACTGTGAAGGAGGTGGGTAGCAAATGGATTTGTTTAGTATTCTGGTGATGACACATTAAATAATCCGCCACTAAACACAGAAAGGCAATGCGTTTGTGTGCACTATTATTAAAATAATGACGTTTACTGTTGTTAACACACTAAATCAAAGTACTTGGAAATGAAACTATAAATTGTAGACAACAGAAATATTTTTATTTAGATAACATCCAGGTACAAAAACATTTACGAAAACATCTGAAAAATAGAAAATGACTTTCAATTTTCACTGAATGCGCAAATAGCATTTATTGTTTTCACAGTTTAAATACGGATTTATTCAGAATGACAGGTAATTCTGTACAACCACAGGAGCACTGAAATTTGATGGGGGAATAATATGTTTAATTTCAAGAGAAAAGTGTAATGTAACACCTTATCCCCACAGGATACTGAAACGGTTTTTATATCAAACCTCATCCAGCTCACACTGCTGTCATGATAATGAACAGTGAGGCAGATTTGTAATAAGCCCTGATAGAAAAGAAAGGCTTTTGAACTCAAGTCATAGACATCATGCTGGAAAACAATTGAAATGTTTCTGCTTCTACTTTAGTTTGGAGAGTTTGGAGGGGCTGGAGATGGACAATCCTGTGGGACACTTGCGTTTGTTGGGCTGGCAAGGATTTTCCACCATAACCTCAGCTCCGTCACTGAACTCAACGACTGACACTTCCTCCCCAGAAGCCATATCTGCATCGCAATGGGTGGTCTCCTGTGTCAAAGATGTGGTTTGGTGCTCTCTTGCTGTTCCAGGATCGGCTAAGAGGTTGCTACAGAAATCCAGTTCCGGTATTTGGGTGGCATCAAAGTCTGGAGAGCGTGAGGATGAGGATGATGCCAGGGGAAGGTGAGAGACCTGACTGCTGGAGCTCTCACCCTCAGCCATCATAGAGTCCAGCTCAGAGATCTTGTCAAGGTACGCTGCATCCATACAAGCCTCACTGTTGCCCGTAGGGTCCTCGGACTGCTTGAACTTCTCTGTGTTTTCATCCAGACGGGGCAGCTCGGGTCCGCAGTCCATCCAGCCTCCACACAAAACCTCTCTGTCTGAATTCACAGTGGTCTTCTGACTGAAAGGAGTGCCTTTGTTGCCTTGGAAGGATCCTGGGCTTTGGTTGAGTGAAGATGAGCAGGCTGGGCCCTGGCAATCATCAAAACTGAGTCTTCTCAGGTAAGTGAGAGGTTTGAGACCTAACTTTCGGTCACTACAAACCACAGGACTCTTCAAGCTCAGAGATCTGAGAGCTGAGGAGGGTGTAGAGGGAACCGTAACATCTTTGAGTCCATCCTTCTGTGGAGTCAAGGGCCCTGCTAGAAAACACACATCAGATGTTGTCAGGAGGTGCCCATGGTTGTTGGGAAGCTCTGAACACTTTCGGTCCAGGTCTGTGCAAACAGAAGTTTCCTCCATTTCACTCAGGCTCCTTCGCATCAGGGCAATTCTTCCAATCCCTCCGTTTTGAGTCCCTCCAGAGGCAACGTTTGAACAAACACCTTCTTCGGACTTGGGGCCATCCCCCTGGTTCTGGGCTTCAAGCTCTTCGATGTATTTATCGCTGCGCTCCAGAGCTCTTTTCAGCTGGGCCACGTCCCGCTCATACTGATGAATTTTAGCCTCGAGAGCTGCAACTGTATACCTGCCAAACCTCAAAGTAAAACAGACAAACCACAAATAAAATCAATTGTGAACATCTGAGTTATAAATACAGTATAAATTATCCATACAGTAAATACTTTTTTAAATATATATATATATATAAAATTTATTTGTTGTTGTCAATGTTTAATCTAACAGAAAATGCAAGTCAGTACACTTCACCAACACTGCATAATGAGCATTGTGCTTACTTTTGAGGAGATCTGCTGTCCACTTCAGCTTTCAAGCGCATATTTTCCTGGATAAGGTCGAAATTTTGGGACCGCAGAGTTTTGTTAGCCTGAGGGAAAGAAACATGTTGCTTTCAGAATAGTTTCTTTTTTTATTGATAAAGACCAGAACACAAATATCACCCTTTCCCATATTTACAATGGTCAGTGAAAATTCATCTGGAATGTAGAGAAAAGCATACATACAGTACCAGTCAAAAGTTTGGATACATTACTATTTTAATGTTTTTGAAAGAAGTCTCTTATGCTCATCAAACCTGCATTTATTTGCAAAACAGTAGGTTAATACTGTGAAAAATTACAATTTAAAAGAATGTTTTTCTATTTTAATATACTTTAAAATATAATGTATTAAAATAGAAATCAGTTCTTACAATATACACTACTGTTCAAAAGTTTGGGGTCAGTGTTTTTTTGAAAGAAATTAATACTTTAATAATCAGCAAGGATGTGTTCCTGCACAATTGATTAAAAGTGATAGTAAAATTGTATATTGTTAGAAAAGATTTCTATTTTGGATAAATATTAAATATACTGGTCTTTTTTTACATGTGTATTCATCCATGAATGCTGAAAAAAGTATCACAGATAACAAAGCATAAAATCATCATATTAGAATGATTCCTGAAGGAACATGTGACACTGAAGACTGGAGTAATGACGCTGAAAATTCAGCTTTGATCAAGGGCTGAACGATTAATCGCATTTGCGATAATATCGCAAAATGATAAAACGCGATTTTTTTTAACCGCAAAGGCAGCGACACTCTCGTCACGTGACTCGCGAGAGTAAAGCAGTCATCTCTGTGGAAGCATCAATTTGGCACGCTACACAACAGAAAAGTTTGTTTAATCTATTTAATATTTTGTTGGTCATACTATACAATAGAGGTGGGAGAAAAGATTCTCTCTCCAACGATTCTGAGCTTAGTTTTTAACCGCAAATGCGCGATGGCGCTGCGTGTAGAAACACCAGTAACGTATTCTGATGGCTTCCAATTGCTCGCACACACTCACACCTTCCGTAAAATAATCTTTTATAACGTTCGGAAAGGTTTTAGCGAATTACAATGACATTCGCGGGCTTCGCTCATTGCACAGGACGTGCGATTTGCTTGATGTTACGCTTTCGGTGTGCCAGGCCAGCTCGCCCGCGGTTATTTTCCATACAAGGCATCGTTTATGTCCTTTGGAATGCATTGGGTTTATATATAAACATTTTTTAACTCTGCTTTCAATTTC
Source organism: Gobiocypris rarus (assembly GCA_023029165.1). NCBI lineage: Eukaryota > Metazoa > Chordata > Actinopteri > Cypriniformes > Gobionidae > Gobiocypris > Gobiocypris rarus. The sequence continues at coordinate 5,944,987 of CM040921.1, read as the reverse complement.
AAATACTGACGTGAACTTTGTTAAGAACGCTCGAGCATGCGGCTGTGAAAGTATGTGGTTAAATGAACTTGCATCTCACAATGCTTTTATGGCGCAAAATTAATGTAAACACCGTCAATCACGTCAAGACTTAAATGATTAAATAGACGGGACAAACTACATCTGTGCATCAGTGTGAATGCAGGTCTATGATGTCACCATAATAATCAAACAGCTGAATGGAAAACGTGCTACACATGAATACTGCAAGCACTCTTTGTTTATTGCTTGTAATATATATATTTTTTTGTTCCTCTTTATTATTTACTAGCTCTTATGTTTTGAAGCTATGTTAGTTTATGTATTTAAAATTCTTGCCATGTAACTGTTTTAATTTATTTTTTGTAAAAAAATTTGTTTTAAAGTACTTATAAATTACATATGTAGTAACTGAAAATGTTATATTTATATATTTAAATAAAAATAAAAACTACATATGTAGTTAAATAAAGTTTTATTTAAAAAAAAGAGATACTCTTTTTTTTTAATGTGCAATTAGATTATTTTATTAAAATATATATTAAAATGGAAGTATATTAAAATGGAAAACCATTATTTTAACTTGTAATGATATTTCACAATAGTACTGTTTTTCTGTATTTATCATCAAATAATTGCAGTAATGTTTCCAGACTTAAATGTGGACCAAGCACAAGACAATTTCTCACATGAATAAAAAAAATTTCATTTGACATGTTTCCTCAGAATGTACATCAAAATATTTGAAAATAGAAAATTATTATCCACTGACAAGAGATTATTTGAAAATAACACTACAACTACAGTTTATATGACCATGTGAGTCAATGCAGATTATTTCAAAATGTCTAAATTATGGGGCAATATTTTTTTTTTTGGCCAATGTATAATCATATTAAAAATATATATTTAGTTAAATCCCATTCATACTTCCTTCAGCTTTTCAAGGTCCTGTTTGACCTTCCTGTAGAGGTCATTGGCAGCTCTCAGCTTATTGGCCGACTCCTCCAGAGCGCTCGGGTCAACAGTACCGGTTTCACTCTGAGAAACCAAAACTGTGCTCGGTTCCAGAGCCGTCTTAAGTTGCATCTCAAGGCTCAGGTTTTTGCTTTTCAAGTCCTCGTTCTCTTTCAAGAGGGTTTCGATTTCATCCTGTAAGACAGATGATTCATAAATTCTGGCTTTCGTTGCATAGTTAGGTCCATTATTTACAGGCACGTTATACACTGCCCGGCCAAAAAAAAAAAAAAAAGCTGCTGTTGCCAAACATATAACTTGCTAAAAACATAAAAATCACTGCAATAATGATCTAATCATAGACTCATAAGCATTTGCCTACTACAATCCAGGAGTTTGTAGCTTTTCAATCCTTTCTTTCCTTTTTCATTCAGTTCGTAGTGACCAGACAGACTGACTGACTGACTACAGGTGAGATTTTGCGTTATTCACCTGTAGTAAGTCATCAAAAACCCTTTTGGTGAAATACAGTCATTTTTTATAAAAATATTTGTTTGCTGTAAATACATGAATGCAGTCAGTCTTACCAATAGGAACCTACTACAAGCTTTGGAATTTGAAAATGTCTGTTTTTAAAAATCATTTTAATTAATAAAAATTATAAATTTTAAAGCAGTTGGTGGAATTGACAGACGTTCCCTTAGGCACCGTGATGGTAGTGCGTCAAAGCATTCTCAGGTATAAATATGCAGCTATTTTGAATGAATATTTCATGTTGATATTAAATGGTTACATACTGTTAAAACTAATCGTGCTATTGATATCTTTGTAAGACTGCCAACTCTATAGAACAGTGGCAAGGGGAAATCTAAGGGTTAGTTCACCCAAAATGAAAATAATGTCATTAATTACTCACACTCATGTCATATCAAACCTGTAAGACTTTTTCAACTTCAGGAACTCAAATTATGATATTTTTGATTAAATTCGAGAGCTCTCAGGACCTTCCATAGACTGCAATTTATTTAACACTTTCAAGTTCCAGAAAGGTAGGAAAGACATCAATAAAATGGTTCATGTGACTCCAGTGGTTCAACCTTAATTTCATGACGCGACGAAAATACTTTTTGTGTGCAAAAATCTAACAAAAATAACAACTTTATTCAACAATTTCATCACGTCTGTGTCAGTCTCCTACTCTGTTTACGTAGTAAATACAGGAAAGCGCTTCTGAGTTACGTCAGAGCTACTCCAGCTTACCATTGGCCAAAGCTGTTCACGTGATGCTGACACAGGAGCTGGCCAACGTAAACCGCATGGGAGACTGACACAGACAAGAAGAAATTCTTGAATAAAGTCATTACTTTTTTGCAAACAAAAAGTATTCTTGTCACTTCATAAAATCAAGGTTGAACCACTGAAGTCACATGGACGATTTTAACGATGTATTTCCTACCTTTCTGGGCATTTAAACAGGTAGTTAAATCCTGAGAGCTCTCGGATTCAATCAAAAATATCTTTATTTGTGTTCCGAAGATGAACGAAGGTCTTACGGGTTTGGAACGATGTGAGGGTGTAATTTTCATTTTTGGGTGAACTAACCCTTTAAGATTATTGGATCATTATTTCAGTGATTATTATGCTTCCAGGATGTTAACAGTTCTTCTAACCCTAATTGATGGAGCATGCATTTAATTTCTTTTTAATTCAGTTCCTAGTGACCAGACTGACTTACTACAGGCGAGATTTTGCATTATTATAAGTCACCAAAACAGCAACAAAAAAAAAAGATTAAAAAAATACATGAAATACATTTTGCAATACATTTGAATTCATGCAAATTATAAGTTTTAAAGCAGTTGGTGGAATTGGCAGATGCTTCCTTAGGCATCATGACGGTAGTGTGTCAAAGCATTCTCGGTATAAATATGCAGCTATAATGCACATGAGGTTATTTTGAATGAATATTTCATGTGATATACAATGGTTACATACTGTTAAAACTAATTGTACTATTGATATCTTTGTAAGACTGCCAACTCTATAGAAAAGTGGCAAGGGGAAATGAATTTCCGGCTAATATCGAACCTAAAACTAATTTTACCACACTCAAACAGCGGGCGTGCATTTCACGCATTTGTAATCGCTTTCGAATGCATGCTCACTCTTCACTTTTGCTCGCGCTTAGCGTGGAGGGAAGAGAGGAAAGTGTGGGGGGCACAGCACGGCATGTGAATTTGAAATTATATTTTTTTACATTTTCTGCATTTATTTTGATCAGCAGAATTTTGTGGGATGGACTCAAATATTATAACAGGGTACTTCAATCTAAATGAAATAAGAAACATCAACACTGGAAAGAAATCTGTATTTATCAAACCATTTCATCGGGTCTTTGAGCAAAAATACCTCATATTCTCGCAAGATCAACTCCCCTCGAGTCTTTCGGAGGCGTCTCTTCACAGAAGAGCTCTCGTTGGATTCATTGTCAGTTGTGGCTCCTGTGAGCACACACACACAGGGAGAGAAAGAGAGATATTTAATCACACTGATCTAACCTAAAACAAACAGTTCTATAGCGTACATTAGAAAAATAAATAATAAGATATGATTGTGAGACATTACCAATGATTTCTCTGCAGGGGTTTTCCGGGGTGATTGCCACTCTACAGGTGGGACATTGACTGCTCTTCTCCAGCCAAACTTTGATACAGTTGGAGCAGAACACATGGTTGTTGCAACAAATGACCGGCTGACGCACCTTTGAAGTGTAGATCATAGCAAACCAAAAGGTAAATGCAACATCATGCCTGTTAACATTAAAGAGATAGTTCACCCTAAAAAGAAAATTCTGTTATCATTTACTCACCCTCAAGTTGTCCCAAACCTGTATGAGTATCTTTCTTCTCCTGAACACAAAAGAAGATATTTTGAAGAACATGGGCAACCAAACAGTTGATGGGCAGCATTGACTATGTAAATCTATGGGGGCCATCAATTCATACAGGTTTTGGAACAACTTGAGGGTGAGTAAATTATGCAATTTTATTTTTTTTGGGTGAACTATCCCTTTAACAATCCTGCCCTATCTGGTCCATTTTATCTGACTTCACCATTTGTGATTATATCAGGGATTCATGAACTACATCAGATGCAGCAGTGCACAGTGTTAAGGTAAGTGGTGGAATGGTCGTTCTTGTTATTTTGTGTTTTGGGAGCAAACTAAATCAGAAGGGCCCCTTAGTTGGTACTCTGCTGTAGGAACACTATCGCTGTTTTTAGTTATATAAACGTTATCTTACATATGCACACATTTTTACACAGACTCTCGTTGAAAGATAATAAAGGAACTGTGTATTATAATAAGTGGCTTTAATTAAAGGACCGAGATGCAACAAACATGAAGTTAACGTGCGCACTGCACAACTCTGTTTAACTCCTGTCGTGTGTATTAAAAGTGTGTTACCTTTCCGAGGCAAATCTGGCAGGATATCGGTAAAGTCAACGAAAGAGTGACGTTTTGAAAACTTTGCGCCATGATTTAGTCCTTGGAGACGTGAAACATGATCCAAAACTCCCTCCAACAGAAACAAAGTAGTAAAGAGCGGCGCACGCGACTACGGCAAGCGCAGAGTACTAAACTACAGCGAAACGCGTCTGCCGCAGAGTGGGACTACAGTACATCCTCACTGTGTTTGGTGTTAAAGATTGTGGTTATTAATGCGTTTATGAAGCAAAGTTTTGTATTTATAGACTTTATTGTCCCTCATTTAATTCTTCCGTATCTTAGTGTATCACATTTACTGCTAAAAATTCTATTTTAACGATTCCTTCAGTTACCAACAGCAACAACATGCTGACATCACGCATGTCGTAATTACCGTACTTTCGAGATGACAACACCACGTGACTCTCTACTCGGAGCTGTTCACGTCCTCTGACTGGGAATTGTGCGTTTTTACTTTTTAACATAGACTGTATGGTTTTTAATGGCAAAATGATCAACGCCTGAATGAATCTACAGCGGTCACGTGGTAGAGCTCTCAGAAAAGTCCCAGTTTACAAGCTGTAATTACGAGTTCTACGAGGACGTGAACGCTTTTAACAAGTTGGGATCTTGTAATTACGGTAATTATTTACGACATGGCGTGAACGCACCTAAAATAAAAAATATTTATAATTATAAAAACATTTTTAGTAGATAATAATATGCCTAATAATATAATTGTTTTGTTGGTGATTGTGCTTTATTATAAACTTAACTTATTATAGACAGTCGCTGTGCTTACATTTTAATTGCTGGTCTTTTATGGTACTCTACAAGGTGATTATTGCTGCAGGTAGACCAACTTTACTAGTGTAGCTTAGGTAAAACATGTTGATGTAGTCACTTTGAGAGGAATACATTTTATTTATATGGCCTGAGCAAATGCATTTATACTTTATACAAATGCATCTTAAGTCTTAAATCACAGCCTGATGTCTGAGTGATCAGGTTGCTATACATCTCAAATGTGTCCTTAATGGAATTAACACTTGGTATTTTCACAATGAGATCGCTATTAGATCAGAATATGTATAGAGTGAATATGTATAGAGTGAAATGTCATTTAAAAGCCAATATGTGTACATTTTTATTGTTCAAAATGCTTCTCTGTCCCTCCTGTTCTGCTGATGCGTCTCTTTATGTTAGCTCTTTGTTTCAAGAGTTTTATTACAACAGTGTAAACCATTTTACTTCATTTTTATTCAATCTCATAATTCATTGGTCATCGCCAAATGATGGCTTTATTATCCCATAATGACAGACCCAGTGGCTGAGCGCTTGTGAGATAACTTCATTAGCATCGAACTGATGCAAAACATTGTTGTACATTGATTGCATCAAGCGGACTATTGGTGCTGCGACTACATTACTGTCATTTGTTGCAGGTCTGTCATGTCAACACAGCCCATGGAGACTTCACTTTGTCTAGACTTTGAGTAGTCTAACTGTACGCCAGTAGGTCTGAAACTCAGATTTAGACATCTGCATGTCGAAACATTCCTGGAGAGTGGAGAGAGAGTTTGCATGCATTTGTAAGCAAAGACCAAACTGCTGAGCATGCTCTTACATAATAACATAAATTTGCCTTGTTTTCTTATTTTTACAGAATCCCCTCCCCCCATTTTGTCTCTCCTGTCAGTGAGATCAGCATCTCAGAAATACACACAGAAATCGCTTGCTACTCACTTCATCGTTCGTAAGTGGAACAAGAGCTGTGTCAACAAGAGCCATCCATTTCATCATAAGTCTCCAGTGAAATGATTCATCCAGCGCAGTTGGATGACGTGAGTCTACAAAAAGGCCCGGCGATGAGGAGGTCATCCTTTACGCTGTTAATAGAGAGGTATGGGTTGATTTGCATTGCTGAGGACTCATTTATTATATTATACACTATGTTAAAAAGTTTGGGGTCGTGTGTTTAAAAAAAAATTGCTTTTATGCTCATAAAGGCTGCATTTATTTGATAAATAATACATTAAAAACAGTAAAATTGTAAACATATTACAAATAAAAAAAAACCTCTTTCTATTGTAAAATATTTTAAAATGTAACTGATGGCAAAGCATTCAGCATCATTACTCCAGTCTTCAGTGTCACATGATCAATCATTCTAAAATGCTGATTTGCTGCTCATTTCCTCTTATTATCAATGCTGAAAACAGAAAATAAGTTTTTCAGGATTCTTTGATAATTAAAACATTCAAAAAGCATTTATTTGACATATAAATAAACAATTTTATTCATTTTAATGCATCTTTGCTGAATAAAGTTGTTTTAAATAATCTTACTGACCTCAAACCTTTGAACGATAGTGTATATTATGTTATATTATAATTATTCCTAAAGTTCTGATTATTTTTAATACCAGGTAGTTGCAACATGATGCATGTTGGTTATGGTCAGTGTGCTTGATGCATAACAATATGTTTGAAATACATCACCTTTAAGAACCTTTAAAAATCTAGTTCATATTGTTGGAACAGTTCAGATACTCTAAAGATTGTATTTTGCCCACATATGCTTCAGACAATGGTTTGTAATCTTTCCCCCATTAATTGGTGACAGTCAATTAATCACAGCCGGTTGAGAACCGCAGGATCTATTGATCTTGTCGGAGGCCTTATTTTTCATCCCTTAAATGACACAGATCGGCACATTTGCCTTGGCCGGGTAATGGAGGGTGGCGAGCCAATGACCCGTGTGTCAGGCCTACATGTGTTCCATGCTCCCCCATTGTGAAATGGCATCTTTACCATTTAAGCTGGAAAGGTTTAGACTGCCCTAAGAGCAAGGCGCTGGGACAGGTCTTGCTCCGCTGCTCAGATGACCTTTCTGTTTAAAGCTTAATCACTGGCAAATGCTTACATTAATTAGCCTGCCCTCTATCCCTCTTTCTCTACCGCCCCACTGATCCCCCAACACACACACACACCAACGTCATGCCAGTAGTTTTTGCATCGCTGGCAAACCAGAATGAGTGTAACCTGCAGTCGCGCACATCTTGAGGATATTAAGACATTTCCCCCGCACTCCTGCAGGCTTCATGTATTGATTAGCGTGGCCCCTGACCGCGATCGCTGCGGTGCGAGAGATTGTGTCATGGAGATGAGGAGCCCCTGCTGTCCATGGGGTTCTTTCCTAAGCCCGGCTCTCTCTCCACAGTCGAGCCGCAGCTGACACCCCCTCCACAGCTCAGGCACCTTTCATTGCCCTTTTGCAACCCTGCCCTTTAAAAGTCTGAGCGGCATCCGGTTCTTTACGTTTTGTATCATGCATTAAAGCTCATGGCATCTGGAATTATCCATTATGTGTCATAAACTGCCCTAAAAGCTTGCAAAGGAGGAGTAAAACATCTTTGGAGCTGTTCAAACAAGTGCGTAAAGATTATTTGTGTCACAGAAACAACTATAAGTATTCTGTGGGATGATTCCCCTTTTCAAAACATTGCTCTCTTTGCATATTCTGACCAGGGGTGGAGCCAGTTGTTTGTTCAACCAATGACAATGAGAAACTTGTCTGGATACAGGCATTATTTCTTCAGTTTTGTTTGTTGATGCCAGTATTGACAAAATCTCATTGCAATTTGTAGCTATTTTACTTTCTGGTGTACACTGTCAGAAAAAAAGGTACAGTGCTGTCACTGGGGCGGTACCCTAAGGTACAAAACCGAAAAGGTACTAATATGTACCTTTTAGGTATTAATATGTACCTTTAAGGTATTAATATGTACTGATATGTACCTTTAAGGTATTAATATGCACTCTTAAAGTACTGATATGTACCTTTAAGGTACTAATATGTACCATTTAGGGGTGAGTAAAGTACAAAGATGTACCTTTTCACTTTTGTACCTTAGGGTACCGCCCCAGTGACAGCACTGTACCTTTTTTCTGAGAGTGTATTAGTGGCTAATTCATATGAAGCTATACAGTCTCATTCGTACATTTCTCCCCTAATAGTCGACTAACCTTTATAGTCGACTAGAAGAGGCTAAGTCGACCAAAATTGTATTAGTCAGACAAAAAAAAACTCCATAAGAAGTGGCGAAATCACATGTCCGCTTACTCTAATGTTAACCTAGATAAATGTGTGCATATCCATATTTGTGTGGAGAGCGCGCTTACTGCATGACATACAGGCGCCAGCGCGATCACTTGCATTTGACTTCAGATACTCAGTCATTTTTGATCATACAGATAAGAGTAATGCAAACTATAAAGGGTCTACTTTTATATCTGTAAACTCACAATAACAACAAAACGTTGTGCTTTTGTAAAATAATGAAAATAAACAGGAATACGCTTTCTGCCATCTCGGTCTCAGTGAACTTGAGCATGTTACAAAAATTAACCAAAACTCAGCATATACTTGCCTCACAGACATGAGAAATATCTATAGAAAGCTTGAAATGTCAAGTTATTGTCAACCAATTCAAGTGGAAAACAATTATTCTCAGAATATGTCATTCAAATGAAAGGTGCATATATGCGTGTCCACTGTGGAGATGATGAGTCAGCATCGTCGACTTCATCTCTGCAGCCGCAAGTAAAACTTCTTTATTATGATTTATGGCTTATAAATATAAACACGTGATTAGTCGACTAATTTCTTATATGAACGACTACTAGTTGAATAGAAAAATATTAAGTTGAGGGCAGCCCTTATCTGCTCATTTTGACTGGAGCTTCAGTGTCAAATGATCCTTCAGAAGTAATTTTAATATGCTGATTTGCTGCTCAAGATTCATTTCTTATTATTATCAATGTTGAAAACAGTTGAAAACTGTGATACATTTATATTTCAGGATTCTTTGATGAATAGAAAGTTCAAAAGAGCATATATTTTAAATATACCTTTTTTGTACTACTATAACTCGTTGAATACAAATAATATTAAAAAATATGAAATTTTACTGCCCTCGAACATTTTAGCAGTAGTGTAGATGTAGAGCTCTACACTTAAGATGCTTGTCCCGCCCTGATTAGATCTTTTTTACAAACTGCCATTGATCCACAAGGTTGTATGTCAAAAGTGGAGCTATTTTTAACTTAGACACTGATAAAAAAAAAAAAAAACAGAAACCGTGACAACGACCAAAGACATTTATATGGCGCATGCGTTCATAGACCAAAAGTTAAGCATAGACTAAACACAAAAACGCATTCTCTGTGAAGGACCCCTAATTTGAGTGTAGTCTGCCAAAGACCAGGCACAAAATGAATGCATGCATAAAAACACTTCTTTAATGGAGAGCGTGCGATGCCACCCGATTGTTAGTATCAAAGTCTGTTCTCTAGCTGTTTCCCACCACCCTTCCTCGCACTTTCTCTCTCTCCAGACTCAAATTTATTCTCCTCCGCGGGTGCAGTTTTAGTGGTGGGCCATGCGTCGCTGTGCAGAGAGGAGCAGCGTGCGGTGATTTTATTGCATTGCCTACAGGCTGGTTGAGCCACACGACTCGCTCGTGCTGCCCCCACCCTCCCACACCGCAGATGAGGCTCCTCTCAGCCCCGGCGGTGGCTCCGCTACACCCCTCTTCCTCCATCCGTACCTCTCTCAAGGGGCCCCTGGGAGCCGAGGGTGGATTATTATGGAAATACTATCATCCACTGGCCCTCTGAAGCACAGCTGGGCAGGGCCATCATTACATGCATTGTGGCAATCTGTTCTGGGAAGGGCAAACGCAAACGTCACGGCACAGATGAGAGTGGCATGCATAGATCACATAAAATGTGATTAAAATGTGTGCAGGTGAAAAATGCAAAAAAACATCATGTGGGCATCATATCAAGTGACTTCAAAATGACCTCGATAAATTTTGTACTTTTTGCCTCCGGTTTTATGAGGGTGTATAACTTACATGTAAATAAGACTATAAATACATTTTCATCTCAAATATTTTATGTCCACCTGCATTACAGCCGGTTTCTTTGCATCTCAGGCCTAATGCTGTTGTGTTACGGCGCTGATATCAGCGTAATCTGTGCGGCAAACGTCGCCGCCGGTTTTGTTCCTGTCGAGGAATGGATGGTGTGTCTGTGTATCAATCATAGTCACCGGTCTGAGCGCTGACCAGCCTCTGAGTGATTGCGTTTAGTTCCTTACGAGATATTTCTGCTGTGCTTGTTATCAGATTAACCCGCCCACTGAGGCTTATCATTCACTGCCCAATAAACGGGGTCAGTCACATCCATCAAATTACTGTACTCACGCTTTCTGCCCCAATCTCGTTTACTTGCTCAAGTTAAGCTTATTTGTAAATGTAAACAAAACAATGACATAATCATCAATGGTTTAACCTGTGTTATAAAATCCTCATTTAATTTCATATTTGTAGCTCATACTGTCATTGATTTGTAGAAAAAAATCGATAAAAGAACATAACATATTCTCATGCTTAAGACAGAGGTGGTAGGCTCATGAAATTTGTCACAATGATCCATTAAAAATGCATAGAACCTCATTAACTCATTATGCTCTTTCTTATAATCTTTCTTTTTATATCACTTCTTTTTATATATTTTTGCAAAATTGGATTCAAGTCGACAGCTTTATGAGTCCAGCATGTTGAATTCAGCCTGTGAAATAAGACTTTCTGAGATTATGCAAATGGGAGGTTGAGATATATATACATATATATTGTTTTATAATTTATATTTATTTTTCATTGTTTATTTGTTTAATATTTTATGGATTAAAAAATATATAATTAGTTTTTAATTAAGTGATTAAAATTGGTGTATTTATACTTTTTGTTCTTTTTGTAAATTCATTTGTTATACCTCAGGGCTGTTTAAATAACTAGGTTAGTCACAGCACTAACCATTAGACACTGAATATACGTTTTCCAGTATAAATTATAACCCAAAGTCTTGATGGTAATTAACATAAGCATAATGGACATGCACCGACCTCCCTTATTCAAAATCAAAATGAGAAAGTGCTCATTTTTAAAGTCACTTCTAATCGTGGCCACACGGCATGTGCGTAGACATGCAAAACACGCTTCTTGTAATCAAACACACTCTGAGCATAAGGGCTTATTAATTATTAGTGCCCACTTGACTTCATATTGTGCTGCCGGTGGCCTGGTCAAAGATTATAATTACCACTTTGCTGTTTGTATCGTATTCATCTCCTCTTGCCTATAGTACTGTATTACTCTCAGCATCTCTCCTTCTCTCTCTCTCTCTCACTCTCTCTCTCCCGTACACAAGACCAAAAGTGCAGGCACATCATTTATTGATAAGACAAAAAGAATGTAATGAAATTATCAATGTTCTTGAATTAATTATGAACATGATTAAGAAAGCTAAAATCTCAGGAGCCGGGATCTCATTACCCATTCAGTCTCAGGGATTGCTTTCATTCAGGGAGAGGCAAAAGAAGCCGTCCACCCGGCCCGGCTCGAGCAGTCCTCTCTAGCCCCTGCATGGAGCTCCTCTTTACCCTGCTACTCTGTCCCAGATTTATTCCCTCCTGCTCGCTGCGCTGGCCTGCGCCGCTCCGTCGTGCCGGAGCCAAATCAGATCAACGACCGTTTGCGCGCTGAGAGGTCCTGACCTTCCCCCCTAGATACCAGCTCCTCACTGGAGGTAAGAAACACAAGCTGGTTTTACTGGAGAGCAGCCGCCCGGCTCGTAGTTTAGTAGTCCTGGGAATTGTCTGTTTATACTGGATGGTGTTGTCCTAATTGTGGATAATTACTTTTCTACTTTTCTGTTATGGAAACTTTTTCCAGTGAAGCTGTCTTGAAATTGTATGGAGGGTATTGCTTCATCTGTGTTTCTTTAAAGTCTGAGGACATCCAAAAATTTAAAGTGTACTTTTTAAAATCCTTTGAAATTTAAATGTGGAATTTTGCATATTGACATTTTATCAAGAAACAGTAACATTTAAGGCCACAGAATATAAGAGGCCATGCATGCAAGCTATCATTTAAACGAGTGCTTTGACTGGAATGATTTCAGATATATTTAAATATGGTTATTGAGAGTCATTTCTGATAAATTAATGAAGCTAACTGGCATGCTTTATGAGTATAAGTAAAGTAAAAAAATAATAATACAGACTTATAAATAACATTGTTGTTGTGAAAATAAGTTAATTATTAAAAATCTTCTAGAGTTCTAAATGTTTTGTTTGGTCCGATAAAGCATTCAATCCTTAATAAAATAATGACAGCTGTGTATTAAAAGTTTTCCAGTTTTCTTCGGGTGTCTGTCGCTTCAGTCATTTAGGATCTTTGCATTATTATTGTGCCTTCGCTGAGTATTTGTTTTTTTCCTGCTTGTTTTGTGTGAATTAGAATGAGACACTCCTGTGGAGACGAGTGTGAGAATGACAATTGGTAGTTTTTTTCGTTTCTTTGGTCACATGGGGAAATGTGCGCCAGTACATGGGCGTCCCCAAAGGAATGCAGCTGGGGTTTCAGAGTCCCATCTCTCCCAATGTCTCTGTCTTTCTCCCTTCCTGTCTCTCTTTCTCATATCCCTGTTTTTCTTTCCTCTTTTTTCTTTCTCTCCATCTCTTGTCTTCCCATCATCAGGCTCCAATACACACACGCACACACACATTTCCTGCACTATTGCATTGTAAAGCCGCTCATAAGGGAGCGGCGTGCAGTTGGCGGAGAACTTGTCGCATTGTGATGATACCTTCTCAACTATTTTGAGGTCTTGCAGTAAACATGCATGTCTCCTAAAGTCTTTAGTGTGGCCTAAACAACTGAGAACACACCAAACTCTCATTATTCTTCCAGATAAGAAGGTTTATATGTATGATATTCAGTTTTCGAAAAACGTGTTTTCTGCCCAACATTGGTCTCCGCGGATAAGAAAGCCTGTGGAGGATAATGAGAGCTCTCTGGCCTGAGGATTGATCCGTGTATTGGATCTCACATAAGACTGCTGTTACTGGATATTACCCAGCGCTATCGGCCAGCCGTGATGGCCTCGTGATAAGAAGTGCTTACCAAAGGGGAAGCTCCTACAGGGCAGATACGGTTTCTCAGCCGCCCTCAGGGGACCGTCAGCCTCATGCTGCTGAGCTCAGGAACTTTTTACCTCATCAAGTAAATTCAGACCCTTATCAAGTTACCAAGCAGGCCTCTTCCAGTCGAACAAATATTTCTGCCCATTGTCACTGTCAGTGCTGAAAGAGCTGGAGCAGTCACATTAGAGTGCACCTGCTTTTCATTGATAACCTGGGAAATTTGGGAGGTGATGGATTTGTTTGGGTTATTAGAAGGACGGAGCTGGAAAAGTAAGGGACATGCAAAACTTTATCTCTTTAGCCGTCTTAACAGTCTACAACACAAGTGCTTTCTCGGGGAGTCATTACTTTTAAGATTCTAATTCATGTGGGATGAGAATTCCCAAACAAATTATTCAGAATATACAGTCTGGATGGGATTAGTTGAAGTTTTTATGTCCTTTAAAGATAATGGCATTGTTGACAATGCAATCTACGTCCTGTAGCGCAGTTTAGTGCGTTCTGGACCTCTAAAAGATGCTACGCTCTCAGATAATGAAGTGGTCGGTACGTAATGTGCCATCTCGACAGTTTCATTGGGAGTTTTTCAGCCCTTCGTCGCAGTGTTTAGGGCCCAGCAGAGAGGCGATGTAGCACTCGCGGCGGAGTTTGTCTCTACCGCTGCGGCAAAATTAGCCAGGTGGCATCTGGTACCCGCTGCCTGCCAGCGGAGGAGGGCCCAGATGGCGCGTTAAGCAGGCTAATTATTTAGACACAAAACTCTGATAACGCAGCCCGCCAGGGTCCAGTTTCCCTCTTTTGAATCTTACTCAACGGGCTTTGTCTCAGAACCGCCCTCCTTCTCTTCCAGTGAATGTGTCCTTGAGGGGATGAGTAACTGGATCCCACAAACTGGTGGTAAATTGTGAGCGATCCCATGCAGTGGGAGATGACAGCTGTAATGTTAGTCCTGAGAGGTGTTGTGGTACAAAACGACACACGGGTTTTATTAATTTACATGGAGAATAGGACAAAATCCTGAAATCTGTTGTACCACCTGCTTTTACCTGAGATTTAGTTATAGAATATAGAGTTATTCTGTGTCAAACTTTTCTTAACATATCTTTAAGAAGAGTTTAACTGTATTAGCCATGGCCTAACACTGCGACTCTTAGGTAATGATAACAAATAGGTTGCTGTTCTCGTAGATTCACTGACAACAGGAAAGAACTATGCAAATGACAAAATGCAACTAAACACACTAACGTTCAAATGTTTCTTGAGCAGCAAAAACAGTATATTATATTTCTGAAGGATCATGTGACACTGAAGACTGGAGTAATGATGCTGTTGATCACAGGAATAAATTACATTTTCAAATGTATTCAAGTTTAAATTTTCAAATTAATACAAGTATTCAAATTTGAAATTGTTACATTGTTACTGTATTTTTATTAAATTCAACCTTGGTGAGCATAAAAGAGTTCCTTCATAAACATTATAAAATATTGCAGATTCTTTTCAACTTTTGCACGTAGTGTATAGTTAGAATAGAAAAATAAATAGGATCCAACTTGTAAAATGGTGGATGAAAATGCTTCCTTTATCTTTTGTTGTTTGTAAGTATCAACGATTGTGTGTCCAATTAGACACTAGCAAGCAACATGGACGGGTTATGTATTTGCAGAAAGAATAAACTATCTGTGCCACCCACAGTGTTTTGTGCTGTGAATAACATGTAAATAGTGAAATTCAAACTGAAATGTTCTCTTTTGTCTATTTGACCTACAGCTCATTGTAATAAAAAATATTGTTCGATATTGTTAAATGTTCAATTTTTAAGGAAAATTTTGCTTACTTTTTGTACTATATAAATAATCTTCCGATAACATAACCAGCAATAAAAGTAGCAAAAAGGCCCAAGAAAGGGTTGAATTGTATTGATGGGTAATGTAACACAAAACGCTTGCCACACAATATTTCAGAGCTCAGCACTGTGGGCAAATAAAACTGTAGTTTTGGCGGTGAATGGTCACCATTTCCCCATTCATTGACCGGGCCGTTACTGTCCAGCGATAGGGCCACTGAGTAATGGGTCAATAAAGGCCAAGTCAGTGCGGAGCACCTGCTATCAGAGCACCGCAATAATGCCGCAAAACCTCTCGCTTTCCCTTAAGAGACCTCGGACCTCGTCATGTAGTCCAATCCAAAGTCCTTCTCATAATAAGGGTCACTTACTAAGTCAACATTAAAAGCCTATTCCATTAGGAGTCCAAAATTACACTGGACTTTAATGTCTTCAAACACCAGCAGTTAAGACCGAAACAGCTCATGTACATTAGCAACACATGTTGAAATAGTCATGAGTTTATTATCGAATCTCATTTTAGTATGTTTGGTAACACAAATGTTTTTATTCATGGCATACATTTGTTTCCAAGTCATGCTTTCCACATGCCTTATGATGCCTCTTTTGGGAACTGCAGATTGTAGAAAAACAATATTTACTGCACGGTGAATTTCCACCTTTGAGTTAAACCCTTCATTGATTGTGCATTGGGAGGCCGTTCTCCGTCACCCCTCCTCCTCTTCCTCATCCTCTGGTGGGCAGAAACACCTCCACCTCAATAAAGACAAGGTGCAGGGCTCCGACTGATAACCTGCTGACTCCTACATCACAGGTTTCCCCTCTGAAATTGAGTCCTACATCATGATCAATTGGTTGGTGTCATGGATGAGTAATGCTACTTTACACACGTTATCCCACACACATACACTTTAATTAACACACTTTCACTCAAACTGGCCATTTTCCTGGGCTTTAGCAAAGGAGATACAGTTCATTACGTAGGATTTTGTCCAGTTCACATATTTTGTTTCCGGTACAGTCTCAAATTTAAATTAAATAATTTTTAAGAATTGTTTCCTCCAACCTATAATTCTAGTATCATATTTTTGTAACATAATGAAAAGCACCAAATTATGCGTAAAATATTAGGAGATTTGTAGGACAACATGCAGCCATGTGATGTAAGCATTGTTGTGTGATATTTTAACAGCGATCTTTATAGTCTAAACAGTGCATTGTGTTAACAAATACAGTAATACATCATAACTTACAACTTATTAAGCTAGTGCAAATCAGAACAGCTAGAGAATTTTTTTTCATCTCAAAACTGTTGCTGTGACATAACAATTTTGATGTTAATCTTGTCAATAATTTTGAGTGTCCAGACAGTGCAATTTACAATAATGACTTGCAAAGAGATTTATAAAAATATAATTTGTGTTATAGTACACATTATATATTGTGTATAGAATTTTAGGTGTATAGAATTTTATTTATAGTTCGCAGTACATCTTTTCAGTTAAAGTCAACATGAAATAGAAATGGATCTTTTTTAAAGGGGTCCTAATATGCTTCTTTACATTTTCAACTTTCTTTAGTGTGTAATTTTGCAGTTTGAGCATGAAAAAGGACTGCAATTTTCTTGATATTCTCTATATCAGTGTCACTCCCTGAAACTCCTCCATTGTAGTCTTGAGTTTTCTCCCGGGAATGAACACGTCACAGTATTCCTCAAATAATTTTCACAAAAGGTATATGCAAAAAAGGGCTGGTGAGGCCTGAATTAGTTAGTAGTGTTTTGAAACTCGCTGTTATGTTAAGGGACGTGATATTTCCCAAACACACTCAAAGCTCTTGACCAATCAGAACACACTGGTCCGACGAATCAGAGAGCTTTGCACTTTTCAGAAGAAGGGGCTTCACAGTGAAAGGAACTAAACAGAGCGTTACTGACAGACCTGGAAGAGAGGTGCTGCAACAATGTGAAAAATGTGAAAAATAATGTTTAAAAAAAAAGAAAAAGAAAAAAAGCATAAAAAACCTATTTTAGTAAACTCCAACAACAAAATCAAGACTTTGAAAAGGGGCATAATAGGGTTTCGGAAAGCCACTTTCCTTTTCAGTAGATTCTGTACCACAAGAAAGTCTTTTTTAAATATCTAATGTTGGAAGGCCTAATTAATGTTTGAGGCCTAATTAAATACAAAGAAATAAATCAAAGAGCACAATAAAGAAAATAGCCTGTCACAATAAAGAGTTTTCTGAATAATAGCCATGTCAGTGTTCTTCAGAGACACTTGTGCTGCACATGTATTTGAGACGGCTACATTATAAAACACTATCATCACGAAATTTGGGACACACTCTTAGTAAAAGTTAATCATTTTCAGAGTGTGTCATTGATCAGTATTACATCTGGAGACTGGCCTTCTGCCTTTTCCCCAGGAGTCCTGATTCCCTGTGAATTAGCAGCAATAAAGCTATAAAACTGTTCATTTGTAACTCCACATCCCTCCGCCTCTCTGTCTCCCCCATCTCCCCTCCAACCCCTCCCCCCTTCACTCCCTAAAGTGTCTCCCATCTGCTTTTGGGACTTTCGGTTGCCGTCTTACAGCGGGAGTGAGATAAGCACAACATTTTCCTGTCGATATGTTTCTATTAGCCTCCGCAGCTCCATCCATCAGGACCATGCTAAACTGACTCTCTGTCTTCTGCTTTTCATTCAGTGCTAATTTGACTGCAGGGAAGAAGAAAAAAGAGAGATGTGATGTGTTGAATGTCTGACAGTACTTAGGAAAACTTTTGCTTGACTTTTTATGCATTTATACAAGATACGTACAGTCAGGCTGACAGGTTAGTTAGTTAGTAGGAGAAAAGCTTTGAAAGATACACAAATCAAGTACTTGAGTAAAAGTACAGATACCCTAATAAAATATTACTCCAGTAAAATTATAAGTACTCATTTTCAATATTGCTTGAGTAAAAGTACAAAAGTAATTGATTTTTTAATGTAGGACCTACTTAAGTGTTAAAAGTAAAGCACTGATTGATAAACCATGCATGTTTATAATTGAATATGCATTTATCTGCAAATAATCAAACAAGCAGATTTAGTTCTCAACTGACAGTCATGACCTGTATACGATTTTTTTATTTACTAAATTCGCCATTAGTAACTAACATTTGCAAGCTCCTCTCCATTCAATATCCCGGTTCATTTTGATCGAATCACTGACTCAATAACAGCTGCAATTGGATCAGTCTGATTCGTGAATGAATCCTTCAGTGCGTTTCGTAAACCAGTTCTAGGTTCATTTTGAAAGAATCGGGTCAATCAAGTCTCAGTTTGGATATCGGGTGGTGAATTCTTCAGTTCGAAATAATGAGAAATTATATGTTTTTATGAAGTGAAGTGCTTTGGAATGTTGTCTGATCAAGTACAGATACTTGAAAATTGTGCTTAAGTGCAGTAATAAAGTAAAACTAAAGAAGTCAACACAGCCTACACTCTAAAAAATAATGTGTTGGCTCAATAAAAAAAGTTAGAGGAACTTAATAATGTGTAGCATAAACACATTTGATTCCTCAAAAAAATTAAGTCGCTTCAACTACCAGAGTTCTAGCATTGGAACAAATTAATTTTATCTATGTCAGTTCAAATCAACAGCTATCATTGCACATGCTAACATGACTTATTTAACATGTATATTTAATGAACAAGTAAGATATCTTGTCATTGGCATTGCTTATAGAGTCAATGTAGAATTTACCTTCATGTATACTCTTCAGCACAAAGGTAACCACAAACACTTCAACATTACATAAACTCTTTTAAAAGTCAAACATAACAGCAATAAACACTGACAGGTCTTTCCCTTTACTAAAAACAAATCAATGAACACTTAATTTCAACATTTGTTTTCCTTATCCATTCCTATGCAAAGCAACTAGAAATCCACTGCCTTATTTCTGAAGTTAAGACAATTTTATTAAGTCACTATAACCTAATTTTTAAAAAGCCAATTAATGCAGAAATTTGAGCTTAAATTACAAACAATATTAAGTTGTTGTAATTATCAACATCATTGTGTCAGCAGAACTAACTAACTTAAAATGTGTAATTAAAACAAACAAAATAAATACATTGCAACCATGCATTTATTTAAGTTGTGGTAACAGGTTCCCTGAATTACTTTTTAGATTGTACATTGCTCATTTTGTCAGTGTTTTTCCACATCAGTTCAGTTATTTCAGACAAACCCATCTCTATCACCCCCTATCTAATCACTTTTTATGTTGGTCAGACACATTTTTATATCTAAGTTTTATGTCAAGTATTTCAGCCTGTCTTATCAAAATAGCCATGATCTCTCGTTCTAGATTTGAAGGACAAATGGACAAGTAACAGGGTGGATTTTCAACAAGCAATTAGTGTCAAGTATCTTCATTCATAATCCACTTTAAGAGCATTAAGACAGAAGCACAAATCCCACTAAAGAGACTAAATCAAACATGCTCTATTGATGTTGCCAAAGGTCATGACCTGGAAATGATGTCCCCTTTTGGTCTCTAACCTTTACGCGTGGTTAGGCTATAATGACGTTGCAGAATAGCAGCGAATATTGAGATGTAAGTGACAGTTAGTGTTAATGTCTCATTTAAACACAATAGACGACACAAGTCACAGTGAGATTGCTTATTGATTGCTAGTTAACCATTTGGATCATGGAATCTGTCTATTTGAACTGTCACAAAGTGATTCAGTTCTTAGAGTCTTTTCTAAAGCTCATGAGATTCTGTCTTCGTTTACTTTTTCTAAACCTGAATTGTTTTATTTCTTGTGTGGAATATGAGAACAAAAAGAAGAGCTGTTTTTGTCCTTTTGTCCAAACAGCATTGGATCCCACTGACTTTCATTGTATATAGACCAAAAACTTTTTCCGTAGTTGGTAATTCATTCAAATGTCAACTTTATCTCAGATGTTTCTCCTAAAATGAGAAGATTTAAATGCTATATAAAGCTATAAAATGAATATGGACAGCAGCTTGGAAGTATTTTTAAGAAATGGTTCATATTTAAGATCTATTTACCATATTTAATATTAACTGTATTTTTTCTCTTTCCTAAGTTACTAAAACATAAAAATTGCTTTTATGAAATATTGTGTATGACGAGCCAAACCCTCCAACTCTGGAGCAAATGAAGTGAACATCAGTTTACAGCAGCATGCAGGTGTATGAACATAAGAGTGTCTGCATTTTGTGTGTTTTTTCACTGTATTTGCACACAAGAAGATAAAAGATTGATTTCAGACAGATCTCTCCTCCACCTGCAGTTCTCCTCAGATTGTCTTTTAGCATTGAGATGAGAGAGTCATTTTAAAGCGCAGACTCTTTAAGCGATGGCAGACTGGCCTACTTCCCGTAACGGGCCTCAGTTTGAAACAAAAGCACTACAGGAACTACATCTGAAGCTATTGATTCAGTAATGTCATAAGAGAGAGGGGAACGCAGAGCATGAATGGGCTGTTAAACAGCAAAACCAGAGAGAGTCGAGTTACTCACACTGCGCTCAGGGCTAAATATGAAAGATTCATTTTGAGTTTTCTCACTTATGAATGTGGTACATTTCTGTCTGCTACACTGATAAATGCAAATCCCACAATGCCAGCAGATGTACACATACGCACGCACAGATACCTGTATTGTGAAGATATGAGCATATGGCTGTGAACGACATGTGGGTTTCCTGGGGACAGTTTTCCAGATGCTTCCAGAGGAAGAATGCAGACAAAAACATGTGACATCTCTCTCTCTCTCTCTCTCTCTCTCTCTCTCTCTCTCTCTCTCTCTCTCTCTCTCTCTCTCTCTCTCTCTCTCTCTCTCTCTCTCTCTCTCTCTCTCTCTCTCTCTCTCTCTCTCTCTCTCTCTCTCTCTCTCTCTCTCTCTCTCTCTCTCTCTCTCTCTCTCTCTCTCTCTCTCTCTCTCTCTCTGCCTCTGGCAGGTGTCTTGTATGTCCTGACTGTTAAGCACTTGATAATCATAATGCACTGAGCAGCGCAGTAAGGGCGCAGATCAACATCTCTATGATTTCATCGATCTATCTATCAGTCCATTCATCTGTCCATCCATCTGTCTATCTATCTATCTGTCCATTCATCTGTCTATCTATCCATCTGTCTATCATCCACCCATCCATTGATCTGTCCAGCCATCCTTCTATCTATCTATCTATCTATCTATCTATCTGTCTGTCTGTCTGTCTGTCTGTCTGTCTGTCTATCCATCCATCCGAATTTATTATAAATTTCCATTAATTTTCTCCTTGCCACTTTATTTAAATTTCAGGAATTTAAATTGAATTTAAATTTATTGAATTCTTTAGGAGTTCATTTCTAAATGGTGCACAACCCTGGTAGCAGGACGAGTTACTCCGGTTTAGTATGAGCAATATTAATAGTGAGGCTCTAAAGTGGAAATATAAAAAACTAAAGATAAATAATATTTTATTAACTTCAAAATAATTTAGGTGTCATCTAGTGTATGACATGACATGTCATACACTAGATGACATGTCATACACTATGGTTAAGCTAGTGAGTGAACAGGTGTTTTATGTCACAGCTCTTTTATATCATGACTGAAATGCTGTACTGATCAATTGTCCAGGACCGGAACTATCTGATTTGTAATTTCTGATAAGAACTCCCTCCCAGCCTTTACTGTTATATTCAGCCCTCATTATATCATATTTACCCAAAAACCCCTGCAGCCACAATGTAATCCTCAGATAATCACCCCAGCAGCAGTTTTTCTTCCTGCCTTTTTTGTTGCAATCGCTTCTTTTTCTTCAGCGTTTTTTCCTGCTGTTACTGGTTTCTCGCTTCTCCACAGGAAATCCAGTCTTCTAACAGGTCATTTAAATGCTGTCTCTCTTTCACATTATTGATCTGGCGGCCGGCACAGATGAAGGCAGGGTCCTTGAGATGTGTATCTGTCTGGTAAGGGCAGTTGTGTCTACCATGAGCTGATACACAGCTCTGACCTTGTAATACTGCCAGAGGAAGACTCTACGAATGGAGTCCTTAAGATATTTTCATGTTTTTCAAAGGAGTCTCTTATACTCAACAAGCCTGCATTTATTTGATTGAAAAATAAAGTAAATTGAAATATTATTACTATTTTAATATTGTAAAATGTAATTTATTCCTGATCAAAGCTGAATTTTCAGCATCATTACTCCAGTCTTCAGTGGCACATGATCCTTCAGAAATCATTCTAATATGCTGATTTCTCATTATCAATGTTGAAAACTGTGCTTCTTTTTATTTTTGTGGAAATTGTAATACACAGTTGAAAAGTTTGGGTTCTAGTTGGGTGCTATTCACTGATAAAAATGATTCTGTGGTGAAGTAAATTGAAAATTAATTTTTACATTTAAATAAAGTAAATTTGATATTAGTACTCAATTCAAAATTAAAGCGTAAAAATCAACATTATAAAATTACGTAAAACTACTTAACTTTTCTGATACTAGGTTTCCCATGATGCATTGAATAATTAATTGAATAATTAATTGGTTGATTTTTTCGGTGTTTTCCAGCAGTATTTCACACTGTTTTATCATTGCTTTTGTTGTTAGGTTTAGTAACTTGCCATTTTTCGAATGTAACCGTTATTGTGTACCAAGTATTGAGATCTCTGCTCGGGTGGGTACCACGTTACTTCTATCATGGATATGGTGCCTACACAATATTATTGTAATCTAAGAGTAAAGCATACACTTTAAAAGTGTGGTTTAATTCAGTGTTGTTTTATTTGAGTAAAAAGTATTTCAAAGGAAACTTCAGCTAAGTAGAAATTACTCAAACTTTTACTGGCCAAGTTAAATTGACTTATTTTCTTTGTTCATTTGACTTAACTTAGTTAAATAGAGTTTACTCAATTCCATATGTGAAAAAGAAAAACGTATTGTGCTTATTGTTTTATTTTTATTTATTTTTAAGTAGCCTACTTATTTACTGACTGGATTCTACTGATTTAGTTTTTCTTTTGAACATATCAGAGTTAATGATTCTTGACTCATAACAGCATTGCTGAATTCAGTTTCAATTCCTGAATTGAAAAAAAAAATTGGTTACACTTTATTTTGATGGTCCCCTTATAGACATTCTGTTAACTGTAAGTAATGTTGCACCTTCATGTCAACTAACTCCAATTAGAAAATTAGTTGAGTATTAATAGACTGTAAGATAAAGGGTTAAGGTTAGTAGAATAAGAGTTTAGGAATAAGTTCACAGTTGCAAAGTTACTTATAATGTATGTTGGGGAGCATCAAAATAAAGTGTTGTTATTACTTTTTGCAGTAAAATCAAATAATCAAGAAAAAGATAACAATGGCTGATAATACTTCCTGCTCATTCATCACATTGTAAATGGATGGTCAGGTCAGGAACACCACATGTTTACAGTATTCTTGCTGTAAACTGCACATTTTGGCAAATGTAGTATTTGTACAGTATGCATATTTTAAATATATCCTTTAATTTTTGCATTGGATATAATATTTGACAGTACTAAAAAAGTAGTATGAAGCCAACAGTGTATGATACAGCATGCAAGATGTTCGCTCTTATTCCATTCGAAACATTTTCAAACATTCTTTGAATATCCCACTTGTACAACAATCTCCCATCAGCGGTTTCTTTATCATTCGTGATTAATCTAATAATTCACACATGCTTGTTTTTCATCTCGGAGGCCTTCATTTCCCGGCCCACTGTTCCTTTCTGTTTTCTTTTTCAAATGCTCATGCTATGAAGCACATTCATTAATAACCAGCCTTTGTTCTGAGAGATTTCCATTATCGCTGCAGAAATCTATCACTCTGCATTTTCATCTCTTAACATGCCAGTTTTAATGAGCGACTGGGTCTCCAGAGCCATTCATTCAGATATAAAACTAATGGAACGGAATCTGCCCAGTATTTTACTGAGAGAATTGGGAAAATGTGTCCTTTTCCTTTATTTCTACATTGATTCATAAGATATACCCTAGAGTGGGTTAATCCTGAAACCTCTCTTGCAATATCCACTAGAGATATGAGTTTGTCCTCTCTGTGAGCAGCGCAGCATCTCTGGCCTCCAGGCAACCCGTGGTTTGTAGATGAGGCTCGCATTGCGCATGCCTCGCATGCAAAGGGTGAAAATGAAGGCGAGTAGAGAGGAAATGGCTCTAGCCTATACTGACTATACAGTGTTATATTAACCCAAAAAGGGTTATGGTTACACTATGCTGCAGTAAAGTGTTTTCAGTGGCCTCTATGAAAGCTTGCTCACTGCTTCCCAAACAGGGCATATTTTTCATTGACTCTTTCTATTACATTGTTAAAGTTAGTTGAATCATTCGATTTGTATAAATTAATCATTCATTCAACCGATTTGTTCAAAAACATTGATTCATTCAGGAACAAAACACCACTACTGTGTTACTCAGTGTTGTGCCATGGCTTCGTTTGGATCTATTTTCATTGGTGGCGCAAAAACTGGCAATATTTTGATCAAAATGCTGGTTATGTAATATTTACTTGTTTATTATCAAGGTTCTTTATTGGTCACAAACATGTGATGTACTGAAGTGAAATGTTTTTTCTTAGTTCCCTGTCCCACAGTGCAAGAACAAACAGAACCAACAAGGAATTATTGTCAAACACACACACACATAATGAAATTAGAATATAGAATATAATAAAATCAACAAATGTGTGTATATATATATATATATATATATATATATATATATATATATATATATATATATATATATATATATATATATATATATAAATATATATATATATATATATATCTATAATGTATAGTGAATAGCTCTGATTATCTCTTCATCACGGCACCTGTTAGTGGGTGGGATATATTAGGCAGCAAGTGAACATTTTGTCCTCAATGTTGAAGTAGGAAAAATGGGCAAGTGTAAGGATTTGAGCGAGTTTGACAAGGGCCAAATTGTGATGCTAGATGACTATGTCAGAGCATCTCCAAAACGGCAGCTGTTGTGGGGTGTTCCCGGTCTGCAGTGGTCAGTATTTATCAAAAGTGGTGAACCGGCGACAGGCCAAGGCTCGTTGATGCACATGGGGAGCGAAGGCTGGCCCGTGTGGTCGGATCAAACAGATGAGCTACTGTTACTGTTACAGTTTGTTGCGTATGAGGCTGCATAGCTGCAGACCAGTCAGGGTGCCCATGCTGACCCCTGTTCACCGCCGAAAGCACCAACAGTGGGCAAATGATCATCGGAACTGGACCACAGAGCAATGGAAGAAGGTGGCCTGGTCTGATGAATCACGCCGCTTACCTGGCCAACACATGGCACCAGGATGCATATGGGAAAAAGGCAAGCAGGTGGAGGCAGTGTGATGCTTTGGCCAATGCTCTGCTAGGAAATCTTGGGTCCTGCCATACATGTGAATGTTACTTTGACATGTACCACCTACCTAAGCATTGTTGCAGACCATGTACATCCTTTCATGGAAACAGTATTCCCTGGTGGCTGTGGCCTCTTTCAGCAGGATAATGTGCCCTGCCATGGTTCAGGAATGGCATGAGGAGCACAACAACGAGCTTGAGGTGTTGACTTGGCCTCCAAATTCCCATTATGAAATCATTGTAATGCAGTTCATGTGTCACGTGATGCAAAAATCATGCATGAACAACCCATCAGTATTTTACATAACTATCCGTTGAATTCTTAGCAATGATGGCCTAGTCACCAATTTGTATAAAGACACCACTGTCTTTAAATTTTAACATGAAATGCAATGAAAAGAGATAAATATGAATTATCTGTGAATTACTGGATGGTATGACACTGTTGTATAGGTTGGGTTTTATTGTTGCAGTGTAGTTGTAAGCGTCACGGTTTGTTAGCCCATCAAATTTGTAGTATTGGATTCCAATGATTCTTCAGTAAAGCAGTTCAGTGATAATGTGTATACAGTTATGCTTATCGACTAAACAAATAGTAGTATTAGAGAAAAACAGACTGGAATTGCTCCCCTGTGCACAGAGAATACATACTCAAGAAAGACTATCTGCTCGTTTGATAAGACTTTTTTCTTGCTGATGGCGTGAACATCATTACTGTTGGTGATATGCAGACTTTAAGTCTATACACAGATTCAGAAGACACATTGATATCTGGTTAGTACAATTATGATTTGGTTTTATGGAGAAATTGCGTGGAAACAGATTCTACCAACCCTAGTTACTGTAGTGATAAATCACTATTAAGACATTTCAGAGAAAATGCTTGTTGCAGAGTTATTATCATTAACTAAAACCATAAAAAACTTATTACACTGTAAAAATTGATATGATCAATAAATCATGACGTTTTTACATTACTTTAACTCAAGTTAAGCAATTTTCAACTTTTTAGTAAGTTATACAAG
Organism: Gobiocypris rarus; assembly: GCA_023029165.1. Classification (NCBI taxonomy): domain Eukaryota; kingdom Metazoa; phylum Chordata; class Actinopteri; order Cypriniformes; family Gobionidae; genus Gobiocypris; species Gobiocypris rarus. The sequence goes on along the minus strand of CM040921.1, from coordinate 5,918,176 downwards.
TTTCAACACATTTTTTTTCTCATTTTAATTTTGTCAATTTAATATAATTTAATTAGTGCTGTCAAATCGATAATAGGTTCATAAAACTTTGTGTTTATATAATGTGTGTGTGTGTGTGTCTACCATAGACTGTATAAAAATATGGATGTAGTGTCTGTGACGTCACCCGTAGGATTCTGCAGAGCAGTTTTGAAGCGTAAAGCGAGCTGGCAGTTGCCATCTTAGTGTCATCAACCGGCACTCTTGCACAACAGAAAATGAGCAAAGTGGCGGGACGTGGGCGGAGCTGAGGTGACGCGATTACTAACAAACAACAGATAAATGGCTACCCACCTGCCACTCAAAGTGGCCACGCCCTTAATTATGCAGAACTTTAAGGCTTTATATAATGTAAACGAATGAGTTATAAAAAAGAAATCACCCCCTCACAGATGTTATGAAGGGCAAAACTAGCCGTTTAGACCAAAACTTGAATTTGTATCAGGCTGTAAACATGTTTTATCCTGCTGTAAAGTTGGGCATTTTAACATGGGGCTCAATGAGATTCTGTCCCTATACTGGCCAGTCGATGAACAGCAGTTTAAGTCACTTCTGTATTGGCTTCAAGAGAGACTGCGGGAGGTTGCCGCTTGGTGTCTACATATATACACACACACACACACACACACACACACACACACACACACACACACACACACACACACACACACATGTTGTGTTTCCATGTTTTATGGGGACATTCCATAGGCGTAATGCATTTTATACTGTACAAACCGTATTTTCTATCCCCTACACTGCCCCTGCCCCTAAACCTACCCATCACAGGAGACATGCTGCACTTTTACATTTTCAAAAACATCACTTAGTGTGATTTATAAGATGTTTTCCTCATGGGGACCAAAAATGTCCCCACAAGGACAAGGATTTTGGATATTGCCATCTTTGTGGGGACATTTTGTCCCCATACCGTAGGGATTACCAGTCCACACACACACACACAAACACACACACACACACACACACACACACACACAGGTCCTTCTCAAAAAATGTGCATATTGTGATAAAAGTTCATTATTTTCCATAATGTAATGATAAAATTTAAATTTCATATATTTTAGATTCATTGCACACCAACTGAAATATTTCAGGTCTTTTATTGTTTTAATACTGATTATTTTGGCATACAGCTCATGAAAACCCAAAATTCCTATCTAAAAAAAATTGCATATTTCATCCGACCAATAAAAGAAAAGTGTTTTTAATACAAAAAAAGTCTACCTTAAAATAATTATGTTCAGTTATGTACTCAATACTTGGTGGGGAATCCTTTTGCAGAAATGACTGCTTCAATGCGGCGTGGCATGGAGGCAATCAGCCTGTGGCACTGCTGAGGTGTTATGGAGGCCCAGGATGCTTCGATAGCGGCCTTAAGCTCATCCAGAGTGTTGGGTCTTGCGTCTCTCAACTTTCTCTTCACAATATCCCACAGATTCTCTATGGGGTTCAGGGAAAATAATGAACTTTTATCACAATATGCTAATTTTTTTAGAAGGACCTGTGTATGTATGCATACATATGTGTGTACATACACAAACACACATGTTCGCGATTAATCGTGATTAACTGATTTGACAACCCTAAATTTAATTAATGTAATATAATTTAAGTTGAAATTATTCATACAGTTAAGTTGATTGTACTTAAAATTTAAGGCAGCATTTTTTACAATTGGAAAATATAAAAAGTAAAATCTAAAATAAAAAATTAACAAAATATCAATGATACTAAAAATACATCTGGCTCGTCAGTATCATATAGGCCACAGTCTACTGCTATTTTATTAATTGTTGCACTTTCTAGCACTCAAACAAAATCCTGGCCAAAACTTTCTAGTGTCTGTTGACACATTTAGTCATGAAATATTTCTTTTCAGTCTTTTTGCCCGCCATTCTCTCTCTTGATAAGTGCTCCAGCTAATTCTGTCCAGACGGAGGGCTGTCGCTGCACATCAGATGGCAGATGGAGGTCTCAGAAACAACCTGGACCTTCAGTGGGGAACATGTGCCATTATAATGGAGCACTCTGGCCTTGCACTGTCATTATATGAAAAATATTTATGGAAAATAACATATCCTGTAGCAAAAACTGTGAATGCATTTTTCCTTTAATGTGACTAAAATGTCCTTAAAGGGGTCATATCTCATATGCTCTTTTGAATCTAAGAATCTATCACTAATGTTTTTTTCCCCAGCCACAGAAATGCTTAGTAACAAAACCACCCTTTCCCCCACTGTGTCCAACATTTTGCTCTGTATCTAGATCGCTCCTGACATTCCAGCACTGATCTTATAGCTGTCTATTAATCTAGGGCATTACAGCCCTTCAGTCTCAATGCAAACAGCCAAGCAGCCCAGAGAGGCTCGTTCAGTCTCTCACCGGCCCAAATCTGATTATGCTGCTGTGAGGAGCTGTGGCCCAGGGCCAGCTCTAGCCGGTCCATTGTGGTGTGGTGGAGGGACGCTGCACTCTCTTAGACACCCATTCGACGATCTGCCATCGCCTCACACCTTTTGAGTGTGTCTTAATTATGCCGTGTGGTGTCGAGCAGGTGGGAGCAGATGTGAAGTACAAGGAGCCCTGAAGCAATGTGATCCAGACATGTGAAATGTTATAGCGTTTAGATCAGGCAAATGGGTATCACGTTAAATTAATAGAGAAGATAATATGACATATGGAATTCCAGACAACACTGGATAAAGAGCTTGTTTTGAATTTCAGGAATGGACTGATAATGGTAGATGGAAATGTATCGTTCTTAAAACTTTAGTTCACCCAAAAATGAAAATTCTGTCATTATTTACTAATCCTTATATGATTCCAAACCCCGTAAGACTTTCGTTCATCTTCGAAACACAAATGAAGATCTTTTCGATGAAATCTGAGCGAAATTTCTGACCTTCCATTGATAACCTATGCAACTATCACTCAAACAGTTCATAAAGAGACTGTAAAACTAATCCAAATGAATTGAGCGGTTTAGTCCATATTTTCTGAAGAGATTTAAACACTTTATATGATGAACAGATTGAATTTAAACTTTTATTCACATTTAAACATTGATCAGCAGACATAAACAGAAACTGAACCGTACTTGCTTGACGCACAAGAACAAACCTCATTGGTTCTTGCTGAAGCTCAAACGTGCTGCTTAACACGATAATGAACCTCATTGGTTCTTGCTGAAGCTCAAACGTGCTGCTTAACACGATAATGAACCTCATTGGTTCTTGCTGAAGCTCAAATGTGCTGCGTAACACGAGAATGAACCTCATTGGTTCTTGCTGAAGCTCAAACGTGCTGCGTAACACGAGAATGAACCTCATTGGTTCCTGCTAAAGCTCAAGCGTGCTGCTTAACACGATAATGAACCTCATTGGTTCCTGCTGAAGCTCAAATGTGCTGCGTAACACGAGAATGAACCTCATTGGTTCTTGCTGAAGCTCAAACGTGCTGCGTAACACGAGAATGAACCTCATTGGTTCTTGCTGAAGCTCAAAGCGTGCTGCGGAACACGAGAATGAACCTCATTGGTTCTTGCTGAAGCTCAAGCGTGCTGCGTAACACGAGAATGAACCTCATTGGTTCCTGCTGAAGCTCAAAGCGTGCTGCGTAACACGAGAATGAACCTCATTGGTTCTTGCTGAAGCTCAAAGCGTGCTGCGTAACACGAGAATGAACCTCATTGGTTCTTGCTGAAGCTCAAATGTGCTGCGTAACACGAGAATGAACCTCATTGGTTCTTGCTGAAGCTCAAATGTGCTGCGTAACACGAGAATGAACCTCATTGGTTCTTGCTGAAGCTCAAATGTGCTGCGTAACACGAGAATGAACCTCATTGGTTCTTGCTGAAGCTCAATCGTGCTGCGTAACACGAGAATGAACCTCATTGGTTCTTGCTGAAGCTCAAATGTGCTGCGTAACACGAGAATGAACCTCATTGGTTCTTGCTGAAGCTCAAATGTGCTGCGTAACACGAGAATGAACCTCATTGGTTCTTGCTGAAGCTCAAATGTGCTGCGTAACACGAGAATGAACCTCATTGGTTCTTGCTGAAGCTCAAACGTGCTGCGTAACACGAGAATGAACCTCATTGGTTCTTGCTGAAGCTCAAATGTGCTGCGTAACACGAGAATGAACCTCATTGGTTCTTGCTGAAGCTCAAACGTGCTGCTTAACACGAGAATGAACCTCATTGGTTCTTGCTGAAGCTCAAATGTGCTGCGTAACACGAGAATGAACCTCATTGGTTCTTGCTGAAGCTCAAATGTGCTGCGTAACACGAGAATGAACCTCATTGGTTCTTGCTGAAGCTCAAATGTGCTGCGTAACATGAGAATGAACCTCATTGGTTCTTGCTGAAGCTCAAACGTGCTGCGTAACATGAGAATGAACCTCATTGGTTCCTGCTGAAGCTCAAAGCGTGCTGCGGAACACGAGAATGAACCTCATTGGTTCCTGCTGAAGCTCAAGCGTGCTGCGTAACACGAGAATGAACCTCATTGGTTCCTGCTGAAGCTCAAAGCGTGCTGCTTAACACGAGAATGAACCTCATTGGTTCTTGCTGAAGCTCAAATGTGCTGCGTAACACGAGAATGAACCTCATTGGTTCTTGCTGAAGCTCAAATGTGCTGCGTAACACGAGAATGAACCTCATTGGTTCTTGCTGAAGCTCAAATGTGCTGCGTAACACGAGAATGAACCTCATTGGTTCTTGCTGAAGCTCAAACGTGCTGCGTAACATGAGAATGAACCTCATTGGTTCCTGCTGAAGCTCAAGCGTGCTGCGGAACACGAGAATGAACCTCATTGGTTCCTGCTGAAGCTCAAAGCGTGCTGCGTAACACGAGAATGAACCTCATTGGTTCCTGCTGAAGCTCAAATGTGCTGCGTAACACGAGAATGAACCTCATTGGTTCTTGCTGAAGCTCAAATGTGCTGCTCGTAACACGAGAATGAACCTCATTGGTTCTTGCTGAAGCTCAAATGTGCTGCGTAACACGAGAATGAACCTCATTGGTTCTTGCTGAAGCTCAAATGTGCTGCGTAACACGAGAATGAACCTCATTGGTTCTTGCTGAAGCTCAAACGTGCTGCGTAACACGAGAATGAACCTCATTGGTGGTAGTTGTATGGAATGTTAATGAAGGGACAGAAAGTTACAGTAAAAACAGTAAATATTATTACAACTTAAAATAATAGTTTTCTAGTGTAATATACTGTAAATGTAATTTTTCTTTTGATTGCAAAGCTGAATTTTCAGTGGCCTGGCACAATGACAAATGCATTTTTAAAAGTGAAAATATTCAATGCAGTCTCATAATTAATAAGAAGTTCATTGGATGTATAATACTTTCTTAAAATGATTTTTTTAAATGGATCACAGCTCGTCACGCCACGGGAGCTGTCAACTTCCCAACCCTATTATATGTAAATAGGCCAAATATAAAGAGTGCAAATGAAAGTGAGATGTGAAGAATGGTGTTTAATAAGATGTGAGACACTGAACCAAACTGAAACTGTGGAGTGAATCACAGATGGCACAGAATGAGGAATGATCCTTCGCTATGAATGAGTTGTGTTGGATTAATTATTGAGTCTATGGCTATAGTGTTGAGTGAGGATCATCAGAGCATGTGGCATCTAACAGGAAGTGTCACATCCACATCAGTTAGAGTCATTTAGTCCCTAAAAGTTGGTCTTCAGACAGTTTCTTGGCAGTTTCAACATCTCTCACACTGCTGAGTTATGTTTGCTTGTTAACCTTTCTCACAGCTGATGGGTTGCAGTTCTAATGCTGTCTTCAAATCCTGTTGGGAAGTGCGCAATTGCAATGCGATGTGCATTCATGTTTGTAACATTTCTGATTATTATAAATGTTGAAAACTGTTGTGCTGCTTCATATTTTTTGTAGAAAATGTGATAATTATTTTTCAGGATTCAGGATTTTTAAGAAAGATCCACATTTATTTAAAATACAAATCTTTCATTGTATGACTGTAGTGTACTGTATATGTGTCTTTTTTCAATGTTTTGATTGATCTTAAGAAACGTTCATTATTTATACTGTAGGTAGATTTTTATCAATCTGTTGTTAGAAGGACAATTAGAGGGCAATTGTTTTAAAAAGTAAAAACACACTGTAGCTTTAATGATGACAAACCAATTAGTTTCCGACATTTTTAACTGACATGCCTCGAACTCAGAAAGTATTTTCTAATGAAGTTGTCAATGCATTCACATCATTAACATATTCATTTAAAGTCACCATGAAATAAAAACTGATCTTTTTTTTTTTGTGGAATATTGCAGTATTTATTATAAATTATTTATGCACATCATTATTTTTTAAATTCATGTACCTCTATATAATAAAAAAATAACCCCTCCCTCTTGCAGCGGCATCTCTTCTCTGATGACGTGTTTACTGCCGCGAGGGCGGGACAACCTGTCACTCATATGAGATCCACAAATAGCAAACCACAAGCATCCAATCAATTCCCAATGGACAAAATCAAGCCCCTGCCTACATTTTTCTTATCCAAGAAGCCATTTTGCTCAGATATACACTGATCAGATGCACAGATGAATTGAATAACTCTGATTATCTCTTCATCACGGCACCTGTTAGTGGGTGGGATATATTAGGCAGCAAGTGAACATTTGGTCCTCAAAGTTGAAGCAGGAAAAATGAGCAAGCATAAGGATTTGAGCGAGTTTGACAAGGGCCAAATTGTGATGGCTAGACAACTATGTCAGAGCATCTACAAAACTGCAGCTCTTGTGGGGTGTTCCCAGTCTGCAGTGGTCAGTATCTATCAAAAGTGGTCCAAGGAAGGAACAGTGGTGAACCGGCGACAGGGTCATGGGCAGCCAAGGCTCATTGATGTACATGGGGAGTGAAGGCTGGCCCGTGTGGTCCAATCAAACAGACGAGCTACTGTAGCTCAAATTGCTCAAGAAGTTAATGCTGGTTCTGATAGAAAGGTGTCAGAATACACAGTGAATCGCAATTTGTTGCGAATGGGGCTGCATAGCTGCAGACCAGTCAGGGTACCCATGCTGACCCCTGTTCACCGCCGAAAGCACCAACAGTGGGCATGTGAGCATCAGAACTGGACCACAGAGCAATGGAAGAAGGTGGCCTGGTCTGATGAATCACATTTTCTTTTACATCACGTGGATGGCCGAGTGTGTGTGCGTTGCTTACTTGGAGAACATATGGCACCAGGATGCACTATTGGAAGAAGGCAAGCCGGTGGAGGCAGTGTGATGCTTTGGGCAATGTTCTGCTGGGAAACCTTGGCCATCCATGTGGATGTTTCTTTGACATGTACCACCTACCTAAGCATTGTTGCAGACCATGTACACCCTTTCATGGAAACGGTAATCCCTGGTGGCTGTGGTCTCTTTCAGCAGGATAATGTGCCCTGCCACAAAGCAAAAATGGTTCAGGAATGTTTTGAGGAGCACAACAACATGTTTGAAGTGTTGACTGGGCCTCCAAATTCCCCAGATCTCAATCCAATCGAGCATCTGTGGGATGTGCTGAACAAACAAGTCCGATCCATGGAGGCCCACCTCGCAACTTACAGGACTGTGCCAGATGCCACAGCACACCTTCAGGGGTCTATTGGAGTCCATGCCTCAACGGGTCAGGGCTCTTTTGGCAGCAAAAGGGGGACCAACATTAGGAAAAATGTTATGCTTGATCGGTGTATATCACAATAGAGAAGAAGAGATTATCACAATTTGCATCTCACGCTGGCTGCTATCTGATTGGTTTATCAGCACAGCCAACTGACAACAGGACTCGTTTGTCAAACAGTGTGTATGTCTTTTGCAATACTTTTCATGTGCTTTAATGATCATTTATGTGGTGTGATTTGTGAGAGTCTCCGCTGATGGGTGATGCCATAGCTGATGATGTAAGTGCTCTTTATTTAGAGCCTTTATCTCAGAGCAGCCTGCAGTAACACAGGGAGGATTTCATTTCTCTCTGCGGACGGGACAGGACAGGACGGGAAGGGAGGGGAGGGCATATCTCTTACAGTGTGGCCTGGGCGGCACAGGACAGATCTCTTTACTTAGTAGCTAATTGATCGAGGGGAGGGAGGATGTGGAGGAGGCGGGTGGCGTGTGCGGAGGGGGTCGAGAGGTTGATGGTATATGTGTTCTGCCCCATAAGGGGTAGGTCAGTGTACTCACTCGCCCCTAACCCTGCTATTGATCATGTAATGGTATGGTCCTCAAGCCTTAACCTTCTAATCTCATCTGGCTGTGCTACACGTCGGTGCCAAATTCTGTCGATTCACCTACAGATGGAAAAGGGAGCGTAAAACGTAAAAATGTAATGGCAGTGTGGCAGGAATATGGATTGATTTCTTTGCCTTTTAGATGAATGTACTCTCCACTTCCCTGTGCAGTTTTGCAAAAGGTCACACAGTTAAAGTAAAGTACTACCGTGGAACTGTTAATTACAAAATTCCTTCTAACATTCTGGAAAGTATGTTAAAATCTCAACTGGTTTAGATCCGATTTGTACAATAAACAACTTTTCAAAAGCAAACGCTTCGATTTATTATCACTTTATTACCTGCAAAGGCCCAACATTGTACAAAATTATTAACATGACATGAATAGAAAAGTTGACCATTTCGATGCGTTAATAATTCCAATCATTCACTGTAAAAATAAACTGTGGTCTGAAGAAAGTGAGCCTGTGTTGTACTAAATCTGTGTTGTATTTGTATTTACTTATATATTTATAAATATTCATAAAAAAATATTTTTCAAAGTTGTAAATAAAGCACAGATTATTGGAGTAAGTTTAGAAATTATTATTATTATTATTTTTATTCAATGTGTTACTTGCCATTTCTTTGTAATTATTTGTGAAATTTACTAGCAATTTCTGAGTGAAAATAGATTCAAAGTAAATGCTACAATATTTTTTGTTCAGTGAGTTTGATTGAACAAGCAATTTTTGACGTCAACAGCCAAAAATAATATGGCTGTCAAATCTTGATTTATTTTGCTGTCTAAACTATATTCTAAACTAGTTGTATTTTTAGTTATTTTATCATAGTTTTTACCCTTGTGTTCTCAATTCAGGCCAGCTGAAAAACCACTGCTTTCAAAAAAACATTCAAAACAAACAAACTAAAAACATTATGTAAACATGAGAATGTCATTTTAAAAAAATTATAATAAGACTTATATAACCTTGGATTACTGCTACAAAAAACTGATATTTTGATCACTTTCTAGATCAGAAATACAAGATCATATAAATCTTTTTTCTTGGCAGGCTAGTTTAAAATGACCCATCTCTCCGGGTCTTCCTAAAACCCAAACATTCAGAGGCGTTTGGCGTGATGTGAGCAGGTGTGGGCGGGAACTTCTTGTGCGTGAAATAAAACCTGGCTGGAGTGGCTGCTGAGACGTGTGTGTGTGTGTGTGTGTCTACCTGTTTGTATTGAATAGTGCCCATTAATAATTTAGCTGCATGGCTGCTGGCTATTATTACAGAAAAATAGTGCAGTGCGTTTGGACACATGCCTACTGCTTGTAAGTCAATAGAGAACAGTTCACCCAGTAGGACCAGGACAGAACACTCTCAAACTCGTGACAAACCTCTCAGCTTTATGTCTTTGTCTACAGTTTCTATTGTAGAGCACTTTAAATCGCGTGGAATGAAGCTCATTATTATCACTGATATTATTATCTCAGGGTTATTTTATTAAAATCCTTTTGTTTAAAAAATGTGGCTGATCATATTCTGTGCTCAATTATTTTTTTGCACGAGAAAACATTTTATCCTAGAAAACCAGCATGCAAGGTTAAAGAAAATACACAACCATTCAAAAGTTTATAGTAATTCAGATACTTTTTTAATAAAAATAAATTATACTATTCAGCAAGGATGCAATAAATTGATCAAAGATGAGAATAAATTATGTTCTTTTGAACTTGAAAAATCATGGTTCCACCAGCTCAACATTGATAATAATCATAAATGTTTATTGAGCACTAAATCATCACATTAGAATGATTTCTGAAGGATCATGTGACACTGAAGACTGGAGTAATGATGCTGGACATTCAGCTTTGATCACAGGAATAAATGATAATATGTTCACATAGAGAACAGTTATTTTACATTGCAATAATATTTCACAATATTACTTTTTATATTTTTGATCAAATCATAATGGTGAGCATAAGACTTCAAAATCATTAAAAAAAAACACAGACCTCAAACTTTTACTCAAAATAGTGTATGAGCCAGATGACATTAAATACTGTACAGGTTATGGGTTTGATACAGTTCAGTTGACACAAAATCTGGGTCCTGAAGCAAAACCATCTGAGATCCAGTGATCTAAAGCAATGACATTCATACATATTTAAGTGTGGCTTAACTGTGTGAATCCACTGTATGGGCATTTGTGAAATCTTCAGATGGAGAAGTGCGTTTCCTTCCTCTGATATCTCCATTCCTCTGTTCTCTGTCTCTCTCTTTTCATAGAGAAGACCATTTGTTTCTTTTTTGAGTCTGAAGGGATGTTGTAGTGTGTGGTGGGCTGTAAGGTGAAGGGTTTAGATTGAGGGCAGATTTTGTCCAGTTCTGTATGTTTGATACGGTCTGTTATCGATACTGGGCCTGGATGGAGTCGGAATTGTTTGGCGAGTTAATAGCGGTTTGATGATGTCACTGTCAGTGACCTGGGGAAAAATTGACCCCCGTGCGGCAAGAATCGCTAAAATGCCACCCGTGCAATTACGAACTACAGGCCCCAGCGGTCCGCTGCGTTTTGTTTTATGTCCTTCAGAGACACACTTGCACACATGCTCTTACGCATGGATAAAGACTCAATCCATCGCCGTCTCCCTCCCTCTCTCACACACACAGACACACACACGCATACATGCATTTTCTAACACATTTGCAATCAGAAACACAAATACTGGTCATTTGCATGCTGCCTGATAAAGCTGTACATTTTGGGTTTATCATTGACCTGCATTTGGATGTGTGTGTGTGCCGTCCACAGAAATGGGGCAGTTACTATGACGATGAAATTTCAGGCGCATAATTTATTCATTAAGAGTAAGACAGCATTACATCACCTCGCACTCACTATTTTCACGATTTAGTGGCACTTTTCCCTTTTTTCATGCCGTTAATGTGGCTTTTGATAGGCCTGTTTGGAAACAGGAAGCTCTTTTGGTTAGTATCCAATAAATGTTGACAATCAGTGAGAGTTTTTATGACGGCGTTTTGCGGCACCTTCCTGCATTTGTAACGCTAACAAATCTCATATGATCTGGAAACCACACAAATGCCTCTAACATCGTTTCTAGGGTGTTTGCAAGCACATCGCTCTTCAACATAACAGTCCAAATAGGCTTGTAGCACATCTATTTGTTTTATCTGTGTATTGTTGTTTTTTTCTATCCTTTTCTGTCCTTTAAAAAGAATAGACGGAAGAAGGAGCGGAAAGAGAAAATCCTCAGGAGGCATCTATAATTCATGGCTTAGCTTAGTGGCTGGGAAAGAGCGCCATACTGCTGTTCTGAGCTTTATTTGCTGATACCCCCCTTTTCTCCACTCACTGGCTTTACATGGCCACGGATTGAGTTTACATGCAGGCAAAAGTTCGGTCAGCACAGGTGCAAGGTGCAGGGTTCAGGGCGGCGGGAAAAATCATTTAGCATTTATCTCATTCGAGCTATTTTTATTCAGTTGTTTTTATTTTGATTAAAGTCATTCTGCAAAATCATAAATGGCACACATTTGTCTTATATTCTGCATGCATAATTGTTTTAGCTGGCGAGTCAGGACCCCAAATGGGTTGCAGAATTGTTCTGGGGTTTGTTTTTCTTCCTGAATATTGATTCTTAAAAACACTGTCCTGTTTTATTGAAAAAGCAAAACAAAAGCCAGATCCTTAATGACATCATTCTCCAGAAAGTGACATCATTTTGGAGGGAAAATAACTGCACAAACATCAGCAATGGATTTGATGTATTCTCTGATGTTTAGTGGTATTAGTTGGTTTGTTTCCCACTAAAACATTCAATCCTGTTGATCACAATTTGTATAATAATTTCAAAATGAACTTTATTGGCTAACCCCCACTGAGCTATGATTATAGCAAGGCATTTCAGGTAAACATTTTTAATAATACTTTAATAAAAGCTTCAGTCAATAATATTTAAGTGTCTGAGCTTGACCAGAGGATATTTATGAAAGTCAGATTTGCCCTTTTATTGAAATACTTCCAACACATTTTCATCTTTTAAAGTGCCCCTCAAATATTCGAATATTACACGTTGCGTAGTGTGAAATATTGTGAATGTAAAAAGTCTGCAAAGTTTTAAAGGTCAAAGTGCACAACAAATCATGTTATTGTTTCATTGTTTCATTTTCATATTGTTTCATTGTCTTCAGTAATTCCAGTCTCACTTCCTGTCACATACCTACTTAACAATGTAATGCATTTGCATAAAGCCTGTGGTCTTCATTGGCTGCCCGTGAACAGTGTCTACTTTGACCCTCAAACACTGTAGTTGTAGCTGAGGTCTGGAAGAGTTTGGTTCGTGTTGTCAACATGTCACTCTTGGAATTCATCCGGAAAAACGACGCCATCATTACTGTTCGTATCACTGTGTATCAAGCACTGAGGAAGACTCCGGAGCTGAAATTCAGATATGGTAATGGGAGTTTCATTTCTGAAACGTGCTGTAATCACAACAGACTGAGCCATTTGACCAGTCAGAGCAGAGTAGACTCTAAAAAAGGAGAATCTTGGAAAGAATCATTTTCAGACTCTTTGAGGAATGTGCAATGTATGTTATGAGAAAATTAAAGTGTTTTTGACCTTGGATGCTTGTAAACCTGTTTTAGTAGACCTCCAAAAGGACACTTTAAAGTTACCACGTTCAAAAGGTATAATAGATTGACTTACATCAACATTTTCAGCAAAACTAAATAATAAAAGCTTGGATTGGAGTTTTATTTCATTTTTAAGTCATTCTGTAAAACCATAATTGGTACACATTCTTATTTGACTTAATTATGCATGCAAAACTGCTGCAATGCAACTATTGAATCAGGACCACAAAATGGGTTGCAGGTCTGTTCTGATTGGGTCACAGACAGGAGGAAGAGCAGTGCTTTATGAAAAATATTATATTATGGTTGGGAGGGAGCATGAAGAATCATTTTCACACATGAACTGGCACCTCTGAGTCCAGACCTTAAATTCATTGAAAGTCTTGGAGGAGACTTTACTGAGTGCTCGACTCCTGCATTGTCAACGCAATACAAGATCTTGACCGAAAATTGATGCACCTCTTGATGGAAATTAATCAAGAGGTGCATACATTTTTGGTGAAGCATTTGTATATTTAAATCCAATTAAATATTTTATTTTTTTATTTAAAAAATTGTCCAGGCGGTGTATAATGCAAATAACCACCAAAGTTTGAGGATAGTCAAATCAACAGACTTAATGGCTTAATAGTTTTTGAATTTAGACTTTATCCTATTTTGGTGCAAATTCTGTCATCTGGATAATAAAATTGTCAATTTTCTTATTCAGCTTGTGTCATGTTAATAATGTGGCATATTGTGGGGACTGTGCAGTTCATGGTAAGTTTAATACCTTTCTTTCTTTGCTTTTGTATGGTAAGCAGTTGTGGTACTGTGTCGGGTCACCACTTGAAGTCCTGAAGCAGAAGCGGTTGGGAAGCACCGCTTTAGTGTTGAACTCAGATGAATGCTGTTCCCTCATGTTTGGACTGCTGTCCTCCCGTCATGAATAATAGAGTTGAGGAGTCCCGTGCGTGTGCCATGGCATTGTTCACAGTTTGTGTCACACCAGCGCATGGTTAACTAGGCAAAACAAAAGCTTTTCAATATTTCAGTGAGTTAGAGACGTGCACTGCAAGCACAGGCCTGAGTGAGAAACACATTCAAACACAGAACGGAAATAAATACATCATATTTGCATACAACACAATGTAGTTGAACTGACATTTTGAATTATTTAGAAATGTACTTCATTTGATTTGGATTATGAATACAGAAATTTTAGCAGTGTGCTCTAATTTTCAAATCAGAGGGTGATTATAAATTATAAAGTCATAGATAAATTGCTTTATTAGTGGAAACCTGACACTGCCACTCCTGTGTTATCTCACCTTATCTCTTGATTTAGTTCATATCAGAAAAAATACTACATTTATCTATACCTTTTTAACCATGCAGTACATAATCATTTTATGTTGTTGGATATATAAATATCTTATATGTATTTTATCAGAATCACAATATCATAAAAAAAAGCCATATCCTTATTTACATAATTTTCCAGGAAGTGACATAATTTTGGAGGGAAAACCGCAGCCTGACCATCAGTATTAAATTTGATGAATGATGAGACGTTTTGTGGTTTTATTTGGTTTTGTCTCATGCTAGAACATTTAGTCTTGTTGGAGAAGTATTGAAATTGTAGGATGATTTCAAAATTTCAAATAATCAAGTAAGCTTTCTCTCAGTGAGCAATTAATTTATTTTTATTTTTAAAGTTACCAGGTTTAAAAGGTATAGCATATCAGATTGACTCCCATCACCAATTTCAGTGAAACTAAATGATAAAGGCTCATATCAAAAATGAAAAGAATGTATGACACACACAAAAAGTGTGCTGCAAAATATTTAAATGGTCTGCTCAAAATTTTCGACTTGGATTCCTGTTTAGTAGTGACAGTAATGTTTTTCATGCCAGTATCAGCATAAAAGGATGTTACTGATTGTATGATGTGTCCTAAAAGCCAGCTGAATAAACCACAATGCCTTGCAGTACTCATGTTTAATACTAAACTCTTTGCCTTTTAGTGCTGTAATGCAGGTGTCTATGATTCTGGATGGACCCATTGGCCATATATGAAGCAAAGCTTCTCTCAGCACTGATTATGGCTCATGGTGGTATTGTTATGCAAATGGGGCTTTGCATTATTGAGCTGAAAGACTGTCAGGGTGCAAAAGAGCCAAAACTCAGGAATAAAATGTGATTAAACACATCACACAAACATTCAAGAAAATGTATGCATTCTATGTTGGCCAATAAAGCCGAAGTGTGTCAGTCAGTGCAGAGAGACAGATTCAGATACTATGGCTCTAACCAGGGGCCCTTAATGGCCCTCACAGAGCCTCCCGGTGAGTTCCCAGCTAATTACTCACTGCTTAATTGAGCCTGCCTCAACATGCTTTAAATGAAACTTACACACTTTTGCCTAATCCAATCGGAATTTAGAGAGAGTTGGAATTATGCACTTTATTACTCTAATATATCGGTTCTGGTGAGCGGTTGTACACTTAATAAAGCATGCATTTGTTCTCATTTGGAGGCTCTGGCAGGCCACAGGAGGACTGTGTGCTGGTCAGAATGACATCACCCCCTCAGCCCTCATGAGATGACCACATTAAATCAATGTATGGATCCTGCCACCTACTGCCAATACTGAAAATGACATCTAAGAGCTATTAAGTGAAAAGCAATGTGTGCTATTCATCAACACACTCACACAGACTCCAGAGATAATGAGGAGATTTACCTTGTGCTTCATACTGTTTAAGCATTTAGAAGGTGTTTAATGCGTTACTGGGACCCACTTTATATTAGTTGTCCTTAACTACTATGTACTAACATTTTAATTAATAATTTGATACATTGCACTTATTGTGTACATACATGTTTTTACATTGTACTTACATTTTAAAAAATACCTGCATGTAATTACATCTGTAATTAATTTCTGTAGTTACATTTGTAATTGCACAGTTGACACTTCCCTTACACCTAACCCTACCCTTAAACTGACCCATCTCACCACACCTGTCCCTAACCCTACCCGTATCCCACCTCAATATCAGCAAAGGTGTTTTGCAACACAATATGAACACAGTAAGTACATTGTACTTATTTTTTTATGTAAGTACATAGTAGTTAAGGCCACCTAATATAAAGTGGGGCCCGTTACTGTCAAATTGAACCATATTGCATCTGATATTTGAAATGCCAGTCTTTTGTTGCATTTTTCAACCCATTCATTATCTTTTATGATACTTCGTATAGGTTTATAACACCTCATTGAATTAATTTTGTTGTGTTCATGCAAAACAAATTATAGATGTGCCATTACAAGTTTAAAACAGATTTAACAGATTTTCTCTGAATCTGTAATCTGAGGGTGCAAAAAATATAAATATTGAGAAAATCACCTTTAGAGTTGTCCAAATGCAACTCCAATGCATATTAATACTACTAATACATTTTCGATATATTTACCGTAGGAAATTTATAAAATGTCTTTATGGAACATGATCTTTACTTAATACCTTAATGATTTATGGCATAAAAGAAAAATGGATAATCTTGACCCATACAATGAATAGTTGGCTATTGGCAGAAATATACCTGTGCGATCTGGTTTTGTGGTCCAGGGTCACAAATATAATCATTGAGTCAAATGAAAATTATCACAAAAATTGAGCTTAAATGCTTACTATATTATTTTATATTGTATACTGTATGGTATATACAATACGATTATATAAATAGATTGTATGATTATACAAATACATTTAATATATAATACTGAAGATATTGATTAAATAACATATACCGTTATGTAAGGTTTTTTAAAACGTTTTTAAAGTCTCTCATGCTAACCAAGGCTGCATTTGTTTAATCAAAAATACATTATGAACAGTTCATTGTGTAATATTATTACAATTAAAAACAACTGTTTTCTATGTGAATGTATTGTAAAATGTATTTTGTTCCTGTGATCATTACTTTAGTCTTCAGTGTCACATGATCCTTCAGAAATCATTTTTAATATGCTGATTTGCTGCTCAAGAAACATCTCTAATTAAATATAATATTATTATTTTAAACTGTAGTGTATTCATCTGTATATTTAATGACACTGCTACTGTATGCTCAATGCTCATATGCACTAAAACAGAGAGACTGGCCTCTATTGGACATCATCTGCTATTGCACCTACATTAAGTCAAGTAATGGCTATGATATATATGATTCATTTGTACATTCTCACTGAGGTATTTCTGATCTGAAATGACTGTGGATTGGCCCAGTGTAAAGACACGCACTAGATCAGATGTGCAAAGTTCATTAGCAGCTTTGGTGACATTATTGACATGTTTCAAACCGTACAGGTTCTTCATGTAGGTCCAGCACTGGGTTAACAAGCTCTTTGATCCTTAAAATCTCAATATTGCTCATGGAAGCATAAAATGTATTTCTGATCAATGTATTCGATTCATTCGGTTTGACTGCGGCCTCGTTAACCAATCAGGATTGAGATCAGCCGTTGGACAGTAGTGGAGCAGTGTTGTGTTTTTTTTCTCTAAACAGGAGTTAATAACTGTACTCGAGAAGAGAACACGAACACACACACACACACAAGTACAACTTCCACATTACACACCAGGGAACCTTTGCAGACACTTAAGTTACACCAAAGTCTCAAAATGAAAGAAACGACTAGCCGTTATTCAGTGCTAAATGATCTCATATCAGGGTGTGTGTGTGTTCGTGTGTTTATTTGAAACTGCGGGTAAATAAAGACAACAGCAGAGTGCTGCAGTCATCCACAGGGGTTGATCTTTACTGCTCTCAAATCGCCTGTTCACACTCAGTTTGAGGATCCACACTTACAGCACACGACGACTGTTGGTTTAGCGCTCAGACTTGTTAGCAAGTGATTGTACTAGCTGCTTTAATGCTTTTGCATCAGATCAGTGCCTGCTTCTTGAGGCTTTGGGACATGAAGATGTCATTGTAGAGGCCCATCCCAGAGGAACATTGTTTTTCTCAGATGTTGCTCATAGCTCAGGAGATTTTAAGCCACCATGAAATCAATTTTTGACAATTTTTTTGTGAATATTGCTGTATTTATACTAAATGAATTATCTGTGCACATTCATTTAAAAAATGCATGTGACCTCATGATCTATAATCAAAATAAGTTCTCTGATGATGTGTTTACTGGCGTGAGGGCGGGGCAACCTGTCACTCACATGAGTGTCTATAGTGAAATCTCAGTTTAAGACATTGAGATCGCTTCTGAAACTCTAGAGAGGAGAAACTTGAGATGAATGGAGTCTTTTATTCTCAGGAGAAACATCAGCAGACTTCAGCAAGAGTCTCAGTTTGGTCTCCCTTTTTTCTGGTTTTGCTTGTTGAAACAACTGAGATATTAATAGTATCTTATCTGGGATTTTTCAAAGAGGAATTCTTAGTTTTGTTTAACCTGCAGTTTAGTCTCAGATTTTCCCCTTAAAAGCTGAAGACATAAACAGCCTTCAATTGATCTCCATTAAGTCACATTGTTATGTAGAAGAAATAATTGACATTTCAAAGATACGTAATTATGTCTGACAGGAATAGATGTTGCCCAATATACTTTCTTTATCTCTGAATCTTGTACTGAACCTATTTTTGTATCGTCTAATAGGCAAACAAAAGCTCTGAAGTGTCTCATTCAGCTCCATAGAAACTCTTTATTGCACAGGCTTCATTCAGGTCAGCTTGTTAAGTGGCTAATTACACTGCAAACACAATAACGGCTGCCACGGGACGCTTGTGAGGGAGGGACCCGGAAACTCTTCAGATAGCTGTGACACTCACACACACGTTGGTACACCTATCATTATGAGGACATTCCATTGGCGTAATGTTTTTTTTACTGAGCTAATTAAAATTTCTAGCCCATAACATTACCCCCAAACGTAACAGAAAACTTTCTGCATTTTTAGTAGAAAAAGTGTTTAGTATGTTTATTTAGCATTTTGAATTTTAAGGACATTAGCATGTCCTCATGTTGGGGACGTGGCCTGAAACCTGAATACACACCACAATATAAAAACTTATATTGGCCGTAACTTGCAGGTCAAACCAGTACATACACCCATATACGCACACACACACACATACACACATACACACTCACGCGCACACACAGACACACACATACTCACACACACACACATAAACAGAAACACAGACAAAAAGACACACAGACATTACATACACACACACACATACACACACACATAAGTACATAGACACGCACACACACGCAGGCATGGACGCACACGTGCACACAGTTACACACGCAAACACACAGATGCGCACGCACACACATACATTAGATACACACAGACAGAGACAGACACACACACCTGACCCACGCTAACAGATTAAAGTGGGTTTTACCTTTATCCCTACAAGATGAGAATATGGGTGATATATCTAAAAATTATCTTGCTAAAAACTAATATGCAATATCCAATATGTATATAGAATCACATTGTTGCCAATTAGATTCAACATGTTAAATGTAAGAACTAAAATTATTCAAATCAAGTAAAAAAATAATAATTTGATGATTCATTAATTCATAGAAATCTTTATATCATTTGTTTATAATTTCTGCTTTAAACTGTTTGATTGTGGCATCATTGAAATGTTTTATTTAATCTTAATTGATTCGTTCAACTGTACAGTTTGAGCTGCTTCACGGAAGTCACTCAAACTTTCAACTTGTAATGTTTCGTTTGCTTATGAAGATGTTTTGAAGCTCCGTTTTTAACCTCTTGCATAATCTGAGAAATGGGATATTCAATAAGACAAAAGGATTTCACGAGACTAGATTTTATCATTTGGCAATTGACTGAATAGTAAAACGTAAGTGTTACATATTAGAATGGAGGCAGGCGCCAGGCGGATGCAGGAATGGAAAAATTGTGGAGCAGACTTGGTGACGTCACCCATAAAGGTGCATTTTAATAAAAGCTCAGGAAGACAAACATTTGTTTCCCTTTATCACTTGGGCAGAAGAATCACGCACATTAAGAACAGAAACATGCAGTAAAAATAAATAATTAAATAGGGTCCAATTTCATGTGGCGTTTAAATCAGTGGTGCTATTAAAACACAGTCCTTCCTCGTGTTGTGAAACCAGTCTAATCACACGGCCTCTAGGAATTTAACGGCCAAATAAAAAAACATCGCAAACTTTGTATCACCGGCAAAATCATTGCAAATCTACTGTGAATATTCAAAATATCACCCAGCCTGAGATGAGAGCATTTATACAAAATCTAAACTGAGATTCATTCATCTGAAATGAAATACAACCAAATTTGTGCTGAGACACCCAGCGTTCCCTACATACACAAATAGTCCACTGCCTCCAGACAGCGTCTGAATTAATCTCAACAACAGCATGAAAAACGCAGCTTATTGGCACTGAGAGAGAAAGAGAGAGAGCCTGTGGGAATGAAAGACATGTATGTGAGGAGGACAGGAGATGCTCTGGTCTGCCCGGCGTGTTCTTTGTTGACAAAGTTGGGTAATTAGGGGCAAGAGCCCATTAAAGGAGAATATTCAAAGGGTGATAAATGGCTTTAATAAAGGAGCAGTGTATCCCTTTAACAGAGACAAATCCTCCCCATCTTTCTCATGCGCTGATAAAACACGCCACACAGACATCTCTTTCATCTCACCTGCTCTGGACCTAAAGCACTTCCTGTGTTACACCGCCTCGGTGTCCCTTCCTCTGCTGATTATGTGTGTTTTTGTTTGTGTTTTTACAAACTAACGCTATATCATGAGCGTGGTGTGCTATGCTCAGATATAAATCTTGTACACAGAGCGCACAGACATTAATTAGGTCCATAAAAACCTCTCTTTGCTTGCTGGGTTGAAATCTGACAAGCCAAACACTTTAAAGTTTTGCGAATCGTCTCTTGCAAATTGGGCGGCGAGGCAGCTCGCAGGCCGAGAGGAAACAGCTCTGGTGTTGAGAGCAAAGAGCGGCTCTTTTATGAGTCCGGCAGGCTGGCCAGGGCATAATAGTACATCTCTTTTAGGGCCTGTCTGCATATCCCCACAAAAGCCTAGAGACAAAGCTGAAGAGAAAAACAAAACTGTTGTGGAGGAAGGAAGAATAAGAATGGATGGATGGGTTATATGTTTGGTATTGCCATATCTATGAACTGTGGTATGCGTACTGTGTGGCATTTTCTGCATGCATGCACACTTTGTATATTTGCCAACATACTTTAAAATGTAAGGTCAGGTAGTGTGCATTACATTGTGGAATGCATTATTCTTTGCATGTATATGGCATATTTGGCCAATTTAGTAGGTCATCCTGTTTTATCATGTAAACCAAACAGAAAATGAACTGTCGTGAAAAAAAAAATACTATACAAAATATATATATATAGCAATGGAAGAAGGTGGCCTGGTCTGATGAATCACGTTTTCTTTTACATCACGTGGATGGCCGGGTGTGTGTGGCGCTTACCTGGGGAACATATGGCACCAGGTTGCACTATGGGAAGAAGGCAAGCCGGTGTGATGCTCTGGCCAATGTTCTGCTGGGAAACCTTGTATCCTGACATCCATGTGAATGTTACTTTGACATGTACCACCTACCTAAGCATTGTTGCAGACCATGTACACCCTTTCATGGAAACGGTAATCCCTGGTGGCTGTGGTCTCTTTCAGCAGGATAATGTGCCCTGCCACAAAGCAAAAATGGTTCAGGAATGGTTTTAGGAGCACACAACTAGTTTGAAGTGTTGACTTGGCCTCCAAATTCCCCAGATCTCAATCCAATCGAGCATCTGTGGGATGTGCTGAACAAACAGGTCTGATCCATGGAGGCCCCACCTCGCAATTTACAGGACTTAAAGGATCTGCTGCTAACATCTTGGTGCCAGATTCCATACCACACCTTCAGGGGTCTAGTGGAGTCCATGCCTCGACCGGTCAGGGCTGTTTTGTCAGCAAAATGGGGTCCACACAATGTTATGCTTGATCTGTGTATGTGTGTGTATATATATATATATATATATATATATATATATATATATATATATATATATATATATATATATATATACACACACACACACACATACACACAACCACAAGTATAATTCATTAGATTACATCCTATAGTTAATAATTTTGAATTTAACAATATAATGCTAGATGCTCTCCTCATATTTTGATATTTTAATCTAAATTAATTTATTTTGTTCATGTTTCAAATGCAGAAAATATTTATCATATATATAATGATGAAATATATATATATATATATATATATATATATATATATATATATATATATATATATATATATATATTAATATAAAAGTACCCATGCTAAGATTTTTATCATAATGCAAACAACATAATGCTTTTTAATGTACAAAAATAATAAGGAACCAGATTTGTTTCCCTGTGCTACAGTATACAGAATATTTACTGAAGTGTTTTTACACTGATGGCATATTTTAGCACACCTGGAATGCTGTATTAACCAGCATCAAGGACCGAAACTATCCATTTTATAATGTGTAGCATGTAGTAAGCAGTATATCATACTGACTTAAAAATATCCACTGAATACAGGGCTGTGCGGCAGTCATGTGTCAGAGGTTATGGAGCGAGATCAGGCTGTTCTGTATTCAGCGTGTGAGGAGCTGGTGTCTGTGAGGTCTCCATCAAAGCATCAGCCTCACACCTGCACTTCCACACAGGGCTTCATCTGCCATGTCACCCGGTGACAGCCCTCCCGTTCTGGCCCCCTCAGACCATCTCCAGGGCACAGCGGACCGTGACACACCGGAGAGATCACATCACCTTCCTACAAACAGCCAGAGCCAATTAAAAACGTATGAAACACTAATGAACCTCCATCTCTCTCTCACTCTCACTGTCTGTTTTTCTCCTTTTCTTTCTATCTTCAGGTTCTTCATTCAGGGATGATTGACAGGAATTGATCTTCTCAAGGTTCAACCCATCAACTGAATGACAGCTACAGATCAAAAATGATATGAATGGTAAGATAATATGGTCATTTTTTAACACTATTTCACATAATGGCCAAAAGAATAACCTAACAATTGAGTCTTGGGTAGTTAAAGGGTTAGTTTTCCCAAAAATGAAACTTCTGTCATCATTTACTCACCCTCATGTCGATCCAAACCCATAAGACTTTCGTTCTTCTTCGGAACACAAATGAAGATATTTTCAATGAAATCTGAGCGCTTTCTGTCCCTCCATTGGCAGATATGCAGCGACCACTTTCAACCACCAGAAAGGTAAAGACATCATTAAAGTAATCCATGTGATTCCAGTAGATTAACCTTCATTTTAACTCTTTCCCGCCAGCGTTTCTTAAAAAAAGTTGCCAGCCACCTCCAACGTTTTTGATCATTTTCACAAAAGTGTTGTGGCCCCCAGTATATTTTGTTGTATGAATATCTGAACATGCAATATTTATATCTGAACATTTTTGCTTTTATTGCTCCTTTTTTGCCTGTTTTGATCCGGAGATTCTGTACTCTTTCAGAAGATGTGCAATAGCGCCCCCACCATATAACATTGAAAACACGAAAAGTCAGAAAATTCCATCAATGGCGGGGACTAAAATATTAAAATATCCAAAAACCACTAGAACAATGTTATATATTTTGTTGACTTGTGTACTTGCATTATCCCAAATGTTTCCAAGAATGTTTAAATCCAGAGAAATAAGCGATTTTAACCAGGACACTTTAGCCGTCGCCTATCAATGACATTATTCCCGCGTTACCCTTGATTTCCAGTTTTATTTTGTAGAAACCATGGAAACACCAAAGACACTTATTATATGTGTTTTATTAGACAGGTGAGCAACTGTTTGGATACATTCATCAACAGAAAACAAATTATGTAGCTCAACACAGTTAGTCAGGTACCATGTTTTACCATGCCTAATATCGATCTAGCTTACTGCAATGTGCAACAAGTGTATCATAGCAGCCGCGGAGTGAACGCACACAGTAACATTATAACATAACACAATATAACAAATGTATCTAATATGATAAAACAGAGCTGCATTCCCCCACATACGCATGACTGGAAGGAGCGGAAGCGTTTGTCTGTGGCATAATAAAACTAAATAAGAAGTAAATATGTGGTAAATTGTTTTTTTGCACAAACAAAGCACTTGCTTTGCTTCATACTTTAATATTTAATTACTTTAATGATGTCATCACTACCTTTTTGGGGCTTGAAAGTGGTAGTTGTGTAGCGGACGGTCTATGGAGGGACAGAAAGCTCAGATTTCATCAAAAAGATCTTCATTTGTTATCTGAAGATGAACAAAAGTCTTAGGCCCTGTCCCAAATGGCACACTTCATATGCACGTTCGGTCTTGTGGACTTACAATGGCTGCCACGTGTGCATGTGCGTGTCCATTAAGTCCAAGAGTCCGTAGGTGTATCCCATTTGGCAATTTAGTATTCAGAAGGCTGCTCGCAAGCGCCCCCTTTGCAGTCGATATACGCTCTCGAGCAGACATCTTCCCAACATTAAAACCGGTGTTACGTAATGTAAGTGCGGACTCGTAGGAGGACAGCAAGTGTTTAGGATGCCATTTGGGACAGGGCCTTATGGGTTTGGAATGACATGAGGGTGAGTAATTCATGACAATTTAAATTTTTGGGTGAACTATCCCTTTAACTCCAAACACTTCCCTAGGCACTTCATCTAGGAGGAATCAAGATTCATAGACCACAATGCAACACGATTGTGAAGTCACAAAAACTATTTTGTCCTCACACTTAATTTACCAACAAGTGAATAAGGGCTTAAGCTGATGATACACAGTGCAACTTTTTGAGCAATGTTGCCGAGCAATGTTGCTTGGGCACTTTATTGAGAATGGGTTACAAATTTCTATCTGGATACTTTAGACCCTGGACCCTGTGTTTCACCTGGTTGCCAGCAATATTGCCCAACATTGCTCAAAAAGTTGCCCTGTGTATCATCACCGTTAGGGCGTTCCATTTAAACACATTGAAGGTGAACTTTAAAGGGATAGTTCACCCAAAAATGAAAAATCTGTCATGAATTACTCACCCTCATGTCATTCCAAACCCATAAGGCCCTGTCCCCTATATTTTTAAATATATCTTTGATTGTGTTCGTCTGAAAGAAGAATGTCATTTACACCTAGGATGGCTTGAGGGTGAGTAAATCATGGGATAATTTTCATTTTTTGGTGAACTATCCCTTTAAGTAAAATAATAATAATTTAACTTAAAAAAGGCCACATTGGTCTGTCAATTTATCCTACAGCTAAAGTAGATCTGCAGGTTAACAACTTTTACTGTCACAATTATTTTGGAGTGTCATTTTCCTTTTCCTCCACCAACAGGGATTCATACTTCGATTTAATAATCAAGTCCCATTAATGGGAGACTGTAATACTTTTACATCTTTAACCCGGCCCTGTCACGACAGTGACTCGAGCTCTCCTGTGAATCACTATAGTCAGATACCTTTCCAAAATAATGGCAAACATGATAAGTGACACAGTATTATCTGGGATACTTAATGTAGGATACTTAACGTAATGTTCCACGATTGCTTCCTAACTATAGCATGAAATGATCCACTCAATAATGACAAGAGTAATGAAACACATGATGTTTTGAAAGCTCGCAGCATCTGTTTTCTGCGTGTTAGCGATCTCCTCTTCCAGCGAGAGACGTAATTAACCTTGCTTATAGAAAGGTTGCCTATTTGAATTACTGCGTTTTTGTTATTTAGGAAGAAAATCATTTTCTCGGCTTCATATTGGATGAAATATTGCCTGAGACATAATTTTTATTCGGAAGCAGCTCTGCGCGAGATATTATTTAAATTACCTCTCCTTGGGCTAAATTCTGCTGAAATATCTCCAGTTTGATTTATCATGCAGTCACAGTGAGAGAATGAAGCATATGAGGGTTTTATTACGAAGAGAGAAACGTCCACGCTCCTGCATAAAATGAGTCTGACTGAATCCTGCAGTCATATTTGGACACTAGATGTGAATTATTACAGACACAAGCCTGTCCACCTGCCAATTAGAGCCGCTTCATAATTCAAGATGATTTCAATATTGTGATTTGTCTCTTTGCTCTGCCAGGCGTATATTAATAATAATAATAATGATAATAATAATACATTTTGTTGTTTTGTTTTTACAGGAAAATTCTGCTTAAACGCTTACATATATACATTGTACATAAACAACCATTACATTAAATAAATTAGTATGTTTATTCAGCAAAGACGCATTACAATGAGCAAAAGATTTCCATTTTTCAAATGAATTACATTTTAAAATATATTCACATAGAAAACAGTTATTTTAAATGGTAATAATTTGACAGTATTTTGATTAAATAAATGCAGCTTTGGTGAAGAGAAGTCTTTTAAAACATTAAACCCGGTTTTACAGACAAGGCTACAGTCCCAGACTACAATGCATGTGTCACGTTTGTTTCATGTTCTTATTTTGTCATGTTCACTGTCCTGTTTCCTGGTTCATCATGTGATTCCCATGCCCTCATGTCATGTGCTTCCCTAGGCTGAATCCGAAATCGCCCCCTATACCCTCAAATAGGCCATTATTTGAAGGGACAGCCATTTGTAATGGTGTCCGAAACCATAGTGGACATTATTGAGTGCACTCATTCAATCCCACATTGCGATTTCGGATTGTGTTCTATGTTCTCATTGGTTCATAGTGTATGTGGGTCTCACTGTAAGTGCTTTCATAAAACAGTCCCGGCTGTCTTATTGTTAAAGGGGTACTTCAGCGCTGGGAAGATGAATCTGTATTTAAACTTGGTCATTAATGTAGTAGAAATATGAAATTATTTTTTAATTTGGTGCCTTCTAGACTGAGAAAACACAGAAAATGTATTTTTGTCTCATGGGGATGAAAGACAACAATTCCCAGAATGCACTTCGCTGCCCGAGGCTGCTCTAGGCACGGCTTACTGGTGTACTTGCCCACCGCGTTCATTTTCATAAAAACATACGTGTCTGTTCAATATGAGTGAGTCGATTGAGTGTCACAGCCGTCACACAAACGCAGCAGGATCGGATTACATTCATCAATTGAGCTGAGGTAATCGCGGGATTCGCGGCTGCATTCAAAGCGCGTGATCAGTCTGGCGCATTTTCAGGTCATGTCTTTGAAAGCTTAACTTTCATAGGAATTTGTTTGAAAAGTTAAAACACTCACTTTGCTCTCCACCGCTCCGTTTACATGAATCTCCGCAGCTCCAGGGGCGAGTGCTGCGAGTGTGATGTTGAAAACATGTGGAAATAGCGCCTCCTGCTGGCTGTAGTCTTCAGCCTCTGGACAAAAACTCCTCCGATGACGCAAAATGACGATATTTGCATCGTCGGAGGAATTTTTCAAGAAATAAAATACATAATTCTCTCGTCTCAGGTTCATATGAGGAGGGAAAGTACGATAATTTGAATATACTCCTGGGTTTCTACTGATACAAAGCTTAATGCTAATCGCTGAAGTAACCCTTTAACCCAGCTCTTAGTTGCATATTTCAGCGCACAGAAAATGATCGCCGTATTTTACCAGCTGATAAGCAAACATTTCAGACTTTGTGAAAACTCAATTTCCCATTATTCAATTTTAACGTGAGGCCATAAAGCAGCAGAATCAGTTGTGACATGTTGCCCTTTAAGACTGTCATGTTATATTACCTTGCAGATCACATTTCATGAGTGTCTCATTAAAATAAACTCAGTGTGTTTTATGTGCACGTAACAGACAGATGTTGAGCTTTTAAAGTGTGATGTCTCTGCGCTGAGACGGTCCTCGAGGACATACCGGGACATTTGTGTCTGCCTGGACTGTCATATTCAGGGTCTTCAATGCAGACTCTCTCAGAGTGAGAAGCTTTGAAACATCTGCACATCTTGTGTGCTTTTGTGTCCCAGTTTGCATATTTTATATGATAAAATAATCAATACTGTTCGAAATGAAGACAGAAGAGGACAACTGACTTTATACAGCTACTAAAACTCACCATTGCGCCTTACATAATGTACAATATTTCAAATCAGCTTTACAGAAAATACCTAATACTAGGACTAATATTCGTTTTCATATCCAGCTTTTCAGAAAATAACTTATACTAGTACTAATATCCAAATTCATTTAAATATATTCATTGTTATGCACTCAGTGAGCAAGCCATGTTGTTACTGTGTTGTTTATACTTTAATAATATTGTAAAGTAAAACAAAGTATTAAAAATCATTTTCATAAATTGAAATAAAACGGAAATAAAATGTTGTTTATTCACAATTCATATTTAATGTCTATTTACTGACTATTTCTGTTTTTTTAATCGCTTTTCAAAAATACAAGAAAAATCTGTGAAAATAAAACCGTAAAATTACAGATTTTTACAGTGTAGAAATCTTGCCCTTGTTACTAACTGAAATCATGTTTAAGTTGTTTAAATGTTTAAATTAAAGTAAATTAAAGCTAAATGTTTTTTAAAAAAGCTAATTACATTTTTTTTTAAATCACAGGAAAAATGACAAACTTAAAATGAAAACTGAAATTATAAAAATGAAAGATAATACCAAATATTAATTTCAATGCATCATATCAAAAATATCACACCCAGTGCTTAATAATAATAATATAAATTGTTATTATATTGTTAAATATATTATAATTAACAATTATAATAACAATCATATAATAATTACAAATACAGTTTAAAGTAAGACTAGATGAAGAGGAACACTTTTAAGAGTGACTTAAGTGTACAAAGACTTTTTTTGAGTTCCACCTGCCACTCAGGAATCCAAGTTCTCTTTCTAATGACCCTCCCCAAAAGCCAACAGAAGAGGCCCGGGACCCTGGAGCCCATGGCCCGCACTGAATTATTGAGTGTGTCGTGGAGGCTCTGACTGCTGTCCACACAATGAATTACAATGTGAATCCTGCTCTAATTATGACTCTTTCAGATGGCAGACGGGGAAAATTGAACCTGAATATTTCATAATCTGCATCTCCTCTTCAAATGAGAGATCATTTTGGAATCGCATGCTAATTTTTGTCACGGCCCTGAGTTCCCAATAACAGTAATTGGAAAAGTCTCTGAAGGAGTCGCTCATCACAGCCTGGAATGATTAGCGCTGATGCAAACCTCGACTTTACACCAGCTGTTGTCATTTTCTGCTCCATAACTGAATCGGTTTTTGTGTATGAATATATGCCGTGAAGCAATAATGCAAGTTCATATTTTGAAAAGCAAAAAAATGCTTGTACTTGAAAACCTATAGCAGAAAACTACAGAGGAAATTACAGAGACGTTAAACATCCCTTACAAAAATTCAGCAACCATAGTTTATAAAAAAAAATATCTATGGTTGATGAATTTTTGTAACAGCTAGCATAAAGTCAAGGTTTGTATATAAATTAAAATGTGATTCCAAAAAGTGGGAGAAACTTATTTTTCTTGTATAATTTTGATGACATTGGTGTTTTATTTAATTATATAGATATGATTGAATACTACAAATTTTCTTATTTATATTCTTATCTCAAGTTCAGATATTGGAATGTGCTCTCAAACTGTGTGATCAATTAAAATATTGCTTTAATATTTTATTTCAGTATCATTGACATTATATTTTAATCATATTTTCTATTTTATACTTTTCATTTCATTTAAAGTTTATATATATTTTTTATGACAATATGATTTTTATTAATTTTATATTTGATTTTAGTTTTTTTAGTACATCAAGTTGAAATAAAATGGTTTAAGGTTGTTTTTTTATATTTTATTTTAAGTAACATTTAATGGTGCATGGTAATGTATTTTTATGGTTTAGTTTCGGTTCAAATAATAACCCTGTCATCCACATCAAATACGATTATGTCTTGGATTATCTTTTGTTAGTACATTGCATTTAGATAAGCCTCCAGATCTGCATGATGATCAATGTAATGTGTCTGGATTCTTCCTCATAGAATGTCAGTGTTGTTTTGTCTGAGCAGTGAAGTTATTCCCTCTCCCCTGTGTGTTGTTCTGTTTGTCTGTGTGTGTGATGAGAGCGAGAGGTTACAGTTAAGGTCACTCTTAATGCTCATGGGACACCACAAATAAACCAACTGGAGCAAGAACAAGGTGCATGTCTAAATTTTACATGTTCTGGAATGTCAAAGCTATGAATTAATAAAGATCAGATAAAACTCTTTGTGTGTCCAGCTACCCATGTGTGTGTGTGTGTGTGTGTGTGTGTGTGTGTGTGTGTGTGTGTGTGTGTGTGTGTGTGTGTGTGTGTGTGTGTGTGTGTGTCTGTGTGTGTGTGTGTGTCATTCAGTCTTTTAACCCCAGTCAGAGATGTCAGAGCTCCTCGAGGTAAACCAGAAGGAAGTGAAGGAGAGCGAGAGAAACAAAAGTAAAGCAGTAGGAAAACAGCAGCGAGGTCAGAGGGACGTGAAAGATCTTCTGTTTGTAAGATAAGATTTGAAGGTGTGCAGATGAAGTGTTGAAATGCAGTAATCTTCTAGTTTAAATTATAATAACAGTTCATTGTGCATTTGAAAAACAATGAATGCATTTGTAATCATCCACTAATTTTTTTAAATAAATATTTTAATATATATATATATATCTTAAAATGTAATTTATTCCAGTTATGACAAAGCAGAATTTTCAGCAGCCATACATTAAAATAATTTAACAAAAAAGTTAATAAAATACATTTCTTCAGAAAAAAAACCTAATCTTTGAACAGTAGTGAAATGGTTCTAGTTTTTAAAGACACCAAACACTGATCTGATGAACCACTAATGAAATAACCATTTTGTATTTCAAAATAACATGACACAACCTTTTTAAAAAAAAAAGTTATTTACCTTTTCCAAATGTTAAAGGTACAGTAGGCAATTTTTTCTTAAACACTTTTTGCTATACTGGTTGAAACTCTCTTCACATCCTGAGAGAAATCAACAATAGAAGTGGTCTATCTACGTATTTAAAAAAACTAATTAAGGAGAAAAAAAATGCATGCTAAATATTTTTTGGAGATGTCTAAAAAACTAATTGGACTTGATTGGACATATGACTTTCTGATAGATTATTCATACCTATACAGGGTGTCGGCGTTAACACTTCTCATTTACTTTGAATGGATGACATCATGCGTTGCCGAACTGAATTGTGGGTTCCGTCGCAGCTTCACTCGTGTTGCAAGTGGCAGAAGTTGAAGATTTCTCAACTTTTCAAGCACCAACACAGGCATTATCCAATCAGATCGCCCTATGCAAATATCCTAGAGCAGACGCTAGCCAATTGCGTTCATGCAAGTAATGTGATTGACGGTCAAATAAGCACCAAGCTTCAGCCACGCCCTCCATCAAGCGTTAACGCAGACGCCCCGTTTGAGTGCAGCGTTAGGGTGTGTCCAAATCCACTTTTGCTAGTTTAATGACAGAAAAAACGGTCTGCACCCCAGGCACATGGTCCAAAAGGGTTGCACCTTGTCTCTTAATGAGTCATGGGTCTTTTGGCCGTAATGTGCAATAAAACAATCAGAGTCTCATCTCCCATTCCCTTTAAAAGCCAGTTGCGCTTGCACCATGGCAGATTCGCTATTTACACTGCGGAATATAGACACCCTCACTGGCGTTTTAAATTAACACAATTTGATAGCGTCTGCTCTAGGATATTTACATAGGGTGCTCTGATTGGATGACGCCTGCGTTGCTGCTTGAAAAGTTGAGAAATCTTCAACTTTTCAAGCGCCAACGTGAGTGAAGCGACGGAACCCACAATTCAGTTTGGCAACGACGAGAAGTGTTGACGCCGACGCCCCATGTGAATGCGGCGTCAACCTGACGAGTCCATTTAAATACATGTCTATTGCCACGATTGGTTAAATAAGTAATTAAGAAATAATCAGTGTAGTAAGTTTATTGTGCACCAGCCTATAAGCGCATATTACTAACACGACCTTTAAATAACACAAAAAATACTGCTAGGTTTTTGTTGGTCAATGGCAACAGTCGGTTTCAGTTCCTCAAAATAGCAATGCGCCCAACAATGCGCCTGAACACACCTCGTTTTCAGACCAGCACGCCCATGAGTGAACAGGTGGGCGCGAGTGCATTGGCTATTTAAACAACGTAACGCTGTACATGAAAATGATAACTACGTAGTGTTTATAGTATAGTCCAAACAAAGCCGTATCTACTGTTCTTCACTGAAGCACCGCTGCGGTCTAGCCTACAGTGAAAAATGGTTCTTGATAAGAAAAGGGCTGGTGCTTGAAGCAGAGCACACACTCATTCACCATTCTCCCATCGACCTCTCCTCTCCTTCACAATGCAAATCAGACAGGAACAAATGTCCTGACTCAGTAGGGACCCTCGACCCGAAGTGTTTAACTCCACAGCCTCCCATCTCACTCATTCCCGTCTCTTTGATGTTCTTTAAATGAGCTTTCCAACTCCACTTCAATTTTACAAGGCCATTATGGGGAGATATAATGTGAGGGTTAAATATATCGGGGCAGACATTATGTGAAAATAATTAGTGCTGATGAATAATGCACTAATTCAGCTGATGAAGGATGGTTAGCAGAGTAATGGAGTGAGGGGAAGGCGGCAGCTTGACAAATGAAATTAAAATATTTAAACACTGCTTTATGATATTACGGGAGAGATCTCATCACCATCATCATCGAATCCCTCTCACCTCCGGCACGGAGCACACGGCTATTACGGCTGACGGCTCTATTCGAGTGACATGTTCACGGTAATGTGACGCCCATAAGTCACACGGCCCATTCGTCAACGTGAACACAGACGACTTCAGAGCAAGGACAAAAGCACATGAAGACTCATGCTCACAATCATGTGTATTTTCTGATCGGACCAGCATGCTGATCTAAATTGGTCAGTTGACTTTTACATTCTGATTATAGTGATTGTTCTGGATGATAAAGATATATCAGAAGTGTGTAATTCCACCATTGGCACTTGATTTGAAAATAATGACTTTCCAGAAACTTTTAAACACTCCCCTTCTTCACCATTCGCCACTATAAATGCAACTAACTGCATCTGAATTCAAAATTATGCAAAATATTCATTTCTATTACTTGGTGTCAAAAGCAAACTGTAAAAGTTGAGTACTTTGCACCATTTCCTACACACTTGCTTTCTGCTCACTGGCCTATAGATTAAAGACATAGGCTATATTGTCTAGATTATAGATCAATTTTTCCGCCATGTTTCACTCCTCTTACGAAGTTACGCATCACAAATCGAGTATCTTTTAGAATTCTGAGTTTCCCCACTTGTAAATACGCAGACAATCAGATTGCAATTCCATTTGCTGAATAAATGACATCACATTTAACTATCTCTATTGGGCGTTGACTGTTTAAAAAGAATGTTGAAAATCAGCTCTAAAATCTGGTTGATGGGCAAGGATGTTGATCTAGGAATATATTCTGCTTGACAAAATCACTAAATGGAAAAAAAAGTAAGTATATGGTTTGACTGGCTATCACCAGACCAAGCTCAATCTTTAAGACTGAACATTGGTCTGGGGAGTCTGCTCTGTATTTTCTACTGCACAAGAGGCGTGATCAACAGGCACAGTTCAAATGACTCTGTTTGCAATTGGATAGTCCTTCAACCAATCAGACTAACGATCCATAACGTACTTTGCAGAGCAGTCACTATTAGGGCAAACACATCCCTCTTTTGTAAGAATTGTTCCAGGGCAAGTTTCTGTTCCGTTTTCAAAGAAAAATTGCCTTTGAAATCTTTTAAAACAGCAGCGACAGCGGCATCATCGGGTGGCTGCACTTCGGTGGCCGCCGTGTTGAATGTCTGTTGCTTCGTATCTGTCATTTTGGTAAACCCGCCAATAGCGTGCCAGGTGGATAAGCCGGTTTTGATTGGTCCCCGCAGATTTGTAACTGAAGCAGGACAGAAAAATGTACAGGTTTCCAGCCTGAGCTGCAGAGCACAATTAGTGGTATTTGCTAAATCAGTTATCGCTATTACTATTGGAGTCTGTGTAAACCAGAACTTCGCTCATAGCAGACTGACGGTTGGAGGGGGGTGGTTAAGGATATTCAAACCCAAGCTGTCAAACTGACATCATCAGGGAAGGAACGCCATTTTCAGATTTTGATTTAAGATAGATTACCATGAGAAACTTTTTTTTTTTAGAAGATTGTTAGTTAACTCAAAAATGAAAATTCTGTTACTCAAATTAATTACTCACCATCATGTCGTTCCAAACCCATAAGACATTTGTTCATCTTCGGAACACAAATGAAGATCTTTTTTATTAAATCTGAGTGCTTTCTGATCCCACATACTGCAAAGTTATTACCATTTCCAAGGCCCAGAAAGGTAGGAAAGACATTTGCCGCTTTTCCACTGCACAGTACCAGCTCGCCTCGACTCGCCTTTGTTTGGTTTTCCACTGTGTAAAAGTTGTACCTGTACCTTTTTTTCGTATCACCTCCGGCGAGGTTCTGAGCGAGCTGAGGCGATACTAAAATGTGACGTGAAAACACCGCAGACTGCTGATTGGTCAAAGAGAATCGTCACATAACCGCGCCATTTTTAAATAGTTTGGCCAGAGATTGCGTGATAAACCCATTACTATTATGGCAACTCAGGTCAAATGAGGAGGTGCAGACTTTTCTTTGTTTGGTTAGCAGGTGTGTGTCGCCAAGAAGATTGTGTCACGGCAGTTTCCTGCGGCGTCGCTATGACGACCAGGTACTGTTGTGAAGGTACTATGTGCAATGGAAAACGGATCGAAAAGCGAGTCGAGTTGAGCTGGTACTGGAAAAGCGCCAATTGTTAAAATAGCCATGTGACTCCAGTGGTTCAACCTTAATGTTATGAAGCGACGAGAATATTTTTTATAAAACAAACAAAAATAACAACTTTATTCAACAATTCCTTCTCTTCCGTGTTAGTCTCCTACTCTGTTCACACAGTAAACTCAGTGCAGCTCTTCTGGGTTCCACCCGGGTTCCGGGTTCTTCTAATAACGCTGCAGTCTATGTGGGGTCAGAAAAAATCTTGGATAATATCTAAATTTCTTAATTTGTGTTCCGAAGATGAATGAAGGTCTTTTGGGTTTGGAACAACATGAGGGTGAGTAATTATTGACAGAATTTTTATTTTTGGAATACTAACCCTTTAACTTGCACGGTTAATTGTTCACCACAAGACTAGTAATGTGCACTAGCAAAGTAAATAGTGTCCATTTTTATTTCATGACGACCAGTTCACACCAAGGACGATAACTATGCCTGCTGTAACAATAAAGAGATAGTTCTAAAAATCGTTATAAACATAAAATAATAAGACAAAAAGAAGAGTCTGAACCACAAATACAAAATAATATGTCTAATAATATTGCTGGAATCACGTTCAAAATTATTATTTTGTAATTATTATCTCCAGCTGATGAACGATTAAAAAAAAACCTGACAGCCAATCAGAATCCATCCTGCTTTAACGAGCTCAAGCAATTAAAGCGGTAGACGACAGAACATGGCATAGGTTAAAGCAGGTTATGACTATATGTTAAGATATATTTTAGAAATAGAATTATTTACCTTCAGGAATAACTTAAGTATGTCTATCTACAGTGTATCGTGATAGAAGTGAATAAATGACGTTAGATATCTTCCTCTTTGCCTCTTTAAATACTCATGAGATCCGCTAATACAGCGGCGGCCACTCGCTTCCTGCACGAGACCTGAGTTATTTACGACGGGGTGGCGAGGAGCGACACGGCCCACCTCATTCCCCTCGTTACGATCACATTTTACACCCATCATCTGACAATGAAGTGGCTGCACAATAAATCCCTGCTTCACTGCCATTTCCCAGTAAATTGCCTGAACAGAATCAATATGGCGGACGAGGCTGCCACGTTCAGATAAATGACAGAGTATCGATAGATTGAGTAGAGTAGAAGTCAGACAGATTTGGAGGAGAGAGAGAGAGAGAGAGAGAGAGAGAGAGAGAGAGAGAGAGAGAGAGAGAGAGAGAGAGAGAGAGAGAACAATTATATTATGTGAGTACAATGAATCTCTAAAGGAACGTCATCGATGAATAGTCTCCGTCATACTTCATACATCACATGTTAGCCTACTATTTAAAAGTGAGGTTCAACTAATCAAAAATGACAGTAAAGACATTGATTATAGTTACAAACTTTATATTTTATATAAATGTTGTTCTTTTAAATTTCCTTTTTAGAGAATCCTGAAAAAAAAAAATCATGGTTTCCACAGAATATAAAGCAGCTCAACTGTTTTCAACATTGATGATAATAAAAAAATATTGAAATACTGAAAAGTCGGTTTTGCCATCACAGGAATAAATATATTTTACAATATAAAAACAGTTCTTTTATATTGCTATACAATTTCACAAAATTAGTCTATACTATTATTACTGTATTTTTTTCAAATAAATGCAACCTTGGTGAGCAGAAGAGACTTCTTTCTGAAACTTATCGAACACAAACTTTTGAATGTACAGTGAGCTGAATCTCTCTGAAAATACTGTTTAATTTGATCTTTCAACAGGATTAAAATGACCAAAAGGATGAAGACAGGAAGTGATGCCGCTAACGATCCTGCACCATTGATGAACGGGATGCCTGAAATGATAAAAGAGGAAAAATCTTCAGTTTCAAAAGGCATGTGACGTGTGCTTAGAAATGTAATGTTTGTATTTAAATCAGTTTATACTCTGGATTTTGTATCATTTTCTGTAGATATTGATTTCATTTTTAACCAATTCAAATGTTTTCCCAAAATATTTATCGAGATTTTTTCTCAAACAATTTTTTCCCCCTTGGGGTTCAACAATTTCCTGTTTTCAACACAAACGTTTTTATGCATTCATATTTTAAAACAAATAATGAAGGATTATGCCAATCTACTTAATACAGTTTATTTTTCTAGAATCGTAGACTTTTAGTTATTTTTTTGAAAAATATTCAAATAAATGTTAATTCAGCAATGAATAATGGTCGTCATAGAGTCGTCATTTTCTGTAGGAGCTGGATTGTTGTAAAATCAATTTAACAAGGGTCAGTTCCTTAATGACATCAGGAACAGGAAGTGACATCAGTTTAGAAGGGGAAAAAAACTACTTCAGTCATTTTTTAGCAATTTAACAATGGATTTGATCAATTGTCATGTTTGTGTCATCCTGTATTTCAAAATTCAAAATATTTCAAAAGATGCTAAACTGTATAATACAATATATCATTAACTTCAGGTACGCTTGTGTAAGATAACTGAGCAATGGCTAATGACTCTTTATGTCCATCCTACTCGTGTTTGAAAAGTTTTTATGGAAACCACTTAAAGGTGCATTAAGTAAATTTTAGCAGCATCTAGCGGTGAAGTTGTGAATTGCAACCGCTCACCCCTTCCTTTCGAAGCACATAGAGAAGCTACGGTGGCTGACACAGGACACCAATGTTGTCGTCTCAGACAGCAGAGTAGCTAGCGCTCTGTAGAGCAGTTAGTCCGTTTAGGGACACTGTAGAAACATGGTGGCGCGAAATGAAGACTTCACTGTAAGGGGACCCGAGTGTATGTAGATAGAAATGGCTCATTCTAAGGTGATAAAACATAACGGTTCACTACGGTAAGATCTTTATACACCGCTGAAAACATATGGTGTTTTTCCATTACCAGTACCAGCTCAACTCGGCTCCGTTTTCCATTGCACATAGTACCTCCACAACAGTACCTGGTCGTCATAGCGACGCCGCAGGAAACCAAACAAAGAAAAGTCTGCACCTCCTCGTTTGACCATGGCGTATTCTTCTGAGTTGCCATAATAGTAATGGGTTTATCACGCAAACTCTGGCCAAACTATTTAAAACTGGAGCGGCTATTCAGGATACTCCGTCTGCTACGTGCAATGATGAATAGTGACGATTCTCTTTGACCAATCAGCAGTCTGCGGTGTTTTCACGTCACATTTTAGTATCGCCTCAGCTCGCTCAGAACCTAGCCGGAGGTGATACGAAAAAAAGGTACAGGTACAACTTTTACACAGTGGAAAACCAAACAAAGGCGAGTCGAGGCGAGCTCACCTATAGTTATGTATATTATTTTGCATTTCTGTCAATAGATATTTTAAATTACAACAAAACCATATACAATTTTAAAACATTGTAGAGTTCAAAAGGTGCTACAAAACAGGAATGGCCCATAAACATTTCTTATGGTATGCTACATAGATGTTCAAAAGTTCACCAGGTCTCCTTTCTTGAACTGTATCAACTAACTAATCACTCTAACTGTATCAAACCAATTTCCATTCAGTTAGAATGAATGTATAGTAATCAAGGGCCAATGTCTGGTACCAATATGGCTTCCGGCACCTCCAGATATACGAGCGTTGTGGTCTGATAATCTTAATATCTGCAAGATATGGTTGGCCGTATATTAGAATGAACAATTGTGGTCTATGTGAAGTCAGAAAGAATCATTACTGGCCTTGAGCTGACTTTACACTGAAGCTGATATTTCTGAGAGGGAGAGACAGAGAAAAAGACGAGGACGGAGGCAAAGAGACGGGGGAAGCATCGTCTCAGCTGGCACATTTTATTAAGCTCATATTTTGCGACTGTCATTGGCGCTGCATTTGACTTGTAAAACAGACCTAATTACAGGCCCCAAATATGCGATTCGCACATCAAATGGTAAGCTACAGTAACGGCCTCCTCTGTCCTGGCTCTCCTCTCGCTCCCGCGCCTCCTGCTGCACTAAAGCCTCTGATTATGAGAGAAACATTAAATGGGAATTACTGCAAAACAATTTACACGTAATGTAGCAGTCATATCTGCACAGGGACAGGAAAAACGACTCAAATATAGTCGGATTAATAATACATGCTTTAATTAAACAGCTTGAAGGTGCATATAACAGGGACAGGAGACAAAAAGATTGAATCTCCATGCGGCGGACCTGAACAGATGACTCGCGGTGAGTAAATAGGCACTTATGAGCGGTCAAAGAAATGATGATAATGTACAAGATGTTAGACAGAGTCATTCCGTTCATGATCAGAAAGACATCTGAGATGATGCATGGTGCCAAGAAATTATAAATATACAGGAACTGGCCTTATAATATTATAACCTTATAATATTATGCTCCGGGTCAATTTGACCCGCAACACTTTTTTAGTTGTTGGAAATACTGGTTAACCAAGGATGCTTTTCTTAAAAGTATTATGGGTTACACTTTATTTTAATGCCCTTGTTACAGTGTATTTATACATTTATGTACTGATAAATATTAACTATGTAGGGTTAGGATTGGTTTACGATTAGTTACATGTAATTATGCAAAACTTATAGTTATTACTAACTATATGGACTCTGTAACAGTGACTTTGTCATTTAGGGTCATGTAAAGTAAAAAAATATATATTTTAATATGTTAACTTTTACTTGTCTGTAATATGTAAGAAGTATTAATGGTGCATATGCATATATAAAAGAGTAAAATTTCATGTTATGCTGATATATTAAAAAAAATCATATCATAAATTTGATCGGCTGCCAGGCGAACATGTCAAAGACTTCAAATTTTGGCCTAGTAAATGGGAATGTCTCCCTCATCTACTTGTGATCCGATCGACCAAAACGTATCTTAATACCAGGTGTAAACAGAGCCTGAGACAAATGTTGGGAATCCTAAAAGATGCACCTGGTGTTTTCAACCACTTCTCTCCTGATTTCAGCCTACCTAGTAAAAATCCCATCTAGCTAGCACGCTATCCATAATGTTTACGTGTTAGGTCAGTGGGGGAGAGTAGGCGTCTTTTGTGGCTGTTCGAACATTTTGCTCAGGGAGCCCAGGGAGCGATTCGGGGTTAGGTGCCTTGCTCCTGAGAATCGAACCAGCAGCCTTTGGGTTACCAGTCAGAATCTTGAACCATTAGGCCATCTGCGAGTCTATACGGCTGCACATTGTATACCAGCACACTCCCAACAAAAGCATTAAAGCATGTCTACTGACATCCTTCCTCACTAATTACAGTGTAAGCAAGGTGAGTACTGAGACCCCACGCACCAGTCCTGTGCGTGTGCTGTTATTGCTCCAGATAATAAATTGTGTGCTACATTGATAAACTAATGCAATTACAGGCAGGGTCACAAAGTCAGCTAATTTACAGATAGCAGTGTTTGGGGGTGGAGGGGGATGTTGAATAGCCCCTCGGGTCCTGATGCACTCTCTTTATTTCCACTCGGAGTTTAAAACAGTGAAGAGCAGCAGGATTGATCCTTTGAACTGCGTCGTACTGACCGTTATAACAACCGACGGTCAGAGATCTTTAACGGAGGCCAATTATTTTTGCAGATAGCATCCAGACAAAAACAGGCTTAGGAATCAAAGCAGGTGACTGAAAACTTGCTGCAATAACCATGATAATTATTAAACTGTTTTAGGTTCTTTAGAGAGGAAGTTCTTCAACTTTTAGGATCAAATTAAAAACAAAAGACAAAATTTTTTTTTAAATTCACCAACATCGCTCCATATTCTAACCTAAATGAATGAGATCATTCTTATCGGTCATCTTGGTTCAAGAATGTGTTTGTAAAATAATGCGACCTTTGACCCATAATTAAATTGACATCTTTAACCTTCGTTACAGCCGGTCACATCGCATCTGTGCAAATCAGAATGTCAATACATCATTGGGTTTGCATTAACTGCACAACACATGCTTAGTGTGTCTTAGTGTGAGTGAAGTACAAACAGGGACTATCAACAAGGTAAAAAATATAAATATAAATAAATATATTCTTGATTCATCATTATGAAAATAATATCAAGGAGTTGGATAAAAGCAGGAAAAAAAGCAAAATCAACTCCAAAGGATGAATTAATTGTTTGGTGTTCTTACATATTAACTACAATGTAATAAATGCAATGAGTTGTATCAGAGCACTGTACAATGAGCAAGAAAGTATTTCAAAGCATTCTGACTAAAGCTCAATCATACAAGTATTACATTATTGGTCAAAGTGATGAATACAGTTCAAAAGTTTACATACCCTTTGCACAATCTGCAAAATGTTCATTTTTACAAAATAAGCGCCGACATAATGTCATATTTATTATTTAGTACTGTCATGAATAAGGTATTTCACATAACAGATGTTTACATATAAAAGCTGCAATCATTAACTGATGCTCCAGAAAGAAACACGATACATTAAGAGCCCAGAGGAAAAAATAAGTACAATTTACCCAGGTCAAATAAAATAATAAATAAAATAAATGTACACCCTCCCAGCACCCCTTAATGCATCAGACTTCCTTCTGGAGCATGCAGCCTTTGTAATGATTGTGTTTGAGTCCCTTAATTGTCCTCAGTGTAAAAAGATCTCAAAATCTTACAGTCACTGATGGAAAGGGTTAAAAAATGCAAAAGAATGTGCAGAACATGGAGGATTTTTCTCATGACTCATGAACCATCACAAAAACAGCCGCGGATCATCCAGGTAACAACACAGTATTACAAATCAAGGGTGTAAACTTTTGAACAGGGCCATTTTTAATACTCATTTAATCTTGTGGACTACATGTAAACATCTGTTATGTGAAATAACTTATTCAGGACAGTACTAAATAAGAAATAACATGGCATTTTTATAACGCCTCTTATTAAGATTAAATTAAGATTTTGTATGTACACTTTTGTACAGCGCACTGCCAATCAGTGATCGATTACAGAACTAGAGAAAAATATTCTATCTACTGCACACGCAACAATAACAATAACTGTTCAAAATCTACTTTACTGAACATCTTTAAGTTATAGTCAAAAATGACATCACAAACCAGCAAATATATAAATAGAAAAAGGGTTTTGCATGAACGCATGTGAACATTTACACTGACAGACACCTT
The DNA here is from genome assembly GCA_023029165.1 of Gobiocypris rarus. Classification (NCBI taxonomy): domain Eukaryota; kingdom Metazoa; phylum Chordata; class Actinopteri; order Cypriniformes; family Gobionidae; genus Gobiocypris; species Gobiocypris rarus. Next base: position 5,876,165 of record CM040921.1, on the reverse strand, counting down.
TAGCAGCTCCTCCTGCTTGGGTGTTTCTCACAGACTTCACTGGAGTATTTTTAACAAGTGATGGCTGGATCTGCCCACGGTCTCGCGTCCTGTGGCACCCCTGACACCAGTATCTGGGATGATCCATTGCCCCTGGCAACACAGGGCCTATTCCCAGAAGCCCCTCTGATTTATGGAGCTAATTTTGCCATGTTGCTGGGGAATCTGGGATTTGTGGTTCAGCTGAGGGCAGTTGTCTGCATGACAAGGCCACTGTAAAGTTCAAACAGCCAAAGCTTCTGTCAGCACCTTTACCGACGCTGCAGAGTGAGACAGATGGAGCGACTCTTGACAACTCACCCAGAGAGAGACATGCATAAAAAAATAAAAAAAGACAAGCAAGCACAAACGCAAGTACAGTAATCTGTCATTACTAGTGCTGTATTGAAATTCCCCTTCTATTCTTTTTCTTCTGTAAAATTGCAATTAATTAATCTTAAATTACTTAATCCGTGGTCCCACTAGGGGGCCTCAGCAAACACCCTGAATAACTTACATTTTAATAATTTACATATATATTGAGACTGCACAATGATAAATTGATATTGTATTTGTTGTTTATATGATGCACATACTAGCTTAACTAGGAGGTCCTTTGTATATTGTCTTGGTCATATGGGGGCCTTCGAAGTCAAAAACTGACATCCTACTATACGCATGCAGTTGTAGGAGACCTTAAAGCAGGGGTGGAGAACTCCGGTCCTGGAGAGCCTCAGTCCAGCAGAGTTTAGCTCCAACTGTGATAAAACTCACCTGTCTGACTCGTTGCCTTATCAGACAATGGCTTGTAAGGCTGCGTTTGTGCATGAAGGCACATCACGAAACGGATTTCGGACAGACTTCGTAGGCAGTGTAACAGTTTAATGATCTACAGCAAAATAGAGAGAGCTTTGGTGAGAACTAAACACATATTTAATTACAACATTAGTAATTTCTCACTAGAAATTACATCAGAAGCGGAAAAAAAAAGCAGCAAACGCAACTTTGGGATGCAATTGCGGTCTCTAAACTCTGGCCAATTGAAAATACCTAGAATATCTAAATCAACTGCAGGCGGTCGATCCTTTTCCTATTTAGCACCTAAACTCTGGAACAGTCTTCCTAGCATTGTTCGGGAAGCAGACACACTCTGTCAGTTTAAATCTAGACTAAAAACACATCTCTTTACTATGGCATACACATAGAACATTTTTAACTTTCTTTATTCAAATCAAATGACTGATTGTTAGGCTGCATTAACTAGGTCAGCCGGAACCGGGAACACTTCCCATAACACCTGATGTACTCCATCATAAAAAGAGTGGCATCCACACTAATGTTAGTCTCTCTGTTTATCCCGAGGTTTACTGCAGTCGGCCGGATCCAGGCCGTGTCCGGATCGGATGGTGGACCTGCATCTGGACATGACCAGCTCATCCTGGAGTGTCTGCTGAGACCGTGTCCATTAGTGTCTCCTCTGAATTCGCCTCACCGAACGCCATCCTCAATTAACCCGCCTCCGCGCAATAACTCCGATCTTTCAAGTATTCATATTCTTGTGTAATCGACGCGCCATCCTAAATGAACCCGCCTCGCAAGGCCATACCCAAAATTTTGAATATTCCTATCTAATATGATTTATGACCTGCAAGGTTGCCTGAGTAATAATTATACACTGTTAATAATAGGCCAGAGGAGAACTGGCACCCGACTGAGTCTGGTTTCTCCCAAGGTTTATTTTTCTCCATCATGCCCTGATGGAGTTTTGGTTCCTTGCCACTGTCGCCTTTGGCTTGGCTTGCTCAGTTGGGGACACTCAAATTATGATCCAAGTTACTCAACTAAATATACATATAGAATTTATTAATTTGGTCATATATAATTCTATAAACTATCCAAATTAAACTAGCCAAATCAAATTTTGTTTAACACTGTGAAGCTGCTTTGAAACAATCGTCATTGTAAAGCGCTATATAAATAAAGTTGATTGATTGATTGATTGATGCCATCTTTTTCCCCCAGCTCAACTGTCACAGAATGGAAAGAACAGGATTGTGGATATCAAAGGCAGCGAAGGATACATATTTGCTGCCTTCGAAAAATCGATCAGATGAAGGTATCTCAGGAGACAGTAGGTGAAGCTAACATTAGATTCGGACGTGCCTTGAATGTGTCCTCCGAAGACAGCATTTTGCAGGTTTCGGACGCAGCCCTAGGAACCTTTCAGACTTTGATTAACTTGTTCAGGTGTGTTTGATTAGGGTTGAAGCAAAACTCTGAAGGACTGTGGCTCTCCAGGACTGGAGTTTGCCACCCCTGCCTTAAAGGGTTAGTTCACCCAAAAAAATGAAAATTCTTGTGAAAAGAATTGTTGAATAAAGTCGTTATTTTTGTTTGATTTTGCACAGAAAAAGTATTCTCGCAGCTTCATGAACTTGAGGTTGAACCACTGGAGTCATCTGGAATATTTTATTGATGTCTTTACTACCTTTCTGGAACTTGAAAGTGTTAATTATGTTGCTGTCTATGGAGGGGTCAGAGAGCTCTTGGATTTCATTAAAAATACCTTAATTTGTGTTCCGAAGATGATTGAAAGTTTTACGGGTTTGGAACGACATGAGGGTGAATGATTAATGACAGAAGCTCATTTCTTGCAGTGCAGAAATGTTTCAGAATTTGAATGCAATCATCTATTTTAAACACAATTGTGATTTATTATTATTAATATGTGACAACATTATATCCAGTTAGCTGCATTGCTGGTAGAAATTTTGCATGCTCAAAGTAGGTGTTCCCGGGTCCACTTGGATCCACAAGGTCCGACCAGAGACCTGTGCGGGTTCGGGTCCAAAACTTCGACAAGTCTTCGGACACGGGTCGGGTTTTGTATTAGTGGCCTATGGTCTCGGGTAATTTAAAATAAGTGTGCTTTTTCCTAATGGACATGAGAGGCCCCGAATTCTTTTGAAATATGTAACAAAATGTTATTTAAACTCTAACAATGTTTTCATCTCACAAGTTCTCTCTGGTTGCTTCCACATTTAGACCACACCTACGATTTCAACAAGCGCCTTCAGCACGGATTAAAGTAAACTTGAATCATCTTACGGTCAGGTAAATAACATTACGCCAAAAGTTCAAGGACGTAATGAGGTTACTGTGATAAATGACATTTCAGCACTTCAGCGTGTACTTGCGTGTTCGTTAAGTGTATTTTTAAAGGTCCCGTTTTTCCTGTGTTTTTGAAGCTTTGATTATGTTTACAGTGTGCAATATAACATGTGTTCATGTTTCGCGTGTAAAAAAACAGTATTTTTCCTCACAATATACTTATCTGTATACCGCTGTTTTCACTGTCCTAAAAACAGCCTGATGATTTCCTTGTTCTATGAAGTCCCTCCTTCAGAAATACGTAACGAGTTCTGATTGGGCCAGCGCTTCCCGTGTTGTGATTCGACAGCAGCTTAGCGCACATTGCCTGGAAAGGTCAGCCTCTTACCATAACGGAGAGATGCATGCACTCAATGTTATTGTAAACATGTCTATATTACCGTATCAATTTGAGCCGGAATCAGACCCGGAGAAAATCGAAGAGGATCGATTACAACCTGTTCAAGAAAGACTTTTGCAGGATATTTCACAATGGTAAGCTGTTTATTTAGTAGTTGTCATATTTTTACGTTTAGCTGTTACAAATTGGGATGAAAATAACAGCGTCTCGACGACATGGCGATACAAACACAACACTTTCTCTTCTCCACGTGGGAGAGCAACAAGATCACGCCCCCTTTTTTGCGTATTACAAACTGTTCTAGGGACGTAATTAAAGCAGGAAGTACAGGGATGTAGTACAAATCGGCCATTCGCTGTAGGCTTTGAAAGGGAACTTCTGTTAAATGAAATATCTCGCTTGGCATTGGACTTTGAGCTTTATAATTTTACAGGTATTATTTATGCTCTAACAGCCACATTACACACTAACTAAAGTTTGAAAAATGGGATCACGAAGAACAGGACCTTTAAGTAACGCACATAGAAAAGGAACAAACTTTTGTAACATTGCACACAGAAATCCATCTTACAACTATAAGATCCACCAGGAAAATCCACTCGCTTCATTAGACTGCGTGTTTATGCAGGGCTTTTCTTTTTTTTGTGTGCAGAAGCCCTTCGCCGGAGATGATGTAAATAGCGCTGCAGACAAAACTAAGGAATCCATGATTTCTTAGGCTATCGATTTCAATTTTAATCGTGCGATCACATTCATTTCTCCAATCCACTGGTCACAATTGAAAATATAAAGTAATAATAAATAAGTAAATAAACACATGAAAGCATTGGAGCAACTGCCAAATCAGTCAGAAGGACAGGATTTTTCCTGCACACCTCAATGCCATTTACATTCGGATCCAGTCGGGTTTGAAAATAAATCTCGTTTTTTTTTTGTTTGTTTTTTTGTTTATACATTTTTATGCACGTCAGGTTCAGTTAAAGAAGTTATTTGGGTCAAGGGCAGGTTTTAGGACCCAGAACGAGGATTTGGAACAACATTAGGACATTGGCCAAACTAACCCTTAAAGGCTTTTGTATAGTATGTATTCTTGGTTATACTTCACTTTAAGTCATTTAGACTAATAAAACTTATTTAAGCATTTAAAATCTGTCAAATCAGTGATGTCATGGTTGCATATGGCAGCTAGGACTTCACTCCCAATCATCTTGCTTTACTGGAACATTTTACAAAAAGAGGAATAAAAAAAAATTATGTATTTTTGCAAGCATTGGCATTTGTTTTGTCTATACCAGCGCACAGTGGCAGGAAACCCAGTTCAAGGAACCTGTTTTCCTCTTTCTCAGATATCCAAACAGGAAAATGCGGCCACAGATTTCTCCTAAGGCCTGTATTATGATGTAGAGTTAGAGATTTAGTCTCAAACTGAGCTCTGCGTGTCTGGCCGAGGGGGTTGTGTTTTTTTAAAGGATGTCGGGGATAAACACTAAATTAATCATGTTTTGGCTGAACTTGCTGGGGACTGAAATTTGCTTATAGAGGCTCGTGATCACATAAAATATTAAAGACTTTTTCTCAGCACTAGCAGGAGGGTACGAGAGAGGTTGGGCAGGAGGAGGCCACTGTCACCCATCGCAGACCATTAAGACGAGCACATTTTAATGAAACAAACGAATAAATGAGACTTCAATTTCTTCAGAACTGAATGTGGGTTATATGTAAATTCATATCAGGAGGACAAATTATGATTTTTGCATACATTAAATGGCCTAAATACTCAAGATGGAGACTAACAATAAAAGTCTCGATGCCAACTTCACACCTTTTCTATTCTAAAATTTACATCGTTTACTTTTACCGGTTAAGAAATAAACCCATTTATCTTACTGACACAAATTAAAGATTAAAGAGTCTTTACAAATGACGGGGCCAATGTAAACGCGTTAGCTGAAGTTCTCAGACACGCTCTAAACTCGTTAGCCCATGTTTTCTGTGGTAAACACATTACGCGGTTTATCCTGCCGGAAACGCATTCGCCTCATGGACTCGCAGCTCACGATGAGTCTCAGTTTAACAAATACATCACTTCATTACAGAGTAGTCAGGCTGCGGGAGTCCCTCAGATTAAATAACCCTATTTAAGAATCACGATTTACATCCCTCATACACTGTGAAAATCTCCATTGTAACGACACACTAACTGACCCAACAAAGCTTATTAAAATGTTATATTACACTGGGATAGAGGTCAAAGGTCAATTTTTAACTAGGGGAAGAATGGAACAGACAAACACACTCACTTTAGGCCTGTGTGCTGGTGAGAGATCAGGTCCCAGCCACGGACAGAGGGGGGTATTGTGTGAGGATTGCAGCATGAGGCCGTGTAGGAGGGGGATCGTGTCCACTTAAGGGCCCCCTTGCTGGGCCGGGCGAGGTTTAGTTGGTGGGGGTAAAGCCAAGCTTCATGGCACACTCCAAGAGCAAATCGAATTCTTCACAATTAGCCGAGTTTCCATGACAGGCACCAAGGTGGGAGAGCCACATCACCGACTGCCACAGCTCTGATTGGGTAATTCGTTCTCCGCTATGCAAATGTGATGCTCTGAGGTTGTAGGGGTGGTTGGATACAAGTAACCAAGATGGTGTGATGGCATCAAGGGTCAACAAATATTGTAAAAACAGGTTTTAGTGTCCCTGCGGGAAAATAGGTGGGCAATTGCATCATAAGTTGACAATGAAATGTCCAAAACTAGAGTGAGGCCATCAGGAATCTCACGAAGTCCATACCGATTTGTGATGTTTGGTGATCCGATGTAGTTCAACCTTCATCCATAATAATTTTATTGCTATTGCATCATCACACATGGCCTAGTGGGCAGAGATGCACAAGTTAGTTACCTGAAAAATAAATACTTTTTTTTTTTAAAGTATAATAATATAGATAAACATATTGCTTACCTCATTTTATGCTGTTCATGTGTACATACCTGCTTGTACTGTGGTGCATGATGGATTTAGGAAATTTGCTCTTTTTGTGAGGATTGGGGGTGGGGGTTGAAATGGTCTTTATTCAGCTGTTCAGATTTTTTTTTTTTGTTCTCAATGCTGCTTTTGCAGCAGAGCTCTCAATTTTTTTTTTCTCTTTTTTGCAGCTGTTATTTTTTCTAGACCATTTCAATTCTTTATTTTTTTTACATTTCAAAATTAAACTCAGGTGCTGAATTCAGAAGCAAAGAATTCATACAAACCATTAAAATTCATACATAAAATATGTACACAAAAGCTACCTCCTCATCAGGCTGATTATACTAAGGAAAGCGTACAACATGTTTTATAACAATGCTTCAAAAATGCTTCTACTGTCGTCTTTGAAATTGAAACATTCTCCATATTAGTTTCAAACTGTAACATTTTCAGAACTGTTCAAAAGAAATATGGGTCGACATACTGACCATAAAAAAATAAAACCAAAAGTTAGTCAATGTTTTGACACGATATAAAACAATCTATGAGGGTGAGAAACCAAATTATTCATGTCATTTCACAACTTAGTTATTTAAATTCACAGCCTTTTGACAGACAATCTTTATGTGTTGCTCAGGTTTGATAAGTAAAATAAAAAAGCCAATGAAATGTAAATTAGATTTTTAAAAACAACCATTTCAAAAAACAGAACTCAAGAGTGGTGCAGTGCAGCAGTACTGGACAGAAGACTTCATCTTCATCTACGCCATGAGCGTGGTTCGTTATCGTCTTCCTCTTCGTCATCATCCTGCAGCAGGGAATCGTCCACAAGCGAATCCTCTGGAAACTGTAACCAATCAGAAAACAGACACTCAGAACCAAATTCATGCTCAATGACAAAACTTTTCCAGGTGGTCAGTCACAACTTGCTGGTCTAAGTGACGTTATATATACCATGTGACCGTACCAATGTTTTGTGCTTAGACCATGGTACATTCACTCTATATGTGAGCTCTATGTAAGCACATACGTAATATGAAAATATAGAGTGGCATGTGTCCTGTATGTTGTAGGCAATACAAAGATGTTTACAATTGCTAAGAAACATCACAACTTTCCACCATAGAAAAGAATTGTAATTTTATGTGGTCACAGGTGTGCATGGATTGGCTATTATGGGCCTGTTTACACCTGGTCACTTCATGCGTTTTCTCTGATCGGATAGCCATCCAATCATGAGAAGACCAGGCGTAAATGCCCTCCAAAACGCTTTCAAAGTGGTCTAAGAGGCATTCCAGATGAAACTGGACAAGTGTAAATGCTTCTGGTTATTTTTTTACTCCTCCCAAAACGTGAAAAAAGAAAAAAACATGTGAGAGCGTTATAGGCTATATGACAGCACTACTGCAACATGCATCACTGCAGACGAGTAGCTGAGCATCTCTTCACCAAGCCAACGCACAAACTGCCGCAAATGAAGATGCAGACGCTCAAAACACAATCATCTTCATTAAATGTAGGGAGACTAAATGATCTTACCAGTGCTGATGCCGCTCTCTCTCCTATTGCGGTCTTTGATCTTGAAATTAGCTGATGATAAATAAAATGCAGCTCATATCTGTTGCTTTCGTTGACGTGAGCTAAAATGTGCATATAGCGCGAAAACTGAAGATAGGATTTATATTATTTATGCGGAGAAACGTTGATGTGGCCATGTGTAAATGTAACCGTTTTAACAAATCAAGCTATCCGATATGTGAAAATGCATGAAGTGACCAGTAGTAAGTGGCCCTTTGTAACACTTGTAAATGTGGTTCATCCAATTAGGATTTAGAGTACGAACTGTTTTCTAATGGCTTACATAAAGCTGTACGTGCACTGATGACTGCATTTGTTATAAATAATCAGATTGTTTGGTGTCCAATAAGTTCCAAATAACAAAAAAATTAAGATGAAGAACCTTTCAGTTCGTAAAGTATTTAAGCTATTGAACAATACAAAAATTTGTATTACCACAGAAGTGTTTAACATGTATACAACCATTCAAATGTTTGGGGTTGGTACAATTTTTTCATGTTTTTGAAAAAGTTTATGCTCACCAAAGTTGGATTTATTTGATCAAAATAAGATCAAATACATTTTGTAAGAAAAAGTCATATTGTGAAATATTATTACAACTTAAATTAACTTTTTATTTTAATATAGTTTCAAATGTAATTTATGAATTTTCAGCATCATTACTCCAGTCTTCAGTGTCACATGATCCTTCAGAAATCATTCTAATATGCTCATTTGCTGCTCAAGAAATATCATTATTGTTGTGCTGCTCATATTTTGTAGAAACTGTGATACATGCTATTTGCTTGAAATTTCAGTATCATTGTAATTGTCTTTACTGTCACTTTTGCTCAATTAAACGCATCCTTGATGAATACAACTGAATTGTTAAAAAAAAAAAAATCTTATTGCCCCCAAACTTTTGAACAAGTGTAAATCAATTTAGTTGAATTTCCTGCAAAAATGTATATGTTGTAATATATACAGTTAGATTACTTTCATACCTAATATCGATAATAAATACAAATAGCTACAAAAAAGACTGACCAAAATACACTTCAAGTGAACAGTGATGAAGAAGGGCGTACCTCATCCTCAGGTTCAGCCTCATCCATGTCTGTTGTGTTGAGGGAAGTCGTGGGCTTGTGCCAGGCCAAACGCAGCTCCTGATTATTTAACCGAATGCCGTGGATGGCCGCCTGAAGAACAGAGTTGAAGTTTGGAGGCTACATGAAGGCGCACATGTATGATGTTTATGGGAATATGTGAATACCTGTTCAGCCTCTCCACGGCTTTTGTACGTAATGATGGCACTAAGACTAGAATCCTCCATCTGGCAATCTTCAATCTCCCCATATTGCTGGAGGTTAGTGGGAAAACCGGTTATGAGTCCAAGACATTTCTCATAAGCAGTGTGATGCAATGTGCCCTTTAAAGTAACTTACTGCGAAGTGCGGCAGCAGGTCGACTCGATCTGCCTCAGTGAAACCACTGATCTCTAAAGCTCTGGGTCGATGATCCACCACAGCGTGATTTGGAGCTCCTCTCCCGCGCCCTCGAATCCCTCGGCCGCGGCTCCTTAGAGCCCCTCGACCCCTGGTGTGGGCCCCCCTCCCACGTCCTGGGGTCAAAAGTCCTCTTTTGGCAGCCTGAATATAAAGAAAAGATCTAATACAAGCTTATAGAGTTTAAGTAGCACTATTGTGCCACCTGGTGGAAGGTCTGAGAATGAGCATAAGAAATAAAACAAAACCAGGGAGCATGCTTTGCTAGCTTTGTCTACAACCCATTCACAATTTGAATAATTGTATAGTATTGTCTTATTTAATGCCATGTAAGCATCTTCATGGCAAAAAAGAAAGTTACATAAAAACAATAAAAATCAAAACCAAAAGATTAACATTAACATATGATAAAAATTCTAAAAACTCATCTGGTAAAATCTTACTAAACAAGTCCTTAAATGAGCTACTTTATAAAAAAAATCCTTCTGGCAAAAAAAAAGAGACCACAACAGCTACTAATTGAATCGGAAATGCAGTGTTGCAATGAGACAATTTTTTTTTTTTTAATGCAGAAACTGTCAAAATCGATAAGCAAAAGTCTTGCAATCTAATAGACCTGCTTCTTGTTCCCTGTAATGTGCTTATTTGCTCTTCACAGGTTTCTTTGTTCATTAAATAATTCGTTTTTTATTGCAACAACCACAACTTTGTGCACATTTTTCATATTTCTATACTGGTACAGTGGTATCGTCAAAAAGAAATGTATACGTGATTGTATGTACTATGTAAAAGCTCTTCTATTCAGACTTTGTCTTTTTCCATGGGGAGCAAAAAAGTAGCACATTTTAAATTTTGAGAGAGCAAATGCAAAAATATGAAGATATAGATTTTAGCTGTAAATACAAGAAATAAAAAAAAAAGTGAGGTGAAGAAAGGAGTTGTCTCCTTGTGAAATACCTCTAACTGCAGCTGAGTGTATTTGATCTTGAGTTCGGCAGTGTCCTCTCCTGCCTGCACTTTCTTGTAAAGGTCCAACTCTGTGTCCAGGAGCTCCTTCTGAGCCTGCAAGTGGAGATGCATCAGGATATACATATGCAGGAAAATTAATGTCTTGATTATCTTGCTGTGTGTGTGTTGGTGTGTGGTGTGTGTGTGTGTGTATGTACCTGGGCTTTGCTCTTATGCGTGGTCCTCAGGACATTAGCACTGGACAGTCCTTTTATCTCCTCCTGGAGTTTGGTGATGCTGTTGGTGAGGGTGGTGAGGGTCTGCATGATCAGAGCTTTATCCTCCACCTTCATAGACTTGTTTTTCTCCAGCTTAGATATCAGCAGCTGAATATGACACACACACACACAAGTCTCAGTCATCTCATAGACGCATTTGTTTATATACAAAGTTATTAATCCCAAACCCCAGTAACACTCCTAAATCAAACCCTCACATAAGCCTGCTAATATCAGATGTAAAGCAAAACTTTGATTTATGAGCTTAACACATCCTCACAAGGCTTGTTTCCATCCCTTGTTAGTAAACAGTGACAACAAAAGATTTTTTTTCGTGTTTTTCTTTTAGTTCTTAAACTTTTTATCAGCACTTTTGAGGTAATGAAACCAGTGTCGTCACAATACAAAGTTGCAGTTCCATACAAATTACATAAATTACAATAGTGATTGTGATAAATCAATGTATTATTAGTTTTGTACAATACATACACTATCAAAAGTTTGGGGTTGGTATGATTTTGTAAATGTTTTGGTCTCTTAGGCCAACCAAGGTTGCATTGAATTGATACAAAAAAATACAGAAATTTTGCAATTTAGGGTTAACTTTTATATTTTAAAATGTTGATTAATGATGAATTAATGTAACATATGCACACCAAGACACAAGGATAACAATTAATGACGCACCTTCTGAGTCTGAATGTGCTTCTCCAGAATCTCCTGTTTCTTTTTCTAACGTCCTGCTGAAGTTTCATTGCCTCCTGGTGTAGAACAGAGCCAGAGTTCACAAACACTGCCAAAACAAGCCTAAAAAACAAGATACTAGCAATTTGCCTTTTCCAGCAAAATTACACAAACCTGTTTTCTTTTCAGGGCATCTTCTGTGCTAGGACTTATCCCAAACGGCGCCCCCTTCTGGCCAGCTTTCAGTGCAGCTGGGTTATAAACAGTCTTTGTTAGGCCAGTAGATGTGGAAAAGACCTGTAAAAAAAATATTTGTAAAAATATGCCTTGCTTTACATTACATGCAAACGATTAGAAGGGTCTCAAAAAGAAGCCAGTGGTTCACAAAATGAAGTCAACATAGACACAACATTCTACACAAGCATGTTAAAGTGGGAGGTTCTTGGTCAAAATAAGCTGGAATGTAGACTAGACTTTATGAACAGTACAATTGGCTATGAAAAACTAGACAAAGACAAACCTTTCCCCCAAGACCAGGTGGTTTAGAGAAACCCAGACGCTCCTTCACTGAAGCCTTGGTTGCATTCTGTAGAGAACAGAAACACAGAGATGCTGAGATCTAAGACAACATGGAAGACAAAGCCAAACCAACAACATTACAGCCTCACTAACACACATGACCAGAAACACAGTCACCTGTGGAGCGACGCTGGGGCCCTGTGGGGACTCGGGGTGGCCTGTGGGCAAGGGTCCAAGCCGGTCTTTCACGGACTGTTTCAGTGTGGTCACTGCAGGCTCCTGGGCAGACTGTATGCTCTACAAACAAATAACATGGCTTCTATAATCAGATTTTACAGCAGGAAACCATCTGCTATATCAAAGTATCACTGCTGTGTGTATTGGGCAAAAAAAATTAGCCCTAAAAAGCAAAGGGATGTGTACCGCAAACAGTATAAAGTTTGTATTGTGGAAAGAGATATTAACGCATGCAGCTTTTTATTAATGTAAACAAAATCTTTATTTCTAATAATGATATACTATAATAGGATTACATAAAATAAATGTTTTTTGTCATCCAGTTCAAATACATTGTTAAATTATTTTGGTTTATTTTATGTAAAATAAATATGAATTGCATTGACGTGGCTGCATTATTGTGCATTTGTTATTTAAATTGTGATATATTGTATAACAATGTTTATATTCTTAAGTAATTTTTATATTGTGATTGAATGCATTTTTTTACATTTGAGCCCATGAGAAACTCTACACATCCCTGTATACATTAAATAGATTTAAATAACTTGAATGTACTTAGCACCAAGCAATAAGAAAATACAAGTATCAGATCAGGACTCGGTATCAGCAAATATTCAATATCCAAAGACTGATGGGATCAGGGGCACAAAAAACTTGATCGGATCTATTATATTATATTATATTATATATATAACATATATATGAGGAGCTCTTTTCCAAAACGCTATAAATCCATTTTGATAGTTTTCATGAAAAGATCTTCTTTTTTACCTACACCCATACATTTTTTTAATACTCGATTTATCCTGTTAAAATGGTCTATTGGCTCAGTCTGAACATGTTAAACAATGATTGTTAAATGACAACAATATTGTTGATTATAAATTCAAAGTTATAATTTTTTGTTTTAAAACGCTACAAATCCATCCTTTTTAATATGTAGTTGGTTTATGTCTGTAAAAGCAACAACAACAACAACAACAACAAAGCAACTCATGTCACATTAAGCATATGACATCAGGGGTCAAAACGATTGCGATTACAACCGTAATCGGGGGGTTCGGTGTCATATATTGCCGGTAAGAATCGCGTTCTGGTAGGGAGGGGTGTCGTAGATTGCGAGTCGCGTTCCCAGTGGGGAGGGGTGTCATAGATTGCGAGTAAGAACTGCGTTCCAGACGGGATTTTGTTCCGGCCGGGAACGCGTTAGCGGGGACACCGCAGCGCGATCGAAAAGGGCACTTTCACTTTCAAAGGGGCAGGGGCTCAAGACGAGACGAGAGGATATATCGCGTTTAGGCTAAAAACAGGCTCGGCGCTTATAGTGGTTTGGAAAGAAACTGCATCTTGCAGTACATTTAAACAAGGAAATATAACGAATTGGCACTTAAGATTGATGGAGCAGAGAATAGGTTCAGTACACAGCTCGATGGCATGACAAACTCATTTTCTTTTAATTTGGCATTTATCACGTTTTGGAAAAGAGCTCTTCATATATATATTAGTATTCACGTAAACACAGTCAGTTATGTTTTAAGTGAACGTGAACAATTGAAAAAGAAAATGCATGTGTAACAGTTTAATTGGATCCGTGCATCTAGTCTGGTGAGCAAAAAAGTTAATGTCAAGCCCTCTGTGTGTGTGTGTGTGTGTGTGTGTGTGTGTGTGTGTGTTATACATTTAAATCACAATTACATTTAAATATAAATTTTTAGTGGCACTGGTCACTAAACAACCCCATATTGCTCAACCACTAATTTTAATAGTTAATTTACACCTGATTGTTCCAAGTCATAAACCGCTTTTCCACAGTTTTGCCGAACGGTTTCATTTTCCACTAGTAACGCAAGAGTACAAACCATATGAGATGATAATAGCGACTGCGTTATGGAGGATCAGATATTTATTTTAATTTTATTATTAATGTGCGCTTAGCCAGCTAGAGAAACTGGTAGCCAGGCAGCAGACGAGTCACCAATTCTTAGTTGCGCTGTCACTTCACAGATTCTACAAGCGGTTCAGCACGATTAGACAATTGCAATGATAATTCCGGGCCGATAATGGTTTGTAAACGTGGCGTGCAGAGCCAGGCTCAAGTGGGCACATAACTGGAACCGTTCCTTATGATTCTAGGAACCGTTCATATCAGCAGTGAAAAATGGCTATAGTATGTTTACTGGAGGTTTTCATACCAGATGTGGCGTGGTGTGCATGTGCTCCACTGTGTCCTCTCTGTGCCAGTGTACTCTGATGAATCGGTTGTTGAGTACCGCCTCTGTGCTCTGCATGGCCCGTTTGGCTTCTTCCGGGGAGGCAAACTGGATCAGAGCCCCCTCTGGGTCATTATTATATGCCACCTGAAACAGAGGAAATATGCCTATAAGCCTTACATATCACAATTGTTGACTTTTTTTAACCACAGGCTTATTGGAGTTATAGTACCTGGAGATTGACGATGGTGCCAAACTTGCTGAAGTGCTCATTAAGTTTGCTGATGTTGTTGAGTTCAGGAGGAATCTGTCGAATGGCCAGTTTGGTGTTTATTAGAGAGTAGGGCACTTTTCTTTGAAAGCCGTGGTGGTTTGGTTTGTTGAAGTTTGGTCTGAGAAGCAAAAGTGACACGTCTCAAAATACATGCACAAGGTCAAAAACACAACAACAAAAAGCCTGAAGAGATGCAATAAATGTATCCTGTGCTAAAAAATCCTGCTTATTTTATTTGGGTGCATAAACTTCAGATTTGGACTTAAGCATTTGCAGAGATAGTAGTTTATTTTTATAGGGAACACTGTACATTCAGCAATAAGCAATAAAGAGGCTACAGAGGTAAAACATTTATACATTAAATTCTCACTGCAGATTTTAAAAAAGTTTTTTGTCTTCTAATGCTCCAGTTATGGACTGATATTTACATATTAAACAGATGAAGCCTAAAAAAAATCCACCTTAGTTTTATGTCAAATCGTTAATTGTTTAACAAGATAATGTTTATAAAAAAACTTACTTGTCAAACCAGGGTTTCTTAGGAGGAATCGCTCCATCATGCGGTCCTGCTCCTCTCTTTCTGGAGTCCGACTCTAAAACTATACGAGCACTGTTGCTGTTTGACATTTTCTCTGAAATAATTACACCCACAAAGAGGGAAGTCAAAAGATGAGAAAATCTAACAGGAACTTGGCAACAGCTGATTTAAAGTCCACAGGAAGAAATTTAAGTGAAAGGTATTTTGTATTCATGAAGAGCTGGTTTAGCAGAGAGGCCAGTGCTCACGGTTACCTCTGTGGGGCAGATCCACCTCACCCATGGTCAGACCAATCAGATTGGGCCGCTGAGCATTGACTCGGTGTCTGTACATGGGCCGCGAGGTCATGCTTGGGGCTTCAGGATTATACACGTCTGGCTCAAATGAATCTACAGATGAATAACAACAATACGTTTAAAAAAAAACAATCATCAGCATCTTTATTTATTTTGTATGTAAACTACCATCAAAGACTATAGACGCAAAGACGTTCACTCCTATTACTTATGAACGGGAGAAACTACAACGCGCAATATGTCCCACCTTCTAAATAAAAGAACTAAATGCCAGTTGAGCATAAAAAGCAACATTTATGGTTAATGTCAGATTTTGTTGCTGATTTGAAATATGTTATTTAAATGTGAGTTCAGAAAGCAGTTTTTGAGATATCAGGATTCCCATTTTTAAATAGATAGGACTTGGTCTTGGATAGGGTTGGGTATCGTTTGGGCTTTTTTCGATACCGGTGCCAAACCGGTACTTTTAAGGTGCCTGAACAAATAATTTTTCAAAATAAATAAGTTAATCAATTAATTAATTAAAAAGTAACAAAACGATGGTGGATGACATTAAAGAAAGGCTTATTATTGAAAATAAAATCTTTAAATTGAACAATTTATTTAAAGTTTAAAGTATACTTAAGCATATAAATAAATAAACTACAAATTCACAATAAATCCTAAGCCATCTTAATTTAACAATAAATAAGTTACAGTGCTAATAACAGCAAAGTAATCAGTATTCTTGGTATGCTACAAACCAGCTTCAAGTTTCAGCAGCTCTTTTGCAGAAATATGACCATATTCTCTGGATGAACGCAACATTTCCTTATTGTTTCCATGGTGACGCATCATGCTTCTCACGCAAGTGAATGTGTTTTGTCATTTAAAACCTTCATTTTGATCTATAATGCGCGATGGGCCCCGCCATGTTAGTTTGCGCTGCAATTCATGAGAATCGGATCTGTCGGATTTACATCACTGGTTTATTTTATTGTGCAAACAGCAGCATACACAACAGATCAACAACAACAGAACCTGGATTCACACATTATCACATTTTCACGCACCTGCAGCTTTTCTGACAACAGAGAAAAACGGAATAAAATCATATAAATAAAAAGCATAAAATAAATTTTTAGCTATTTTTTTTAATTAAATAATTACTAAATTAAGATAATAAAACGAAAATACACTGAATCCGTTTGAAGCTTTGAAGAACCGAAATAGTTTTTCCCGTCAAATCAAAATAGCAGGCCTACCTCAATCCACAGCTTGACTGGTTTTTATTTTTTTTTAAAGTAACATGTCTAAATGATGTGGGTTAGTCTGGAGCACAGCCTGTTGACAGTTAGATCCGCGGCAGAAAGCCTCGTTTATACTTTCGTCTGTCTCCGCAGTGCAAGCCTGCGCTGACTGCGAGCGCCTTGTCTGTTTGAGGAAGTGTTTCAACGCGCCCGACCGTTGTGCTTTTCTTTGAAACGAAAGAGGGAGACTCTGAGTAATTGTTCTATAAACCGTCAATACGTGACAATGTTTAGGCTACTTTAGTAAACTTGACCAAAACCACACAACGAAAAGCATTAAGGATTTAGATGGCACTGGTGCCCAGGGAATACAGAGATAACGCCTCGCTAGAGCGGCAGCCTTGGAAAGTCCCTTTCATTTGCTTTCCACCAGTAAATATGCTACGCAGTATTAAAATACAGCAGTAGTACTATTTTGAAATTTGCAAGTAACTTCGTCGCCCTTTCTGCCGAAATGGTCCCACAAAGTTTGGGAAATGTGTCTGCAGAGACGTGTGGTTGCAAGTGTCGATGCGCTAACAAATACAGCATATTTTTCTTTAACCATACACCAAACAAACAAAAAATAAGTTAAAATCCTTTAAACCGTTTAACTGATAGTATTAATCGGTCAAAATTCTTACTATCGGTAATATGAACGGTCAATATGAGCATCCCTAATCTGATATAAAATAGACATGTAGTCAAATTATAACAAAGGATTTTTATTGCCAATTCCATTGATGCAGTGTGTATTTTCTGCTGGTACTTATCTGTATTTAAATAAAATCTAAAGAAAACACTGAATAGTTGATGTGACAAGCGCTGAGCGTGTCTGTCTCTGGCTCGGCGCCAGCCAAAGCATGAAAGCACATTTGAATTTAAGTAGCACAGAAATGAGGCACCGAAATCTGCATTGTTTCGGACCGTTACCCATGTAACGGTCAATACCCATTACATGGGTACCGGTGGTGCCCTACCCTAGTCTTGGATGCCTGAAATAGCTGCCCTGGGTGCATTGCAAATATGGCAAAGTGAACAGATTTGACTACAGTTAAAAAAAAAAACTACCAATTTTTTTTTATAAATTAATTTTTATTAAGCAATAATTTCAAATGTTGAAATAGCTGTTTTTTTAACCTTGCTATGTTTTCCGCATCCACTTGTTCATCAACTTATAGTGTTAATCAAGGTTATGACAGCCTACATGAACACCTTCAGAGTCAAGCAATCACTGGATTATTGTATTAAACATGACGCATCTATGAGCACTTACCCGAAGTGAACAGGGGTGGTGGAGGCTGTGTGATCGGAGGCCGAATCCCTGACGTGACTATAGTCGGAACAGAGCTTGTCATGGAGTTTGGAGGTGCGTCCATACCAGAGGGCTGCAGGGCAGGAAGAGGAGGAGGAGGACCTGAAAGAGAGAGGAATGGAACATTTATAAAAGACATTCAACATTAAATGGGACCAATTATGTCCTTTCTCAAAGTCTTGGATTTTGTTTTTGGAATAGATTGTCATGCTTGAATGTTCAAAAAAGACCTTGTTTTTCATAAGTTTAGTTTAGTTTCCCTTCTCTATAAAGCTCCATCTTCCAAAAAGCACAATGTGCTCTGATTGGTTGGCAGGACCAGTGTGTTGTGATTGGTCAACTGCTTTGAATCTGGGAAATGTCACACCTCTTACCATAACTGAGTTTCAACACATTAATAACTCAAAAAAAACAGACCTCGCGTCTTTATTTGCGTATGCCTTGGGCAGAATTAATGCATTAAAATGACTTATAATGCTACTTATACTACATATAATGGCTTCAAATAAAGTGTTACCAATACTTTTCATACCTGCTACAGGTGGTAGGCTGGGAGGCATGGTGCCCGGTGGGGGCACAGGTGGTCTGAGGTTCACTGGTGGAGTCAGGAGTGAGTGAGGAGGCGGCAGACCCGGAGGAGGTGGGCCATCCACTCCAGGAAGAGGCGGTGGCTGGAAAGGTAGTATGCTGGGAAGATTAACATCCTCTACCACCACTGGATCACTTCCATGATCGAAAGGACACATGTCTCCTCGCATGCAGAAGCCTTTCTCTGTCAAGACAAACAAATCAGGATATTACTGACATAAGAAAGATGATTAGTCTGTGAACACTGTTCACTGATTAGGGTGCTAAAAATTACATACCATCATAGTCACGACAGCGTTTCCTTGGTGGGCCACCTCTGCCGAAGGGCGTGTGGTCCTGTGGGAATTCTGACCAGCTCTCAGTGGTGTTGTTCCCATGGTGGGTGGGGGCGATGACAGTGATGGTGCTACTGAGGGTGGGCACTGGGAAATGAGCAGAGGAGCTCCCGGGCGTGAGGGGCGTGAGAGGTGTGGCGGAGTAGCCATCGGTGGTCTGGCCCTCCTGACGCTCAGGACGGTTGTGGTCGTATTTTGACTTTCCAGTGTCTCGTTCTAGAAAGGAAAGAAAAGCATTCATCAGGAGCATGACAAAAAAAAAAAGCATTGTAAATGGTTTAAGTAAAGTACAGTTTTCAGCAATACATTACCTATATTCAGCAAGAATGCATTAATTTGGTCAAAAGTGACAGTAAATACTTTTATAATGTTACAAAAGATTTCTATTTCGAATAAATGTGGTTCTTTCTAGTCTTTCTAGTCACCAAAGTCATCAAATTTGTGGAAACTTTTCAGGATTCTTTGAATATAAAGTTTATAAGAACTGCATTTATTTGAAAAAATCTTGAGCAGCAAATCATCGTATTAGAATGATTTCTAAAGGATCATGTGACACTGAAGACTGGAGTAATGATGCTAAAAATTCAGCTTTTCCATCCCAGAAATAAATTAAATTTTAAAATATATTAAAATAGAAAACAATGATTTTAAACTGTAGTATTTTACAATAATTGTGTTTTTAGTGTATTTTTCATTAATGAATACAGCCTTGATCTTTCAAAAACTTTTAGAATATTTTTGTTATTTAAACTGACATTTTAGTGCTATTTGGTATTTTAAGTAAAAATATACCATGGAGTCTATTAATATAAGTCACAAAATATAAGTCTGTAAGTTTGGCACATACTAGTATTTAACGTCAAGTATACATACAGATAACAATAAACCACATCAGCAAAGTTAAGTGACTTCACACCTCTGCTTCTGCTCCTAGTGCGGCTTCGTGAGCGAGTTCGTGATCTGCTGCGGTCCCGTTCTCTGTCCCGATCTCGTTCTCGGTCACGAGTGCGGTCCTTACTCCAGCTGCGACTACGACTCCGAGTGAAACTGCGACTGCGTTCTCTTCTGCGGTTGTAGCGCTCTCGGTACGAGTCCCTTCTGGGCGGGTTACGGTCATAATCTCGTTTCCTGGAGCGGTCATCTTTCTTGCGGTCATCTATTCTCCTGTAAATTCATTTAAATAGAACAGAAAATCCCAATGAGGTTAGTAAACGAGGCAGCTTAATACATGTGTGTGGCATCCCGGGAAAGTTAAAAATCAAAACAATGACTACCTAACGTTAGTCTCACCTGCTGTCTCGGCTGTATCTGGAGCTAGACGGAGGACTGTGGTTTATTCTTCGGGAGAATTTCTTTTCTCGATCCTCCTCTCGGTTGGGCTGCTTATGAAAAATCAAAACCATTAAAGACAAAAGGAAACAGATATCTTAGGTAAGTTTGGGGTCTGCAAGAGTTTTGTTTTGTTTGTTTATATTTTTGAAAGAAGTCTCTAATGCTCACCTAGGCTGCATGTATTAGATCAAAAATACAGTGAAAACAGTGAAAGTCTTATTACAATTTAGAAAAACTGTTTTCTATTTGAATATATTATAAAATGTGTGACGGCAAAGCTGAATTTTCAGCATCATTCCTCAGATCTTCAGTCACATGATCCTTCAGAAAACATTCTAATATTCTGATTTACTGTCTCAAGAAACATTTCTTATTATAATGTCCAAAAAAAAATTGTGCTGCTTCATAATTTTGTGGAAACTGATTTTCAAGATTCTTCAATTAATCGAAAGTTCAAAAGCACAGCATTTATTCGAAAGAGAAATCTTGTGTGTGATTATAATTGTCTTTGTCACTTTTGATCTATTTGATGCATCCTTGCTGAATAAAAACACAAAACTTACAGCCCCCAAACTTTTGAATGGTCGTGTAACATCATTTAAAATGACTCTGGTTGATCTGATCTCTTTATTTTACCTCCTCTCTCTTTGTTTCATCTTTTTCTGTGCGCTGGTGAGTTTCAGTTCTGCTTGTGGAAGTTAGCTGCTCTGGTTGAGGTAGATAACTCTTTGCATTCACAGCTTCAAAAAGCTTATCCACAAATGTCTGTGTCTCTGAAAACAAAATCAAACATATATTAACAACATCAGGGGTAAGGTTCTGACAGTGTAGCAATATAAACACAGCAAGAAGTGACATGGAACAGAAGCAGCTGTGAGCCGAATAATGTAAAAGTAACTTCAGATAATTAATAAAAAACAACCACCTTGACAGACTTATTCTTCCCCTTGTTTTAGCAAAAGCCAGTTAAGCAAACTGCATATCTTCAGAACATTATATTGGATTGTACCTTTCTGGAGAAATACATCCAACTGGTCAATGCATAGTGCTTTCAACTCCTTCTCGGATTTGTCTTTCTTCACCAAGGCAACCACATATTTTGCGAGGGCAGAAGGGTCAGCATCACATCTGCAGGACAGATATATATACTTAATTTAGAAGACCCAGCTGCACATAAAGAGTGCATACTGCAGTTCTGTCCTTGATATGACAACCTATAATATCTTTACAGCAAACTTAAGTATTCTGAACCTGTACAATATACAACTACCAACTGCTACTAACTCATAACTACTAAGAAAATCAGGTTCAAGCATTTAGCATTCAACCATGTAGTTAATACAACTTCACCAATGTACAAAAAGAGAGTTCCTGAGTCAAAGCATTTGTCAATTATAGTTTAAGTCTGACATTCAGGAAGATTTCAGTATAAATAATTAGCATGCAGCATCACTGTGCGAGGCTCATTTTAATGCACAATGCATTAACAGCATCACTTACATGGGTTCAAGAGTCTTCGAGAGCCATGTCTTCAAGGCATCGAGGTTTTCAATGATCATTTTTCAGTGGAGGGCTGTTTTTCTGCAGCTGTGCCCCTGCGAGAGTGATCAACAACAGTGAGTTTTTAGTCTAGTCAGGACATAGTAATGTGTTTGTACTGTCAGGCCTCATTCACTCACTCACTCACCGCCCTCATAAACTCCGGCTGGAATATCACATCTAATTGTACAGCAGTCAGGGAAGACAGCCGGAAACTTATAGCTTAGATGCGGTCTTTAATTTAAGAGTTGGTTGGGGTTGGTTTCTGTGCCGATGCGAACGAACTGTCCGCCACACTTTCAGCTCTTTCTTACTTTCGAGAAATGGCGACTGTTTACTCTCGCGGACAGATCTCGCGAGAGCCCACCGACGCACACGGTCACTTCCAGAGTTTCTTAAAGGGGCCGGGGAGGCAGAATCACATTTGAATCAGATGCTACAAGGAAATGTTTCTTTTTACTTTTTCAACTTTTGTGTTATTTGAATGTATTTAATACATACTACCCAGGATGTCATGTGACCATTAATCTACATCAGAACACCTAATTGTATTAGGCTATTATTATTTACTTATTGTATTATTGACAAATAACAAATTTAAAATTTAAGGGCTTACTTCAAGTAAATATATTACGTCAAAGAGGTTCAGATGACAAAAAAAGTTGCATGTAAATATGAAATGAATTTGTACATTTTAATGTGTTTGAAAGACAATTGGACCAATAGATACGCAATGACTCTCTGGCATACCATTATTTGACTTTATTAATCACTATCAGTCAAAAAATAAATATACAGTTTACAGAAAAAAGAAAAGAAAAACCTTATTAAAGCAGAAGTTAAAATTACAAATAAAATTATTAAAATAAACAATACCAAAAGCACTGGCTACATTTTAACTGGTAAGATGAATCAGAGCGTAGTAATTACAGTATAGCCTACATCTGATCAACTCCATTACAAATGTTCCCTTTACTGTTATTGCTATCATAAAAATACACTAACTTGTAGTTTTAAAATTCTAAATAAGGCACATCTAATGTCCAAAAACAAGTAATAATTGTCAACAAAAAAAATCTATAAATATTATTTCTTTTTCCTTCTATTTTCTTTTCCCTTTTTTCTTTTGTGATGATACCCACCACCAACACATTAAAAAAAAAATTAGAATCATAATTAGAACCATAACCAATAAGTACTTACTTTTACATAGGAAAATACAAAAATTTAATTAAAAAAAACAATCACATATTTATATCAAACTCTTATAATGACACATACCTCCTAATAAGTAATTCAAGTTATATTATTTAAACATCAAATAAGTAAATAAATAATAAATAAGTAAATTAAAAGGGAGGGTTATATAAAAAAGGTAATTAATGTAAAATGCATTCCTTTATTTTACAGAATAGCCTATTCTTTGATTTTAGAGGTGCCACATCTTTTCAAAATGTATACTTTTGCTCTTAATTTCATGTTGTCCTCTTCATAGTGTTGCTTTAAAAGCTGTAATTCTCAGTATTCTAAATAAGTAGCTTATAACTCATCTTTATTTAGTAGCATATCCTATACCCAAAACTATATTTTGTAGGCCTGTCTTATATTTGGTTATACTTGCCCATATAAAATATTTGAGTGTAATGAGCTATAAGTTCACTGCAACTTATCCAACATCCTAAAGATAAATGATTATACTTAGAAGATATTTCTGGTGGTATAAAATATTGCATACAATTTTTTTGTCCGAATTTCTGCACTCCTATTTGGCGCGCATGCGTGCAGTAGCGCTCTGGACATACTTCCACGGGTTTCTAACATTTACAGATGGAGAATATACTTGTGAAATGTAAGTTTTTTATCCAAGATAAACCTGGATCAACTTAGTGGGACTGCGTGAACTTCAATTACCTTTTATGAAACTGCTTTAGCCCCAATTTATTTGTTGGGTTCATTGAAATCAGGTTTTGGAGTTGAATCCCTGCTTTTCTTAGTGTCTTTTATGAAACAACCCGTTGTTCTAATGTTCTTTATTTTTAGGCTACTCGTTGTCTGTATTATTTTAAATATATTTAAAATAAAATAACATTATTAATATCATGTTTTTGTATCAGGTTCAAAACAGCTTAAAAACATCACTGACTTTTTCAACAGGACTTTAATGATAAATCTTCACGTATAACAAAGCATTTTCTCTGTACAGATCAAGGAGACATTTAAAACAATCTCTTACAATTTGTCGTACCTGGAAAGTGCAAAACAAATACAATTCATAGACAGAAATAAAATTCATGCTGTACATTTCATACTGGATTCATAAATAAGCACAGATATACACACATATCCATTACTGACGGCTAAAATAAAAGCAGCTCAGTAAGTCACGGGTCTGACATGACGGACAAGTCGCAGCTGAAGTTTGTCTGCCTGTCCACAGGGGTCACGAAAGGTCATGCTATAGAGTTAGGATCATGGAGTCTAATTTCCATGACGAAAGAGAATAAAAAGGCACTCCATTTGTTTAAATGAAGAAAAACACATATACATATAAAGAGATATGTGAACAGACACCTTGGGAATCTCCTGTTTAAAAAACAAAAAAGACATTGAGAATCTGAGAAAAATAGGATTTAAAATAGATCAATGCAAAGAAATCAAAGCATCAATTTAGATCTCTTGCTATAATGATATGAGAAACCAGCAGATGCAGGGAGCACTTTGTGACAGGAAATAAAACAAACATAACATCCCGATTTAGACTTCAAATCTAAACTTCAGCACCATTGCAAACTAAAGCACATACATGGAAGAACATACAACACACACCAAACAAAACAGACATCCTGATAAAGACATCTGCATTTTGGTTTAGTATCTTCATTAATATCTTCATATTACTGATCACTTACAAGTTTCTAAACAACCGTCCTTTAATAAAGGAATGAATTGTGTCACTCACAAAGACATTAGTGTAAAAAAACGAAAATTGTCCTTTCAAAAACACTATGGTAAAGATAGCTTCCACCAAAATACCAGTTATTATCACAATGTAAATATAATCATTTTGGTATTAACAAATGCAAAAGGCTTCTGAAAGCATCTTACACGTCATACGGTTTTACCATTGTGACTATAATTAATTAAGGCATTTTGCAAGAATCTATGGTTACTATGGTATAGTTTTGTAAGGGAAACAAAAACACATGTACACACATAGTACGCTGAAGAAATAAAAACTGCATATGGAGGAGCAAGAATTCAGACGTCGATCAGTAACTGAATTCTCTAGAAGGCCTGGAAGTTTACCTGCATAGTAAACGAAGACTGCATGGCTTAGAAATATAAAAGAGGAGGAAACAGCGTCTCACCTGACTATCTGATTATGCGGCATTGGTTCTTGCTGTCCCGTGGTACAAAAGTACCCCCGCTCCCCTATGTAGTGCTCGGTTTGGATACTAGGAAGACTGCGGAGCATGGATTAGCCAGTGGAATGCTTCAATAAGCCTCATCAGAGGGACAAACCGTATTGCTTACTATCTCAAAGCCCTTCGAACTTTTCCCACTTTGTATTTGTAGTGTTTTATCCCATAAAAAGTAACTGCAGAGGCAACAAATCAAACTGTAGTACTGCATGTACATCCTCAACACATTAAAATGAAATCTTGCATTCTTCATTGAAATAACTACATCACGATTCAAGTAATGAATGACAACATTCAACAGTTATGCACAAAAAAAAAAAAATTCAACCTTAGCACTCCACACACGTTATAAAATGAAGCTGTGTATGATGTGTTGGTCTATTGGAACAGAATATGTCATACGTATTGTGAATTATACTGGTGTAAATTATCGTCAACTTGTCAAGGTCTGTGCCAAAGCAAGACTGTGCAAATAAATAATGCCTGTGTCCACTGATAAAACACTCAAAAAACATCCAAAAGCTACGCAAGATCACCTATGAAAGGCCACTGACACTAAATGAGTAAATGGACACGTACTACAGAACCACATAAAATGCATATGTGAACGTAGACGTGGAAGAGACAAAAACATATGGTTGATGATAACGGTGTGGTAATGATATGTGGGCGTGGTGGAAAAAGACAGAGGGCAGGGTCAGGAGGGACAACATTAGGGTTTTCACAGAATTCAGACGCTATAGTTAGATGGTGCCTGCACCAGTCCAACTACACCTTTACACCAACACATACGACATGTACGAGGGAACATGCATACGTTTGGCTCAACACACACACATTTGCATACAGGTGCTAAAAAGTCCTTCTTATTGTTTCAGAGAGAGGAGAGCCATCCTCCAAACTGAAACAATGGATTTGGGTGATTGACAGGGCAGTGGGCCAATCAGGCAAGGAAGGCTGTGATTTAGGGGGCGGGGTCAGGGCTGCTCTTGGGTGTGATACTCTGTTTCTCCAGACGAGATCTGAGTGAGACGCTTACTGGAGCCCCAGAGTTTCCTCGTAATCTGGCCAGAACGCATCTGAGGAACGGAGAGGAGAGGAGAGGAAAGGAGAGGGCAGTGAAGGATAAAAGGAAAGAGGAGGTGAACAGTGGGGAAAAAAAAGATGATTGATGAGTGCATGTGAGATCATCTGTGTTGGATTCACTTTGAGGTTAGTGCAAAATCAAAAGCTACATTTCAAGTGAGGTAACTCAAAAAAGATGATATTAGGAAGTGATAATTGTAAGTACTGACTATGTAAGTATCCAAAGGCCAGAAATACACTCTATGCAAGTACGCGAACACAGACGGAAATGCTGTGTGAAGCGCATGGTCCTGTTGCATATACTTGAAATCAGTGTTTTCCATTTTTTTTGCCTTACCTAACCTATGTCAAATGATGTGTGATATTTCAAGGAAATAGATATAAATATGTCATGTGTGATTAACTTGAACTTGATCCTCTGCCAGGTTGTTCCACTATGAAAAAAGTGACCATTGAAGATTAATGTCCGTTATAGCACCCCTTGTGGAAACGCTGAGAACGGCAAACAAATTTCATTTTGAAAATCACCAATGTGTGAAATCAAGCATAAGCAGATAGAAGTGTCTGTGTTTATGTACTGATGTAGAGTATGTTTCGGGCTGTATTCTCTGATCAAAACATATTCATCTAAAGCAGAAACCCAAATGCTGCTATTCAAGCTGCTGATAATAAAGAGGAAATCCTTGAGAACGCTTTGCATTGTTTGAAATATTAAAAAAATAGCTTCAGTGTTTGGCATGATTACCTTGCACATTCAATCACATCGAAAAATGTCCATAAAGAAGAGAAAAAAAACATAAAAAACCCTCCTCTAATGATTTTACAGTTTTTTAAATATTCTACAATTAGCATGACACTACGAGCTACTTATTATTACTACTACAGTTAGCATTGTTAGTAGTATAATCTCTGGTTAGGTTACAACTCCAACTGCTAATAGAAAACTTAGTAAATAACATTTACACAATTACCACTGATTATACAACAAATGCTCAAGTTAAAAATCCTTGGCAACGGTTTCAATGCACGTTTATGTTTTTACGATAACATGTTTGTGTGTGTATTCTTTGTTATGCTTATGTGATTTGGGGATGAAATGTCCTCAGATGTTAGCTAAATCCGACTACTATTTTTGGGCATGTCTTTTAAAAAAATAAATGATTAACAAATATTAAATTATGCTAAAAATGCAGATTTATTATTTTAGGGGTTTATGGTTTTTGGTTCAGATTAGTCTGTAGTCCCCTAGGTAAATATGTGTACTTAATGTATCTGAACTTGACACCCGCTAAGTGTGTGAGAGTCTATTTCTCTTAGATGACGTCAGGGCTGAACGTGTTCTGGTCTCTGAGATGGAGCAGGCGTGCGGGCGATCGCACCCGCAGTGTGTTCATGAGAGGCGAGCCCTCCATCCTCTGGGTGATGTAGTTCCTGAAGGAGTTTTTTACCTCCGCCGGTTTCCCGACGCCCACCACGATCAGCTTGCCATCATTGAGTCCCACCAGCATGTGAGATTGCTCCTTGGTCACAGACACGCTCCGGATTGGCACCCGCATGGCCATCGGCGACACGCACAGAGTCAGGCTGCCATTGTAAGCAGGAGAAAGGCTGTGTTATGATCATGTTAAAGAAAAGGCAAGGCAAGTTTATTTATATAGCACATTTCATACACAATGGCAATTCAAAGTGCTTCACATTAGAAATAAGAGTACCATGTGTAAGAATTTAAAATAAAAACAATGATAATTATAAAGAGAATTTAAAAATAAAAATAAAATGGTGATAGAAATATACAGTTGTAAAGAGGATTAAAAATAATAGTGATATATAGATAAAACAACAAAGGTAAACTAAAACAGTTATTGAAAGAATAAAAACATGATGCATAGATAAGGTGCAATCAGTGGGACAGTGCTCATTCAGTAAATGCACAGCTGGACAGATGTGTTTTGAGTCTGGATTTGAATGTGGCTACTTTTGGAGCATATCTGGGTTCCAGCTGCGGATGGCATAAAAGCTAAACGCAGACTCTCCTTGCTTTGAGTGAACTCTTGGTACTTCTAACTGACTTGATCCTGATGATCTGAGTGATCTGTTGGGTTTGTATTTAATCAGCATATCTGCAATGTATTGAGGTCCTAGGTCATTGAGTGATTTATAAACAAGTAATAATACTTTAAAATTGGTCCTAAATGTAACTGGAAGCCAGTGTAAAGACCCGAGGACTGGTGTGATGTGGTCATATTTTCTTGTTCTGCTCAGAATCCTGGCCGCAGCGTTCTGTATGAGCTGCAGCTGTCTAATGGTCTTTTTGGGAAGATCGGTGAGAAGACCATTACAATAGTCCACCCTGCTGGTGATGAAAGCATGATCGAGTTTCTCTAAGTCTTGCCTGGAAACAAAGCATCTGATTCTTGCAATATTTTTCAGATGATAGTAAGCTGATTTAGTTATTGCTTTGACAAACTCAGGTCGGACTCCAAAATCACACCAAGATTCCTGACTTGATCTTTTGTTTTAGACCTTTAGTCCAAAAACAATCTGATACGAACCATAAAACACAATGGTGGTTGTCAGGCCTGACAAGAGCCAAGTAAAAATCCCATTCATTTTCTCCATAGGGGAAATTATTTTTAAATAACGTTAAATACAGAACTACTATGAGCTACAAGGTTGTAAATCAGTGGTATATGCTTTTGTTAAAGCCATCTATCTGCATTATTATAACTTAAGTAATCGGTTTAACATTGGACTTTCCATTAAGTCCACAGTACTTCTGTCTTTTTGTCCAATTTTCAAGTACTTGTTTGCTTCAAATCAAAGTTTGTATAAAGTTGTGAGTGACCTTGTAGCTGATTGGTTTGGGTTATGCCTTGAACTTTGGTTCAATTCTTTAATGAAGATTTTTTAAAATCCCAATGGAAAAATGAATGGAAAAAATACTGCATCAAGGCCGCTGTAAAAAGTGTGTAGGCACTTTTGCATTATATATGTCCTCTTTAAGTCAAAAAAGCCCCACGTCTCTATGATATTCTGCTCTCCAGATAAGACTCATATAGAGTCTTTTTTCAAACATTTTATCATTCGGCAGGCAAAAATTGTAATGACACTTAGAGCTGTCACGAATTCTAAATTAAATTAAAAAAAAATCCTTGTTTGCAATTTACGTGTGTTGCGTAACCAGCGAAATACCAGAAGCGGCACATTCCATGAACGAGAATCTATGAACCGCATTATTAGACTGTTTTCTAAGACTGCACGATGTAATAAAACCATTTGAAAACCATACTATAACATAGCGCTATTGTGAATTCACAAAGGCTGTGATTCAATTAAATAAATATATGCCCTGCGGGTTTAATATATATATGCGCATTAATTCTTCACATGCGTGTTGGTTACCCGTGTGTCTCATATGCTGTGAGTTGCTTGTAATGTTCATCTGGGAACGCAATGTGCGCCATTTAATCAGATTTATAACTTTCAGATTTATAAACCTAAGCCAACACAAGAGAACACATCAACATGTTTCTAAATATGCAAACTCTTCATCACGATTTCAAAATAAAAGTTTAAACCCTCGCTCTGAGTTTGCATGTTTTGATGTCCGCATGTTCTTGTTCAAGAAACTACAGTGGCTGTAGCATTTCTATCATAAAGAAATGGCAAAATATTAAAGATTACGTGGACATTTTAATTAAATGTTTGGCCAATATTAAACAAGGATTGAATCTGCTGTAAAGTGTAACAACACCAGGGCACTGGTGCTCTCTGCAGGCATTTTTTATAAGATGATTGTTTATATTATGTATTTTAACAGTGTTGTTCTATAAAACCATTTGAATACTTGCTTTTGATACTTTATTTGAATTTAATGTCATTGCCTCATTGTTATTACATATGTATTTAAAGACATTTTAAAGGCTAAGGTCGTTGCATTAGTCGATTTTTATATGACCACACATTTTTTTTGATTACTCGATTAAATCGGCAAAAATAATCGTT
The DNA here is from genome assembly GCA_023029165.1 of Gobiocypris rarus. NCBI lineage: Eukaryota > Metazoa > Chordata > Actinopteri > Cypriniformes > Gobionidae > Gobiocypris > Gobiocypris rarus. Next base: position 5,845,733 of record CM040921.1, on the reverse strand, counting down.
AGTGACAGCCCTAAGAGCCCTTACTCTCTGGTTTCAGAAAGCTGATGCTTGTATAAGTTCACCTGTACAGATCTCTGACAGACAGGAAACCCTGCTCGCTGCCGATGACAACATGTTCTCCTGAAACACACATGTCTGTCACCTGCTCCTTCAGAGGAGAGCTGCACAGATGCTTCCCATTCACAGAGTACAGGTGCAGGGCGTTCTTATCCTGCAAACACAAAACACAAAGAGGATCGGTTTACATGGGCACAAAATATGTGCGGGGAGAAGAAAGACTGAACTGTGTTTGATACCTTCAGTGTGGCTTTGCCCTCTATGCAGGTGTGCACCACTAGATGTCCCTCCGAGGACACAGCCAGGTGCATGATGGACATGGGCAGAGAGCTCTCGCACGGCGGCCGCAGAGAACGCATGTACTGACCCCTCCGAACAGTGTGAATCATCACGGTTCCATCCTGTGACACACAAATGCCTTTGTTTTTATGGTTCTACTTTGAAATCCACTTCTCTGCCCAAAAAATCTGATAATTTCTCGAACCCTTAAGATGGCTTCACTGCAGTACTTTCAGGAATTCTATATGTACAGTAAATGAGCTCTGTAATGATTGGTTAACACAACACCACTGTTGATGTCAAATTGCTGAATTATGAATAGGTGTGAGAAGTAAAAGTTGCTGCGTCCCAATTCGTATATCAATCCTAAATAGTTTTCAAAATTGTAATTATTGTCTTAAATCATAGTATGTTAAAATGAGTATTTCACTAGCTGCGTTTACATGGACCGTTATGATCCGATAGTAACCAGACTAGTAGCACAATCAGAACAAAAAAAGTCACATGTAACCACGTCAATCGGAATTAATTGGCCAGATCTGATTAAAATTTTATTTGGATTGTAAGGGGTGGTTTATTCCTTTTATAAACTGATTGAGAGGGCATGTAAACACTTTTATCGGATTGAAAACCAAATCTGAAATTACTGCACATGTGTAATGACGTATGACGCATGGAACGAGCTGTTCTTCCTGTTGAATAAAGTGTCATAAATGATTGTCCTGTCATTAGAAAATTTTCTTTCCACTCATTGTCTGTGAAGTGGAGCAGGACAACGTCCCACCAGTCCTCGTTTATCCTCAGATGCCTTGTTTTGGGCATGGGAATGGCCGTTTTTACTGTTAAATACAAGCAGCACGTTCATGTGCTTATCGTTGCCTAATTAGGATCCGAAATAGATAAAAAGTCTGCTTTTTAAAACAAAGAAAAGGAGGACAATAAGTATGCAACAAAAGCAGGAAACTGTATATTCATGCAGCGTGCGCATGTCATAAGATTGAACCCGATCAGAAGCTTGTGACATATAAACGCGCACATCAACCCGATCACTTAATTTAGCGTTCATGTAAACACTATGTTTGGATTCATCAAATCGAAATTAATTCATTCAGATTGAAGCATAAAGTATCCATGTAAACGTAGCTATTGATACCCATGTGGTCTACTACAGTATTTGTGTTTAGAATCCAAAGTCTTGATCACTGCACACAACCCAACGCGCGTTGGACGAAGATTCGATTAGAACTACAATTTTATCTATATTATATTTAATCTGCAACCGCATTGTGATCTTTTATAAAGATACGCTTGGTCATTATTTTTTAAATGCATCATTATGCAAACACATGAGGAGAGTCTCTGCATTAAAGACCCTAGACTAGCAGAGCAACGTGCTACTGTATTTTATTGTATCTCTGATACGATAGGAAATTATATTGAATATGGAGGATTTTAACTGTGACAAGATGATTGACCAGGCAGTTTAAACTGTGACAGGATGTGTGTATGATGATGTAGTAGATTGTCCGAAAGCTTGCCTACTCTTCCGATACATACTCAAAAATATGTAATTTTCTTCACAAAAACAGCACATACTTTTAGGGCATAGTAACAGAAGGCAAATTGGGACGCATCAAGTGTTTTTGAGTGACTGTGTGAGAGACGAGTCTCACCCTTGATCCAGAGACCGCCATATCCAGCTCTGTACTGATAGACACACTCACAACTTCATCTGTGTGTCCGTACAGTACCTGCACTGGCTTAGAGGACAGACCCACTGGAGCACCTCCCTACACACACACACACACACACACACACACACACACACACACACACACACACACACACACACACACACACACACACACACACACACACACACACACACCAAGTTAAACAAAGTTCAAACACTCACATACCCTCTTCTATATAAGAGCAGAGGACAAAAATGTTATTCATTATATTTAACACAAGTGAGCAAGCAGTTTTCAAAAGAACCTTTTCAATTAGAAGAAGGAAAAAAGGAAGAAACTCCTGGAGTATTGATAAAAAATGGCCAGTTTGTCTAAGAAACATAATGGCAACATCCACTCAAACTATTATTTAAAATTCATCTCTACAGTATGTTAACTTACTTGTGCTATTATGTGTTTTCAACATCGATAACAATCATAAATGTTTCTTGAGCAGCATTTTAGCATATTAGAATGATTTCTGAAGGATCATGTGACACTGAAGACTGGAGGAATGATGCTGAATATTCATCTTTGATCACATTTTACAATATATTCACATAAAAAAACTGTTATTTTAAATTGTAAAATTATTTCACAATATAACTGTTTTAGAGTATTTTTGATCAAATAGATGCAGCCTTGGTTGAATTTTTTCAATTTTATACATTACAGACATATGATTGGGGTAAGAAAATGTAGTTCATATTTAGGAATGAACCACATCTGATCAGGTGTTTTCCAACACAACAGAACGCACCTGCTGTAGCACCTGCCACACCATACAGGTGGTGTCTCTGGAGCCAGAGATCAGGTGAATCCCAAAGTGATCTGTGGCCAGGCATGTTATGATGTCTGCAGAGACACAAAAATATAGACATAAACATACACAAGTTAGCAGAACTGTTTCCTGCAACTCGAGGTCAAAATGAGAACATACGATCTGCTTATAATTTGCGTGTATTCATGAGATAAAAACAAAAGACAGGCAGAAAGAAAGAGGGGAAAAAGAGGAAGATCAAGAGAAGCAGAGAGTTTCCATTACCCATGTGGCGGATATGTTGCCCGACTGTTTTGCCCTTGACAAGTGACGTCACTCTCAGGCTGTTGTCCCAGTGGCCTCCACTAAAGAGCAACTTCCCGTCATGAGACACAACAAACAGATGAGCTGTGACTTCAACTCCGGGAGAGAACGGCCCTGATAGAAACCTCTGAGTCCTACAGAGAGAGAAAGAGTGTGCTTGTTGATGTGTCGTTTATTTTAAAGGAAGTGCAGGGCAGCTACAAACAGGATGTGAGATGTTAACCACCAGAGAGACTCACTTTGGACTGGCTACGGTGGGGTCTTTGATGAAGGTGAAATAGTTGGATATGTTCTTGTCGTAGGGCAGCCAGCCATGAGTTCCCATCAAGCAGTTGTGGCTCAGTGTTACCTTGATGACCCAAATGATGAGAGTATTAAACATTTCATAATAACCACAAACCTCAGAGGTTATTAAAGACAACGTTGAACAGTATTTGCAATGCATTTATGTATAATTTAGGGATTATGTACAGTCGTGACGATCATTTTTGTAAAATGAACACTGTTGGGATGATTAGGACTCCAACAGTACATAGACATTTTTATAAAATAAAATTAATATAAATATAAAAAATATAAAATCAAGTGAAAATAATTTTAAATATATTTTTATATTTATATAAATATTATCACTTTATATTTATATATTTTTACAATGTCCACCAATAAATTGTGCAATGATAATATGATATAAAAAATATAGTATGTTAGGGTGACAGAACACTATCTTACTAACCTTAATAAAATAAAAAAATAAAAATAATAGGGTCAATTCTGATGTTACAGCATGTGTTTTTAAACCTGTCAGTAAGATGTGGCTAATGAAGCCCAGACTTACCAGAGTATCTGGACTCCCCTGAGAGATAAATGAATGGGATTGGTTCTTAGGGACAACAGCTTTAACCAGTGGTACATTATCACTGATGCCCTAAAACACAGTGATGGAACACAGAGATGAATATCAGTCCACAGCTGTCACTCGACAGAACAACACAGAAATAAAAGGACTGCCAATTCAGTCACCTCAATGAAGAATGATTTGAGTTCAGTGAGGTGCTCAAAAATGTTGAGAGGACATGAGTCCAGACGAGTTCTCCTCTTCTCCAGCTCCTCCAGAGAGAGACGCATGGGATGGGGCTCCTGAATGCACATTAACACAGAGCAGCTTACAAACCAACAAATGCGCCGTCATGTTTATGTCATCTGTACAGTTGTGCTATGCATTTAACATTCAAAAATCAGTGAGGTGAGGGTGAGTAAATGACAATTTTTGTGTGAACTAGTTTTTTTAAAGATGCTGGAAAAGATGCATATAGTACAGTATGTTCTGATCTCCATCTGAGCTTCTAATAACGCTGCCTGCATGTTCGAGGAAGCATCAGTGTGTCGTACCTTCAGTAACTGGCACGGTGTCTGGCCAAAGTTACTGATCATGCCTTCTAGAGCTTTCCTCTCCTTCTCATCTGTGATGGCGTCCAGATCAACAGCTCCTAAAACAACCAGAGACAGTCTCATTTGCTGCATTTAATTGTTGCACTATATTAATTATATTTGCACCATAAACACAAGTGAGAATTTGCAGTCATTAATACGAAATAGACACCAACAGGTTGATCAGGACCCTGATTTTAAACTGACACGTTTTATTTCACCCTAAAGGATTTTATTTTTGTGAAAATGAGAGGCTGACAATACATTTTTTGGTTATTACATGGATAATTAATAAATGTGCATAAAATATTGATACATTTGATACATACATGATACACACGAGACAAAAAAGGCATGAAACTAGCACAGCGATGTACAAAATTATATATACAGTGCATATTCACAGTGTTTCACTTTTCCCACATTATCCCACATCATGTTACAGCCTTATTCAAAAATGGATTAAATTAATTATTTTCCTCAAAATTCTACAAACAATACCCCATAATAACAACGTAAAGGAGTTTTATTTATTTGAAAAACAAACAAATCATAACTGTACATTATGTACATAATTCACAGCCTTTGCCATGAACTCAGGTGCTTCTTGTTTCATTGGACCTGTGGTACATTCAGTTGATTGAACATGTATTTAGAAAGGCACACACCTGTCTATATAAGGTCCCACAGTTAACAGTGCATGTCAGAGCACAAACAAAGCCATGAAGTCCAGGGAATTGTCTGTAGACCTCAGAGAATGTACATGTGCTTTTTTTTTTCAAACAAACTTTTTTTCTCATTGTCATTATGGGGTATTGTTGGTAGAATTTTGAGGACAATAATGAATTTAATCAATTTTTGAATAAGGCTGTAACAAATTTTTGTGGGAAAAAGTGAAGCTCTGTGAATACTTTCTGGATGCACTGTAAAATACATGTATGTGTGTGTATTGTATATTTTACATATAATTGTTCACCAACATCGTAAACATCGCAACATTAAGCCAAGTAATTGTGGTATTTGTACCTAATCAATGGCTTATTATAATGGCTAGATCAATGCAAATACTGTTTCTATTAAAAACAGTTTTTGCAGTGGAAATGAAAATTAATAACCTGGCAGTGCAAGTAAACCGTATTTACAAGACTGCATTAAAAAAAGCAGGTTATTCCCTGGTGGTGACGTCAAAATGTAAAGCGGGACTCATTCTCCTCTCATTTTTGAAGTTTCTTCACCTGTCCTCTCTGTCCACTTGTCCTTTGGCAGCACAAGATGAGATTTTATATTTCTTAGGTCAAGAAAAAAGCTGGATACGCTTAAATCTGCCGTATAAGGATGCTTTCCTGTCACACATCACACATGTGCATTTCAGTAAGCAGGCAGAATGCAAGTTAATGGCCCACTGAAGTGCCTTGAAACACGCAGAATTATTCAATGTGTTGACATAATTTCCGCTGAAACGGCTGTTTTATCAACGGCTCTGGGCTCCAGCTGTAAGCAGCCCCTCCCCTTTTTTAAAACAGCCAATAGCGTTTCGTTAATATCTAGAGCCTTTCTGTTTGGTAAAGACAAAGGTTCCTCCTAATCTCTAACCGTTTATCATAATAATCTCCTTCATATAGCTTTGAAATACAGCATTCTGTGCAGAATTTAAATGGGTCTGATATGTTTTGTTGTCTGTGCCGACTCTGCATATGATCCGCTCTGCGCTCTCATGTCTCTAGCCTAGACCGGAGCCATTGGTGTGTGTGTGTGTGTGTGTGCTGCAGCAGTGCGTGTGAAACTAACGTGAAACCAGACTTCATTTGCCTCAACTGTAAGCATATTTACACTGTCTGAATCGTTTCCTGTCGCATATATAGTGGGTTATGTGCCATTCACCATGCAGAAATCAGTAAATGTGTGAACAACTGACTGATTTCAGCAGCTTCACCATCTATTTATAGTTCAGATTCTAGAGAGCATTTGATTGGACAGTGTGATGAGAAGCTGAAGTTGATGGTGATGTCATTCAAATCTGTGATCCAGTTTACTGGAAGTGAGAGACTGTAAGTTTTGAATGCTTATATCTCATAAATGCGAATTTTGTCATTGGTTTCTGACCTTAAGGCGTCATACTAAAAGCTAAAAAACTTCAATTTTGATTTCATGTTTACATGCCGGGTGAAATCGGGGTAATGGGCAAAAATCTAGCTGTGTCGATCGGTTTATTCTTCAAGTCGTTTATGACCAAACACCAAAAGGAAAGCGTTTTAAGGCGTTTACATGACCAGACACGTTGTTGGCTTAAGCATAATCGGTTTAAGAACATGCATATGACACACTCAATGTTACTCAAGAATTGGTAGCTAAGGATATTATCCACATCACGACTTGTTTGTTTAGCTGTATGAAGGACGTCATACCTTCATATGTGCAGTAATAGAAGACATTAAGGGCCTCCACTGCAGCTGGGCCCCTCTGTTTATAGCCAAAGATCAGATCAATCCATTCATGCAGATGGGCCGACACATACTCTGATTCCTGTGCAGAGACACACAACATCCACATCAAGAAAACGGTCACATGCTATGCCTCCAAACCAATATTTCTCTAAGGATAGACCTGAGGCCATTAGCCATTATGAGAGGAATCTGCCAGGAGGTGACTGGGAAAGACTCATTTGTCGTTCTAGTTTTGTAACCTTTCACAAAGCCATTTCTCACTGCTTCGTGCTTTAATAGGACAGAAGCAGCAGAGGAATTGAGAAGAAGAGAGAAACAGATACTAAGAGAGGACCGTATTCAATTACAAATTCCTCCCCGGAGGCTTTCTATTGAGGTTAGTGGAGAAGAGCTGTGATGAGGTCATCAGAAACGGGCTCACCAGGGCTTTGCGGTGCTTGTTGATGAAATCCTCGGGAGATTTGGCCCATTTAGGCAGAATGACATCATTTACCCTCTCTTTAGAGATCTGCAAGCGACCCAGGTCAAATCCTACAATGAGAGAGAGAATGAGACGATATGATAAAAAGGATTTTAAGCGGAAGGGATAGGTTTTAAAAATTGACTTTTTTTCTAAATTGACCTGCATTCAATTTTCAATCAAAGCGATTTATTTCTTCTTGTATTTTTGTCAGAAATGTGAATGCAAAGTTAAGACACATAAATGTGTTTGGTTTTCTGTTGGTTTTTGTTTTCAGATTGACTTTGTTTTTGCATAAATCTTCAGTGTTTTTCACACTGTCCACTGTCCACAAATTGCATGGAAACCAATGGAAACAGAAAAGTTGTACCCAGTTTTTTAACACAACTAAAGAGTAAAAAAGCTTTCTTCTATTCCATCTTAACTGGAAACCCTATCTCAACCGATCTTGAGATTTTGGGACGGAAGTGTGTGTTTGTAAGAATGGAAGAAAGTGTGAGAGTTTTTGCTATTCTTAACTAGAAGTTTCTCTGAGAAATGTTTACTCTGCTGCCTCTGCTCACCGTTCTGGTTCTCCAAGAACTCTGGGAAGTAAAAGAATTCTGGGATGAGCTCTTTGACATCGTTGGGATTGTCCATGAGGGTCTGCCAGGTAGCAGGAATGGAGTGAAACTGACGGTCAGCACAGTCAAACCTGCCACAGACAATCAGACCAACTTCATTTATCTAATGGAAAACAGGATTTTGCGAAGATAAGATTTGAAAGCCATAAACATAATTACATATGACTGCTCACGTTTAAATATTAATCAATAAATAGCCAATCTTAAAGGTACAGTAGCAAAAACAGGCTGTTTAATTCTAAGGATCAGAGAGAGAGAGAGAGAGAGAGAGAGAGAGAGAGAGAGAATGGTCATGAAAAACTCACATAATCCTGAATTACATTGACAAAGAATAAAAAGGCAAAAAGAAGAAAAGCAGACAAGCATCACCTGCCGCTCTGCAGATGGATGTGCAGGGATGTGAAGGGTTCGACTCTGATGAGGTAATGCATGACTCCAGCGGCGTTCGAGTAGTGCGTGCCGTAGTGGAAACGGTCTATGGTGCCTGTGGGGTCTTCAAAACTCTCATATCTGCAGATCGTTTACAACCACATTTATCAATTGCATTAATTGCTGCCGCAAAATCAACTTTTAAAAATTTCCTCTTTTCCAAAACCTAATGAGCCGCTTCACTGTCTAAATAGGAAACTTCCTTTTAAACGAGCACACTACAAATGAAAAGGAACCTATAAGTGACTGAGAACACCATAAGAGACCAGTGTTTCGCAGTTAAAACTACTAAAACCATGAAAAAAGGTGAAACATTTAAATAAAGTTTAAATTGAAGAAATACAATTTCTAAAATCAAAAAATAAATTAAAGCTAAATAGAAATATTTAAGAAATGTTAAACTAAAGAAGTAATACAAAATTACGATTCTTTTTTTACTAAAACTTCAACTAAAATCGAAAATATAAAACAAAAATATTAAAATATAATACTAATGTAAAATATTAATAAACACTACTAAAATAACAGTGTAAGAGACTTGATGCCCAAAGTTAATTCAAATTGATCTGAGTTAGCATGTTGCTAAGCTAATGACACACACAAAAACATTGAAAATATTGGATGAACTAAAGTATTTTTAATTAGAAGTTATTGAAACTTTTATTGAAACAAAAACACTGTTAACTTGTAACCAAGATTCAACCTATATCTGATATTAAAAAATTCAGGTTCCTCACAGTGCATTCTGGCATTATCTGTGAAGATGCGTGCTGCTGGATTTAACGAATAATAAAACTGAAAAAAATTAATAAAACTGAAATTTTGCATCCTACTATTAGGTAAAGCTTTCAGAGCGGGCCATACCATCGATAACTAACAATGTTGCCAAGGTAGGGATCTTAATAGTGTTTGGAACAGCGTTGTTGTTGTTAACTAAAACTAATTTGACTAACTTTTACAAATCATTTTCATTAATTGACATAAAGCTGAAATAAAATATAAATGTTATTTGAAAAATGTAAACTTATAAACTGTAATCTAATAATACTAACATTTTAAAATTAATAATAAAAATAAAGCTAAATAAAAAATTTGAAGAAATACTATAATAGTATATAAATAACACTGGTTAAAGATTAAACAGTGCACTGAGACTTCTATCTTAGTAAATATGATCTGTTAGACATAAACGTAAGACAAAAACACACTTCTCTCTGACGGCTTTGGCATTCCTCTCGTTCAGCACGGCCACAGGTTTGGAGAGATCTCTGAACACCCGTGGATCAGACAGATCCAGCTCCTCTGACGTATAATCCGACAGGATCCAGGGGAACTAATAACATGTAAGATCATTTAGGTAATGAACGAACTCTGAAGTGTGACCATACCCCAGTTCAAACAGAATCACAAGCGGGTGTGTAAATGTCACTCACCACAGGATACTGAGACAGATCATTATACGTCCTTCCTGCTATAGTGTTCAACTGCATCAGGTAGTCAAAGTTTGAGATCTCCCTGTTCACCCATTTCTGATGACAGAGAGAAGCGAAAGTCAGTACTTAATCAGCTCTAAAACTTCAGTGTCTAAATACTACATCAAATGCCTAAACTGAGAGTGCTTCATACGTCTGCAGTGACCTGTGTGAGTCCAGACGCTTTGAGCAGCTCCTGCGGTGAGTGCGTGGCCTGAAGAGAGAGGGAGCGCAGCAGCAGCATACGACTGTACACTTTATTGCGCACCTGTCAATCAAACCCAGAAACAAAGAGACTGAATAAAAGAAGGTGGGAACGTTGACAAATGACAACGGGTCTCATTCACTAACTGCGGGTTTGCACACATTTGCACGAACATGTTTTTTTTCTGCACAAAACGTGGATATGTACAGCTGGTTAATGAGAAGTCTGTAATCTGGTTTCTCTAAAAAAGGTGTTTATTGAGTTTGAACTGGTTTTGAGGATGGCACAGTTGGCATTGCGTGAGGATCTTGCTGTGAATGTTTTCATTAGATCTTTATGAGATCTCACATGACTTGGGATCAACCAATAGCAAACTACAACCATCCAATCAATTCTCCAAGTCCCACACTACGTGCCCTATCATAGGCGCGACGCAAGTGTTTTTTGTTAGTTATCATTTCAACATCCAGCAGTTTGTGCCTATTTGTACACCCATGGGTGTGCTGGTCTGAAAACAATGTGTATTGTTGGTGGGTTGATATTTTAAAGGGCGTGTTAGTAATATGCACCTATAGGCAGGTCAGCAACGCACGTACACTTTGTTTACTACACACACAGGGACATAAGCATTTTTAAATATTAAAACAATTTTAACACCACTTCTACAACCATTTTTCCCCTCATTAACAACTAGCAAAAGTGGATTCGGACACGCCCAAAATACACTTGTGCTGTGCGCTTTAGACCATGCGTTTAAATCGTTAAAATAGGGCCCTACATTTTTTCACTTAGATATACATCACAATAGGGAAGAAAAGATTATCGCAACTTCCGTTTCATGATGACTTGAAACATTTCTGACCTCTTTCTTGAAGTTCAGGAAGTAGTTGGTCTGGTCGATGAGAAAGATCTCTAATGCTGAGCGTCGGAGGTTGTATCTGCGCAGGTGGATCTCTCTGATCTGAGACAGAGGCCATTTAAAGTCTTGACCTACACCTGAAAATGTCAATATTTTACGTCAATATCATCTCTTTCCTCACATACTTGACCTTTGACCTTCACCTGCACTTTCCCAATTTCTGCTCACCTTCCTCTTTCTCTGCGCTGCTGTCGTAAAAGTAGATGTGTTGTGTGGTGAGCTCAAGACGACCCGGATAGACGTCAACCACTGTGACCAGCTCACAGTCCTCTGAGATCACCAACTTCTCCTTTTGACCAGCCTCTTCTGAATCAGCCCTTAGAAAATGACAGCGAGCATGTTTACATACACAATTTTATAAAGAAATTAATAGTTTTATTCCGCAAACATACAATAAATTGATCTGATTATTTCAGTTTTTTAGACCATTAATAATGTTTTTTTAATTTTTTTTTTATTATTAATGCAGCCTTGTGAAGTATAAGAGACTTCTTTCAAAAACGGATTAACCACCATAACATGTTAATGTCAAAATGTAAACAGACTAAGGTGTTTAAACAGCAACAAAGGCATTTACACCGATCAGGCATTACATTAACACTGATTATCTCTTCATCACAGCACCTGTTAGTGGGTGAAATATATTAGGCAGCAAGTGAACATTTTGTCCTCAAAGTTGATGAGGGTTAAAAGCAGGAAAAATGGGCAAGCTTAAGGTTTTGAGCGAGTTTGACAAAGGCCAAATTGTGATGGCTAGACGACCATGTGGGGTGTTCCCGGTCTGCAGTGGTCAGTATCTATCAAAAGTCCAAGGAAGGAACAGTGGTGATCCGGCGACAGGGTCATGGGTGGCCAAGGCTTATTGATGCACAACGGGTCAGGGCTGTTTTGGCAGCAAAAGGGGAACCAACACAATATTAGGTAGGTGGTCATAATGTTTTGCCTGATCTGTGTATATGCAAAGAGCAAAAATAATTGCATCAATTAATTTTCAGCAAAAATCAGCTCGTTTACGGATTAAAGAACATTATTCAAGGAGTTTCCATGAGTAAAAGTGTGTTTCTGTATTGAGCTCCAGTAATTGGCTTTTGCTCATGTCTGTCAAAACTGAGACTCACTGATTGGCCGATGCAGGATCATCCTCCAGGAGTTCCAGGATGTCATCCTCCAGATCACTGACCTTCACCTGCTTCACCGCCTCTAACAACAGTGACTCAGCGTTTACCTGCCTGTGCTGCACACCTGAGGTAACACACACAAAACCAGTTATTTCCCCAAATGCCAGTCTTGAATGAATGCAAGCTTCATTCAAATTACTTTATATGTGTGCATCTTACCCAGGTTGTCTCTCAAGGCACTGGCTTCCTTGTGGGGGTCAAAGTTGTAATTTCGCACCAGTTTGAGTCGCATACGGGAGTAGTTCTCAGCGCTGGAGAGCTTCCAGTGTGTGTCCTTCTGCTGCCTGCCAAACAAAAACAGCTGCCTTACAGACCACTTTTTTTTTTCAAATAGACAATAACTTTTAGTCTGTTACATCCTGGGAAAACCACATTTCATTAGTCTGTAAACTTATACACATCCACCTGCACAAACACAACAACCACTCCTGATCTCTGAGACAACCACACACAGAAACAACACTCACTTGTCCACCCAGGGTCCCCTTTCACAGAAGAGTCCTCTGCGCGCTGCCCTCCACTGCCTGAGGATGGCGCTGTTTTGCGTGTGGATTTGTTTCAGCATGCTGTTGTACCTCAAGTTCTCCTGACGCCCACGACGACTGAACGGCTCCACAAACTGCTCCTGAAGATTTTGGAGGATAATAAAAATGTTTGTGAATGCCTGACACCCATTCAATTCTGCATTCAATTTGAAAGGAAATTCTATTCGACGCCTCTCTAACATTTGGGGTTGGTGATATTTAAGATAAAATAAGTCTCTTCTGCTCACCAAAGCTGCATTTATTAATCAAAAATACAGTAAAATAATAATAGTGTGAAATATTATTACATTTGAAAGTTTTCTATTTGAATATATTGTAAAATATAATTTATTCTTATAATCCAAGTTGAATTTTCAGCATCATTACTCCAGTCTATAGCGTCGCATGATCCTTCAGAAATCATTCTAATAATCTGATTTGCTGTTCAAGAAATATTTCTTAGTATAATCAGTTGTGCTGCTTTTAGTGGACACTGAGATACTTTTTTTAGGATTTCTTTGTTAAAAAAGGAAGTTCAAAATAACATTTCCTAGCAAATTCAGTAAGACTGTAAATGTATGAAAAAAACGTTTGTTTGTATCCATGTGTGTGTGTAGATGTTTTGGTACCTGAAAGCGTATCTTGCTCTCTCCTCTCTCTCTGTCCCTGCGGTGCAAACGGAGCATGAACGCCTCATAACAGTCCTTCCAAAAAAGGGCCATGTTCTCATGACCCTGACTGAACGTCTCAATCTCATATTGCTTCATGTAGGGGATAATCTGACGAAACAGAAAAACTACATTTAGAGTTACAAACTAGAAGAGCATAGTACTTGAAATAGAAAATAATTATGAGAGCTCAACCAGCATGACATTACAATTAACCGCAATTACTGTTATAATACAGCTCTCACATATTTATCCAAATAGACCCTCCACTCCGGGGAGCTGCAGTACAGCTGGAAATCCTCAAAGAAAGACGGACTTCCGTTGGTGTCGGGGAGGGAAGGAAGGTGCAGCTCCATGTACAGGAGTTTGTTGACTTTAGACAGGAGGGTACGGAGAAGAGGCACTAAAAACGAGTAGGTCTCCTCCGTCCGTTCCTCGTTCACGGAGCGCCTGAGGATTCCCTCCACGCGGCCCAGAAGATAACAGGCCTCGTCCTGAGAGTCCACCGTCTTCGTTTGTAAGATGCCATTCAGTTTGGCCGTAGCCATGGCACACACCTGCCGGAAATGAAGAACAAACCGTGTGAATAAATTTAAAGATTTTTTTTGTATCAGATATTGGTATTGGAGCATGTTTATGAGTACTATTACCAAAATATACTACCGTTCAAAATTTGGGGTGGTAACATAAAAGTCTGTACATGTGTTTAGATATTATTACATCAGGCTTTTTGAGAGAATACGGAGCTCACGGTCAAAGAGGAAAGGCCCAAAATGAGCAAAAGCATGCAATTTGGTGCAGATGTTGTTATTTATATGGCCAAAAAATAAGATGAAATTCTGATAGCTCGTAATCAGGGCTTGACATTAACACCCGCCAACCTGCCAAATGCTGGTGTATTCAGCAGTGGTGTGTAACACAGTCACTCCTACTAGTAGGGTGACCACCCATCCTGCTTTGTTTTGTACCACACAGCATTTTCACCCTTTGTCCCGCACGTCGCATATTGAGAAAATGTCCCTAATTGTCATGAGTCTTTTTATTTATTTTTTTATTTTTATATTAAGAAAACATGCATGCGTTCTTTTGCCTTTTTAAGAAAAGAATATATTTATTCTTTTTGCGGCGTAGTTTTTCACCTATATTTAACAGCGCTTTGTCAGAAGTACACAAACACAACTGCCATTTTTTAAATCCTATCCAGTGGTTGAAAAGAAAGGAGTAAACACGGTCACTAGTAGGTTGTGACAGCTGTCAATCAAAATGCAGTGGTGATTCATTCCATGTGTTCCGTCAGAAAATATCTAATTGATATGTAAAATAAAGACGTGTTATGTTATATTGTGATTTAATGATGTTTTCTGGAAGGGAATAAATAACTAAGTATTTTTATAAGCTGAGAGGCAGAATACAAATGTTTTTAAGTTAGATAGACATTATATAACAGTTTCAGGTTATGTTTCAGTGTTGGTAACATGTCCCACATTGTCCCACACAAACTTAGTAATCGTCCCACGTTTGGTTTGTTTGATGATGGTCACCCTACCTATTAGCCACTTTGGTGGGTTGAATTTTATATATACAATTTTCAATTGTAGTCTTTTAAAAATAATAAACTATGTGTTTAGTGTTCTAGTGTTGATTTTTCATCATTTGATACTGAAATATATGAAACGCTTCCAATATAAATTTTTCGCAGAATAAATATACATAAATACATATATGCGCTTTCTTGCCTTCTCATCTCGCTGTCGGACACGCACACCCGCCTCCCCTCACTCACTCATTTAATTTGCTCCAGATGAATATTGTTGGTATTACAGGGCTTGAATTTCAGCATGGGATTGCGCGTTTTGAGCATAGTTTTACACAATCACACCCAAAGTGAGTGCACAAAGTCACCTATCAGTACTAAACTGAGTTCTTTTTCACTGTTTATTTAAATCCAAAATGCCAGTCTTCAAGAATTAACGTTAACACAGTAAGTTATGTTTTGAGTGAACGTAAACAGTTGAGAAGAAGCAGTATAGTAAATAGTATGCATAGCAGTATAATGGATCAGAGCATCAGGTCTTAAAGTGAAAGCAGCCTAATATACCTGCTGCCAAATTATGAGATAATATTAAAGATATCTATATGGCAGTTTTCCCCATGGCATCGATGTCAAAACAGTGGACAGTGAAAATGCTGAGTGGCTAGTAACTTTGGAAAACCACTAGCCACAGTGACTGATGAGCAAAAACTATCAGGCCCTCGTAATGTAAATAAAAGATATCTTTATAACAGTACAGCAGACTATTTACATAAAATGCATATAAATTCCAGTTGTCACTCTGTATCTCCCAATTATATGTCTTAGTAAGATGAAGTTTAAATGCTTAGTTGAATGATCAAAGCTCTGTAGTTTTTACTGTGGGAGAAAAAACATATAATGCAATGCAATACAACGATGATTGAGTAAATATACAAGTAAATGTTCCTCAAAAGCCTGATGTATTATATTTGATACACACATTTTAACACGACCCCCCTCCATAAAATGTTAATCTTAAAATATTACTAATAGTTATTCTTATGTTGATTATAAAAACCATTAAATATTTCACAGTAAAAAGACGTGTACCACAACCTGAAGAGGAAAGTTTTTTTTTTAAATGCATCTAGAAGATATTTTACTTGTCAAAAAACTATGAACTATATTGGATAACACTTTATTTCGATGATCCACTTCAGACATTCTACTAACTCTAAGTAACTTTGCAACTACATGTCAGCTTATTCCACTAACCCTAACCTTAACATAATAGTCTACTAATACTCTACTGAGAGTTAGTTGACATGCAGTTGCAAAGTTACTTATAGTTAGTAGAATGTCTAAAGTGGACTATCAAAATAAAGTGTAACTGAAGATTGTGTACAACAGGGTGTTTTCAGGTAACAGGCTAATGAGCTCTCACCTGCGGATCTTCCTGAGCCATGAACCCGAGCAGCAGCCGTAGCCCCACCTGAGACAGCTGGAGCCACTGCGTCCCTGAGGCATACCACACCATCAGCCCGTCCATCAGAGTCACCGTCTCCTCCAGAACCTTCTCAGTCCATAGGGCGGGATTCACCAGACCCTCAGCCTGCAGGAAGTCCTGCACCACGTGCAGCAGACGCACTGCATTCTCTGTGTGCTGCGGCAGCGTGGCCGTCGTGGCCTCTCGGTTGTCCGTTACAGCCCATTCCAACATCCTCTCCATCAGACTGCAGAGAAAGAGGTTAGCAAACGCATTATCACTAGCTGTTCAGATCGATTCTGAGTGCTCAAATGAGAAACAAAAACTTTTATTGTATTTAGTAGACATTTTGAGGGCTGAAATGAATGTTTAATTAACGCTAACGTGTCCGTGTATATTCTGTGCACTTAATGTGGATATGATACAACAGGTAAACATGTCAGCTGTGTAGACAATATTGATTTTGCGTTTTTAAACTGAGATCTATGATTTAAGTCTATGTTTTTTTTTTAGTTGCATGAACAAAACTTCACTAAATATTATTTTTACACAATAATTGAAATAATTTTGAAAAATATATGCACAATATTATTCTTGTGTTTGAATAAATCTGTCATGAAAACAAGTTATTATAGCCACCATTTAAATGTTTATATTTCAACAACGAATTGTTATAATTATAATTATATTTATTGTCATCATTAAAAAGTTAATTTTTATAATACCTTTTTTATGTGAGTGTTGATTATTAAATACATTTAATTGATTATTTTATTATTAAATATGAAATATAAAATATAAAAAGTATTTTGTGTGTGCTTTTGATAATAAATTAAAAACTTACATTTTAAAAAACTGTTATTCATTTTTGTGCATCATCAGTATTTAGATGCAGTTTCAAGGAAACTAATCTGACCTGTAGTCTCACCTGAGTTTGATGTGGTCGACGGGCAGCAGCAGCTCATTGGCAGTGCCCAGTTTGGTGAGGGCGGAGAACACCTGACCCCTCTCCAGCCAGGCAGTGTCGTCTGACCCCTCCACGCCTCTCCACATGACACACAGCACGATCTCCAACAGCAGACGAGCCAACTCCTCCTCTGTACGCTGGGTGGCAAATCAGTCAATCAATTAATCAGTTTTATTATAAGGTATTTTTTTATTTAAATTTTTTTATCTTTTTTTTGTTCATAAAGTGTCCAGCCAGTAGCCATGCTTAGCAGCGAAGTGTATTCTGGGAATTGTTGTCTTTCATCCCCATGTGACAAAAATACATTTTCTGTGTCTTCTCAGTCTAAAAGGCACCAAATTCAAAAATAATTTCACATTTCTATTACATTAATGACCCAGTTTAAGTACAGATTCAACTTCCCCTTTAAGTAATATTGTAAAATAATTATCAATGATGACAACAGTTGCGCTGCACTGCCTAAAAGGGTGATGAATTGAGAAACCGACTTTTCCTTGAGCCTTTGATATATCAAAGTTCATCATGATATAAGAATATCCTGTAAGTTTCAGAGCTGAAAACGTCCTTGTTAGTTAAAGAAAAGCTTTTATAGACACCAGGCCCAGAAAACGAGAGCTGGAATCCAATGACGTCATGGGAAGACGAAACGCAACTCAACTGATGAATATGTATGCATGCATCTGAAGCCCCGCCCACAGAGTCGAAGAGCTACAGGTTTACAGAGCAGTGATCATGGCGAGCAAAGTAATATATTGCTCTGTGCCAGGTTGTGGAAGAACAAAGTCGCTGCATAAGCTTCCTTCGGATGCTACTATTAGGAATGAGTGGTTGAACTTTAGTTTTAATGAAGTTCCAGCTCATGTGGATAAGACATGTGAGCTAAAAACAAAAAAAAAGCCAGTACATGACACCTTTAATATCTTTGTTTAAAACATGATACTTTTTTTCAGGATTCTTTGATGAATGGAAAGTGCATGAAAAACAGCATTTATTTAATAATCTTGTAACATTATAAATGTCTTTACTGTCACTTTTGATCAACTTAATGCGTCCATGGCCAATAATTTTTTTTAAATTATGAACAGTAGTGTAAATTGTTGTGTAAATGCAATGCATTATAGTGATTTTACCACTGGTAAGAAAAAGATTGTATAAATGGCAGAAATTGCACTATGATAAAAGACAATGTTTAATAAAATAAATATCACTTCCTGCTCCACTTATGCACTCAAATACACACACATCAGATCTATAGACTCACCTCACTGTTAAAAGACTCTCCCAAGGACACATTGTCACTGAACAGGAAATTGTCATCATTCAGAGAGGAAGCTCCGAGGAAAGGCTTAGCATTCTCTAGAGGAGACGGCGTGCTAGGCATGCTACCAGGAGTCTGACTGCCGCTGTCCCCGTGATCAAACAGATGCACATGGGAAAGGTCCAAACTCAAGACCCCTGATTTCCCACCCCAGGCTTTAGGTGTTGGCACATCCACTGGTGTGTCGGAGAGAGACATTAAGTCTCCGTTGTCCAGGCTGTCTATGGACCTGCTGTCTGAGACGCTGTCTCGCTCTTCGTTCAGCCTCCCCATGCTGTCTCCGAGAGCCTTGTGCTCCAGAGGAGGCTCCAGGCGGTTTCCTCCGCTGCTGCGACTCAGCTCGAAACTCCCCAGGCTGGCCGCGTCACCACGACCCGAACCGGAACCTCCGTCGCTCCCGGGGCTCCGGACGAGCAAGCGCATTAGAGTGCCCTGCCAACACATCTGCTTTGAGATCTGCAGCGCTGCATCCTGCTGAGACTGCAACAGTGCATACAGCTGCGGGAAAAAGAAACAAAGTTGAGAACATTATAAATCTATAAGTCTTTTTCTCCTTTATTTTATTTTATTTAGTGTACATTAGAGTTGCAGTTTAGTTTTCGTTCTTTTGCTAATTCATGCATTTATATTAGTTTAAGGTTGTTTCTTCACACAAAGCAAAACATTTAACTTTCATGTATCATTGATTTCATTTATTATTTTTGGTACTTCCATAGGGTATTTTTTCCTTTTATATGGAAAAGAATAAATTTTGGGGGGAAAAGAAACTGTGCTTTATTGAAAAAATTTTTTCCAATAGTAATAAAGCTGTGATATGTACATGTGAGAAATGGAGAAAGTGCTCTTACCCTCTTGCATACGGTCAGGCGAACACTGGACCCAGCTTTATGGGTCAGCTGAATCACAGCCATCAGATCTTTATAGTTCACCACAGTATCTAGAGGACAAAAAGGAGGACATAAAGAAAAACATTATCCCAATTAGGTGTGACCAATAAACCAATACATTTCTCTATATAAACTACACTGCCTGACCAAGAAAAAACAGTTGCTGTTTGGATTTAAATAGGCAAATGCTTAAGAGTGTATCATTATTGGATCATTATTGCTATGATTATGATGTTTCTAGTATGTTATATGTCATAACGGTATAAAGTTCTTCTAAGCCTAAATGATGGTGTGTGTAGCTTTTTATTTCTTAAACAACCATGTAGGAAGACACATGGCCATATTCCAGGATGACAATGTCAAGATTCATCAGGCACAAATTGTGAAAGAATGTTTGTGAGGGAGCATGAAGAATCATTTTCACACATGAATTGAGTCCAGACCTTAAATTAATTGAGAGTCTTTGGGATGTGCTGGAGGAGACTTTACAGAGAGCTGGACTCTTGCATTGCCAAAAGGCATTTATTTCCATCAAGAGGTGCATACATTTTTGGTCAAGATCTTGTATTGACAATACAATGCAGTCGAGCACGTTGTTAAGTCTCCTCCAGCACATACTATATAATCTATATATCTAATTAATATAAATATATAATTCATAAAAATACATAATTCATATAAATATATAACAAAAAATATTTTTTTATTATATTATATATTTTATATTCAACACACATTATGCATTTGCTTTGAAAATATGTAAATTATTCTAACTATAAGTAGCTGCAACTACATGTCAACTAACTCTCAGTGTTTTCTGTAGACTTTCTGCTTAATATCTGAGTATCAGAGTATGTGCTGAGTCAGGTGGCGGGTGGATTAGAGTGTTAATCAGACTGACCAGTAGACAGCACTTGGTGAAGGAGGCACTTGATGAAGGTGGAAGTAAGGTGTAGTTCAGAGAACAGCAGACTGAGGCCAGAGTATCCCACTTCCCTCAAGCGTAACCTCTGTTTGCTCTTCTCATACACACGGTCACACTTCAGCATCCGCTCAAACAACTGCAGAAATACACACACAGTTTTAAACTAAAGCAGCCTTTTAAATGTCACAATATACATAATAATACTAGCCTGTTCCGTACATTTCATTTGTACAGTGAGCCTACAAGTGAGTACTCTGTTGAAATTTAAAATTATGGGATCTGCACAGAGCCACTCTGGATTTGCCATAACCAATCGCTAACGTTTGGTCGTGACGTATGTCATCTCAAACTAGCGTACAATATCACTGTCATCATTCTCAACCACTTCCTCTGTTCGCTGATTGGACCGGTTAAAATTTGACCGGAGAAAACTATAGAATATACCGCAATCCCACATGGAGTACTGAAGGAAAATGACAATTGAGCGGAAGTACGTAGGAAGGCAGAGCCAGGCTATAATAATACATCTATTTGACAAAAACAGTATCTTACATTTTTATTTAATTAATTTACTTCATTCTTAAATATTTTATAATACATTATACATTACATGAAGCATACTGTATTTATAGTGGTTGAGCATTCAAATATGAATATATATCAAAATATATTTGAATCAAAGTTCTGAATTTCAAACTATTAGAATGAACATTAAAGTCACCATAAAATAAAAATGGAAAATGTTTTAATGAAAAGAAATCAGTGTTTATTATAAATTATTTATACGTGCACATCTTTTTTTTTTCATTCATGTGCCCTCATAATCTTTATTCAAAATCAAACTTCCCTTCCCTAGCCCTACATTTGTTCTTGTTGGAGAAGCTGTTTTACTCAGATATACAGCGCATTGTTGGCACGTTGCAATTTTGAGGCAACTGAAAACTGTACAATTGAGGCGCAGGAAATAAAAGGATTCCTCTCTGGAGAAGCGTTCAGTCTTTCCGCTCACAAATTCCACCATGGTGCAAGCCCAACTGGCTTTCAAAGGGAATGGGAGATGAGACTGTAAATGGTTTATTGCACATTACACCTAAACATGACTCATTAAGAGACCAGGTACAACACTTTTGGCCATGCGCCTGGCGCACTGACCCTTTTTTTTCGTTGTTAAACTAGCAAAAGTGGCAACTAGCACACCTAAGTGCACCTGCACCATGCGCTTCAGACCATGTGCTCAGATCATTAAAATAGGGCCCTTTAATGTAATGATCTATTAAGCTCATTATGCAACTACAATTTTACAAATTTACATTCTTCTGCAAAGTTGCTAAGGTGCTCTGAGTGTTTTTAGTGTGCTCTGGGTGGTAACTAGGTGGTTGGTTATCAGACCAATTCAAAAGAACTACCCTCTGTTCTGATATTCTGGTCTTAAGATATGCTCAGCTCTCTTCTTCAGGCTAAGTCTATGGGATTTGTGTGCCTGTTTTACTGTCTGCAAGGCTAATATTATAAGTCTGAATGCTTAGAAATGTAACAGCATGATTTTAGGTTTCATTTGCAGAATAAGTAATGCACATAAATTAGCATTTTTCCAGATCTCTAACCCCAAGCATTAGAAGCAAACACCTCTGATAATAATGTGTGTGTATCACCAGCAAAAGTTGCTTTAGCAAGCTGCATTAAGTGCACCTTGAAGACGAGCTCTCGGAGGCGGTCGGAGTGTTTGTTGTTGAGCAGCAGGGCGTAGCAGGAGTCGGCCGCTCCCGGTTCAAACAGCAGGAGGAAGAGCTGGTCCCGCGCCGCGCTGGTCTGCAACAGAGTCACCAGCAGCTCCAAGATCCCACACAGCTACAACACAGCACAGTCGCTCAGACACAACATTCTGCAATGCATCGATTTCATTTTCATGTTTAGGTCATGCTTATTGCCAATAAGTGATAAGAGCAGGAGAAACCGGAAGAGACAGCGATTAAATGAATTGGCGGGGGAGTAAATCGAATTTGTGGTTAAGTACATTAAGGTTTAGGAATAATTAAAATAGAGAAAGACAGAGGACGTTTGCTCTACTGATTACAAAGGGCAGATCAATAACAATAAAAGAGAGTGTCTTTCCTGCACACATGCACACAAACACTCAGGCAAACAGTCAAACATTGTGTATAACTAAAATCTATCATTATTCAATAAGTACATCTAAAATAAATTCTTAAGAAGAAGAATTTGATTGTCAAAATAATCCAAAACAGGTTAAGAGTGCTTTGAAATTCAGTATGTTCAGCATGTAAATAATGCACTGTAGTGGTGATAATAAAGTACACTCTTTTTAAGTATGAAATAAGACAGTACTTGTCCCATGTTAATGTTACAAAAGATTTATATTTCACATAAATGTTGTTCTTTTGATCTTTCTATTCATCGAATAGAATCCTGAAAATATATATTAACAAAATATGTGGCATAACTGTTTTCAACATTAATAATAAAACAAAATATTTCTTGAGCAGCAAATCAGCATATTAGAATTGATCACAGGAATAAATTAAATTGTACAATATATTCAAACAGTTATTTTAAATTGGAACATATTTCGCAATATTGCTGTTTTTATTGTATTGCCTTAGTGATTGCCTTCTTTCAAAAAAATTCAAAAAATCTTACCCACCCCAAACTTTTGAACAGTAGAGTAGTGTACAATTTTCAGCATACTATGACTTGGGACACACTAATCCTAATTCCACCAATATCTTCCTCTTCTCACCTGTTCCTCATCTCCAATAGCAGCAATGTATCCCAGAATGCTTTGGATCTCATCGTGGGTGGTACCCTTGCTGATATAATACTTCAGAAGGCCACAGAGAGATGCTCTGATTGTCTTAATGTCGTCCTCACTCAGATCTGCATCTTTACTTCCAGAACTAGAAAGGAGAGGGGAAAGAGAGATTGGATGAAGTGATAGAAGGAGAAAGAGACAGCCATGAGGTGACACAGCAGAGGACTCAGGGATTGTGGGAAATGTAGTCTTACCCATAGTAAAGGCGAACTGTATCCAGGAGGAACTGTACTCCATATTTCTTCCTGAACTGCTTTCTGCTGTCTTTGATGACGGTGGACATGTACTGGATGTGACCTTTAACACAACACATCATGCTCATCACAAAAATACACACAAGCGCTGCATAAAACATCATAACTCCACAACAGAGCAAACAGTGACAGCCAACCTTTTCAATAGCCTTGGCACTAATATCTCTCACATTCCTTTTGTTCATAGGGATTTCAGAGTTTTCAATTCTCTCTTCTAGATTATGGGTAGTTTAGTTCTTCAATGGGAATTCAATATGATTTTTAAAAATGAAGTGATATTGCACTGACTTAAGGCTTCTACAGAAGAATATTTATAATATCTTGAGTAAAAAAATTAAATAAATAAATAAATAAATAAATAAATAAATAAATAAATAAATAAATAAATAAAATTAAATAAACCAGAGAGCTAATGGTTAAGGAGGACTAGGACTTTAAGTGACATTTAAAAATAAAATGAAGGAACCAGTTATCAATTTAATAAATAAAAAATAATAATTGATATAAATAAATCACAATTTAAATTTTTAAAAAAATGAATAGACATAATTAAAACGTATACTTAATTAATGTTTTAAAATGAGAATTAAACTATAAATTAACAATTTTTTTTAATTGAAACCTGCATTGACATATACTGTATAAAACAAATGCAGGTTAATTTTAAACTTTTTTTGTTGAAAAAACACTTGGCAAATACTTTTTTATGCATTTGTGAAGCAAAAAATTGGGGATTTTTACTTCTAGAATCTGACTGTTGCAAGAATGAATGCATGCATGTTATACAGAATAATAAAAAATAAAAACATGCATGAACAAAACAGTTTGCTTGTTGAAATATAACACTCACACACACACACCCACACACAGAAGGTACATCCCAATTCACATACTTATGCACTTTTCTATGACATTTTGTAGTATAAATAGTGAGTAGTGTGTTCACACTAAAAATTCCAAATAGAAAAAGTGCACTTTAAATACTGGATGTGCACTTAATTAAAGAAACAAGGGTGGAATGTTGGAACCTTCATGCCCTACACGGTTGAGTACATAGTGCATAAGTACATTGTGTATAGTGTGCCATTTGGGACACGAATAGAGACTGACCGATGCGCAGGGGGAAATCTCCTTGGTTCCAGATGCTGAAGTTGAACAGCAAGTGTGTGTGGAGCTGCTGTAGGAGCTGCGAGTTCTTCTCATACGACATCTGCTCGATCAACAGCTGAATCGCCACCAGCACGCTCACGTCCACCAGGAACGCTGGCAACTGCACAAACGCACAGAACGAGATGGGTAAATGAACACATGCAGTGAAAGACTGAGAAATGAAGAGAAAGAGAATCATGGGTACCTTCTGAAGCAGAGCTCCTAATGTGGCCACACCATGTGAATGCACAAGTGTTTCCTGGTTTATGGGATGCCGTTGCAGGAAATGCTTGATCACCAGCAAGAATGTTGCCACGAGATTCTTCTCCAGTCTGGCCTCTGAATAATAAATGCCCACAAACATCATGTCACAACATTGTCAAGATATAATGATCAGAAATTCAAAGGGGAAAGGGGTAAGATCTTTAAGATGCAAACAATCAGTCACACTTTCATTCTATCCACCAGAATTTATATACTATTAAAACAAATTTCCTTATCACATTTTAATAATCATAAGTTAGGTTATCATTCTTAAAGCTTAAACATTGCTTTACCATGGAAACTGTGCTTTAAAACCTTTTATCACAAGTTTTGTGTTACCAAATTTAAATTTGGAACACAACTTGGGTAGACAAATGGCTTTGATTTTCTATAAAAAATAAATAATAAAATGTATACATATATATATATATATATATATATATATATATATATATATATTATATATATAACTTTCATTTTTAAATTATGGCTTTTCATCTAAATTTAAGTTTTAGTCATTTTGTTATGTGCTTTTGCTTTTCGCCTTTTTCAGCTAATATTTATATTTTATTTCAAAGAAATACTACACTATTGCAGGACTGGCTAATGTTGAGTGTGTGCTCACCGGACGCCCTGTTTGAAGGCAGCATGACCCAGTCTCCCTCCGCGGGTGTGACTGAGTCAGGGGTGATGAACTCTGACCCCGAGCGGTCGATGTGATGTAAATCAGGAGTTAACAAAGTCAACTGTTCCAAGATTGGAAGCAACACAGGAAGCCCTCCAACACAGTTGATCATGTCCTACAAAAGACGAGAGCGAGTGTGAGCAGCTGTTTAAGGAGAAGGAGAGTTACGAGAGAACTTTCTGACAGATTACAAAAAAAGAAAAGAAAAAGAAAAAAGGACAGGACTACATACTTTGATATCCCAGTTGACCACCTTATTTCCTGTCAGGCGACCATGCAGCATATTAGGGGACAAATCCAGACAAATTGGGTTCCTACATGCCTGTATATGCAAGGGAACAACAATTAGTTGTTTACATGCGAAAGAGTGTCACAAACATGAGATAATTCTGAAAGAAGTCTCCTCTGCTCACCAAGGCTGCATTTATTTGATCAAAAATACAGTACAAATTTTAATATTTTGAAATATTATTACAATTTTAAATAACGTTTTTCTTTGAATATGTAATTTATTCCTGTGATCAAAGCTGAATTTTCAGCATCATTACTCCAGACATCAGTGTCACATGATCCTCCCGAAATCACTCTAATATGCTGATCTGCTGCTCAAAAGCATTTTTTATTATCAATATTGAAAACAGTTCCTATTTTGTGGAAACATACATTTTTCATTCAGGATTCAAAAGAACGGCATTTATTTGAAATATAATTTTTTTGTATAAATAAATTTTTCTATTTAATGCATTCTTTCCAAATAATGACACCAAACTTTTGAACAGTATTATGCCACTTTTTGTATACATTATGTACCAGACCTAGACTTTAAACATAAAAACATGATATTACATGTAAAAATATAAACATATGACCAAACAATGTAAAATGTATATTAATTATTCATATACATATATATACATACATACATATACATACATACATATACATATACACATATATATATATATATATATATATATATATATATATATATATATATATATATATATGTATATGTATGTATATATATGTATATGAATAATTAATATAAATTTTACATTGTTTGGTCATATGTTTATATTTTTACACACATATATATATATATATATATATATATATATATATATATATATATATTTTACAGATATATATATATATATATATATATATATATATATATATATATATATATACACACACACACACACACACACACATTTTATTGTGCATAATTTCTATACAGCTCAGTCATAGGTGACATTTGACCTTCAGGCACACCTCACCTTTGGAGAATAATGTAGCAGAAGTTTAGGTGCCAAGTCTCCAAGTTCAGCTTCTTGGCTTTTAAAGGGAGAAATACAGTTTGGTCCTGCGCTACAGAGGGCTTTGACATGACTGGCTTGGAGGGACTCGTGGAAGACCATGACACTTCCCAGCTGCCCTTGCAGTGAGGTGGGACTTCCCCACTCACTGTCTTGAGTCCCAGCAGAAATGAGTTTGGTGACGGACTCAGGTTTGGTCCCTAGCAGCCCGCCCCAGCCCGGGAGGATGCCGCTCAAAGACGTGCGTCCGGAGGAATTACCGCCAGAAAACGGAGGATCTGGGATTTGAGAGGGAGGTGGGGTCGTGGTGCGGTGACCCGCTGAACCGATACAGCATGACGTGAAGGCCTGAGAGAGAGAGAGAGAGAGAGAGAGAGAGAGAGAGAGAGAGAGAGAGAGAGAGAGAGAGAGAGAGAGAGAGAGTGAGAGAGAGAGAGAGAGAGAGAGAGAGAGAGAGAGAGAGAGAGAGAGAGAGAGAGAGAGAGACACAAAGATAAAAGACTAAAAAAACACAGAGTGTAAATGGGTCCTATTATGATTTTTTACATCTTCAACTTTCTTTAGTGTCTAGTGTGTAATGTTGCTGTTTGAGCATGAAAAAGGTCACAAAGCTACAAAGTCACTCCAGCCGGAGATATTCTCTATATCAGTGTCAATGTTTCCAAAACACACTCAAGTGTTTGACCAATCACAACACACTGATCCAGCCAACCAATCAGAGCACATTGCGCTTTTCGGAAGGAAGGGCTTCATAGAGACAGGAACTAAACAAAGTGATTTAGGCAGACTGGCAAAAGAGGTGCTGCAATCATTTAAAATGTGCAGTTTTTAACAATAAAGCATGAAAACCTATTCTAGTAGAGCCTAACATAAAATCAAGACTTGTAAAAGGGCATAATAGGTCCCCTTTAACATTTCACACTTTCAGAAATGCTGCAATGGTGGTTTTTAGGTGGGTTTTCAAAAAGAATCATAGAGAAAGCATTGTTTCTCTCACCTCAGTCATGGTTGGGTATTTTAAAGGTGCTGATAGTTTCTGCTGTCCATCCACAAATATGTAAACCAGACTCTGGCCAAATGGCCTCTTCCCCGGCACGTGAACTACACCAATGCTGTGCTGCAGGTCAAATACAAACATCTCATGACAACTCTATTTCACTTCGCTCTGGGACAAAGAACTGCGTTGTCCATGCTGTAACAATAAATACAAACATTTCTTTGGTCATGTGACTCACCCAGAGCGAATCACAGAAGCAGTAGTCAGGCAGCATGACGGTGACGTATTCTTTCTTAGTGCACACGGCAACCACAAGCACTCCAGCTGAACTGATAAAGGCCTCGAACCCAGTGCCGCCCGGGGTGAAAAAACTATGCACACACAAAAACATAAGAACAAGTTTTTAGAAATCAGTCCACATAGTGGAAATGAATTAAATATTACAATTAAGAGGCACAAATACAGGATGTGCACATACTGGAGTCTCAAATTTTGAAATTGAAACCGATTTGCTGTGTAACAAAAATTGTTATTTTATTCAAATACATAATAATAATAATAATAATAATAATAATAACTATAAACGTAAACACAACATCAAGACACTGTCTGAGAAACAGATGAGCAATTACAAAACATGCGGGACAGGTTCTCTACATTTTACAATATATTCAAATAAAAACAGAGTAATATTTCACAATATTACAGTTTTTACTGCATTTTGATCAAATAAATACAGCCATGCTGAGCAGAAGAGACTTCTTTCAAAAACAAATCTAATTTGAATTTAACTTGAATGGTGGTGTATACGTCACATTCATTCTGATTATATTGAATACAAGGCTGAAAAACGTTTTATTTTTATTTTGTCCCATCCTAATTCCTTACTTTATCTTGATTCCTTTCCACCAAAATCACAATCACTCCACTAATCTCTTATTTCCATCCTCACCTGTACAACTGTTTCCTCTTCTCTCCTTTACTGGGTGGGCCCAGCTGATCTTGGTCCAATGACAGCCAAGCAAAAAAGCTAAAGGCGTAGCCTGGCCAACGGAGGATGGTCGGCACGGAGATGCCAGCCATAGGCGGGGACAGATCAAAGTACTGCATGGCACTCTCCAGGCCCTGTTTGCGCACCATCCCCAGGAGCGAGCGCAGTACCGGACCCACATACGGGTGAGCGCGGCCCGGTTCGTCCTGCCGCAGGAGTCTCAGTAGATTCTGGAGCTCAGAGGAACTCAGCGACTGACTGCCTAAAGAACCCAACAGCCCCACCAGACTCTCGGCACTGGCCCGGTGTAGCCGCTCATGCCTCTCCAGAGCCGACAGCAATATGAGAGTCATGGAAGAGTTGACGCAGGTTGCTCGCGTCCGCCGGTTCAGACCGCAGATGCGGCGGAGCCAGTCAGCAGCGAAGATCTGCAGCTCGGCAGAGTCCAGCTCTGGAAGCCACTGGATCAGGAGCAGGAGAGGGTCCACGTTACTGATGCCCAGGAGGCCCACGGAGGAATGTTCACCTTCAACAGCCTGCAGGAATACAAGGATGAAAAGAACGGACGTTAGATAACTCCATTCCAAACATAGTTATCTCCCCACTTGTCGTGACCCAAATGTCACACAATACACTATGTACTCAACCGTGCAGTGTATGAAGTTTATATGTTTTTTCTCATTCAATATTTCTCATTCAGCATTGAGCTGAATAACAACACTATTTTCTTCTGTAGAATTCAACTTTTTTAAATAATTGATACATTTTACAGTTATTGAACTGATCTGAATCAACACAACTGATTCGAGCTGTTTTACAGCAGAATTTGAAGTTTTTCCTTATGTTCCTGTTTATTACTGTGTAGCTGTTTTGAAACAATCCATATTGTATAAAAGGTATAAAATAAAGGTTACTTGACTTGAGAAAGAAAGGGGCCGATAACATCATGTGACTGACTCAACAGGAAACAGGAAGTGTTCATCTTACCATATTCATGAGTTCCTTCAGCAGGTGTCTGGACGGCTGACCCAGTGACACCAACACTTCGTACAGGTGAGTGTAGCCAATCCGCTCCTTAAACACTTCCTACAAGGGCAAAACATTTTTTATTTATTATTTAATACGTTTAAATTAGTTGCTGATTAGTTCAAATTCACTAGTTCAAGAACTCCTTCCCTAGTGAACATATACTGAAAGAATAAAAATAACCTTTCTATCATAATTTGGAACCAATCCAATGGAATCAAATAAAGATTCCTATTTGTTATTCATCCTTGATCTATAACAGAAAAAAATTAAATTCACTACATTAATGATTTGTCCAGGCCTAGAAATATATATTTTATTGATCATGATCATGGGAATCCTGGAAAAAATTTTTTTAAATAAATACATTTTATTCAGTAAGGATGCATTAAATAGATTATTGTAAAAATTATTACAAAGGGTTTGTAATGTTACAAAAATCTCAATTTAATATTGATAATAATCAGAAATATGTTTATTGAGCAGCACATTATATAAGAATGATTTCTGAAGGATCATGTGACACTGAAGACTGGAGTAATGACGCTGAAAATTCAGCTTTGATCACAGGACTAAATTACATTATAGCATATATTAACATACAAAACAGTTATTTTTCACTGTAATAATAATATTTCACAATATCACTGTATTTTTGATCAAATAAATGCAGCCTTGGTGAGACTTCTGTGTTTGAAGTCTCACCATATTTGTTATATGTTGGAATTCTATAATAACAAACCTTTGCAGCAGGTGACTTGTGCATCACTGTCGAGAGAGTTTTGATCGTTGCCACAGCAAGAGAGTCGAGTCTCCCTTGGAACACCTGATTGGAGGAAAATGCAGTCAATCAAGAGATACAGCCAATGCCCAAAGACTAAGTATAGTGTTCTGTGTGGCCTGTTCTATTCCTGCCCTGTCTGTTCACTTTGCCATGCAAATAATGAATGAAAAGCCATGATGAGGAGCTTTATTCATCACTACAATGCAACAACAGAACCATGCAAACATAACCAGGCAGGAATAGAATCGGGCATTGCGGGTGAAAATGTAAATTTATGTTGATTATCTCAGTGAAACTGTTTGAGTTCTGAGCCTCTGATAAACATGATATCAGATCATCAGTGCTCAGATCTGAAACTAAAAACTCCCCAACACCAACTACACACACACTTTCAAATACACATACACAGACATCATAACCCTTCCACAACCCAAAAAAAACTCTGTCCAGCCACGCATTGTCATGAGACTCCTGATTGGCTGATTGCAAAAAGCATGTGATGCTCTTTCTGTCATTGCAATTGGCTAGTTCAAAATAGATAATACTACGACAAAGACCGGCTGGAGAGTGACAAGCACTGAGCAGCAATAAACAGAATAAGACATGAAATCAAGGAGGTCCTTCTATACAGTGTTAAGCACACACAGCTATAGGCCGATAATCTCCACGGGCAACACAAGGCTGCTGAGGTCACAGCATTCCAACCCTGTTACCATACCACCAGAGGAAAGGTCGAAAGGGGAACGGGAGGGAAACAAGCAAAGCAAAATAAATAGAATGAGATGATTATTGAAAGCATGACATGAGTAAATAAACTAAAGACCACTCCATTACAAGATTCCACATTCACAGCAATTTAAATGCAGAAATGGACTTGTACTTAATTGTTTTGATACCGAAACAAGAAAGTACTGAATGGCTTATGAAACAGGGCTGACCACTTACTGCACGGTGGCAATACATTTGGATGGGACACTCAGTGTGTTGTCAGACCATAGTGCGAAAAATGCATGAAAGTATGGGTGGGTAATACAAGCAAAAATGTTCACTTTTAAATATGAAATTTAGATTCACAAACATTTTGGCTGATATATCACATACACTTGTTTTAAGTACAACTGCTAAAAGTAAGTTATAATTTCAGCTATTTATATAAATTCTATTATATACTTTATAATACATTCCTTATTATTTAAACTTACATTAGAAATAAGATTAATTCAAAATGTTATTTCCCATTATTAAATTGGATTGTTTAAAATATATAATACATTTTATAATACATATTTATTAATGCTGGGCAATCGATTAATCACAATTAATCGCATCCAAAATAAAAGTTTGTGTTTACATAGTTTGTGTGTGAACTGTGTATAAGTTCTTATATATAAATATAAATGTGTTATATATAAATATAACATATTTTTTCTTAAATATATACATGCATGTGAGTGTATTTATATATACATAATAATTATACACAGTACACACACATATACTATGTAAACACAAACTTCTATTTCTGATGCAATTAATCACAATTAATCGATTGCCCAGCATTAATATTTATTATTATTTATATTTTAAATAGGATTTTTTAAATTATGCTATATTTAAACAGTATTTTATTTACAGTCACACTACTTTTTTATGTATACAGTTAATACATTTTTTATTATTATATTTATTAGTATTTATATGATATAATACAAAAAATAAATTAAAATGACTTTATATTTATATTCTATCTATTATATATTATTTGCATTATATCAGCCACAGTCAGATTAGCCACTTTTTCTTGATATTGTATATTTACAAACACAGTTAACCACTGCTTAGTCATGTATATTCCAAGAAATAATTAAATAAATAAATAATAATAATCTACTTGTTTCAACCAGTATATCACCCACCCCTGCAAGTTTATATGTGACTTTTTGACTCATAGTAACCCTGCTCAGGTGAGCGAGAGAGAGGGTGTGGTCTTGTCCTGGAGTGGTCGTAGGCGGCGGGTGAGGGGGCGTGGTGAGCGGGAGTGACAGGAAGCAGGTGGGCGGTACCTGAATCTCACTCTCTCCTGTCAGTAACCTGTTGGTTAAATCTTTCTGGTCCTTTTCTGCAGCTGTGCACCTAGCGTTAACCAGCTGCCAGGCGTAGCCGACCGCAGCAAGCACAGACGGTCAAATGAGAGGAAAGGGCAAAGGGTTAAGGTTAAAAGGTAGGAGGTCAAAGGTCATGACCCTAAGTGCCTAAGTGTTCCATCGCTAAAAGACAGAAACATGCATGGATAGAAGGCAGTGCTGCAGTTTAGATACGTGTACATGCTGTAAAGTGGTAACTATATAACCACAGTAAGACAGTTTTAATAGCAACATACTACAGAGACAGTTTAAAAATTTTGCACACAGCATACTGTTATTTAAGGCAAAGAAAACCAAACACAGGATTGTAAACATTTTCATGAGAAACGAGACAAATTCTCTCATGTGCATAAACACACAAAGAAAACCCTGCAACTGAACACAGCCCGTTAAACAACAATGAACAATACATCTTTAGATTTTGACAGGATCTAAAACACACTCAAACAGAGGGATCAAACACTGTAATGAAGGTCAGATATTCATCTTTAACATCCTGGAAAAGTCCTTTAGTGACAATAGAGCTCAACGGTTGGGTTCTAGGATAATCCCATTCAAAAACTCCACAATTTCTTTAAGAGATATTATATAAGTCTTTCATATCAGACCTACCATGATCTTTATGGTTGTTAACTTTGTGTTTAAAGAATTACATTTAATTGCTGAATTCTTACACTGTTGAAAAAAGTGCAAAGGTATCTTTCAACTTGTGTGTGCAAAAGTACACCTTAGTGCCATATTTACTGTAAACCTGAAGGATGCATATTATATTGGTACGTTAAGGTAATAATATGTACCCTAAGGGAATTAATTTGCACCCTTAAGGTACTTTCACTCTTTTAGCAAAACATTTTTTTATTTCTTTAAAAACAAATCTTTCTGAGGTGAAACTTTTGAACTGCATTATAGGTCATGTTAGGTAAAATAAGCAAATAAGATACAAAGTCTTTTTCTCCACAGGCCTTTTTTCAGATTTTTTATTTGCTTTGAATCAAATGTTGATTTTGTTGGAGTGGTTTAGAAGGTTTCAAGACTCAGAACTCTTTACTGAAGATTTTTCTGAAATGACTGTTTCCAAAACAAAGGGACCTGACGAAGTCATTGTTGAGCTCTATTTTTACTCAGAACTGAGTAAACCCAAAATGCATGCAGGGTAATGTAGTGTTGAAAGAGGAGCTCACCTTACTGTTCTGCAGGAGTCGGGTCAGATGCTCGAAGCAGTTACTGTTGAGAAAAATGGCCTGCAGAACTGGTCGGTCGGTGCACTCAAACATATCCTGAATGGTTTCTGAGAGAAATGGAGAACAGGTTTCAGAACAGCACTGTGGTCAAGAGCAGACCATTAAAAGAGGAAGTCTTGATTTTGTTTTTGGGGACTACTAGAATAGGTTTTTTATA
Organism: Gobiocypris rarus; assembly: GCA_023029165.1. Taxonomy (NCBI): domain Eukaryota; kingdom Metazoa; phylum Chordata; class Actinopteri; order Cypriniformes; family Gobionidae; genus Gobiocypris; species Gobiocypris rarus. The sequence continues at coordinate 5,811,290 of CM040921.1, read as the reverse complement.
CTTGAATAGTTCACAAAACATGTAATCTTTTACATAACTGACATTGTTGCAGCACTTCTCTTCCCAGTATGCCAGTAACGCTCTGTTTAGTTCCTGTCTCTATGGTCCTGTTTACACCTGGTATTAAGATGCGTTTTGATCGATTGGATCACAAGTGGACAAAGCTAAACACAGGTGTAAACGGTCTAAAAAGTTTCCAACTTGTCAACTTTCGACCACTTCCAGAGGTAGTTGAAAATGCACATAACTAACCTAACGTGAAAACTTTATGGGAAGCGCTAGCCAGACGGGATTACAATTTTGTTGGCTGAAGAACCAAGTTTGGTTTGAAGACGAAAAACGTACCAAGCTCAACGTTCTCTCATCACTCCTAAATTTCTAACACACACTCAGTGTTCGGCGTGGTCTTGAGGGTGTCAGAGCAGAAATGAAAGCTGATGCTCTCTGTATGTTTATCTCTGTGCGTTCATATGTAAATCACGTGAGCTTATTTTGTCCATTACATTCGAAAGAGAAAAAAGAAACCCATACATTTACCCGCCCATAGACCCTCCCCTCGAAGAAATCAGGACAGAAGTGGTTGAAAGGGGACAAAAGAAACGGATTTAAACACCACGTATAAATGGGAATGTCTCCCTCATCTACTTGTGATCTGATCGACCAAAACGCATCTTAATACCAGGTGTAAACAAGGCCTGTGAAGAAAAGTGTAATGTACTCTAATTGATCGGCTGGAAAAGTGTGTTGTGATTGGTCATTGGCTTTGAGTATGTTTCAGAAATATCAAGCCCTTTACAATATCTTGAGTACACACGCCTAACTCAACCAGGCCTCACCCCTTTTTAGTGTATGCCTTGGTGGGAATTATTTAAATGAGGAATATGTTTGTTCTCAAAAGAAAACTCAAGACTACAATGTAGGCATTTCAAGGAGTTTAGAAACTGTGCACTGATAAGAGAATAACTCACTTTGGAGTGACTTTTATAACTTTTTCATGCTCAAACAGCAAAATTCCACACTAAGGAAAGCTGGAAATGTAAAACGCATAACAGTTGCTCTTTAAAGAACACAACACGAGAGACCGATCTACTCACCGAGCATGTTCACCTGTAACGCCACAAAGCGGCTCTCCCAGTGCCGAGAGCGGGGCGGTGTCGGATGACCTTTGACCTGTGCCGTTGCAGCGGGGTCTGAGTTCAGCAGCTTGAAGTAGCTCTCCAGCACGGAGCTGATCTCCACCTGTCTCTGATCGGAGCTGCTGGCCAGGAGCCGGTGTACCACTTCCCTCAAACAGCCCAGCGTCAACAGGGCCTTCCTGTCTGGAGCCTCGCTATCCCAATCCTCCCCATCTCCACCTCCGCTCAGACACTCACCTGTACCCAACACTCCCATCAGCACCTCCATTGTGGCAGGTGAAATGGCCAGCAGAGCATTACGCTGTTGAGACAAACAAGACATTGAAAGAGAAACAGAATTAGGAAGTAGCAGTATGTCCTTTTTTTCCCCGTTTAGGATTGTGTATCATTTTAATAATTCATATTTTTTATTATCGATTCCAATTCTTATAGGATTCCAATAAAGTATAAAAAAGGAATTTATTGTAGTTGAATACCATGAACAAAAATCAACAGGCTAAAGAGCACAATAAACTTCTGCCTATGGTTTAAAATTACCATAACAAAAACAAGCCTAACTCATATTAATTTCAAACATTATTAATGACAAGTAATGCAAGTAACTACAGAAATACAAATGAACAAAAATATGAAAGAAATAAACATTGTATTAAGATTTTTATGTATTCAGAAACTGTAATCAAATGTAAAATAACACTGCAATTCATAAATTAAACATACATGACAAATATAGTTACAAAAGTTATTCAGTCAAGAACAGTGAGTGAATTTTATGTCTTTTGTTGTTTGATTAAGGCTATTATAAAGACGGCAGCAGGAATTCCCAACCATAATCCCGTTTGATTGTAATTTTAACTGTACTAAATTACGATCATCTTGCTTGCAAAATTCAGATACAGAATTGCAATTGATCTTCTTTTGTATATTTATTTGCAAACCAAATTGTGATTGGTGGAAATTACATTTTACCACCATAACTGATGTCACTTCATCACAACATCATTCATCATTTTAACTAAAACTTCAACACTATTCTTTTGCTGCAGTGGCCTACTCCTGTGGATATGAGCTCACCTGTCCACCCGCGATGATGGATCCAAACAGGTGCAAAAGGCAACATTTAAGGCTGTCCTTCAGGTGCTCACTCTCCTGAAAACATTCTGAAACACACACACACACACACGAATGAAGAGGTGTCTGCTTTTGATGCAAATGACAAATGGCAATAACATGCTGAATTATTTTCTTGTATGCATCCTCCTGTTACACCTGTTCACACACGCCTCAGTGCTACAGACCATCGTGATGCCACGCCCCCTGTTGCGAGTCTTGCGAGTGCGACACACACTGATCCTAGTCTCTTCTATAGTTAACCTAAAAACTTTGCAGTTATTTGCTCTGTAAAGAGGGGACATGCCAGAGACTTGACGCGTCAGGCAGGCTACACAAATATTGATCTTGACATTGTTAGCCTCTTGTCTTTTTTACATGTCTTACACTGTACATTTAACTTAAAATATACAATTTTGTACAAGAAAACAGCATAGGCTACAAAATAAATTATGGTTTTGAAATATTGTAAAGTGGTAAAGTGAACTACAGGAATGAATGTTTAAAAAACAGTATGCAAAATTAAAATTGAATAGCTCCATGACGGATTGTGAAATATGCGCCCCAACCTATGTAGAAAGCACGGATGAGTATTAGTTGGGTTCGAAAAATTAGGTTGCTCTCCACCCCACAGACGATATCATCGTCCATCGCAATGTTTTACTGTAAACATCGTCAACTGCCAATTTAGGGGACATCGCCCAACCCTAAAAGCAAGTATTGACTGCATTAACAGGTACAGTCAGCAAAAGAGTGAAACTTCCTGTCTCTGGCTTCAACCGTTAACATACAGATAAGCAGTGTGAGGTTAGAAGACACTGAGACTGCTTTGTTTAGAGAGCGCTGGTTATGTGCCATCCCTGAAGGCCAAATGATAAAACAGCAGATTTGATCAGTAAATAAACAAACCACAAGCCCCAAAGGATTATCCAAAGAGATTAACTTACGGTAGAAAAAGGGCACAAACTCTACAGTGAGCGGTGCAGCTTTAAATTTCTGTCTGCTTCTTTCCACAGTACTGAGCTGCTGTCTGCAAGAGCGAGCAAACAAACACAAACCAGATAAACAGACCCATTACTCACACTTCACTTAGTGACAATATAATATCACACAATCATGAATCATGCCATAGAGCAAAGATTTATTCCCAATCCTTTTTGTCAGCCGAACCCCTTTTATCTCAAATATTTACTTGCAGTCCCTCCTGAGATTTTAAGGTAATATATTTCTTTAATTTAACAACACATTTGCATGTTCTCTAAGGTCAGCTAATAGTCATGCAAAAAAAAAAAAATAAAAAAAAATATATATATATATATATATATATATATATATATATATATATATATATATATATATATATATATATATATATATATATATATATATAATGTTTTATTTTGCTTTTATTTTAAAATGAATACCTGACCTAAATAAACCTGACATTGATTATTTTAATATTTTAATAATGTAAACATAGATTAGTTTGAATCATAATATACTACTTTAAATAATGAATAAGACATTATGACAGATATAAAATGTTAAGATAACATAAAATAATTCAATACAGGTGCATTTTGCTTCTTTCAGTGGCCCAGGTTAATTTCTCCAGCCATGTCACCTTCCCTCAAATAACCTTTGAACTACACACACACACACACACACACACACACACACACACACACACACACACACACACACACACACACACACACACACACACACACACACACACACACACACACACACACACACACACACACACACACACACACACACACACACACACACACACACACACACACACACACAGAGTGAAAGGAGAAAAGCTCTTCACAGAACTTGCAGAACCAGACTAGACTACATGTGTTTATTGGTCAAACAGAGCTGTGTTTTTCACTGTATAAGTCTTGCCCTATTCAACGGTGTGTGTGTATATGTGTGGGTCATGTTACTGAATAACAGGGAACTGCCTCTGACTGAGTGTTTTTGGTTAGCACACAGCACAAATAGCAACATACCATGACTTGTAAAATAAACCTTCACACACAGATTCTTAACTGGCATGTCATTATTGTAATGTCGAATACCTGAAGCAACAACATTTACAAAGCATTTTACTTCAGACGATGTAATGTATTTCAAAAGGGAAGTTATTTCAGAGGTGAACAGTTAAAAAAGTTTGATAAAGGATTAGAAATACAAACTTTTTTTTCTTTAAAATAACATGCACTGACGAATCATTCACAAAAGGACCAGGAATGTATATTAAGAAAGTAAATGATTAACTTTTTCAGTAAATGATTTTCATTTAATATTGACACAACACAGCTATTTCACACATTCCAGCTCCCCAAACAACACTAGTTTATTCTACAGATTAGCTGCCCAATAATGCCCCCTATTCAGAGTGTATGAGGAAACTTCTGGATTAGTGCATGCTTGCACAAAGGGATTAACAATTGAGGCATTGGTTGCATATCTCACCCGTGAATGCGATGCCTCCAGTTGTGATAGGGATCATACAGACTCTCACAGAAGGCCAAAGCGTGACGGACAAACTCCTCGGCTTGTGTCTGATCAGCCAGCTCCTTCTCTTTCGTCTTACTCTTCAGCTAAATAGACAGACAGAATTGTTGATTTACTTTATTACTGAGGAAGAGGAAGAAATTAGAGGAAAAAGGGGAAATGAAAAGGAAAGGAAGAGCAGAAGAAGAACATAAGGGAAAAAGGAAAGGCAAAAAAAGAAGAGGAAAGGGAAGTGGTTGTGGAAAGAGAAATGACAAAAAAAAGGAAGAAAGGAGAAAAATAAATAAGGGAGGGAAAGGAAAGGAAAGAGGAAAAAGAAAAGAAAGATGAAAGAAAATGTTAGAGGAATACAAAGAAAGAATAAGGATGAAAAAGAGAGGAAAGGGAAGAGGAAACAAAGGACAGAGAGAGAAAAATGAAAAGAATAGACAAACACAGAGAAATTAAATAAGAAAGGAAATGGATGAGAAAAAACAAAGTAAAAGGAAAGAGAGAAAAAAGAGGAGAGGAAAAGGAAAGGGGAAATAAATGGAAAGGAAAAAAATGACAGAAAAAGTCAGAAAAAAAGGAAGGAAAGGGAAGGGAAGAGGAAAAAGTAAAGTGTGAGAGGAAGAGGTCAAACATAGGGCAGTTTGACCATCAAATAATGGTCACTGTATGAGAAAAAAAAAGATGTGGAAGAATGTATAAACAGAAAGTTTGGTTTCAGAGGGAGTGTCAGACCTGCTGGATATAAAGCGTTGTCATGGTGATGATGTGGTTTATGTAGGAACAGGTGCCGATCTCCTCCACATTTGACAGGTTCCTGTCAAACAGATCACACAGCTGTCAGTGTGGAGAAACTGTATGTGTGTGTGTGTGTGTGTGTGTGTTGCAGTATTGGATATACCGCCGTATGACAGGACCATTAGTTCTAGCTGTCAGAGAGATTCCCCTGCCACCCCTACGATCATACATCACACACTGACTGCTGCTGAAGAGTGTGTGTGTGTGTGTGTGTGTGTGTGTGTGTGTGTGTGTGTGTGTGTGTGTGTGTGTGTGTGTGTGTGTGTGTGTGTGTGTGTGTCTGAGTGGATGCATGTTAAATGTTTACAGAAGATGACAAATTTGCCCCAGGAGCTGCACTATTGTTCATAAGTTTGGAGTCCATAAGATTGCTTAATGTTTTTGAAAGAAGTCTCCTCTGCTCACCAAGGCTGCGTTTACTGGATCAAATATACATTAAAAACTGTCAAATTTGAAATATTATTACAATTTAAAATAACGGTTTTCTATTTTTAATATATTGTAAAATATAATTTATTCCTGAGATCAAAGCTGAATGTTCAGCATCATTACGCCAGCCTTCAGAGTCACATGATCCTTCAGGAATCATTCTAATATGATGATTTGCTGATTAAGAAACATTTCTTATCATTATCAACATTACCTAACCCTAACGTTGCTGCTTCATTTTTGTAGAAACCATGATACAGGATTATTTGATGAAGATAAAGTTCAAAAGAACAGGATTTATTTGAAATATAAACAATATAAATAACTTTTGTAACAATATAAATGACTTTGCTCCTAAATAAAGGAGTCTATGGGATGTCCTTAAGAGAGAGAGAGAGTGTGTGTGTGTGTGTGTGTGTGTGTGTGTGTGTGTGTGTGTGTGTGTGTGTGTGTGTGTGTGTGTGTGTGTGTGTGTGTGTGTGTGTGTGTGTGTGTGTGTGTGTGGGCATGTTTTCGTGAAATATCAGGACACAAATGTGTATAATGACATGGGTATGACATGGGTATTACAAAAAGAGGGTGAAATATGAGGACGTTCCCCATGTCCTCACTTTTCAAAATGCTTATAAATCACACAGGATGAGGTTTTTTTCACAGAACGTAAACTGTGCTGTCTCCTGTGATGGGTAGGTTTAGGGGCTGGGGCAGTGTAGGGGGATAGAAAATACGGTTTATACGGTATAAAAACCATTACGTCCCCACTTTTCTCAAAAACAAACGTGTGTGTGTGTGTGTGTGTGTGTGTGTGTGTGTGTGTGTGTGTGTGTGTGTGTGTGTGTGTGTGTGTATGAGCAGCAGCTGCCATTCGAGCAATCGCACTGTCAGACCCTGAAAAGTCTTGAGGTGTCACTGAAAGTGGAAACCACACATGAACCTTCAGCAGCAGGTGCTCTGAGAACTCATGAAACATTCAGCAGGACCACAGGTGTCCAGTGTCTGTTTTCACTGAGATTTGATGCACTTCATATTTTCATAACAGACTGTTTAAATGACTTTTTCTTTGTTTTATTTGCCTTTCTAACCATAATACCATAATAGTGATCTGTTTCTGTAATAGTTTTTTTTCTTAGTCATAAAGTTTTCTCCCATCAGGCCACTGATGTGACGTCTTAGAGTCTGACCTGCAGATGACGATGAGGAACTTGAGGAGCAGGAGGGCTAACGTCTGCTGCTCGGGCTCCAGCCCCTCAGACGCTTTCTGCACACACTGCAGCAGCTGCAGACGCAACACCTGCAGGATGTTATCAGGTAGCAGCGTCATGACGGGGGGCGTCTCCTCCAACCTGCAAAACCATTATCAATGAAAAACCATTACTAAAGGCAGGGTAGGACCTTTGTTCCAGAAACATTTCTTGTTATGCTAGTTGAAAGTCTCTTCACATCCTTATAGCAATCACTAAATTAAGTGGTCTAAATGTATTTATATCATCTGTGGAAGGCATAGGACCATAACATGTCCATTTGGTCTGACTCCAATGGTACGATGTCCTATCTGCCTGTCAACTTTATACCTCTGTGCACCTTCTTGTGCAGACATCACATGTCACCGGTGCGTTTCATGCTATGAGTTAGACAGACAACAAACACTGCAACCGAAACAGCAGCCCCTTTTACAGTTCCTCCTGAACAAAAACAAGCTTGCACTATTGTTCAGGCCATAACTACTGTAATTTGGAAAAGATGCAAACCCGTGACGTTATTAAATTTATGCATTTCAATGGCAACACTATCAACGTTGAAATGAATCTGCAGCCGTCAGGTGTACAGGTCAGTGTTTAAGTTGTTTATGTTCATTATTATTGTAATTTTATGTGTTTTGAGACATGAGGTAGGTTAACGCCATCTCTCATCTCATGACGCTTTGCAAACTCTGCTTTTTGTGTTCATATGTTTTGAAGAAGGCGTGGTTTTGGAGATGGAGGTGGGATATTTTTTTTAAGCTAACTTGCTATTGCTAGCCGCTCTGAAACTTGCCTAGCCTACCTTTAAATAGTCCATATGTTTTGAGTATGAAACTTATATTATAGTGCTTTAGTGTCATTTTGTGATACTTGACTACAATGAAAAAAATGGTAACACTTTACTTTTTTCTAATAAGGTTTTTATTGTTATCGTTAATGTTAATTAATGCACTAACTAACATTAACGAACAATGAGAAATATTATACACTGATCAGGCATAACATTATGAGTAACACTGATTATCTCTTCATCACGGCACCTGTTAGTGGGTGGGATATATCAGGCAGAAAGTGAACATTGTGTCCTCAAAGATGATGTGTTAGAAGCAGGAAAAATGGGCAAGCGTAGGGATTTGAGGATTTGATCCAAATTGTAATGGTTAGACGGCTGGGTCAGAGCATCTACAAAACGGCAGCTATATACACTCACCTAAAGGATTATTAGGAACACCATACTAATACTGTGTTTGACCCCCTTTCGCCTTCAGAACTGTCTTAATTCTACGTGGCATTGATTCAACAAGGTGCTGAAAGCATTCTTTAGAAATGTTGGATAGCATCTTGCAGTTGAAGGAGATTTGTGGGATGCACATCCAGGGCACGGCTTCTGCTTTCACCACATCCCAAATATGCTCAGGCATGTGATTGGCTAAGGACAAAAAGCAGGAAAATATACTGAGACCGAATACCCCCTCCCCGGGCACCGATCAAACTTGTGGCGGATCAATATGGACAGTAAAGCAGGACCCATAACAACTTATTTGAACAAATACATTTTATTTTATAGCTAGATGTGCAACGTGCAACATTTTTGGTACAGTATGAAAAATAACAAATTATTTGGTGGATGCATTTACACAACTTTAACAGCTAAATGTGCAACATGCACATTTTCATCCAAAAGAAGGCCTCAATTTTTGTATGACTCTTTAGCCTTTGTAGCAAGCTTTTTTAGAGCCTCTACACGTTTCTTTTGGAATTTGCGCCTGGCACTCACAGCTGATGCCACGATGGCATCTTTTGCCATTTTCTTGCCGGCCGTTGGAAAATAATGCAAAATTTTCATTAGAATGTAAGAATCCATATCAAAAATATATTCATTTTTACATGTTTGACTATGTACTGTATGTCTATCCGCTTTTCAGAAAGGTTGAAAAGTAGAGCAGAGGTGCGCGAGCGCAGAATGGAATAACACTTGCTATAGCTTAGAAAGTTAATACTTTCCATGTCTGCTCTGCCATTAAACATATTGGATCCACGGGTCACTGGGCTCCTCATGTGAACAGACAGGCACAGAAGTGCTGCGAGATTAAACTAAAACACCAAATAGACTTATGTCCCTCACATTAACCCTTAAATGCATACCTCGGGTCGCTGTCATTCACTACCCTGCTCCTCATTCATTTTTTAAAAGACATCAACCTTCTTAGTATTCCTCAATCAATCCATTTTAAACAATATAACAAGAAAAAAATAGGATGTGTAATATTTTTTTGCACAATGATAAATTAAATAGGTGCAATTCACCTTTATTCCACAAGGTGTCTGATACACAATGATGAAGTGACGTTTCACTCAGTTACCTCTGACAGAAAACTAAACAATAATAATTATAATCTGCAAAACTTGAAATGGCTTAGTGATTTACTGCAGAGAGCAAGTACTGAACACAATCAAATATTAGTATCACTGTCTCTGATTATGGATGTGGTCAAGAAGCTGTCAGTGAGCAAAATATTGATTTTGAAGACGTTGAAAATGAGTTGGAGAATATGCGTGAGATCGCGAATATGAGGCAGATGCTGAATGTACTGGTAAACGAGCTCTGACGAGGACATATGATGATGGTATAAAACATCTGCTCAAACTGAACCCTTCCAAGCTCCAAAAGGTAACGAAATACGTTTTATTTTATTCTCATGTAGCTGTTACTCTAACATCAGGAGTTTTATATGTTATCGCGACAGGTAGAGGTCTATCCATGTTAAATATAGATCTGGGTCGCTAACGACCCCAATATGTAAGAATGTTTGGCGAAACAGTCCTGCATTTAAGGGTTAAGCTATGGAATGGCTTCAGATGACTTTGTCACCCAAACTGACGTGAAAGCGGGGCGCCGAAAGCGCGCTATTTGCATCCCTATAGCTAGTGCTAGCAAATACAAGTAACGTTAGCTGCTAACTAAGTTAATGCTAAATGCAACTTAAACATCCTGCCATAGTGGAAAATCAGATCATACCCAGATCATCCGATCTGATGATGTTCTTGTCACATACAGTCCTTGCGCATCCCGCGATTGTGGTTCCGCCCCGGTTACCATGGTGACGGCTGTGAGATGACGGCCAATCCTCACCGCCATCATTTTTTTTTTTTTTTTTTTTTTTTTTACAGATCAGCATGATTCACGAGGTCACATTTTCAGCTCGGAAAATCCGGAATTCGGATTAATCCGGAAAAATCACATCCCTGATGCTCTATTGGGTTGAGATCTGGTGACTGTGGGTGCCATTTTAGTACAGTGAACTCATTGTCATGTTCAAGAAACCAATTTGAAATGATTCGAGCTTTGTGACATGGTGCATTATCCTGCTGGAAGTAGCCATCAGAGGATGAGTACATGGTGGACATAAAGGGATGGACATGGTCAGAAACAATGCTCAGGTAGGCCGTGGCATTTAAACAATGCCCAATGGGCACTAAGGGGCCTAAAGTGTGCCAAGAAAATATCCCCCACACCACTACACCACCACCACCAGCCTGCACAGTGGTAACAAGGCATGATGGATCCATGTTCTCATTCTGTTTACGCCAAATTCTGACTCTACCATCTGAATGTCTCAACAGAAATCGAGACTCATCAGACCAGGCAACATTTTTCCAGTCTTCAACTGTCCAATTTTGGTGAGCTCGTGCAAATTGTAGCCTCTTTTTTCTATTTGTAGTGGAGATGAGTGGTACCCGGTGGGATCTTCTGCTGTTGTAGCCCATCCGCCTCAAGGTTGTGCGTGTTGTGGCTTCACAAATGCTTTGCTGCATACCTCGGTTGTAACGAGTCAGTCAAAGTTGCTCTTCTATGTCAGCTTGAATCAGTCGGCCCATTCTCCTCTGAGCTCTAGCATCAACAAGGCATTTTCCCCCACAGGACTGCCGCATACTGGATGTTTTTCACTTTTCACACCATTCTTTGTAAACCCTAGAAATGGTTGTGCATGAAAATCCCAGTAACTGAGCAGATTGTGAAATACTCAGACCGGCCCGTCTGGCACCAACAACCATGCCACGCTCAACATTGCTTAAATCACCTTTCTTTCCCATTCTGACATTCAGTTTTGAGTTCAGGAGATTGTCTTGACCAGGACCACACCCCTAAATGCATTGAAGCAATGCATTTAGGCAAACAATGTGATTGTTTGATTAGATAATTGTATTAATGAGAAATTGAACAGGTGTTCCTAATAATCCTTTAGGTGAGTGTATATATATAAATATATAGCTCAAGTCCAATAAATAATATTAATTTAAGTTGAATAATGTATTGGTAAAAATTCAAATTAACACTAATTAATTAAGATTAATACATAATTTGCAAGTATGTTTCATAGTTAGTACATGTTTACTAATGTTAACAAATGGAATCTTATTGTGAAGTGTTCAGTGAAAATGTGCACTCAGAAATTGATAGCAAATTTCACAATTAATTGCAAAGAAACAGCAGGTAACACATTGAATTAAGCTTTGAAGTAGAATGACTGAAATATAATTTTCTTGTAAAACATGGTCAAATGACCTGCATGGAAAATGAAGGTCATACTATTGGTTTTGAATGAACAATTGATGACAGAACTGTCATTTTTGAGCAAACTACTTCTTTCAATCGCGACTGTAAAGGCAAGTACTGCACTACAAGAGTGTGTTCTTCCAGCACCAGAAAGCGTGAGAGAACTGTACAGTAATGAAGCAGATCTGTGCGAGAGCAACACAGCTGTGAAGGAGAGAGAGCGCTGAGACAAATAAACCCATTACAATCCAATCTCCCTCTCGCTGTCTGTCGGTTCCTGGCTCTCCTCTCGCTCTGCATTACGTAATGTCATCTGACAGTCTAAGCACTTCATGATCACATGACCACAGCTGGGAGAGCCAGAGTGATTTTCTCATGCCACACACTCTGCACTACCGCCACATAAATCCTTCAACACTCTCCTTCTTTCTCTCCTTCTGTAAGCCCCAACCCCCACCCCACCCCCAAATTTTATCTAGTTCCCCTCTTATTTTTTTCCACGCATTCATGTGCACGCACACACACATACACACACACACAAAAACTGGGCTGGCTGAATTCTCTGCATTGCCACTCACTTGCATCAGAACATGACCATGATGGCAGGGCGTCTGTTAACTATGGCTCATTATCCACAGACACACATGGCTACAGCTGCCATATTAGTGTTGTTACGATACTGGAATTTCAAACTTCGATACGATAACAAAAAAAAGTATCGATATTCGATACCATGTGGAAAAAACACTGCAAATACTGTCAAATAGATATTTTAAATATTATTTATTTTTTGTCCATCTAAAGCTTTTAAGCTTTTTTTCCTATACAAACATTGATCAATTACCATTATAATTATCTCACAAATATTTGCTAACTCAATGTATTTTTTACCATGGGGTAATTTTGATGCAATAGCTTCCACAGCACAAAGAAGCTTGATTTCAAATGGTAAATTGAATTTAAAAAGACGAGTAAACAGTAATAAAATAAGAACAAATAAACAAATTACTAACAATAGCACAAATAAATACAATAGAATAAAGATACAATTGAAATAGACTGCTTTCTTTTATTTATATTCAGGTAGGTCTAACAGTATTTCAAGTAAGAAACTGAATTTTAAAAATAACATTAGATAATCTGCATTGTAAAAAATTAAATACAGATTAATCCATTAAAGTTAAACAAGTTAATCAGTCACGAGCAGTAAGTGATCGTTTGCCTTTTTGTAATTTGAATAACAAATAACTACTGTTCCTTTATGACCTGACGCATACATGGCATCAAAGTATTGTTTCTGTTACTCATTCTGTTACTCTACTGTTTATGACTGTGTTTACATTAATGTTCACCAAGATGGGCATTGTGACATTATTTTTGAGTGTATTTGACCATTAATAAGCTGAAAAAAGGAGCTAATTTTTGCACTTGTAAGTCAGAGGCGGCTTTATTATTGTATGTATGTGCACTTCAGATGTGAGCACGAAATCTGTGGGAATGAGTAGAATTATTGGCAATCCCAGCATGAAATTTAGACCTGTCACACCAACATTAACACGCTATCATGAGGACTAATCCAGCAGAACACGCCGGTGCTTTCGCCAGGTTCAGCGGGTTAACCGGACTGAATGAGAGGAGGCAGGTGCATGTCAGAGATCGCAGCTGGTATTGGTGTATCGAAATATCAATATTTTTGACAACACTATGCCATATTAGGCGTCATGATTTCTCCCATTCAAATAATATGTGCCAGAGGACAATTCCTGCCCTATACAGTCTCTGCTTCAACACAATTTCAGGGAAACCAAATGATTCAAGATGCAAAACTACACATTTTCAAAAGGGACTAGTTAGTGGACTTCCTGAATAAGGTGGACCAGACTTGATGCTAACAGTCAAAAATCTGCATATATGCAAGACTCTGGCCCTTATTTTAGTCTAGAAAAAGCGGAAGATTTGTCACAAGAACCTTTGAACTAATAAGCCCATTCCTGATCTGTCTTCATGAGGTTTAAGTGCATCAGATTGATGGATGAACGTAGCTGGACCGCAGTAAAGTCTACCTGGTTGGCGGTTTCTCGAAATCCACATCCATGCATCTCTCATAGGAGCCGATGAAGATCTCCAACCAGAGTTTCAGATAGTCCGGGTCCTTCTACAGGTTACAGAAAACAACAGAGAGAAAAAGGAATAAATTAATCAAGGAAAAAATTATTCATGGAGATAAAATCTAAATGTGCCTTAGCATTTACATTTATGCATTTGGCAGATGCTTTTATTCAAAGTATTGTTTTCAGGTATACATACAAGTTCATGCATTCCATAATCAAACCCATGACCTTGACGTTGAGGACCAGGAATGCATTCAGTTATCAACAGTTATCTAAGGTGTGCCCAAATGTTTCAGGTATATCAGGTGCAACACTAGACACCTGACGACTAACAAACTGGCCTGACCACATTCCTACCTGGCACACATTCCAACATTCCAGAAAATAGCGTAGCTTGACCTAGAACAACGCTCCTTAGAAACGTCCACATACAAACCCTTTCACCCTGGTCAGAATGAAATCTCGATCAACAGCCGGCAGCAATCTAATGAATTTATGAAACACGTGGTGCTCTAATTGACATGGCTGGAGTGTATCACGACTCAATGCGGCCGTTTGTGAGGTCAGTGCTTATAAGCTGTGTTACACTCAGACATCCAGAACAGGAAATCAAGCTCAAAAATTCCTCTCGGTGAGATCATAAGAACAGCTATGCAAGTCCATGCCAAAAAACAACTCGCAATATCAGACCAATAAGCAACATGGTCAACACAACACCAAAAAGAGTCTGTTTTTGACAAAAAAGTGAGAATATGAGAAAAGAAAAGTTGAATGTGTTTATGTGTGTGCGCGAAAAAAAGCCTCATTCATTTGGGATACAGAGGCAAGACACAGATGACTGGATCTGGCTAAAGGTGGCACACCCTGTTTATTTAGAGCTCACGCCACAGAATGGACACTGCCTTGCTCCTGATGCCCTCTCCAGATTGAAGGGTGTGGGGCGATTCAGTCACATTCTCCTACTCATACATGTCAAGTTCCCATTTAAAGTATTTTTTCTTCCTAAAGCACTAAACAATAACTCTAAGTACTCTTTTATGCTTTCCATGCATGCCCTGAGGGAAACTATTTTGTTGTAACTTGCACACCTGAATGAGTCCTGCATGATAATATACATGTTTTGTTTGTTCTTGTAAAATCAGTGTGTATATTAGAGTTTAAAGTTGGCATGAAACAGAAGTTGTGATAGTGTTTTCTTCCATATTGTGTCATTTATCTGAGGGAAACGGCTTCTGGAACAAGAACAAATGAAAGGCAGGGTTTGAGTTTGTCCATGGGGAATTGATTGGATTGTTGTGGTTTGCTATTGGTGGATCTCATGTGACAGGTTGCCTCGCCCTCAAGACAGTAAAAACATCATCAGAAAAGAGATGTCACTGCAAGAAGGAGGGGAAGTTGTTTTGATTATAGATTACGAGACACATTAATTAAAAATTATAATAATGATGGATGGATAAATCACTCATAATAAACACTGCAATATTCCATAAAAAATAAGAATTGTCAATTTTGATTTCATGGTGACTTTAATAAGTGTAACTTTAGCATCTGACAGTCTCATCCCTAAGGCTTCTTTCATAAATGGTTATGTATTCATAGACTGGGCAATCCAAACCCTTACTAATGCCGGGCATATGACCTACAGCCACAACACTGAGCTCACTCTAATCACATGGGTTAGACATCCTGTCCATTTGACACGCCATAATCATTTCTAGTGTGCATGATATTCTCTCTCCTGTAAACATTTCTATATCTGTTTTCATCTCTTTCACAAAATATTGTGGGTTACATGCTCAAGCTTGAGATCTTGTATATTTCCACAGAAAATAACGCTGCCTCACCCCTCAATTTGTAAAAACATGCATTTACAAGCCTTGCAAAAAAGTAAAACATTTAAACCTTTCAAGCCTGTCTTGCTGTCTACTGTCTACATAAGCAGCAACTTCTACGGCATTGTTGTGTTAGCATGGTTGTTAAAGGATTAGTTCATCAAAAAATGAAAATTAGCACATGATTTACTCACCCTCAAGTCATCCTAGGTGTGTATGACATTCTTCTTTCAGACGAACACAATCAGGGTCATATTAAAAATGTCCTGGCTCTTCCAAGCATTATAATGGCAGTGACTGTTGAGTCATTTTTGAAGTCCATAAAAGTGCATCTATATCCATCATAACTTCTCTTTTGCACTTTTATGGACTTCAAAAATGACACAACAGTCACTGCCATTATAATGCTTGGAAGAGCGAGGACATTTTTAATATAACTCTGATTGTTTTCGTCTGAAAGAAGAATGTAGTATACACCTAGGATGACTTGGTGAGTAAATTTTTCTCACAGTTCATTTTTGGTTGAACTAACCCTTTAAGCTAACAAGAAGATACTTTAATAGAGTGCAGCAGGAAGGAGTCCAAACCAAAGACTTTATAAATAGAAAGATGGTGCACTCGTGTTACCATGCATGGGAGAAACTTCAATGTGCAATATGGCGGAATAAGTCCCGCATTCTTAAGAAAAGAGCCAATATGCAATTAGTAAAGTCATCGTGTCTCTGCAGCTGCTGTTAGAAGCTCCGGTTCCTTCAGACACAGTTTCTGTGTTCTGAGACGCACGCTTAGGACTGCGCATGTGCATTAGCTTGTTCCAGCGTGATAAATGCAGTTTTTGTTGTCATGATTCGAGCATTTAGTAACAAGATTTATGAGACAGTTGTCAGATTTCATTTATTTCAAATATGAAATTTAAACATAAGCTTGGTGAACAGATTTAAAGTTTTTGATGTTTCAAAGAGATCGGAGCTGTACTTGCATGCCCGAGAGGTGTTTCAAAGATGGCCGCCGGGTGAAATAACTTGTTTTAAGAGACTTTGGTCCAAAGCCCTTAGAAACTTCCATCATCAATTAGTTTTTTTTTTTTTTTATACGTTTTTGGGTAAATGCCTGAAATATGGTTTGTGGGGAAAACAAGCTCATGGTTTTTTTCATGTTTTATTCTACAACATAAAATACATCTAGTAATACTTGCCTTAAAAGTGGTTGCTAACATATGGCTAAATGGGATTACAGAGGTTGTCTGGGAAATGAAACATCATCCCAACGAAGCCGAACAGCTAAAATCTACTTCCTAGTCCACTTTCACATGCTCGTTTTGTTTATAATCACACTCTCGCTAATTATTTTCACTCAAACTTTCCAACATAGATTTTAAATAAAAACTGAGTTATTGTGACATCGTGCAACCGTGGTGTAGTTCCTTTAGCTATAGCCCACGTTTAGCTTTTTACTTCTGACGATTGTATTCAGGCTTCAAAAAATCATAAAAGCCATTTGTTTATCTTGATGAAGAGAATTTTTTTTTGGTTACAGGTGTGATGGAAAAATTTTATTTGGTCGAGGGAACCAGGATGATGCTCTTAAAATTATGGGCTGGCCTACAAAATGACTCTGCCGAAGTCTAACACACCAAAAAAAGTACATAAACGTTGGGTAAAATAGTAAAAAAAAAGAAAAAAATATTTGTAATTATATATACACTACCGGTCAAAAGTTTGAGAACAGTACAATTTTTATGTTTTTAAAGAAGTCTCTTCTGCTCACCAAGGCTGCATTTATTTGATACAAAATACAGCAAAAAAATATATTTGAATATATTTTAAAATTAAATGTATTTATGTGATTCTAAGCTGAACTTTCAGCATCATTCCTCCAATCTTCAGTATGACATGATCCTTCAGAAATCATTCTAATATGATGCTCTACTGCTCAAGAAACAATTATTATTATTATCAATGTTGAAAACTGTTTTTTTTCCAGGATTATTTAATGAATAGAAAGTTCAAAAGAACAGCATTTATCTAAAATATAAAGCCTATGCAACATTATAAATGTTTTTACTTTCACTTGATAAATTTAATTCATCCTTGCTCAATAAATGTATTTATTTCTTAATTTTGTCTATGTGGTTAGCTCAATCTAGGTTTTGGAGCAAAGCTACTACTTCATATAACACCTATCAACCTCCATGCTTTAGCATGAGACTAGAGTGATAACCAGAAACCATTTCTGCCTATGCAAAGTTATATCCTTCGATTCATGCTATCACTAGCTAAAAAAGTAAATTAACAGGAATTAAATTGATATTAATGCATGCATAACTGGCATAAAATGCATAACACTTTCATAAAAATGGATGTTTTTAAATCCTGAAAGATGAAAAATCCTATCTGACTTGAGGTCACTTTCTTCTTTCTAATATCTTACATGTGCATTTCAGTAGTCATATAATCCTTCACAACAGGAACTCGAGTTCCTGCGAGGATCGGATAGGGACTGTTACCATGGTGAGGAAAGAGGGTATTCGTGAGTGAGACAGCATAGCACTTTCCAATCTCCTATCTCTCTCTCTCTCTCTCTCTCTCTCTCTCTCTCTCTCTCTCTTTAACACGTTTTCCTCTCTCTCACCCCACTATCTCGGTTTTCTTACTTTTCTCTCACACTTAATTTTGTATCTCGCTGTCCTTATCTCCCCTTCCTCTCTCTTGCTGTGTGTATATGCCCTCTGAACTTGCAAACCAGATGAGATTTAGAAAGAGAAAGGACCACAACCAAAAGAAAGCAGCTCATCTCATGATCTGCGGATTCAATTCATTAACATCTGCTTTATACACAGCAACAGCACAGGTGTGTAGAAGTTCTGACCTGATCTTCAGAGAGCTTAGACAACAGCTGGGAAAGAGTTGGAAACGAATCATAATTGTGCCTCTTTAAATAGTGAGTACTGTACGTGTGTGTACGTGTATAAATAGCACACAGCCCCGTAAAAGCTGTTTATAGCCATCACTGAAGGACATGCCCTGATAATCACTGGTCTTAACTGGGTCAAAGGTCAGCACACAAGTAGCTCCATCCCATTCACAAGACAACTGCTGCTGTCACACTGTGTGTTCAGTGACTCTGTGCAGTCTATCATTATCTCAGAGGGGGCGTGTGTGTGTGTGTTTATGGGATCACGACTGTAACCAGGAAACACAAAGACCAGCTTCTATTTAATTGCTTGAGTAAACAGACCATATGAAAAGAGAGCACCTTCATCATGCATGATTCATTCAGTCCGTCCGGTTCTTCCTTCATTTGTTTTCAACTCGGTTTCATTCACTCATCTGCCATAGACATTTGCCCATCTGGCATTCTTGTCATTCAGGCAGACAGCAAAGATGTAACACTTTGTGGGTGTAACCATCTCAAAATCACATGAAACCACTAACAATGATCATGGAGACTAACCCAATTTGGACAATACCGGTAATTGTTTTTATGGGGTTGTAATGTCATTTTATTATTTACAGGCACAAACTGCCAACTTTATTACTGTCTGTATGAAATCAGTGTTTTTCTCTCATAACCCAAGAGAAAATTACCTGATCCAAATATCCTGCTAGTTTCTTACAAGCTGGATCAAATTGATATGAGTTTACAATGCAAAAAAATGACCACAGCAAAATGCAGTTGAAAGGGTATTTGTCAGTAGTTTTTGTCTAATATGACTATTACTATTGCTCATACTTAGGGTTAGGGTTACATGTCTGTTCAAATCATTAAGAATTTCTTAATACAGGTGTTTAAACAGGAAAACATCACTCAGATTCAAATATGGGCTCTCTGCGATATGACAAAATCTTACATCACAATATTATTATTGTGGCATTTTGGAATCCATCACCACAAACAAGCAATGTTGATAATAAATCATATTATTAGGCTGGCACAGCAGCCGATTAAATGTATGTATTAAACCGTATTGAAAAATTTCTCTTATGCAGAATTACAGCAAATGTGCATGGTAATATCAACATTTTTGATACCACTGAAATTTCTGAGAAATAAAGAACAAAGAAAACAAACTACAATACAGCAGGTATTTTTGGATGCTGTCACTTTAAGACCGCTGCACGGATCCAATATACTCATACGTTGATCTTTCTCAGTTTCTCAGTTCATTCTCAACTGTTTACATTCACTTAAATGACTTGCAAATACATGTCACTTTGACACATATGTATGTGTATTTAACCATTCAAGCCCACATAGGCAGCAAAAATCACTCACACACTCTATGAGCAGCGGCTTCATGTCGCGCGTCTCTCAGAGAGTGCGCATATCTACTGAAATGAGCTGTCTTTCGCTGCTAATTGTGCTTCAGCGGTTTAAAAAAATCACCTGTTTATAAACCGCAGTGCCTAAAAATGCACGCAAAAGATAAGCTTTTGTGACCGCGCAGCGTCACATGAGCATAACCGATAAGGAGCCAATATAGTCCAAAATCTCTACCAGTTGACAAATTTCTACCGGTTAATCGTGTCTACCGTATATGCCCACCCCTCTAAATATTAGACCTAGAAAGCAAACTTCCCCTAGTATTTGTTTGTTTTCAGCATTACTTATTTCCTCTGTGGTTATGTTCTCTGTTTTGTGAACAAATGAAGGTCATAAAGAGGCTGAGCAGGTTGGGCTCCTTATAATTTTGTTCCAGGTAACACAAACACATGTCCCAGAATGCACAGCAAAAAGCCGCTGTATTGTCTGCCAATATGCCTAAAAATAAATCTAACAGACATAAAAGTTATCATTCGGCTGCATTAGCATGCTTAAGAGGAAATGTCACTTCACGCTGCGTTCTGAAGATCACAGGCTGGTTAATGCATGAGAGCAGAAACCATAAACAAAAGCAAAGGTCAATTTTTCAGCAAACAAAACCACAATGGACTTGTGACTATCAGCTCATGACGGAAATCAGGTTAAGGACGAGCTGGCAGGTTGAACAGCTCACCGTGAGAGCGTCAAGACTGCACAACTTTTTGATTTATAAAAACTGAAACAAAACTGTTCTTCACAGGATATTATTGTAGCTTATTGTAAAAAAAAAGGTCATTGTGACTTCTCACATTTGTGTACATAATTCTGACTTTTTTCATAATTACAAGAAAAAATGTCAGAATTGCAAGATTACACATCTCACAATTCTGACTTTTTTCTGTGGATTGTGAGATTCTTAATAATTGTGAGATAAACTTGCAATTGTAGGTTATAAAGTCAGAATCGTTAGATATAAACTCGCAATTACGGAAAAAGAAGACGCAATTAACTTATAAATGTTTTACTCTGTGCTGGAAACAAGGCTCTATAGTACTATATATCACAGATCATATTTCATGATGCTCTTTTATCATCATATCTCGTCATTTAATCATTGACGAGTGTTGGAAATTAGTCTTCACTACAAGCACTATGATACTTGCATTTGATGCGTTTGGTATCTATGTATTGTATCTGTCCCTATTCAAATAAAACCATAAATAAAAAAATCAATCACTTAAAACCTGATTGATCAGTGAAACATTCTGTTTTATTCCAACTTTTTTTATCCCTTTTAGACCTAAATCACATGTCCGCTGCCACAACCGGAGGCTAATGTTCAGATTTGGAAATCTTATTTTATGTGACAGGTCATCTGGATAAGTCCTGAGTCCCTGTGGACAGCCGCGGATCTGAGGGGCTCAGGGTCTAATCACTGCATTACGCTGACATGACAGACCCACAAGACACTGCTGACAACTGCAGACACTTTACGAAGCTAAATATCCTCGCCTGTAGAAACGATAACGGTTTGGAAAATGTGTTATTATTGCATTTGTTCTAGATCATTATTACAGTGTTAAATGTCCTGTAACCTCGCCGCAGTCTGATGACCACAACAGTCTCAATAACAACAAGGATCTGACAATACGAGCGCGGCGGTAACAGTTAAAGATCTGTACTGCCAACACAAAACACAAAGACAAGGAAGTGTGCTATTGTTGAACTCCTCGCCAAGATCAGTCTGCACTGCAGCTACACAGTGCTGTTATTGTTAGAACTCAAATGATTAAAATCCGCAATTAAAATAAAGCTGAAATAAAGTAAAATATAAATACTAAAATAAATTAAAGAATTAGAAATGTTGCCTTAGTAAATAACTGAATTAAGTTGGAGTACTAAAATTACTAAAACTTAAATAAAAT
This sequence comes from Gobiocypris rarus, assembly GCA_023029165.1. NCBI lineage: Eukaryota > Metazoa > Chordata > Actinopteri > Cypriniformes > Gobionidae > Gobiocypris > Gobiocypris rarus. The sequence goes on along the minus strand of CM040921.1, from coordinate 5,789,328 downwards.
AGATTAAATCTAGAAATATATATAAACATAAAAACTAATACAACATAAAAACTGAAATTTATAATAGTAATAGTAAAATAGTACAATAACACTGAAGCTATTTTGCAAACACAATCTCAAGGGTAAAAAAGTAGATGGGATAAACATAATAAAAAACACATTTTACTATGTATTTCCATGCAAAACATCATTAAAACACGATTCTGGATAAATTGAGAATCATGTTTTTTTTAAACAGAGATTCTCCCATGATTCTGAACAGAACAACTAAACAAAATAACCTAATTTACCAGAGGTTCTGACAAAATGTTAATTGCTAAATTAAATTATTAAATTATTATTATTAAATCTGAGTTAATCTGAATTATTCAATAACTCACTCATAAATACTTCCACTACCACATGAATTAAAAAAATAATGATGTGCACGGATAAATCATTTATAATAAACACAGAAACATTCCGTTAAAAGAAAAAAAGAAAAAAGAAAAGAATTGGCAATTTTGATTTCATGGTGACTATGTCCTTTATGTAGATGAAGAGCTACTTCCGGGAGCGACAACCAATTTGAGTGAATAAAGTTGGTCGCAGAGTGAATGTTTCCTTTTATAGACCATAGTTGTCATGTATATGTACCCTAAAGGTGATAAAACACAGGGAAACTTTTTGAGCAATGTTGCTTGCAGGTCAGGGGAACCATGTGAGACACTGGGCCCATGACCGACCTAAAGTATCCATTCTCAATAAGAAAGTGACCAAGCAACATCGCTCAAAAAGTTGCCCTGTGAATCTTCACCTTTAAGGACTTGGTGACACAATTTCAGAGGAAGTCCATATTATCTAGTCTAGTCTTCAATGAGCAACTAAAAATATATCTTTAAAGGTGCTGTATGTAAGAATGACTAGTGGTTGAAATGAGTACTGGAGTTAAAATTCAAAATATAGTTTTCCCCGCCTCCTCCTCCTGAGACTCGACGCTCACGCAGGTTGCCAGTTTGAGGACACGCAACAGGAAGTGAGGAGACTTACATAAGTCTGTGATGGTGGCAATTTTTTACCACCGAGGAGTAGGGCTGAACGATATGGACAAAATTTCATATTTCGATTTTCATGCCAGATATCTCGATATCGATACATTACGATATGACGACGTGTTCGGTGAAAACCAAGCATTTCTCAGAAAATAAAAAGATCATAATACAAAAAAATGTGGAAAGTATCGTTTTATTTTTAAGAACAAGTCATCAACATTAACATAAATTACACACTGATGTCTATGGAAAAGGTAATAATAATCCTTTCCATTATAATTCGACACATTTTATTCATATCAGATACACATTGTGTAAGTAACTTCAATGTTTACTCTATTCTATTCCCAGTTCACCAGCCACTTACTTTTAAGTATTTCGGGAGAAGTGGATGAATTCACGTGTTGTAAACATAGAGGTTGTAAATCCAACAGATCCGATTCCCTGAACTGCGTCTGCGGCACCAACTAACACGGCGGCGCCCATCGCGCATACAGCTCAACTAACGCAATCTTTATAAAGGTGTTTAAACAACAATATACTTCCACTTGCATGTATTTGACAATAGGAAGATATCATCCACACCCCCGCAGTGGTAGAGCGCCAACGTGGTGGCTGAGTAGCACCGGTGGTGGTCAGCCAAACAATTTGTTTTTTGTATGTGAATGCTGTTTTACATGAATATTATGACAGGAGTGAAGCACAATGCTTTATTTACAAAATAAATAAAAGCTTCGCAATTAAATGTTACCTTGCAGCCAGGGAAACATAACATTAACGTACACGTTTAACGGCCCACCCAACCACTGCACCACCGCCGGAAGATGGTCCATTACCACCGCGGAAAAAAACTGCCACCGTCACAGCCCTAGACTTGAGTTGATAAGTTGATTTATCCGCATTTTAACGTGCTGCCATTAATAGAGATTTTTAGATCGATGCTGAGGCTTTTTAGGTCGGGTAGAACATGCGATCTCTGCCCCAGTTTATTTGTTGGCTTTCATGGCTACACTACGCTGTGTTTTCCACCGACTGGCAACCTGTGGTGGAGAAATACTATTGGGTAAATTGGCAACGTGCGTTATCGCACAGACCAAACAAAAACAGACATTACGACACGAAACTCACATTTCAAAGTAAAATAATTGGCTGTAGCATTGCTTTTCGGAGAAACAAGTATGTGAACTCAGCATGTTTCCTAAATATCTGCAAACATTTTTCTGTACAGTCAAAAACTTACATACAGCACCTTTAAGCTAAAATGTTTCTAAACCACTAACAAAAACGGAACTGCAAATATAATGTTTTAAAACAGACGCCTGAACGCTCCCCCTATCTGCCATTGGTTAGTCGAACAGTTAGCCCTCACATCATTGGTTGAGCCAATCTTGCACAAACAAACAGTGGCCTATAAAAGGTTTATGTATAACCACAATAACCAGGACACAATCCTAGACTATTCACTGAATTATGTCGAGTTATGTAATCAGACTTGATGTCACAGAGGGAGCTGGTAGAATCAGAAGAACCGAACAATCACAACCACCTGAGCTCGGGATCTATCCAGAGGGCATTCTGATGTCATGACAAGCGTTCACGTACTGTATAGAACACAGTGTACCAGCCACATGCACTGCGCAAGAAATAAATAAATAAAACAGCGCTCTTCTTATGTGCAAAGAGATTATTTGGTCATGTTTAAGGATGCAATGTACATTTGCATGAGAAATGAATTGCATTAACTCTATGAAAGTGCATCCATTGCAAGCAATTTACCTTATTGCAGTACAGCATCCAAACCTCATACAGTCTCTCGGTCGATGCCATTCTGCACTGCAAGCTGTGAGCATGTAGGCAGAAATCTTCCCGATAATAACGTGATCAATACTCCCAAGCCCTCATGGTGTTAACATCCTGCCAAAAGGAGTTTGCCCAAATGCCACATTCGCTCGTGGATCTCAAATCCCACCAATGGGTGAATAGGAGTCTGTTTTAATCCAGGATGACAGATCGTGTCATTTCCTCTGTGCACGGTGAAATCACATCCATCATGTGAACGATACGAATCCCAGATGGCTTGGACTTGTGCGTTTCCGGCACTTTTCCACAAGCAGCTTTCTGATATTCCAAAACTTCCTCTGTTCTTCCAAGCCCTGTCGACAAACAGAGCACACATTAAAAACAGCCCTGTGTTTAGATGCTGCATGAATGCATTGAAATTCCCAAAAGCACATTTGCATGCCACAGATAACAGTAAATGTGCTATGCATGACTCTGAGAGAAGGAAAAAAATATCCCAAAATAAACAGAGACCCATGACATCATCTCGAGCCAACTCAACATGTTCAAAGAGCCAGGAATTATATTCCTGACTTTGAAACAGCAAGTCAAATAAATTATATTTTAACTCCAACGTTGACAATATCAGATCTTATTATATTTGTGCACTTATTATTTATATATGCCCAAAAAATGCACATTGTAGAAGAGTTGATCTGCAAACTCTGGGTGTTTTTATTGTATGCTAAAGATACTAGACACAAATAATGACTCTTAATTTAGACTCCTTGAGGGTGTCAAAACATTCAGCACTTGAGTCATTCTGTAAAGATATGACCAACAGCATATTCTAAAATTATTATTTTAAATTTAGAGTTAACACCTATGGAAACCCCACTAATATCAAGACTTGTCATTTTATAAAGATCAGACCACAGTAACAAAAAATACAAGACTAATAAGGTCTCCGCATTAATACATGTTTACGATCAGTCTGAACTCACCTGCCTCAACAAAAGCAGCCCGTCGAAACTCCCGAGCCGAAGCTTGTGTTCTGGTTACGAATCCAGGAATGTTGCATGAACCGAGAGCGCCACTGACATTTAAACCAGGTCAGTTTCAACATCCCAAACTAGCTTTTGACTCGTTTTGTAACCAGATCAGCCTGACAGCCCGGATGCATATGACGAATATCATCGCACTGGACTGCGACGGCTCGCTACAATGCCACGGCACAGGCTCGAGCGGCTTGAAGGTGTGTGTATGTGTGTGTGTGCGCGCACGCGCCAGTGTGTGTTTTCTTCGTCGATGTTTTACGACAGGCGAAACTCCTTTACGTTGCCTATGTGGAGCTCATGTGAGTCGCAAAGGCGTGGCTGAAACTGGCGTTCGGTTACGTAATCTAATTAATATTCATGAGCCCGCTTAGCGATCGCATGGCAATGTCTGAACGTAAGCACGTCAGCCAATCAAGCTGGTACATTACATAAACATGACCGTGCGTGATTAATATTAATAACATGCCTTCAATTTACAACAGGTAAATCCAGCCAGGTGTACTTGGAATAATTCGGCCGTCGTTGTTTTTAAATCAAAATGTTCATGTAATTAAATCTATAATTCCTTTGTAACGTTTAAGTTATTTTGACATAAAACATTCGTTTTACAAGATCATTGTTAAAAAAAAACGATGTATAATACAGTCTATGTGTATGATATATGACCGCTCCCTGCTGGCCAAAGAGTGCAAAAACATAAATACTTCAGTACAGTTCATCAAATGCAACACAAATTGCTAGAAATTAAATATTACTTTCGTGAGATCAAAAATATAAATCACGAAATTAGTGATGAAAAACAGTTTAAGAAAAAAAAAGATATATATATAATTAGACAACACTTTACAATAAGGTTTCACTACATTAATTTACATGAACTAACAGTGAACAATACTTCTACAGCAATTATTAACCTTAGTCAATGATAATCTTATAAGCATTTACTAATAAGTTGTATCTGTTAAAATTAATGCACTGTGAACAAACATGAACATTTTGCTCATGAACAAATGTGCTACAAATATATACTGCTCGCAGTTCTGCATTAACCAGTTAACAATACACCTTATTGTAAAGTGTCACTGATAACTATTTATCTGACATTATTAGGCTACACTTTATTTAAGGTTCTCTTGTTACAGTGTAATTATGCATTTAAGTACTAAGTAATAATAATGAACTACATGTTCTTACTATAGAATTAGGATTGGTATTTGGTTTAGTTGCATGTAATTATGCATAATTTATAGTTATTACTACGGTAACTACATGTAATGTGTAATAAGGACAGTGTAAAATAAAGTGTTGCCAATAATTATTTATCTGACATTATTTATTTATTAAGTTTAGAATCTACTGCATTAAGAAAAGGCAAAACGGGAAAAAAGACTGGACACCAACGAGTTAAGAAACAGAGTAAGAATATATTTATCATGTCTAAATACAGTTAACATAGAAAAAATCAGTGAATACAATATCGGTCACAGTTAAAACTGCTCAGTCCTTCAGTTTGATCATGATTCTGTTCCAGATCACATGTTGAGGCAGTGTTCATGGCCGTTTGAACAGCACAGCATTGATGGTTTGGTTGATTTCTTCACAGGATTAAAACATGTGCAGTTTCTTCAGATAGAGCAAGAGGAGGGTTTTGAAAATCTGATCACAGAGATACACACAAACACATGTACTGTACACACACCCACACGTTCACAGTCACAGGTTGAGTGGGTGATGTACTAATAACCTTCACACACACACACACACACACACACACACACACACACACACACACACACACACACACACACACACACACACACACACACACACACACACACACACACACACACACACACACACACACACACACACACACACACACACACACACACACACACACACACACACACACACACACACACACACACACACACACACACACACACACACACACACACACACACACACACACACACACCATCATCATCATCATCATCAAACAGGAAGCTCTGATCACACACTGACATGGTCTAATAGGAATAGCATACTAACAGTATATACACTGTAGTATGTGCACAGTATGCATGGAATACTTGAGTGACCTACTACATTAGTCAAAATGTGCAGCATACAGATGAGTGCACGGCATTGAAAAAGAAACAAGTCACAGCGTGTCTTTCTTTCATTTTTCTGTCCATAATGAAAGTTAAAATATTGCATAAAGTGAAAAAATTCATAGTTAAAATCAGAGCATACAGTATTAGACATTTGAAGACCCATCAAATGGCTTGACGAGTGCGGTTTAATTTCCTGTATTTAACAGGAAGTTGAGCGGGACATCAAAATGACTTGTCCCTCGTTTAATAATAGCTAATAGTAGGGCTGCACGATTGGGGAAGGAGAAATCAATCTGATTGTGATTTTTCTGATAAAAATTGAGATTGTGATTAATTAAAAAAGCTCTAGGTTTGCTGTGCTTGCTTGTAGGGCTGCACAATTTTGCCAAAAAACGTAGTGATTATATATCAATATAATACTAATAATAATAATAATACATTGTGCACGGCCTGAGGTCATGTGGATCAGCATTTACTGCGAACCGAATCACTCGGAGACACTAAAAAACACTGCCATGCTTCATTGAGACAAGTAGTGCCATATATTTAATTAAACTGCAGCCTTTGTGATTTGATAACGGCACTATATCACAATTTTGGTTTTATTTTATTAACCGTTCAGCCCTAGCTAACAGGCTTTTAGTTTAGGTCATAGCCATTAACAATGATTTTATACTTGCTAGTAAGGAAATGTCTAGGCAGCTCGTTCTAAAGAGCATTTGATTGGCTAAAAATGTAGATAAACCCATAGGTGCAAGATGATGTCATCAATATTTTGGTCCATAAAGAGAAGGGATTTAGGCCATTGAGATTTCACCGTGGGTATCGTAGTTTGATATGACAAATACAAACCAAGTGAACGATAAAATGACAAAATGTAGCAGCTGGTTAGGATGGATTAACATGGAGTATATTTATCGCTAGTTGCTTGGGTCAAGGCTTGTGTGAGAAAGAAAATGGACAAGAGAGGGAGAAGTCCCTCCCTCTTCTTAGGAGAAGTCCCACATGCCGTCCTCTGGCTCAGTATCGGTGGGAGACGGGGTGTTGCAGGTCTGGGTCGGTGTTCCGGATGGAGGTGTGTCTGGAGGACAGGACACTGGCACGGCCGGATACATCAAACTAAGGAAAGAGTCCCTTGTGTGTTTCTTCACCTGGAAGACACACATATGAACGCATTAATTACTTGAAGTTACACTCAAAGACTGAAGACAGAGTAAATTTAGTGAAAGCTTGATGAAAGGCTGAATCTACCTGTCTGAAGAAGGGGTGGGCGAGGAGAGCATTTGCAGACGGCCTGAACAACAAACACACATATTGCACAGGATAAAGATAAAGATAAAAGGTAAAAGAGATATTTTTATCTGCCCTAGACAGGGTGAACACTTTTACCGCCCTACTGATAGCAGGTGAATAGAGAAAACATATTTTGGTTATAATATTTTGGTTAAAATATTTTTCTAGATTGTTTAAAGGGGTCATATGATCTATAATATGACCACATCATTTTTTGTATTTGGTGTGTTTACACGGTTTATTAAATATTTTGTATTAAGTTTCCATAGACAATTTGATTCCCAAAAATTCTGTCTATTATTTCATGTCAGGTTTAGAGGGGTTATTCGCCTTTACAACCCTAATAAAATTAACCCTAAACCTAAATGTTAGGTTTTTGCATTTTAAATTTCCCCTGAAGTCCACTTATAACATTAGTACAGTTTTCAAAATTAATAATAATAAGAAATCAGCATATTAGAATGATTTCTGATGAATCATGTGACTGTAGGCTGGAGTAATGATGCTGAAAATTCAGCTTTGATCACAGGAATACATTGCAGTTTAAAATATATTACAGATATGTGAGCAGAAGAGGCTTTCAAAAACATTGCAAAATCTTACAGACCTGAAACATATAGTGTGCCAAGGCCGTAACCATGTCTTGAACATTGTGGGGGACCAATTTTTTTATTTTTAATAAAGCATAAAGAAACCAGTGAATGGAATTCTAGGTCTAATTCTAGTTGGGGAATAATCATTTTTGACTATTTGCAAATAATATTTGCATTAATTTGCACCAAATATATCGTTAGTCTTGATATTCTTCCCGTTAGTAAATAAATACATAGATCCGCTAATAACATATGAATTCCTTAGTGTTCTGGTGGTAGAATTTTTGATTAGGTTACAGGTTCTAATCCGCCCTCATATAGTTTTTTTTTCTTCATTAAAATCAAACATGTTCAATGATTGTATATTAAGAGCAGGGACACGTTTGTGTGCAATTTGATTTGTGAATTCACCGGAAAGAATAGAGTTCCCACAAAGGCATTAAGCGATAGATTGACGCATGAGCATGAGCCAAAAGAGAATGTAAACCCTGCCGACTTTGATATGATTGGCCATCATAATCATTTTGACATTGACGAGCGCCATTAGACCTGAGGCAGACCATATCAGAAATGTAACTTTTAAACCTTTTTGCCATCCTAACATACAGAGTGCTGTGTAATGGAGTGCAGTGCAACAATTTCAAATATTGCGGGGGACAATTTGGCCATTTCTAATTATTGGGGGGGACTTGTCCCCCTCAATGTCTATGGTGGTTACGGCCCTGTAGTGTGCATGTTAAAATTCTTTTAAAAGCTTCATTTTGAACTCTGGCTGTGTAGTGTGTTTGCGAAGGGTCTCTCTGTCTCTACCTGCGTTCAGGCTGCTGCTGCAGGCACAGTTGGACCAGGTTGTGCAGTGTGGCCGAGTGGTTTTTGGGGGCGGGACTTTGAGGTCTCTCCGCAGTGGCAGTACGAGTCAGACTTCCAGTCGCGACACTCTCGCCGATCCCCGAATCCACACCAGAGCGAGATACCTTGAGTGCCCCCATGTCTCCGAGCGGGTAAGGGGGGACGTCGAGGAGACAACAGTGAGAACCCCGCAGCTTCTGAAGCAGCATCTGAAGAAACAGGAAGTGAGTGTTCAGTAATCATAGTTACATGCTCACAGGAAGCACACATGAAAAACGGCAGTACCAGAGTGGGCGGCATGTCCTGGAACGGCACTCTGCCACTGACCAGCTCACATGCCACAATTCCCAGACTGTAGATGTCTGATTTCACTCCATAACCATGAAGATCCTACATGACAGAAGACAGACACAAAAATCCCTCATAATGTCTCATGAAGCTATACGTTTATCGCTGATATTATTGAACTGTTTTTTTAATGTATCGTTATAGGGTGATTTGTGTGTAGACATACATACACACACACATAAATATTCACTACTGTTCAAAAGTTTGCGTCAGTAAGTCACCAAGGCTGCATTTATTTGTTAAAAAATACAGTAAAACAGTAATATTGTGAAATAGAAATTTTATAGTTTAAATGTCTTTTTATGTTTCAGCATCATCAGTGTCACATGATCCTTCAGAAATCATTCTAATATGCTGATTTGCTGCTCAAGAAACATTTCTCATTATTATCAACGATGAAAACAATTGTGTCGCTTAATATTTTTGTGTAAACTGTAATGTATTTTTTTTTTTCAGGATTCTTTGTTGAGTAGAAAGTTCAATAGAACAGCATTTATTTGAAATATAAATATTTTGTAACATTATTAATATCTTTAATGTCACTTTTGATTAAATGAACACTTCCTTGCTGAATAAAAATATGAATTTCTTTTTTTTTTTTTACTTACTGACGGCAAACTTTTGAAAGGTAGCATGTATATCAGAAAGATTGCTCCTGTCATAATCAAATTTTCACTGAATTTTTTTGTACTCTCTATAATGCTACTGTTTGGAACAGCTTTCACGTCTGGATTGTCACCTGTCGCAGAAGCTCTGGGCTCAGCCACGGCAGGAGAGACGGACTGTGCTGAGGCATGTCAAACACAGCTCTCATCCTCTTGCCATCCTTCATCAGACTGTACACACTCTGAAGCCCTGACAAACACACACGGCCTTCAGCTGACAGCAGCACATGACTCGCCTTCACACCTCTGCAGGACAGATGAGATGAAAAGACAGGAGATGGTTGATTGTTCTATTATGAGTCGATCCAAACCCAAAAGACTTTTGTTCATCTTTGGAACTCAAATTAAGATATGAAATCTGATAGATTTCTGTCCCTTCGTTGAAAGTCTGTTCACCCAAATCTTGTAAAATAAATCAATAAATCTTCTGAACAGACACAATCACTATATATGATAAACAGATTAAATTTAGATCAGCAGACATAAACAGAAAACACAAGAATGAACCTCATTGGTTCTCGCGCATCAAGCAAGCATTTACCATATTTGAATGCTGATCAATGTTTACATGTGAATAAAAGCCTAAATGAATCATATAAAGCGATCGTATCTCTTCAGAAGACTTGTGCTCCCATTTCAAATACTATCCATCCTAAAAAGCATTAGAAATTAGAATTAGGGTGTTTAAATCATAGTATGTTGAAATGAGTATTCCATTGATACCCGGATGGTCTACTATTTCCGAATCCGAAATGCAGATCCGTGCACACACTAATGGCTAATATTGAAACAACTCATTGCACTTTGAATGAGGATTCGATTAGAACTACGAACACAAAAAAAAGTGTTTAAAAAACTACAAACATGGTGGATGTGCAAGGCCGTTAGTTAAGTAGAGAGGTTTAGATAAAGGTGTTTGAGTGATTAATAATAAGTATCTAATCTGATGAAAATATTTTTATTCAAATGTTATCCACATTATATTTAATCTGCAACAACATTGTAAAGTTTTATAAAGATACGCTTGGTCATTAACTTTTAAACGCATTATTATGCCAACACATGAGGAGAGTCTCTGCATGAAAGACCCACGACTGGCAGATCAACGTGCTACTATATTTCTCTCTGATACTATAGGAAATTAAATTGAATATGGAGGACCATGACAAGTTGATTGACAGGGCAGTGCAAACGGTGACAGGCTGCACATACGTAACTAAGCGACAGAGCGGTCCGTTAAACACAATTGTGATAAAGTAGTTTGTCCCGAATCTTGCCTACTCTTCCGCTACACACTCAAAAAGTATGTACTTTTTCTTCACAAAAATAGCACATACTTTTAGGGCATAGTATAAGTAGGCGAATTGGGATACAGCATTTCACAATCTCTTTATGACTGTTTTGAAGCATCAGCGTTTTGGGTGAATAAACTTTCAATGGAGGGACAGAAACTTGCGTTCTGAAGATGACTGTAAATCTAATGGGTTTGGCATGACACGAAGGTGAGTAAATGGCTCATTTTTGGGTGAACTAACCATGTAATTCAAGCCTCTGTGAAACCGAGCCATCATGCACTCACCTGTGCACGTAGCCCATGTGATGCAGGTACTCGAGCGCTCGGAGCACTCCATACAGCAGGTACGCGATTAGAGACTCGCTCATTCCATCCGGAAAATATGACCTGAGCAGATAGTCTGCAGAACCTGAATGAAATTTCATGAGGGAAGAATGTGAAGAGGAAAAGAAGGTAAAAGACAGATAAGTGCGAACTCTTACCGTAACTCATGAGAGGAGACAGAACCCAGAGCTGACAGCAGGAGCTGAACACCAGTCTGGACGTGAGCAGGTTTGGGTGACGGAACCGTCTGGACAGCAGAACCTCATTCTGCAATTAATACACACAAACTATGAATGCACAAGTACAATGGGCTTGTCTGGGAAAGATTTGTGTATGTGTCTAAAAATGCCCTCACAATTACAGTCAATCCTCTTCAACCAATGCGAGGACAATCATCATAACAGGGCCAAAAATCTCTCTCTCTCTCATGTTGTTGCAAACACCAATGTTTCTTAAACAAATGGCTTCAAAAACCTTAAAAAATAATACACAAGCCTTATGGACTACTTTTGTTTTTGTCATTTTTGGAGCTTTAACGGTTATTTCGTTCAACAACAGTCATTATGAAAATAGAGTACAAAACGAGTGTAAATGAGTACAATATATGTATTTTTCATTAATATAATCTCATATATTTTTACAACAATGTTTATGCTAAAAATATATATTCATATAAATAAATAGTATATGTATATATGTATATATTATTTTCTAATAATGATGTTAAACATATACATTATATATATATATATAAAACATCATTATAAAATACTAAAACATAATACTATATATAGTATAGATCTTTTTATATTTCCTATTCATATATTTTTTATATCTATTTATTTATTTATATATATTTTTTTATATAAAATAATACTCATATAGTATACACTGTTAATATTAACAATTCACAATTAAAAGCTCCCTTCATAAACAATAAATGAAATCACTAGAAATGGCAATCCCATAAAAGTCTGAAAATTTAAATAAATTTTTTAACATATTTTTTTCTAAACTTTCAATAGACAATTTGATTTGAAAAATAAATAAATAAATAAATAAATAAATATATATATATATATATATATATATATATATATATATATATATATATATATAATCCTATTTTTCATATGTCAGGCTTTAAATGTAATAAAACTTCATTTTCAGATAGTATAAATCAATGGGATGTTCTCATAAGTGTATTACACACCATCAGCTGCAGCAGCTCATCTTCTGTACACTCGTCCAGGTTTGTGTTTTTTACTGCCACCAGCCGGCCAGACGGTGTGTGACGTGCCATGCTCACCTGACTGAGGTTATTAAAGCTCTGGCCTGCATGTACATACAAAAATACCCACACACAGAAGCATTAAGAACAGAGTAAGACATAAGGTAATACTCATCTTAGTTACATCATATAAACAAGATTCCAGGGAATAACTAACATATCATAGTATAAAGTAAGACATGGTCCCTACCCAGTTGTGACAGCAGCTGATAGTGGGCGGGGTCAGTGGAAAGATCTGTGATGTCATCTTCAGCCGTCAACACAGAACACGGAGAGACGTCACTGCTCTGTCACGCACATAAACACAGCAGACAAACACACGCGTCCACATAAGAACAAAGACATCACTAATAAACATAGAACTGCTGGACATGGGTAAAACTGATGAAATGGTTGTTAGGTGTTCACTAGGGTATTCTGCTGAAGACTTCCAATGTTATTAGAACTTAAGAAGACACTTTCTGTCCTGTGAATGACACTAATGTGATGCTGGCGGGCCAAGCAGATGTTCCAGAATGTTCACAGGTCTCAGAGTTTTATCCTGCATGATAGCATAATGACTGAGAAACAGGGTTATTATCGTTAAGCTATTCAAAACACGTAAAGCTGAAATAAATATTAGATGAAAAACTGAGTAACTGAAAATGAATAACTGGAGATAAATAAAAATCAAGGTAACACTTTATTTTACAGTGTCCTTGTTACACGTTACATGCAGTTACTGTAGTAATAACTATAAATTATGCATAATTAAATGCAACAAACCATAAACCAAACCCCAATCCTAACCATAAGCCTATAGAATGCAGTTAATTATTATTACACAGTACTTAAATGCATAATTACACTGTAACAAGGACACCTTGAAATGAAGTGTAACCAAAACTAAAAATTATTCAGACAGCATATATAATTTTTTACTATTGGGTGCAGGACACTATAGTTAATTTATGTAAGTGAGGATAGCAAAATAAAGTAAACTGTAACATTTTACCCAAAAATTAACATTGGACTAGCAGTAAAATGGATAAAAATTTGCTAATGTGACCTTTGACACCACAGACTGAACAAAATGAAGCATTGCTTGGTAATTGGTTGAACTGAATTTGGTATTATCTAATTGTGTACTTAAATTTAACAGCTGACAGCTGATTGGTTGATTGTAATCCATTACATACCTTTCTATCAAAGTTATCTGACATTATCAAGATGAATTTGATCTGACATAGTTTAACTCTGAGTTCTTGTCATATTTTAGTACCATTTTCTAAACTATAGTGAATAAACTTTGATAATGTGAGAAAATGTTGAAGGTGTCTGAATAAATGTAGGTTTGACTATACATGTCTTGTTCGTTCATTTCCTGGGAATCAAAAAAACATGACCTTGGTGTTGCTTGTGCCTTGAGCTACAGTAGGAGTGTTTTGTAATTAGAAATGAAAAAAAAATTTAATCAATGATTAATTACATAATTCATAATGCTTTATGGGAGTTCATTCAATTCCTCATTTCCAAAAGTCTTTTCCAGATTTGTTATTATTCTGGTAGCTTCTATAAATATGTCAACATTTTATACTTATACTATAAGTTATACTCGCTAACTTCATAAGCTCATAACTTTTTTATTGAATCATTTTCTGAAATGTCTCTGGAGACCATGAATGGAAAAGTGACCCAGCAGGCTAGAGTAAAAGACCAAATATTTCTGTCACAGGAGGGGAAAGTCACAGACGCCTTCAGACAAAGACACGGGACAATAGCACAAGTGAGCTTTCATCCAGATCGACGGAACAGAAAAACTGCAGTGTGAAGCCCAACACAATGGATCCACTCAAAGTCTCAGAACACACTTGAGCACAACAGCATTCTGAACCTCTCTGGAGCTTGCGCTGAATAAGCAATGACATTTCAATTGGCATGACTACACTGATGTGTCCATCGATACAGGGACTTTCACACTGACAAATATTTGCAGTGACAAAGTGACTGGAAGTCATTCATTTTAAATCAGAGTTGATGATTTAAGGCGACGTGGGCAATGAGACAAAGTTAAGCTGTCAAAATTCAAATTCATAATGGATATTTAGGTACCAAACAGCACACAGTTTAGTAAATTCAATTTATGAAAATGGAATTAATATTATTATTAACACACATTGACATTAATGATGGTTGAAATGTCATATAGACATAACATAAAATATATAGTTTTTACTATATTTTTTACATAATTACATCCTTGGTGAGCATGAATATTATGTATATTTGTGTGTATATATATATATTGCATGTTTGTGTGTGTGTGAATATATATATAGAGCTGCACAAATCTGGATAAATTAAGAATCCAATTTTTTTTGTTTATATAAGATATATATTGGATTGGATTATAGATTGGATTGTTTGTCTTGTTTTGTCACAAAACCTGTGTGAATACCACATTTCTTAAAATAGCAAACTTTGTAAATTCCTCTTCCTGCCATTCCCAAATTTCAACTTTCTGTGGTTTGTGGCTCATTCAATTCAAATTCTCACCACATTGAGCCAATCCCTAGATTCAGCATTTGTACTCAGTCCTGCTAGCGACCAACAGTGTAATTTAATCACTGTCAGTGTGAATTCCCCTTGAATGGCTTGTCTAAAGAGGAAGAGTCAATGCCTGAAGCCTGAAGCCATGATCTATTATTAGACTCTACTGACCGAGCACTGATGGCTGATGTCTTCATACTGCTCCTCTATGCTGATGGACTGGACTTGTGAGTGGGAGGAGATACAGGTGCAGTCCTGAGGGGAAGAGGGGAGGAAAGATGAGACACACACCCCACAAATGAATATGGAGGTGAATATGAACATCCAAAGTATGAATATGCATGGCAGGATGGGCTGAAGGGCAAAGGGAGACACAGCAAAAGAAAGAGATGATTATGGAAATCAAACTTGCCATGTTTGATTAAGCTTTGGTTGCAGGAATGTTTCAATACAAAAAGTCAACATGAAACACATTTTACTTCCATAATGTGACGCAATGCTGGGTAAAAGAGGATCCAGTGTAAACGTGATTTGTGTTTGTTTTTACAAACTGAATGACAAGTCATGATTATAGAACCTGCACTGAATCCAGAACATTATGAGCGAGACATTAACAAACACATGATGATATTAATAATGGTTATATACATTTATATATATATATATATATATATATATATATATATAGATATATATATATATATATATATATATATATATATATATATATATATATATATATATATATATATATATATATAGATATAGATATAGATATATATATATATATATATATATATATATATATATATATATATATATATATATATATATATATATATATATATATATAGATATATATAGAGATTATTATGAATAATGGTGGAAGAACACTTGACAGAAAATTGCCAGAATGTTCTTCAAAATAGAAAGTGTTCCAAAATGTTATTTTATAAAATTAGTTAAAAACAATGCAATGAACATTTTTGTATTTGTATTGCTGCAAAATTAACATCTGTTTTATGGCTTTACAGAATTTATTACTGAGTAAAACAGGATCCATTGTAAGTGTATTACTGCAAACACAAAGTCATACATATAGACCTTATTCACAGCAGCGCTAGGGTCGGGAAATCAATTCCAAATTCTGGAATCAGATGCTTACGGTCAGGAATCGGACACTTGTTATAAAAATGTATAAGTATAAATACAGTATAAGAACATTTTCGATTCCGCTTATCGATTCCTGTGTGCGCAGTTTAATGTGGTTTTAAACTATTTCAGTTCAAGAAGACGCAAAAGAGATATCAAATCGGCTGTGCTGGCCACATCCAGAGTGCGTACACAGAAAGCCGCCTCTCATATAGTGCTCAAATACTAAACGGATTCCTCTCTCGTGCTTGAACAGATAAATACACACAACATCATTGAAGAAAAAAACCCCCATTAAAAACAGTCAGTTATGTCTTAAGTGAACGTAACAGGTTGAGAAAGAAAAGGAATGTGTAACAGTATATTGGATCTGTGCCTTCAGCATTACTGAATGTATACTTTAATAATGTTTAAAATGTATATTATTTAATCAAGTTTATTAATGAGTTGTTCTTTAGGCTGCTGATTTTTGGTATTCAGCTGCGACAGAATGTGTGTGTGTTTATGTACCATATTACAATCCGCCATCAAAATGATAAATTTTATTATTCCTGCTCCGGTGAGAAAAGGCTATAAATGATCCACCACCTGCAGCATCCTCACATGCGACCCAAAGACATGATTGAAATTCCCGCAGAAATCCACCACTTAAATCATAACACATTATTACAAGCTTACCGTAGTGAATCGAGCTAAGGTAAGGAGATAGTTTTGAACATTGGCTGGTTATTTACTTGTACTTTTGGATCATTTTAACCAAAAAAGTTGCAGCTTTAATGTACTTTTGGATTGTTTTGCTGATGTACCATATTGGAATCGATAAGGCTGTGTGTCCACCAAAGCGTTTTTAGCCAGCTGAAAACACTAGGCGCTCTGCTGAAAACGCCTTGCTGCGGACACTTGAGAGCGTTTTGGCAGGGCAGTGTTTTTCTTCAGTTGAGCTTGTTATGATACAGAATATCCACGTAAGTGTTACTAGAATCTCATTTCACAGATAGTTTGTTTCTGTATTGATTCAATATAAAATTGTTGATACAATGTAAAGTATTTGCTCTGGCTCTTGTTTTAAATTATTTTGTTCTGTTATTATTATGCTGCTTGTTTTCATCTGTTGACGTTGTGCAGTACAAGCAGAATATGGTGGTTGGTCAGTGTTGTATTTGTCCCGCCCCTCCTTCACTGTGATTGGATGGCTGGGTGAAAAGTGACAGTGTTGAGCGCTGTGTTTTACACAAAGTTGAAAATTCTTCAACTCTCAGCGACCAGTAAAAAACGTTGAATGCTCAGGGCATGAGTGTGAAATACTCGCTCAGCACCTCATTACACTCATAGCGTTCTAAAAACGCTGCGCTCCCATTGTAAATAACTGAATACGCCAGCCAGCCACGTGAAAAAACGCTTTGGTGGACACGCGGCCTAAGAATTGGAATCGAGAAGCAGAATCGGAATTGGAATCGAAATCGCAAAAAATGTAATGAAACCCAACCCTAAGCAGCGCCATCGTTGAATTTTGACTGAAATTAAAGTGAGGCTGTGAGGGATAGACATACATCTCTTCAGAGGGTTGTACTGTTATTTAAAGCTGCAGTCTGTAAGTTTTGCCTCTTTGTCGCCATCTCTGTTTGAAACCTGCAATTGCAGTTATTTGCGGGATTATCGTCTTTCTGTGGGTTGTGCATCGGCACAGCTCCTCAGCACAGATGAATAATGTTTTGAGGAGTATGTGTGGCTGTCAGTCATCGCACCGCTGTGGATACTGTACTTCAGAATCACATATTCTATGTCTTGGAAGTATCACCAAAATAAGAATTGTCACCGCAAAAATGTAATCTGAACAAGTAACATGTCTGCCCACTGTTGTTCTGATTAAAACTAATAAGCGTTTAGCTCATATCACATCAAACGGTGCAAATTATTATTATTGTTAAACTTTATTCTCAAATTGTTAATGTTAACAACGTCAGCATTGTGTGACTATGTCTATTTAGTGTGTATTAACATTACCTGTAGATTTTAACTCCTGCACAGTCTAATCTTCTGCTTTTGTTTTGACTATGGGTTAATCTCCAGTTGTCACTGATGATTGTCGTTTGGACCTTTCTGGATTACAATCCGCCATCAAAATTATACATTTTATTATTCCTGCTCCGGTGAGAAAAGGCTATAAATGATCCACCACCTGCAGCATCCTCACATGCGACCCAAAGACATGATTGAATTTCCCGTAGAAATCCACCACTTAAATCATAACACATTATTACAAGCTTACCGTAGTGAATCGAGCTAAGGTAAGGAGATAGTTTTGAACACTGGCTGGTTATTTACTTGTACTTTTGGATCATTTTAACCAAAAAAGTTGCAGCTTTAATGTACTTTTGGATTGTTTTGCTGATGAAAGATTGCAAAAAATATCTTTCCAAGAAGTTTCAATAGACAAAAAACTCCAGACAATATAAACTGTGGAAAATTATAAGTGATCTAGGAGCTTTATACAGCAGATGCCACTGAAAACATGGTAAATCTATCCCTCACAGCCTCGTTTTCATACCTGTCATGGCTGCTCTGAATAAGGTCTATTGAACCTTTATTGAATTTGGAACATTTCTTCATTAGTAAGACAACCTTCTTGGATTCAGGGGTGAGGTGGAGGATTTATGGATATTAATGAGGGTGTTTATTATTAAATATGCCGATATCTAGGGACTAGAGAAGAATCGGGCCATGGATTTTGTTCAGTGAACATCTTCAGTCCATAAAAACATCCCTTCTACTACTATACTGAATACCAAACCCACTCTAGAATGAAAAACCAAACATTTCTGATACCTAAAATCACAGAAAGCACAGAAATCCAGAATGCATTGAGCTTTGCACAAACAAGCTGGGTATAAAAAGATTTGACTCTCACCAGAAACGACATGAGGTGCTATTGGTTGAGCTGATGCTTCACTGGAGTTCATTTATCTGATTCTGGAGACAGTAAATAACAATTAGTCTGCAAAAAAATTTCAGTGGCTATTTCCAGTGTGCCACACTGCATTTTTCATTGCAAGAAAATTTGCCTGAAAAGCACAACGTTTTTCCGCTTACCTGGCTGTGCTCGGATTTCACTGCATAAAAGACACAGACTTCATCTCATCTCATGCTGCTCCATTAGAGTCCTAAAGACCAAACCATCAGTCGAGATGCTTTAAAGCACATATCAGATTTTTTAGAGCTTAAATAACATTGCATATGATCCAAATCCAAAGCTTTCATTTGAACTGCACACATCTTGCTTTTCTAAATGAAAGCTTATCGAGTTAATTATTTCTCAACAGTCTGATTTCAAATGCATCCTGTCTGAAATTCCTCAGCATCCATGCATGGACCGACACTGTGCCCACGAACAGAGCAGCCGGATTCAGTGTCTGGCTCCGCTTGAATGAGTCTATGAGTCTGACCTCCTCTCTGCTCGAGACATCATCATCATCTTCATCTTCAGTTATCTTAGCTGATAGGATGTCACATCTGTCTAGGTGCATCAGCTCTGATATCGCCACAGATGACATTGGGAACTACTGTCCATTTTGTGTCGTTATGTACCGGTAATTACTATTAGCAGCATCGAAATGAGTTCATATTTGCCACACTTTATTTAATAAGAAAAATTAATGAGATTATTTCAAATCTACAGATCAAGACAAGGCTTCTTGGTTAGATAGTAAATTAAATAAATGCATACTGATGCACAATGCAGAAAACCTATAGATATGCACAGCATGTCCAAATTAGATTAAATCTTAATTATTCATTATGTAATTATCAGAGCCACTGACAGCAAGTGCCCTTCCTAGTCCTTGACAGTGATTGCATGTAGGTTAACAGGGTAAATCTTCAAGAAAGAGCCACAGTGCACTAGAAGGTTTATAAAATAAACTCGACTTTAAGATTAAACCCACTTTGTTTAATATAAATTTAAATAATGTTGCATTAGTGCATTTGATGACTGTAGGCTACTAGAGAACTATGACATTAATCATTTACGATTAACATGTTTGGCACGTGCTACATTAACTATTGTTTTATCATAATATGCATAGCAATAATTTGCTGAGTTTGATGTAAAGCTCAAAGCCATATGTGATAAAAAAACAACTCACCATTGTTAGGTATGTGGATGGATGGATGGTGGTTCATCTGTAAATAGATTTTGCAATTTGCACCCTTGATTTTGATGGCGAGCGTCAGTTCTGGGACGTTATACAGTCACTTCGGTCACATCACAGTTTTATTCTATGAGAAATATCTCGCGGCGCCTCTTACATTTAATAAAACTTGCCAAAGCTTTTCTTCACAGTCCCAGCTGATCAAGCGTCACGCTCGACGTATCGGATATATTTACATAATAAAAGTCATTTCATGGTACATGAGCACCAGCGAGGACTGTATATAATAAAAGTCTCTTAGTAATTCCTTTTACGGTTTATTATATGCATAATAAAAGCACAACCTATCAAATTAATTCGCCTCTCTACCTTTTGAATATTCATTGTTTACGTTTTTTTTTAGTTTTTTTATTATTATAGGATGTGATCTAAAAACAATTGCTTACATTTATTTGCACGTTTAGAATCTCTGTTAAATAATTGTACAAATTGTTTCAAATAATGGGCCTGTAAATGTAAATAATGAAGGTTTTCATCCTTGCTCCACTGTGGAAGCTTGTTTCCGCCACAGAATAAAACATTTTTAAAAGATAACTGCGGCTTTTTATTTCACAATTGTGAATTTACATATTTTACTTCTGACTTTTCAGAATTGATAGATAAAAATGCACCATTGCGAGTTATAAGGTCAGAATGTTGAGATAAGTCGCAATTACCTTTTTATACATATTTTATTTATTTTTTTATTCTGTGGCTGAAACAAGCTTACTTACTCCTCGTTCTTCATTTGAATATTTTAAAAAATATATAAATATAGGATAAAATATAGGAATTATTTTACTTTTTTTCCTGACCCCTCTAATGTTTCCAATTTCTTTATTATCTTTCTATTTTATTATTATTACTATTACTATTATATTTGTTGATGTTGTTGTAGTTGTTATTATTATTATTATTTGTGTATTTTATTTGTTTATTTAAAATTCACTGATTATGAAAAAATATATATGAATAGTGATCGTAATTGTAACCCAATAAATAAATCAAACCCTTTGGGGACTTTTATCATAAAATAAATGTCGCGGAATGTATGACGTATTTGTGGATCACTGACGCCAGATTTTTGCCCTATACTCTTCCCCAAAAGCCCCTCCCTCCTCTCTCTGTTCGCTATTGTCTCAAACGCTCGAAGTGACAGGAGCCACATGCACAAATAACGCTCGGATAAACGGATTTTAAGTAAATTAAAGGTAAGAGAGAGAGATATTCTGCTCTTTCACAGCTCACGTACAGACATATGGGTTTGTGTAGGATGAGTGGATGAGTTTGACGGCTCACGGATGTGTTGCTGCTGCTGCTGAGGGAGGCTCGGTTGGCTGCTCATATGGCCATTGGGATGCAGATCAGTCCATCTAGTTCAACGCATATATATTCTGGGTATGTTTTTAAATAGTGTTCAATAGATTTGTAGGTGTTTTCTGTTACATGTCTGCCCGTTTTAAAGATCTGGATAATCTATGTGAGGCATCTGCAGGGATTATGAAATCTGTTGCATCATATCAAATGTTTTCTTTATCACTGCATCAAATGTCTATTGTAGGTTATGTGATGCGCAGTGATAGAGAAAACATTTTATATTATTGACCATCTCTGTACTGTGTTTGCTCTTATATTTTTGTTCAGTTTTTATACGTGATTTTGTTTAAATCACTTCCATCCTAATAATCAAATTAATTTTAAGAATTAATTAATTAAGATAATTAATAATCCATCGTCGTCAACTGATGATTTATGAATTTTAGTTTTAACTAAAAGGAGACAACAACAATTTTTATCCAAATTTTTGTAATATTTCTTTTTCTTCAACTGAAATAAGACTGTAAAAACAAAATATGGTGGTCAAACAGATGAGACCTGGTCAAATTTCTGTTGCATTTCTTGCAATTAAAGTATGGAATCATTAAAGGAATCAAAATAATGTGCATACACACACACACATACATAAATATTATAAAATATATTTCCAGGTGAGCCCTCTGGACCCTCTCATGTGGTTTTTGTTGTTGCCTTCTTTTAGTTTGTAACAGATTATTGGAGAATAGTGTAACTGTGTGTCAGAGGGAAGATTGATGAACAGATGCTAATGGAGGTTTATTGACGGTTCTCCTTGGCCTTAAGCTAACCGAGAGGCTGAGAATATAGGGGATGACGTGTAATAACTTATTTCAGGTGTCATTTAGATGGAGCTTGTTGGAGGTCATGCTGGTTTAATTTCAGCAGCAGCTGTCATGAGCTCTGCATTAACGTCTGGATCAGACTCAATGCTGAGGAACCGTTTGCATTCATGCAGAACCACACCTTCACAAATATACATTTACTTTTGGGATGCGTCTGCAAGTTGTGCTTGGTTGAGTATGTTAACCCTGTGACCATCTTGTTGATACAGAGGCTTTTTATATCGGTTTCCTGTAATGGGCTGGTCAGACATTGTGGGCATGAGGCTCGATATTAAAAGCTCTGCACTTCCCAAAAAAACAATAACTTGCTTCCTGAAGAGTCAAAAAAAGGAAGAACGTAAATATCGCTGTTGAGAATTATTTTGCATACAGGCCTTGCATAGCTTCTTATCTTCTGACAATAACGAGATAATAAATCAAGGTTTTCAGGGTCAGTAAATATTGGAGTTTTATGGGAAAATGAGAGGGATAGTACAATACTGAGGATTAAATGCTTAGGATCTTGTTGGATTAGTAGTAAATGAAAGCAGAGGAGATGGTCAGTACAGAATTGCAGTATAATTTTGAAAATGTCTAAACTCTGATGTGAAATATAGTAGCCTATAGTAGTTGTCATTACAAGGAATTGTTTAATTGTTCCCATTATTATACGTAAATTATGGCATAATATATCTCATGGTTATTATGCGTTACACAATTTACATTTCTAGTTTTGCTTTCACTTGCCATACGACAGGTCTGTTTTGATCTCTCTATGTACAAAAACACACATTGCACTCCCTCTTGAGTTTAACAAACATACATGCGCATTTTTACAAAACATTTTTTAAATAATGTTTTTATTTTAAATTTTGTCGAAGGATCCTGAAAAAAATTTTTTAGCTCGGTTTTCACAAAAACAGTAAGCAGCACAACTGTTTTCAACATTGATAATAATCATAAATGTTTCTTGAGCAGTAAATCATCATAGAATGATTTCTGAAGGATCATGTGACACTGAGTCTGTGCTGTGCTAACGCAGTCACAAAGGCGTTTCATTTTTTAAGTATTGCTGTTTAAAAACAAGTTATTGTTTGCGTAGTAAGCAGCGAAAGACGATTCATTTCGCTATATGTGTGTGCTGTCAGAGACGGTTTCTCAGTGCTGTGCACATGAAGCCGCTGAATACTAAGCGTGTTTATTTAACTGTTTAATTCAAGCCCAATTAGTGGGCAACAAGCACTCAGTTCAGTTCTCAAACTGAGTGCTTGTTGGCCACTAATTGGTCTTGAATTGAATGGTTACTTATGTTATGTGTAAAAGTGACCATGTCTTTGCAAGTAAACACATGTCATTTATGTCTTAAAGGAATAGTTCACCCAAAAATGAAAATTAGCCCATGATTTAACAAATAAAATCAGAGTAATTTTTAAAAAGTCCTGGCTAATCCAAGCTTTATAATTGCAGTGAATTGTTGCCTCGTTTATGAAGTCCATAAAAGTGCATCCATCCATCATAAAAGTGCATCTATACATCATATAACTGCTCTACACGGCTCCGGTGGTTAATAAAGGCCTTCTGAAGCAAAGAGGCACGTTTGTGTAAGAAAAATATCCATATTTAAAACTTCATAGACTAAAATTACTAGCTTCCGGCGGATTGCCATGTGCATTTTTCTTGGTGAAAGAGACTTCATAAACGAGGCAACAATTCACTGCCATTATAAAGCTTGGATTAGCCAGGACTTTTTTTAAAGTAACTATAATTTTATTCATCTGAAAGAAAAATATCATATACACCTAGGATGACTTGAGGGTGAGTAAATCATGGGATCATTTTTATTTTTGGGTGAACTATCCCTTTAAGATAACGTAAACAGGTAAGAAAGAAAGCACACAAGTATATTGGATCTGTGCAGCTGATTTTAAAGTGACAGCATCCAAATTTACCTGCTGTCATTATTAAAGGATAAGTTTACTTTAAAATTGCCCCATGATTTACTCACCCTCAAGCCATCCTAGGTGTATATGACGTTCTTCTTTCTGATGAACACAATCAGAGTTATATTAATAAATATCCTGATGTTTCCAAGCTTCCAAGAAGGGGTCCATTCAGTTTGAAGCTCAAAAAAGTGCATCCATACATCATAAATGTGCTCCACACGGCTCCGGGGGGTTAATAAAGGCCTTAAAAAGTAATTAATATATCTAATATATATCTAATCATGGGCTAATTTTTATTTTAAAGTGAACTAATCCTTTAATGCTAATCAAACAACAAAAAAGAGAATCTCTCACTGCTCTTGATTAATCACTTTTGTAACTTTAATAAGAATGCAAATTGAGTTTACAGAATGAAGACTATGCAGTGGTTTGCATTGAATTACTTTATAAATGCTTGTCTTCAGTTTTTTTTTTTTTTACTTAGGCTAGTATTCGTTTTTGTGACATTGAAAATGGTGTAAAGAATTATGAAATTTCAAAGGTATTTCAAATTTTGATACCATAACCTTATTTAAAGCAAACTATATTGTGCTGTATATCGTTTATCGTGAAATAAAATTCCTCATCTCGTGATATACTGTAAGATTTGTCATATCGCCTACACCTAGCTAATACTACCATGTAAGTTGTGCTGTATAAAGGCTCTGCTAAATGATTAAAAGTGAATGTAATATGCTTATCTTTATTTTTTTGTTTATAGTATATTTTTGTATGCAGAGTTTTAGCTCTCGTCTTTCACCCTTTATAGAACCAACCCTTGTTTCCCAAATGAATACCGTGCTCTGTAAACATCATCATGTACACTTCTATGGGATTTTCTTCTCTCCAGACCTCAAGACAGGAAGTTCATGTGTGCTCCTTTAAATCACGCTGGAGCCTTTCATTTTCTGAACAACAGGAAGTGCCCCTCACTCCCCCCTGTGGGACAGCTGCTACGTGGCCTGTCCTGAAGAAAACGGTCACGCTTTAGAGACAGTTACGCAAAAAATATTTTGGACACTAAAATCAGACTTGTGTCACCGCATTAGATAAGTTAATTAATCCAATCTGTACTTGAAACTATTGTATATGTTACACTATCATAATAATAAGTAGTAGTAGTAAAAGTATTAAGTATGCATTCAATTTTTATTAATAAATAGCAAAAATAATAATAATAGTAAATACATTAATAATAGCAATGTACAGTTTTATTAATCTATAAATAATACTAATAAAAAAACTGTTTTTATTTAAAGCATTATTATTGTTGCTGTTATTTATAATGCATATTATGTTTATTTTATTGAAATGATAATTTGGTTATTGGCTAACTTTGTTGTAATAAAACTAATTAAAAATTGGTTCTGGATAGCACATATTGTATACTTCCATATAAAAATGAAAAGTATCAGTCATAACAAATCTAGGTCATATAATCGTTAATAGTATCTGTTTTGTTGGAGACTGTATTAAACATTTTTGTAAGGGTTAACTGAAGCCTTTCAGATATCTCTCCAAATAACATGGTTGAAATGTTAGCTCATTGTCTCTCTCTCTCGGTCACATACATGCTTGTTGAAGCGGAGGGATAATCTGCAAAACAGCTGGAGGAGAAACTCTCAGCCAGATCTGAAATGTCAGCAGAGAGGGAATGACGAGTCATTCTAGATACATGTTTCTCTGCAGGCCTCTGGAAACACGCACATGTGCATATGATTATTAAATGTCATGGTATTTTATTTTCTGTCTTTCAGGTATAGGCTGGAGTCTGAGCCTCTCCATGGTGTCTTGATGCAAAACAGGATGTGACATCAGCAGTCTTCACGTCTTCTGCTCATGCGGTTTGGGCATGAGTACGAAGCCCCGCCCTCAATCACCCAGCTGACCAATCAGAATGTTCGAGGTGAAGCCCATGAGCGTTGAGAAGAAGGACACAGCTGCGGGAACAGGTGTGTGTTTGAGACGCTGAAAGAGAAAGCCACATCAGGCCTTCTCCTGCAGTGAGTTACTACAGTAAACTGCTCCACTGAACCACATAGTCACCCAACCGGAAATTTGTAACAGAGCAACTCTAGCGTAAATGTGACATTTGCAATGTTAAAGAACTTTAAAAAAAAGAAAAAGAAAAATATGAAAATTAACCTTAAAGGGCTCATGACATGATGAAATTTGGCTTGATCTTGTACCATTAAAACATCTACAGTATGTACCATTGGCCCTGCCCATTGCATTCAGACACTTAAAGTCAGCATCAAACAGAAGTTGTCTTTTATTCCTTATTATGACATACAGTACTGTGCAAAAGTCTTAGGCACATTGGTATTTTCACAGAATTTTTTTTAAAGTCAGTTATTTATATCTTTTACTGAAGTGTGTCAGTAGGAAATATCAGTTTACATTTCCAAACATTCATTTTTCAATTAATTGTAATAATCCAGTGAGATTTTTTTTTTTTGTCTTATAGCAGCCGGTATGATCTGATCTCACCATCATCGAGTCTGTCTGTGATTACATGAAGAAACAGAAAAAACTGAGACAGACAGAGTTTAGGCACTTGTCAGAATGCTTTAAAGTGAGAATGCTGTCAAAAATAATAACATTAATATCTTTTATTTATGAATTAACTTCTATTATCTAAATCAAATCCACCCTTTGCGTTTAAAATGGCTTTTGTCACCTGCATCTATTCCTACACCTGTGTATGTAGTTTTGCAGGAAGGTTTCTTCAAGTGTCTTGGAGACGTTGCCTCAGTTCTTCTGGATTTAGTCTATCTCAGTTTTTTTTGTTTCTTCAAGTAATCACAGACTGACTCGATAAAGATGAGATCAGATCTCCATGTGGAGCATAGAGACTATTGTCAGACTCTTTATGCATACAAAAATCTCACTGGATTATTACAATTAATGTTAAGATATTTCCTACTGACACACAGCAAAGATATAAATAACTGGCTTAAACCCACTTTTTGTGTGTAAAAATACTAGCGAGCCTAAGACTTTTGCACAGTACTGTATATCCGAGTGAAACAGCTTTTTGAAAAAGGAAAAATATAGGGTGGGACTTAATTTTGTCCATGAGGAATTGATTGAATGGTTGTGGTTTGCTACTGTAGAGATGTTGATGAATTTAATGGCACATGAATTAAAAGGAAAAAACAATGTGTACAGATAAATCATTTATAATAAATACTGCAATATTCCATAAAAAATAAGAAGTCAATTTGATTTCATGGTGACTTTAACCTGTCTACACAACATCATACAAGACTCAACCGTCGAGTCAAAAGCAATTAGAACCCATTATAATAATGACTTCCTGGTTTAACAAGATTGAGAGAAATAAAAATGATAGTTATTGAGGGAACAAATTAAAATAATAAATATAGCTTATTTTAAAGTTGTTTTGTCTCATTTTAAGCCATCTTGAGGCCCTCTTGAAAGGCCCACTGTCATGTAAACATGGATGGTCATTTGCTGATGCATCTCTGTGGCATCTAGGGATGGGTCAGGATGATTCATTCGTCATGGCTCAGTAAAACATGATGCAGACTAATTATACCATGCTTCCTTATCGCAGACTAATGGACTAGTCATTTAGTAAATCCATTGACTAATTAATTTAGAAAATGTGTTGTTTTGTACATTTCTTTATTACACCACAAAGTTGCTGAAGTTCCGAAGTTTCGAGTTCTGAAAGTTTTTATCTCAACAGATCAAGGAAATTATGATTTCTCATAATATGACCAAGTGTATCTTGCATTGAATAAACAGCAGATGGCGTGCATGGATTCATCATGTGCAACCTTGTCTCTTCTGACCTGTGAAATTCATTGAACCACTCACTGAAGCTCAGTTACCTCTGTTTGTCCTGTAGATGAGGGCAGTAAGGTGTGTGATGGGGGTGTCAGCAGGGACTCGCTGTATCTTTACGAGGGTCAGGACTGGGTCATCTCCCCCTCCTGCTCTCCAGAGGAACCCAGCGCCATCTCGCCCATGCTGGCCGAGGAAACTTTCCGCTACATGAGTAAGTCACTCTGAGTGTGTGTTTGTTGCCAAACACGTGTGCATGACTGTTTGGTTGCTGTTTCTGTCAGGATTACCATTGTTAGGGAAGCTAACCGCTGATGCTCTTCTGGCATTTCTGACTGAAACATTTTAGTTTAGAATTTTTGGTAAAACTTTACATTAAGGTTTCATTTAACTAACATGAACTAACCATGAGCATTACATTTGTTGATAAAA
Organism: Gobiocypris rarus; assembly: GCA_023029165.1. Classification (NCBI taxonomy): domain Eukaryota; kingdom Metazoa; phylum Chordata; class Actinopteri; order Cypriniformes; family Gobionidae; genus Gobiocypris; species Gobiocypris rarus. The sequence goes on along the minus strand of CM040921.1, from coordinate 5,760,414 downwards.
ATCCAGCAGTTCATTGTTTGTTCATGTTAGTTCACAGTGCCTTAACTAATGCTAACAAATACAACTTTAGATTTTAATAATGTATTAGTAAATGTTGAAATTAAAATGGACTGCATTTATATAGCGCTTTCAACAGACCCATGGCCATCCAAAGCGCTTTACATATTGCCTCACATTCACTCACTCATTCACACACCGACAGCGGTGTCAGCCATGCAAGGCGCCATCCAGCTCATCGGGAGCAGCTGGGGTTAGGTGTCTTGCTCACGGACACCTCGACACCTGGTCAGGTGGAACCAGTGGTCGAACCACCAGCCTTCCGGTTTGTAGACAACCCACATGAACCACTGAGCCACTGCCACCCAATTAACTTTAACAGAGAATAATAAATGCTGTTGTTAGTTCATGTAAACTAATGTTAACTAATGAAACCTTATTGTAAATGTTAAAGTTTTTTTTTAACTTCATTTGAATGGTACAAAACTGGGTAAAGGTTTTGGCACTTGTTCTGTGTACACAAAAATAATTCATGGACATGATTTGAAAAGGTCAGATGGTCCTGAAAAAAATTGTCACACATGTACTTCTCATAGACATCAATACACATCGATCCCATAGACTTCAACATAGAGAATTGAAGTAAATTTGAAACACTTATTCCTTATGGCTGAGCGTACTGCGCAGACTCAGACTGAGCTTGACGACGTAGATGTGACGTGAGCAACCTGTCTGACAGGTGTAAGTCCTCTAGTAGTTGTGCAGATTGAAATCTGAATCACGTTGTTGAAATATCTTGTCCCGTTGTTTTTGGCTCTCAATGGGCTTCTCTCCATGCTTCTCCCTTGCCTTTATCGGAATTTATGCCTCCACGTCCCCCCGATTGCCTCATAGACAGTAAAAGATTGCCTGCGAGCTTCTCCTCCTGCCTATACGGTAATTTCTCTACTGCGCGACAGAGTCTCGTTGGTTATGATGCTATCGTTAGCCTATTTTTTACAAAAACGGCTTCTACACGGCGATAGTGTAAGATACAAGGTAATGGAGCCTATTATACATTGTCGTGTTTCTTTAGAAATAAACAATGGACAAATGGAGTCTTTAAATGCCTCAGATGTTAAGTTATTCACTGTCAAAGTGATGCCAAAATGAATGGGAGTCAATGGGATGCTAACAGCAGGTGATAGCTTGGTTAGCAATGGCCACCCCTATGGAAGGTACGCTTTCCGGGGGCTGGATTACCCCCTTGGGTCAAATATGAGCGCATTGGAAAATGAATGGAAGACGATTTTCATCTAGTGGAAACGTTTGGTACTGCGCCCAAACAAAATCTTATATCAAACTCAAATCTGGAACACAACTTTAGATTTATGGCTTTGATTTACTCGCAGTTTTAGAGTAAAGCATGTTGTAAAATATATATTTCATATAAAAACATTTTTCAGAACAATAAACTTAAACTTCGATAACTTTTAAGTTCACTAAAAAGATTCCAAACTTAAGTCTGTGCTCCAAAGCATTCAAGATTTAGTTTTAAGTTGGACATTTAATTTTGGTCTATGCTCAAAAAGGTAATAAGTGGATTCTAATTACAGCATAAATATAATTTAGTACCATAAATCCCCTAAAAATACAAAATATGAAATAAAAAACATTATCAAACTAAAATATAGGACATTTAATTTCAATCAATATTAAAATTTTTGACCACCATGCGAGGAGCACCAGACTGTTAAAACTATAGCTTTGCGAAATACAAGCTACTCATATTTTAAAGCAGTTGGTGAACTACAGTCAGGCTGCTCTTTTGAAATGAAGTTAGCTGTATTGCAAGTTATATAATATCTATATCTATGATAATGATAATGATAATCAAGTTGGCAGGTTTCCCCTGGTCATGGAAAACCTAGAAATCTGAAGGAATTGTGAAAATTTTAATCAGAAAGGTCATGGACATTTTAAGATAAATACAAAACAAAAAATTATATTTATTTAAACCTTTAAATGAGAAGAGACTTACTTTTTATATTTGCTCTTATTAATCACATAATTCCTATCTTTTAATAATCCTTTTATTTTTCATGTTTTTATTTGTTTATTGTACAGTTTATCCATCTTAAAAGCTACTTACTACTTGTCAGCTACTTAGAAGAATTAAACCTCTTAAAAAGGTGCATTTACATGAGTTGCCAGAGCAAACATGAGTTGCAAAGTCAATCAAACCTTCCAATGTTACATATCAGGGGGAATTTTAGGACACCGTGTTTGTTTTGAACCTCAGTTTGCTCTGCTATAAATCTGTGTGACAACAAATTGTATGCTGATACTTTTATATTTTATGAGTATAATTATTTTATAGTTATTTTGTATTGGGACACTGGGGGAAAGCAGCTTGTTTCTGGGAAATCTACATTATTTTGAAAACAGTTGAGCCACTGAAACATAAGTTAGTAGCATTGCTATGACTGCCCTACACGGGTGCGCAAATGCTTGAGGGAGTGTGGGTGTGGGTGTGTGTGTGCCCGTCCCTGGCAAGGGCACAGGAATTCAGTGGTCTGGTCTCTTAAGTGCAGCTGACAGCAGAGCCGGCCGGGCGTCATGGGGCGGGAGAGAGAGAGAGAGAGAGAGAGAGCGGCAGATGGATGGATGAATGAATAGAGAGAGGAGAGAGGAGCAGTCATGCCGGTGCTAAACATACAAAATGAGGAGCTTTATGATCAGTGTGCCGCAGAAGGTGAGACTATATCGAGATTCGTACATACACTCATGATAAAGAAGTGTGTGTGAGTGTGGTGTTTTATTTTGAAGTATTTGTGCTGCTGACCGACACAACAGGACTTCTGACAATTCAAGGTCATCTATAATGGACAGGGCATGTGGGGTGAACTCACGCGCGTGTGTGTTTCTGCACGCGTATGAATGCGGTATGTGTTGTGTCCATCTGTTTGTGTAGTTGCATGCAGGCATTGTTAAATGCCTCCTTTGACTTCATTGTGCCAGTTTTGTTGAGGGCGTGTGCTGGCTCAGTTCTGCAGTCGGTACAGGAAGTGAGAGCTCTCATATCTCTGCGTCTCCGAGATCAGCCACTTGTGCTGATGTCATCTGTGAGAGCTCATGTTGTGCTGATGTCATCTTTAAGATGACCAACATGACATGTGACGTGCTTGGTGTGTTTCCTGCAGGATTATCACTGGCCCATACTACATACTAAATTAACTTTGTTTCAAAACCTACTGAGCTGCCTACAGACATGGGAGTTGCCCAGGAACCTCATATAGCCAACAATGAAACTGCATGGAAGACTCAACTTGCAATTGATTTAAATGGAGTTTAATGTTTGCAACTCTTACCCACGGTTTCACAGACGAGGCTTAAGATAAACCCAGACTGCATGTTTGAGCTGTTTTAACTGAAAGCAATCTTAAAACATGTCAGTGCAATTGTTTTGTCTGAAGATGGACACCAGTAATGTTTTTTAGTTTTTTCTAGGACACGTTTATAAAAGCTTCTTAAATGACCTAATTTAACCAAAGCCTAATCCTGGCTTAATCTAAGCCGTCTGTGATAATGTTGACATTTTTTACACATAACTAACACACAAACCTTCATTGTGTTTAAAATGCATGTTGTTTGGAGAACAATACTGGGCAGGATGTGGAATAACAATTTTGTATTTAAAAAAAGTTAAACAAAATGTTCTTCTTTTTTTTTAATATTTTAAATTTTTTAAATCATCCGAATAATCAAATAAAGTAAGTCAAGTCAATTGTTTCAAAGCAGCTTTAAATAAAATCATGTTGTTAATGTTTATAATATTTTAATATCTACATTTAGTTGTAATTGGCAGATTAGAACTGAGCAAACTTCTACATTTATGTAAGAATATTAAAAATGTTTTTAGATAGAGATTTCCTTTATAGCAACACTTCACATGAGTATATGCGAGTAAAGTTGTATATATATAAAAAAACATTATATATACAGTAGACTTAATAATATTTAGTATAAGACTTAAATGCAATAATATACTTTACATATTGCAAAGATAAAAATAATCACGGAGCCAATATTTAATAAATCAATTAATCTGTTGATTATTTCTTTCATTATCAAAACAGTTTACATGGTTGTAATAGTCTATTTTTATTTATGCTTTTCTTATGCATTAAAAAATGCATATTTCATTGTTGTTTTTTTTCACTGAACTTTACACAGTGCTTGTCATTTCGATGAAGGATGTGTGTGATTCCAAATAAACATCAATTTCATGTCGAGAGCACTCCTGTGACAACTGAAATGTTCTGCCTAATGTAGGAAACTCACTGAGTTTTGAAACAGAGCGAGTGATTTTTAAATCTCTGTGACTGTATCTTTACCTACACAAACATCAGAAATATGTCTAATTGCCATTACGTCGCAGCCGCACCAGGCCAGCTGTCTCAGACCAGACAATAGGGCAGAGCTGACGATCGCCTAACTCTAACCTCACAACAACTATAAACTCCACCCTAGCAAATTGCTAACCCCACCCCACCACTAACACTACCCTTAATGAGGCTATAATCTCCACTCTAACGTCCAGTCTGAGACAGCTGTCCTGAAACAGCCGTGACGTGTGGCTTTGCAATAGGACTCTATTGAAACATCAAATCAGTGTGTACGTGCTAGAGCTCTAATGAGCGAGTGTATGGGGGTATGTAGGGTAGCTCTGGAAAAAAGGGGCACACAGCCAGAGACCTGATGAGACTTTTTGCCCTAGTTTCTTCCAGTTGGATGATGATGTGATACTAAGAATAACCTGAGAGGGGGCAGATGGAGGCTATTTCAGGTTTATAAATGGAGGGCTGAACATGAGAGTGCATGAACAACAGCACAATGTCATATTTATAGAGGGAGAGACATAATTGAAGATTCCAGAGCATTTACTAGGGTCTTGATGAACATTGAACATTTATTTCATAACCATCATAGTGTTTGTGTAGTAAGATGATTGCAAAACCATAGATAGCTCCTCATTACCATGGTTTAATTAATGTAAGACTATATAAACATTATTGCTGCTATTGGAGTTGAATATTTATTTTTTAAAAATAACGATTCCTCACTCACTTCATAGACGATTTTGAATGAATGAACTAGCAATTTATAGGAGATCAGTTGGTTTAGTATGTGCATATCATTAAATCTTATCTAATTAAAGTCAAACCAGATTACCTTTTATATCTGTTATAAGCATTCTTATTTTAGTATTATTTATATACTATTGTTATATTTATTAATTTTGAATAGTTACATATTACAGTTTTAATTTTAGAGTGTTTTAATTGTATGTGGTTTTGTCATTTTATTTAGGTTTTTTTATATTTCTGTTTAGCTTTACTTTTATTTCAATTGCTTAATAATTTTAGCACACAAAAATAACTGGGATTTTCTTCTAATATTTAATTTATTTTATTGCAGATACCGAAAGTTCTTTTTAATATAGTTTTAATTTTTTTTTTTTTTAGTTCACAATAACATCACAGGTAACAGGATGACGGCTCAGACATCTGTGTTGCAGTGTTATTGTGCTGCGCTCTGTCGATTGCCTGTGCAGAAATCCCAGAGCTCTCAATTTATCTCAGATATGTGGCAAACTGTTGTGCACGGTCCGCTGTGATAGTGGAAGTGAACTGATCATCTGATGTTTTACCGGAGATCAAAGGTCTCCTGTGTCTGCGATTTACTAATGTGTCACTTATTGCTGGGGTCTCAAAAGTTAGTTTATATATAGATGTCTGAACTAGAGCGAGCGGATCAGAGCATTTGCGAGTCATGAGTGTTTATGAGGATTGTGCTTTCTGTGGTAATGGTGTGTGTGTGTTTGGGAAAGAGGTATTTGTTGATGTCAGTGACATAGAGCTGTGATTGTCAGGATGCTTCAGTTGAGTGAAGAGCTCCCAGCTCACCATCTCACCCCGGGTAAGTGCGCGTGTGTGCGTGCGCATGTGTGTGTAAACCTAATTTGAATTCATTTATTTTAATTCAGGATTGCTTACAGGACAGTGACTGCTGTCAGGTGCTGTCATTATCCCCACCCCCACCCCAGCATATAATACTTCTCTCTCTCTTCTCTCTCTCTCGTTCCCTCTCTCATTCCTTCTGCAGCATTTCTAGCTGTTGGTTCCTCTTATCCTCATAATGGCTCCAACAGCCTCTCTAAAGGTAACACACGGCCTGCTGGATGCTTTATCTGTCTATATTCCACTCATCTGTCATCTATTCTTACAGAATGCCTGTCCTTCCTAGTTTCTGCTTCTATTTTTGAGCTAGTATTTGACCTCGGAAAACCAGCATGTGTAGTCTGGTGTGTTATCTGTACTGTAGTGTCAGTGTCCTCTGAAACTTGCATTAAAGGGGTCATTTCGTGGAAAATAGTATATCAAACTCTTATTTAATAATATAAACATCTGTTATTTACAACTCAAAACTCCCTCTCCATTCCACCTGGAACATTTATTGAAACTAAGCTGAACTATGAGCACATTAACATAAACACACCTATTTGGTATTCATAACTTGGTATTGTTACTCATTTAATATGCGAAGAGGTTAGCCAATAATAGATCTGTAACAGATCTTATTTACATGAAGTCTTAAAGGTACAGTAGTCAAATAATGGCGCAGCAAGCAATTTATCTATTAAAAAAATGCAATTTTGAGCAAACAGTTTAAGATTCCAGATGATCTGTTTGGGACAACCAGGATTCCTTGCTTGCTTATTTGTTGTATCGCTGGTTAGGTTCTAGCACAAATGGGAAATTAAAATTAAACCCTCTTAAATAACATTTGGTGCAACCTTGATAAGAATTATTAGTTGGCCTTAAGGAAAAGTAAAACGGCTAGAAAATATGACCCCTTTAAAGTTCTAGTGTTTATAGGCAGTAAAGAGCAGTACATCTGTAGTGTAGAGTTAACTCTCTTTAGATGTTGATCCATGTACACTACTGTTCAAAAGTTTGAGAATTGATAGGATTTGGCGTTTTCTCTTCTGCTCACCAAGGCTGCATTTATTTGATCAAAAAATACAGTAAAAAGAGTAATATTGTGAAGTATTTTTTTGAATATAAAATAACTGTTTCATATTTTATTCCTGTGTTCAAAGCTGAATTTTCAGCATCAATACTTCGGTCTTCAGTGTCACATTATCCTTTAGAAATCATTGTAATATCTCTAATTTTCTGCTCAAGAAACATTTATCATTATTATTAATATTGAAAACAGTTGTGCTGCTTCATATTTTTGTAGAAACGGTGATACATTTTATCAGGATGAATAGAAATCTTTGAATAGAAAGTGAAATAGAGATATTTTAGAATATTATAAATGTCTTTTACTGTCTCTTTTGATCAATTTAATGCATCCTTCCCGAATAAAAAAAGTAATTTCTCACTCAAAAAAGTGCGTAGTGCATGCAGTTAATAGTGAACCTGAATACATGTGTTTTCGAATAGACTTTGGGGATGTGCATGATGTCACTGCAGTGTGTGTGTGTGTGTGTGTGTGTGTGTGTGTGTGTGTAGTGCATGTGTAGAGCTTGCCATATGGTGTGTGGGTGTTTCTACACCTTCCTATTTTGGTTTGCCTTGCAGAGAGAAAAAAACCAATTTACTTTCTATTTATAGAAAAATATATATATATATATTGGATTTCTTTTAATCCATTAATTTTTATTTTGTTTGTCTGAATCTTTGCCTGTCTCTCTCTCACTGTAGTCCTCAGCGCTGAGCGGGTGGAGCAGATGACCAAGACCTACAATGACATTGACGTGGTCACACACCTCCTGGGTGAAGTGAGTGATGTGATCGGTCAGCAAATCGTGATAGTGCTTTGTCTAGTTTGTTTTTTAATCGTGACAGTTGATTGGCTGTTTGCGTTACGATTTCGTCCCACAGAGGGATCGCGATCTGGAATTGGCCGCACGGATTGGTCAGTCTCTCCTGCAGAGGAACCACGTGTTGCAGGAGCGAAACGAATCTCTGGAGGAGCAGCTAGCACAGGCTGTAGACCAGGTACAACACGCTTTGACATGTACAAGTAGGATTTCCACGATGCGGAAAATGTGGACGGAATCAGAATCCAGTCATAAAAATGGAATTTAATGTATAACGCAGAATGTCATTTGGATGAATGATTCTAAAGTAGGGTAATCGCGATATGGACTGCTAAAAGACTGCTATTAAAATATGAAGTCTGTATTTTCTGTGTTAAATTGTTAATGTTTTATGCATATATTTGATTAACATGTTGTTGACAATACATTTTTATTAAATCATAAATCCAGAAAAAATTTAAGACAGCACAAATTTTCAGACAAAATAAAAGATTTCATAGGGCCCTATTATTGGGGGGAAAAAATCATTTGCTTAGATGTGATTTTCAATCATTAAAATGGAAAAGGAAAAGTGCCTTATATAGGCTACAGTTTCAAAGCAGCTTTAAAAGCTTAAACTCTCTCTTTCAGGTTCATCAGCTTCAGCATGAGTTGGCGAAGAAGGATGAACTCCTCCGGATGGTCGCGAGCGCCAGCGAGGAGAGCGAGACTGACTCCAGCTGCTCAACGCCGCTACGTCACCCCGCGCCCACAGGGGCCGCTCTTGCCCTCAGCCAGCTGGAGGTCCTACAGTCCAAACTCCAGGATCTGGAGGAGGAGAACCTCTCGCTGAGATCAGAGGTGTGTCACGGGCACTGCCTGATATTTCAGGAGCAGAAGGGTTTTACGAAAGCGTGACCTTTGATGTTTTACAGGCCTGTCACCTGAAGAAAGAGACCATCACTTATGAGGAGAAAGAGCAGCAGTTGGTGAACGACTGCGTTAAAGAGCTACGTGAGTATTTTCAAGCTCCAAATCAAGTTAAACCAGTCTGTAAACTGTCTACATGGCATCTGCCTTCTAAAGCAGCATCATAAACCAAATTAAACCTCATTAATGGGCTCTAAATTTGCCATTTAGATGACATTTCTTGTGATGCGTTCTGGGATCCCCAGAAAAATGAATGCGACAGCTGTTGATTTTAGCCAATGTGCAGTTTTGCAGCCTGCAGTTTAAAACCGCCTCTGCACTCAAAGAACGCCTAGCTCTCTGTGGATAAGACTGAATATTTAGTCATTTATGTCAGTTTTTAAACATATACTGTATGTCATTAAAGCAACAACAGAACTTTTAGGATCTGAAATCAGATCGGATTAATTTGGATTGACAAAAATGAGTGCATGGAAACACTGTTGAATGTGATGTTGGTTTATTTTGAGTTGTTTATTCAGTGTGTTTGTTTAACAGGTGAGTCAAACAGTCAGATGGTGTCAATGACAGATGAGCTATCCCAGAAGAACGAGGACTTAATGAGACATCAGGAGGAGATCGCCCAACTCCTCACACAGATCGTAGAGCTCCAGCACAGAGTCAAAGAGGTCAGGATACATGCCATATCACGTTTCCCTATACTAGTCTACATTTGCACTATTGTTCAAAAGTGTCCTTGTTACACATTACATTTAGTTACTATAGTAATAACTAGAAATTATGCATAATTACATGCAACTAACCCTCAACCAAACCCTAATGTAGTTAATTATTATTACTCAGTATTTAAATGTATAATTACATTGTAACACGGACACCTTAAAATAAAGTGTAACCAAAAAATCTTACTGACCCCAAACTTTTGATCGATAGTGTATGTTGATGTATAATTGTGTATGTCTTTGTTTTCTCAGTTAGCGCTAGAGAAAGAAGAGCTAAGAATTCACCTTCAAGCCTCAAAGGAAGCACAACGGCAACTCACGGATGAGGTAAAGCTACACACACATACTGATGTAATGAACCATAAACTCAAACAGCTCTGCATCTGCAAATCTGGATTAAGACTGATCACTCTGCTTTAAAAGCCCTGTTTTACTTAAATGCAAGATTAAGGGCCTTGTTTGGATTAATCCGCTTGATTTAAATTCTTAAAACGTTTAAAAAATCAGTTTTAAAGTTTTACAGCAAAGCAGCTTAGTCACTGCAAAGGCAATAAACTCATTCATGCATGTGATGTGTCAGTCTTATCATTGCACTTATGAAATGTGACCATAGAGGCTGGAGTGTTAGAATTGCGTCACATGACAGTGTTAGTTAATAAACAATGCTGTGATAATTTCACTGGAACTATCATGGAAATGAGCAAAGACCAATCATGAAAATGATGATCCGGTGACTTAACCAATCAGAAAAAAGGAGAAAAATATATATTTCTTTTGTTTTATGGTATTTTGGGTGGAACCTTTAGGTCTGATCGGTAAAGGTGTGGACGGTATACAGTCAAGACTGGCTAAAACATTGGTGACATTCATTCTTATGTAAACCAACAATAAGCATGTAAGCACAATGGGCAATGTCGAGGTCCTCAGAAATGATCAAAGTCATGTCCACGTATCGTATAATATAGTAATTTTCATGACAGGCCTACTCTTATGAGGCATACCAGCTGCCTTTCGGAATATAAACGTGTGTGTGTGTGTGTGTTAGCTTAAGGAGCTGTCAGACAGAAATGCAGAGTGTATGGGAATGTTACATGAGTCCCAGGAGGAGATTAAGGAGCTGCGCAGTAAGAACACGTCATCTGCAGGCCTGCGCAGACACCTGTCTTATGGACTCTATCCCATGGTGAGACACACACACATCTCTTGCTCCACACCTCCATTTCTCACATCTGTTATTATAAGACATTTAATCAGTAACCTGATTTGGTTTTGTTTTATTTCATTGTATTATTATTCTATTAAATCATTATATTATATATCAATTATAAGAAATGTTTTTATTTCTCATTTCATTTTATTAATTTTTTTATTATTTTGTTTAATTTCATTTAGTTTTTGTTTTGTCATTTTCATTTTTAGTTTTTTTTTATATCTAATTTCTTTTTGGTTTTGCTTTTATATTTTCATTTTGTTTAGTTTTTGTTTTATTTCTCGTTTCATTTTTGTTTTTGATTTGCTTTTTGCCTTTTATTTTATTTTTGTTCGTTTTATTTAATTTCATTTATTTTGTATTATTTAAAAATATATATTTATTTATTTATTTTGTTAGTCTCCGTCTCTCTGAGTTAATAGGTATATAATCCTTGCTGTTTTTTTTGTCCGCCAGGATTCTTTGGCAGCTGAGATTGAAGGTACTATGAGGAAAGAGTTGAGTGTAGAAGAAGAAATCACCTTTCAGGACCAGAGGTGACGCTCACTATTTTCCCTTACACACACTGTCCGTTGCATAGCCATTTGGTCATTCAGCAGTACTGACCTTTGACCCCGTCTGCTCTGTCTTTGAAGGTCGACACATAAGCGTGTGTTCCAGACGGTGCGGTCTGTGAATCGGGCCGTGATGAGAGCGGCTGCCGCAGTGCCTCCGATCCCTGGCTCCGCCCGCAGCGGTGTGGTCATGACACCAGTGCCCTATCTATCACACACACCCAACACAGAAGAAGGAGCTGAAGATGTGGACATTACCAAGTAAGTGTGACTGGAGAATGTATTTATACCCACAATTCTTTAGTGTGTTTCTGACACACGTCTGTGTGCGCTGCAGAGAGAACTCCCGTCTGGGCCAACCCGGCTCTCCCGGAGGAAGCGACCTTACATCAGCCCTAAATCGTCTCTCCCTGCGGAGGCAGAACTTCATGTGTGAGCGACAGTTCTTCAAGGCAGAGAGAGACCGGAAGCTGCAGGAGTTGGTGGCTGCGGAGTCGGAAGGGGGCGGGAGCGGCTGCAGTTCACCAATGGGAAGCAACGTCTCTTCTTTCACCAACCTATCAGAATTCTCCTTTTCCTCCAGCTGTTTCAAGACATTTCTCCCTGAAAAACTGCAGATTGTTAAACCAATGGAAGGTGAGGATAGAATAGTGTGCCCAAAAAACAGCCAAGTTTTTCGGAAATCGCCATGCACTTATTGTGAATAAGGGATTAAACAATCAGTTAAGCTAGTCAGTGTATGGATTGTGAGCATTTGGATACATTTCTCCTTTTATGATTCAATTATGTTTCTCTGGTCATGGTAGTTTCACAAGGATTTTTCTTTACAGTAAGGTTTAATTCATTAAGTAAGATCATGTAAATCCAGTGGTTGTTATTGCAGAATAAACCCAGACAGGGTGATCAGGGTCTTGCTTCAGGCTGAAGGAGTTTATTCTGCAATGACAACCAGTTGGATTGACATTATCCCGCTTATTACAAGGCTACATAATAATTAGACACAAAATATTGACTTAAATTGAAATATTTATAAACACAAAGCTTCTGCAAAGAAAGCAGTTTTGTAATTGTAATTGTATAATTGTACACAAAACATTGATTTAAGTTTTAAGATTTTATTAGCTCACCAAATTAGCTCAGCAAAACTTTCATAAAGAAAAAAACGTTCCTAGCAAGCATATAGCGCTGACTTTAGAGACAAGGATGAGCGTGTTTTTATTAGTTGTTATCGGGGAATAACATACCGCTGTAGAAATCATGTAGAAATAAACATTTAACGTAAAAATGAATAAATTCTTGATCATTGTTTATTCATAATGCTTACTGTTAACGAATTGCACATCAATATATAGTGTTCTTGTTTTTCTTGAATGTTTGTTTCTGTTGTCTACAGGTTCTCTGACTCTTCATCATTGGCAGCAGCTGGCTAAACCCCACCTGGCCACTATTCTAGACCCCCATCCAGGTGTAGTTACCAAAGGCTTCCGCCCTCTCCCTCAGGACAACGTTTATCACCTGAATGACCTTGAAGAAGATGAAGACCAGGCGAGACTATCATGGGAACATAAGAGAAAAGAGGAGCCGCCACAGGCCACAAATACAAAAGAGGAGGATGAGGAAGAGGAGGAAGGAATCACATTTCACGTGCGGTCATCGTCCACTCCGGAAGAGAAGACAGAGAGGAGGCGTGTCCAAAGCCCAGCTAATATCCCACCCCTTCCTGCATCCCTCAGGAATTCCCCTGTGCCCATAGCAATGGCTGTCTCCATAGCAACAGCAGTTAACCTGACAGCCGCTCCTGCAGTTAGCTCTGGAATCTCAGGATCAGCAGTTCCCCAGTTTGACCTGAATGTCAGCTCTAAAGCGTCCTCTACAGGTAAAAGGCTGTCACTGCAACCACCATTTGTTCAGTTCCTGAATAATAATGCATGTTTGTTGATCACTTTTTGTTTGTTTAGCTATAAATCCTGGGAAATATCAAAGCTCCACTTTTTCCACGTACACCTTCACTACTTGCCGGATCCTGCATCCTAGTGACAGCACACAGGTCACACCCAGGTAAAACAACTACCAGCCCTAATAAACAAAGTAGTTCAAGGCTGGCACAACAAGTGTTATTATTTGTTCTGTTCTTTTGCTGCCATAAGTAAAAATGTGCAGTTTATGGAAGTCAGGAGCTGACTGAGTCTGTGTTCTAAATCAACCACTATACCCTCATTCACTATTCCCTACATTACTCCACTAATATAGTCCACTTGAAGGAGTGAATGACAACGAGTGAGTGAATTCAGACACCGAGTGCTCCAGAAGGTCTGCTGCTTTTGCATAATTTGTGCTTGCTGTTTAATAATCATTTGAAATGTCGAAAACTGACAGCTGCAGAATTTATATCTGTATGATATTACATTACCACATTGAACCAGCAGTTTGGAAAATGAATGGATGAATGATTTAGCTGCGGTTGTCCTCCGGTCAGACGCGGATACTCATTTGCCACAACGGTGCATTATGGGTATTCTCTAGCCATTGAGCGTACATCAGTTGTACACTCGTTATTGCGGTGCGTTATGGGATTGAAAGAGTGCAGAGTCGATATGGTCACTATGGTTTCGGACACCATTACGAATGGCTGTCCCCTCAAACAATGCCCTATTTAAGGGTATAGGGGGCAATTTCAGGCATTTTAGTGAGCAAGCAGTGTTATAAGTCTGATTCAGATTGCTAACTCTTATTTTGTTGTTGTTGTTTGTTTCTGTTCATCAGCTCTGCCTGTAGTCCTTCTGTCAGCGTCAACACCCCGAGTTCTCTCCGGACCGGTCCCAGTACTCCAGTCACACCCTGCAGGTTGAGTCTGGGTGATTCTTTCCCGATCCGCCGCCCTGCAGCGCCCCCTGGTGGTCTCGCCAAGCTCCTGCTGGAGAAAGGCATCTCTGCTCAGGGTCCCGCCGCTGTGGCGGCACCTAAAAAGCCTCTTTCTCTACTTCATCTTCCCAGCACTCCTCCAAACTCCCCCTCCCACTCCCCATGCCCCTCCCCAGTGCCCTTCGACTCCCGATCCACCTCTTCAGACAATTTCCTGGCATCCCGTCCCGCTGAGCTCTTCCTGCAAGACGTTTACGGGCTGAAACTCGGTCGTGCTTCCCGGCCGGATCTCCTCAGCCCTGGACAATCCCCTCAAGGGCAGTCAACCAAACCGGACTGCCATGGCGTCAAGCTCGTGGAGCATCTTCGCAAGCTAGGCTTGGATAAAAAAGTGCTCCACGGGTTGGATGCCGATGGTGCCCATCCACAGGAATCTGCCACCTTCTTAGCAACAGGCGGCAGCTTATTGGACGGGCTTAGGCGAAATCAAAGTCTACCTGTTATGGTTGGCCGCCGTAGCGCATCCGTCTCCAGTCCATCCTTTCCTGTCCCGCCCCCTCACCCTACTTCCTTGGCCCTTCCCACTCCACCATGGGGAAACCTAAATCGAACCGCGCCACACACGTAGACATGCCTCCCTTTCTCAGGCCCCACCTCCTCTGCATAATTCATAAGGATGTGGCAGTGGTCACATACCAACAGGATGCCATCAACCGTCCGTTCCCCTTCCTGCCACCCGTAAACAGACCAAAAGAAGCTAAAAGACATGTAACGGTTGTTTTTAAAGCACAAAAATGAAGGGAAAGTGTAAAATGAAGATTTTAAAGGCCTTATCATAGCACTCGAGAGGAAATACAGATTTCTAATACTATATATTTTTTCCTTTTATTGTTCATCTTCGCCCCGTTATCCTTATTTGCTCTCATTAACATTTCATTGCACTTCTTTTCTGTCCAGTAACTCGTGAGGCTGTGGAGTTGTGAGGTGGCAGAAAGAGCAGGAAGGAATATGTACGTGTAGAAGGATGTTGGATGTTGGATGGATGGAAGGAAGTGTAAAAGAATGCTATAAAGTACTGGAAATATGAAGGTTTCTGTAAGTTAATTTAGAATTTTCTGTCACTTTGATTCATCTTAGTGAATCATATAAAAGAGATTGAGGTGATGAACACAAACAAGAATGGAATATGGAAGTGAAATGAATGGTTGCGTCTCCACAGCCTCATTTTAGGAGCTTGTTTTGATTCATTCAGCAGTTCCTGAGATATTCTGGCCAGTCTGTCCTGCGTTATCGTTAGCTGAGGCCTCTTGGACATTTCGTAGAACATCTACATGCATGTATTGTCTTCTTTATTGTCTGTATTTTTGCATCATTACAGGTGAGGGTGGAATAATCATTGCGTCCTTCATCATTATAGTGTATGACATAAGCGTCTCTTATTAATTTGCACTGAATTAATTGGTTATTGGGAAAGTTGTTCACATAAGTGCACATCTGGGTTTCTCGGGACATATTTGCGTTTGTTACATGTAAACTTACTCGCAACATGTAACCTAAATGGTGTATTATTTGAAAAAAAATATTCAGGGATTGCATATTAAAAGGCATAGTTCACCCAAAAATGAAAATTCTGTCATTTACTCACCTTCAAGCTGTTCCAAACCTGTATGAGTTTCTGTCTTCTGCTGAACACAAAAGAAGATATTTTGAAGAATGACCAAATAGTTGATGGACCCTATTGACTTCCATAGATGGGGAAAAAAAATACTATAGAAGGTAAATGCTGTTTGATTACCCATATTCTTCAAAATATCTTCTATTGTGTTCAGCAGTATAAGACAGAAACTCAACCAGGTTTGGAAAAACTTTTTGGGTGAACTATCCCTTTAAGGGAAAAAAAGTGATCTGTTCATGTACACTTGGAAGGCATCACTGCAGATTATACTCTTTAAATTTGGTTTAAGATGAATATGCGACTAAAACATTAATTAATCTTGGATTTTTATTCTTTTGATCACTGATTTCTGCTCCAGTTTCCCATCCTTATTAGAGTAGGATCAATTTTATCCTTATATGCTATTGTCGTTCTGTTTTGCATTTACATTTCTTAAATATAAAACATGCACATGTAATTCTTAGTGCATACAGAAACCTTTCTAAAGTAGCTGTAGAGATGGACTTGACACTTTACCCATGACCCCCTCACTTCTTTTCTCATTTTATGCACTTTTCATTTTAACCCATTAGAATTGTCTTTTTAGTAAATAGGCATTACATGTGTTATCTAACAATAAGGTAAAACTAGAATATGTTAATGCATTTATCCTGAGAGATAGGTAATATGATTTACTAACCCATTAGTTAGGGTTGATATTCATATATTTCATGTTTTTGGTGGAGTTTGAGAAGGGACTCAAGATTCAAAGGCCTTTTTGGGTTTAAACCAAAATGATTTGTCTTTTTTGCCTGAACTGTCATTTTATAAGCTAAAACTTGTGTTTTTGTGTTTGTGGTAAACTGACCTTTTGTGCTTTGTAGTAAACCATGACAGCACAGGGAAAAGCATCAGTTTGCTTCAGAAACTGTTACAGGTGAGACATTTAGTGAGCTTTTTTCAGTTAACAAGAACAAACTAATCAAAACGTGATTCGCATCACATCATACAACAGACAGCATGCTTGCTGCATATATACATCACTAGCTTTATCTCTGATCCGAGCTGAAGTATATGGTACTAAACGCATGATTTGATTTAAGTATCAAAGTGTCCTTATTTACGTCCTGCTGTTGATGTCATCAAGCGTTCCGCTGCCATTCAGGTCAAAGGGTAATGCTTGAAGATGATGCCATGAGTTTTGACATCAAGCACCAAGTGATTTCTTTTGTGCTGTTGACCTAGTAACCACAGCCTTGGTGTGTTTTCCTATGTGTTTAGCAGTCAGAACCCTGTATCAGCATCATTATGTTGGTTTTTTTTATAATAAAACAAACAAAATCAACTTGTGTCCCTGACATTTCATCCTAAGGAGTTTGATAACTGTGCACAGGAGCTAAAAATATGCTTTTTTTAAATTAACATTCATTTTATGTTTACAACATTTAAGTATAGTGTAGTGACAGTATGGTTATTTTCCCTTATTATGCATAAATTACATTTGATTTAATGTAAATCAATTGTTAATAACATATTAGTAATATTAGTAATTATTTGCCATAAACAAACAATCCTGATTCTAAAAAAATAAAACAGTTTTGTTCCAATTTGTATTTATATCTTTGACAATCAAGTTACAGCCAAAATCAAATAAAAAAAATATTCTTATTACTGTGGTGTAAATTAAATATAAAATGAAGAATGTTTTGTATGATTTTTACATTGACATTCATTTTTTTGAAAATTAAGCAAAATAACAAACCAATTCTAATTACCGTAACACAATTATAATTAGAACGCAATATTTTATTCACAATAAAGTAATACAAAAAAAATGAATTATTGCAATTAAAATTGTTTAGACAGTAAGACTATCATTGCTGTATTGCAGAAATGAAAACAATAATTGTATAATAAGAGTTGCAAACAAAAACTGAACTAGAAACCTTATGGTAATGTAAATTTGGAGGTGAAATGTGCTTAATTTTATTTAATTATTTTAATTGTCTTACCAATAGACTTGATTTTCCTTATGCAAAATATAAAAAAAAAATCCTTTTGATTTTGTGGTGAAATTCGAGATTCACTCAGTTCACAAGGGACAGATTTTAATGCTGTCTGACGTGGAACTGAACTGCCCCATGGCAAAATCTAGCCCCACGCCGACCCCACAGCCCACTCCGAACCCAGCATACAGCGGGGGTGGGAACGACCCTTGAAAGGTGTGGAGAGGTACCAGTCCGTCATCCACGCTATAGAAAGTCAGAGTCCCTGCGGGCCTGTCCAGAAACACCCCTACACGGGGGCTGTAGGTCACAGGGATCTCCACCTTCTGATTGGCGTGCATGGCTGCGCAGCACATGTCTGACAGCTCCAAGCTCCACGATTGGCCGTTGTACCCAAGCCCCGCCCCTGAATCCGCTCCTTTGCGAGGCATGGAACCACTGACCACACCCAGAGAGGAGCCACGCCCCCTCCACTCCACCTCCCAGTAGCAGCGGTCGAAGGTGAGAGGCTGGAGACAGAGCACCTGCGTCCAGCCGTCGAAGCGCTGAGGGAGGTCAGGGTACGCCTGAGACGTCTGCTGAAGGGTGGCTACGGTGTCTCCATCAGACAGGACCAGACGCCGATGGGCTGTGTTTGGATCCAGGGTCAAATCACAAGCATCTAATGGAGACAGAGAGAGAAACAGATGAGAAAGTGAGCCTGAAAAAGAATGAAAAGAAGTAATAATAGATAATAATCAGACATTGGATGTCATGATCTGTGTATGAGGGATAAACTCACATTGCAGGATCTCGTCTCTGGTCCTGGGCTCTGGGGCCTGGATACTGTCAATGTTAATTTCTCTCACTGTAAAGAAAGAAGAAAACTAAATCAGTTAGCAATAAGAAAATATGATAATTCAAATTTTCATATCTATCTATCTATAGTGTATAAACTGTAAAAGATAATGTTGTAAATGCTTACGTGTGGGGAAAGCAGGATTGATGAAGGGATTGTCAGTAGGAGAGTCCAGGAACAGAGCGGGATTCACTGCACAGAGAGAAAGACTGAGACAGAGTTTTCTCCTTTATGTAATTCATTGAACTAACCACACCATGATGGATAGGAAAAGATACAACCAAAATAAAAACCTTCAGACATTACCTTCTGTTGGCTCTCCCCCTACAGAGAAAGCAGAGATACAGTCAACAGTATCTGATACAACTAATAATATAACAATACAGGGGTTTTCTGTTTTTAACAATAATTTGATAAAGGCAAATTCATTTTATTGAAAGAAGTCTCTCATGCTCACCAAGGCTGCATTTATTTGATTACAAAATAGTGAAATATTATTGTTTTCTATTTTAATGTATAGTAAAAAATAATTTATTCCTGTGATCAAAGCTGTATTTTCAGCATCATTCCTCCAGTCTTCAGAGTCACATGATCCTTCAGAAATCATTCTAATATGCTGATTTGCTGCTCAAGAAACATTTCTGATTATTACCAATGTTGAAAACAGTTATGCTGCTTCATATTTTTGTGGAAACCTTGATGCATTTTTTCAGGATTATTTGATAAATAGAAAGTTTACAAGAAAAGAATGTATTTGTAAAATAAATTTGTCATGCTTGAATAAAAGTATTCATTTGTTTCAGAAAATAAAATCTACTGACCCCAAACTTTTAAACAATTGTGTATGCTTTATTAATTTGTTTATTGTATTAATGTTTTATTATTTAAACAGTATAATGTAGCTTTTCATGACATCCTCTGTTATTTTACTTGTATTTAAATCTATACTTTATAAATTATGTAGATGTTAAATTAGTAGAATTAATAAAGTTTTTCAATTGTAAATTATTCACACATAAAGTATTTAAACTGTAAAGTATACAGTATTTTCAGATAATTCTTTAATCATCTGTGCACAAAGATTGACTTACAGACACTGGCAGAGGTGGGGCTACGAGGCATCGCTGACTCCGCCTCCTGTATAGTGGGTGTGGCCTCTTTCACTGTGAGTGGTACAAATGTGACATATGATCAGATCATGTTTCATTGAATATTTTAATGATGTAATGTTGACTGATGGCAATAAGCTTTTTTTATATAAAAGGTTTGTGAAATCTCAATTTAGTGGAAAGGTTTTGCTCTGTGTTGCCTGAAAACGACACCATAGCAGACAAAATAAGGACATTTTGAGATACTTGACATATATTTTTTTGACCACAATTCACATGAGACTTTATGAGCAGGAAATACAGGCGTTTATCTGGATGCTGGACAAACCAGTATGACCAGTAAAACTTGGTTTCTTTGTGTGTGGGTTTATGTGAGTCCATTTAGGGTACACCTTTGTCCCAAGAAGTTAGTTAGCTTTATAAAGCAATAGAAATCTATCATTTGTTGTCATTTAGATTGCAAAGAAAATGTGTATTCTTGAGCTCACCTGTGTCCTGTCTCTTCTTCCTGTTTCTGGGTAAGAGAGAGCTCAGACTCCATCTGTCCGCTGATGAAGTAAAGAATTAGGAAATTTAAGAATAAGATCCAAAACACAACATCTTATTCCAGGCAGAGCATGTGTCGGTCATGAGCTAATGTCACTCACATTGTCTAGCCGGCTGCTGTCTGTCCGCAGCGTTTGATCTCTGCTGTGAGGGACTCTGACTTTCTCCATTTGCTATTAGAAGGAAAACAGGCACAAACATGCTATTCCCAAAAGTCTGTTAAATGTTAATAATCAGACATGAATCAAACGTCACCTTGCTCTTTGTCCTCTTTCCTCAGTCTCGGTCTGATTGAACTCAAGCTCCAGCGGTCTGCTGAGAATCAAAAGTAAAACAGCTTTAAAACTTGTTCTTTTTTCTTCTTCAGTTGTAGTCGCATTCACTTGCATCATCAACACCTCTCTTCAAACCGGGACCTTTCCCACAGCATTTAAGCAGGCTCAGGTAACCCCACTGCTTAAGAAACCCACTTTAAATCCAGCACATCTAGAAAGTTACAGACCACTATCCCTTCTTCCATTCATTGCTAAAACACTTGAGTCATTTTCAACCAAGTCTCTACCTTTCTTACACAGAACAACCTCCTGGAAAACAACCAGTCTGGTTTCACAAGCGGACACTCAACTGAGACTGCCCTGCTCTCGGTTACTGAAGCTCTGAGACTGGCAAGAGCAGCTTCCAAATGCTCAGTACTCATCTTGTTGGATCTGTCTGCTGCTTTCGACACAGTAAACCACCAGATTTTCCTCAAAATCCTCAAGACAAGGGGCATCTCAGGAACCGCACTCCAATGGTTTAAGTCGTACCTCTCAGGTAGGTCCTTGAGGCGAGGTGTCTAAGTCACAATATCTAGCTACTGCAGTGCCTCAGGGCTCAGTGCTTGGACCACTTCTCTTCTCCATCTACATCTCATTACTAGGATCTGTTATTCAGAAACATGGTTTTTCCTATCACTGCTATGCTGATGACACACAACTCTACCTCTACCTCCGATGGTAGCTGCTCCCTTCTCAGCCTACCTGACAGACATTTCTTTCTGAATGAAGGACCACCACCTTCAACTAAACCTTGCGAAGACAGAGCTGCTTGTGGTCTCGGCCAACCCAACACTCCATCACAATTTAGCTAGGTTCGTCAACCATAACTCCATCCAGGACAGCCAGAAACCTTGAAGTTGTGACTGATGATCAGTTGAACTACACAGACCATGTTGCTAGAACTGCCCGGTTCTGCAGATCTGCCTTATACAACATTAGGAGGATCAGGCCCTTCCTTTCGGAGTGTGCTACACAACTACTAGTCCAAGCTCTTGTTTTATCCAGACTGGACTGTTGTAATGCTCTCTTGGCAGCCCTTCCAGCATGCACTGTCAAACCTCTGCAGCTGATCCAGAATGCTGCAGACAGCACACGTCACTCCTCTCCTCAGAAACTTGCACTGGTTGCCAATTGGCTCACATCAAATTCAAGGCACTGATGTTTGCCTAAAGAACAATCACTGGCTCGGCACATTACTCCAGACCTACGTTCCATCCAGAAGCTTGCGTTCGGCAGGTGAACGCCGCCTTGTAGTGCAGTCTCAAAGAGGCACAAAATCACTTTCACTGACCTTTACCATGACTGTTCCCTGCTGATGGAATAACCTGCCTAACCATTTTCTGCTGAATGATTTTCGGCAACTACTACATCTATTTAAAAAAAAAAACATGCTATGTGTACTGTGCTGGACTAACTGGGACTGGGCACAGGACTTGCATATTGTTGCCCTATTGTTAGTGTGATTGCTTCTATTGATGTCCTCATTTGTGAGTCGCTTTGAATAAAAGCATCTGCTAAAAGATTAAATGTAAATGTAAAACATTGAGGCCCGGATTCACAGACAGGATTTAAGATTAAGCCAGGATTAGGCTTTAGTTCAATTAGGACATTTAGGTAGCTTTTATGAACGTTCCTTAAAAATCATTACTGGAGTGCATCTTGAGACAAACAATGGCACAATGACATATTTTAAGATACAAGCTGCTTTCAGTTAAAAGAGATCAAACATGCATTTTATTCTGGAACTAAGCTTAAGCCCTGTCTGTGAAACTAGGGGTGAGTGGGGTCTGAGACAACATTGAAACCCTTTCATTTGAAGCTAAATGACAGTATGCTAGTTAGAATGTGTTTGTGTGTGTCATTTCACCTTGTTCTTCATCACGTGTGCTTCTGCTCTGTGTGATTTGACGTCTTTGAGAGGACTGATTTTCTCTTTCTATGGAGAGAACAGAATCATGACTAAAATCATAATGATAAAACACACAAAAATGAACAATAACACACTAAGGGTTGCTGGTAAAAATATTTAAGTCACCGGCCATTGGCAGGTGTTAGTTTTAGGATATGACACGTACATCTTTGTGAGATTCGCCCAAAAAAAAAACTCACCCTGCTCTCTGTTTTCTCCTCTCTGTCTCCCTCTTACTGAACTTAAACTCCAGGTGTCTGCTGAGGAATCAAACAAACTGTGATCAAAACTACATTGGACAGATGTTTGTCTTTATTTCTCTTTCTCACCTTCAGTGTTTTCTCTTTCCTCTCTTCTTTGTGTCTCTCTTGGTCTCAATGAACTTCGACTCCTGTCGGCTGCAGAATGAGACACACTATAAATGACAAACTACAGATTACAGACATGCATGAGTAAGAGTGTGTGAGACGTGTCTTACTGTCATCTCTCTCCTCTCTCGGGGATCTTGCTGGTCTTTGGGAGTTTGTAACGCCTCTGTTAACTGCTATAAAAATGTTGATATAAAAACTATTGAAAATCCAACATACAGTCACACAAACTCATTTTAAAGAGTCAAAGAGTTCAATCATATCACTTTGTGAGCAAATAGTCTCACCTCTAGGCTCACTGTTTCTCACGGGTTGTGGACGCGTGTTCACTGAAGAATGAACAAAAAACAACTTACAGCACACCTGATATTTCATATTTGAAATTAAATTAAATTACATTAGATTGGATTAGGAACTTTAAAGTTTTTACCAGATCCTCGTGTGCTTACTGATGGCAGGGGTGGGGGCCCTAAAAATATTCCCATAAATTCACATATATTAGCAATTCTAAGATAAAAAACAAAAAAACAATGCACTGGTTTTATCCATTGTTTTCGTACCTTGCGCACGAGCAGCTTTGGCTCCCTTTCCAGAAAACACTGTGATGCAAAAACAGGGTAAAGAGCTGAGAAGGTTTATAGTCAAATGACAGATGAAAACCAGGATAGTATACTATAGAATATACAATAGAAGAAACTAGGTTCAACCAAACATTGTTTTGATCATATTATTTAAAATATCAATTTTGATATATCTCTGTCATGGAAACTATCTATAAGCCTTAATTAAACAATTTAATAATCAATCAAAAAACAATTAATAAGTGTATGCTATTATGCTGCAGCCACGTTGGACTAGCGATTTGGAAAATGGATGGATGAATGATTTAGCTGCGGGCGTCATCTTCTAGTCAGACGTGGGAACCGTGAATTAAGGGTATACTCTAGCCCAGTGGTTCCCAACCACGTTCCTGGAGCCCCCCCCAACAGTGCACATTTTGCATGTCTCCTTTGTCTGACACACCCACATCAGGTCTTGGAGCCGCTACTAATGAGCTGATGACCTGAATCAGATGTGTTTGATTGAGGAGACATGCAAAATGTGCACTGTTGGGGGTCCTCCAGGAACGTGGTTGGGAACCACTGCTCTAGCCGATGAGTGTACATCGGTTATACACTCGTTATTGCAGTGCATTATGGTATTGAATGAGTGAGCTTGATAACATCCTCTATGGTTTCAGACACCACTACAAATGGCTTCCCCTCAAATATTGCCCTATTTAAGGGTATAGACACAGACACAGCCATGGTCAAGACGATCTGCTGAAGTTTAAACTGAGCTTCAGAATGTGGAAGAAAGGTGATTTAAGTGACTTAGAGCATAGTGTGGTTGTTGGGGCTAGACAGGCTGGTCTGAGTATTTCAGAAACTGCTGATCCATCTCTAGGGTTTACAGAGAATGATCAGAAAAAGAGAAAATATCCAGTGAGCGTGGATGAAAATGCCTTGTTGATGCCAGAGGTCAGAGCTGATAGAAAGGCAACAGTAACTCAACTAAGCACTTGTTACAAGTGAGGTCTGCAAAAGAGCATCTCTGAAAGCACAACACATCCAACCTTGAAGCGGACGGGCTACAGCAGCAGAAGACACACCGGTGACTCCTGTCAGCTGAGAACAGCAAACTGAGGCTACAATTCACACCGGCTCACCAAAACTGGACATTAGAAGATTGGAAAAACATTGCCTGGTCTGATGAGTTGATTTCTGCTGCAACATTCAGAAGGTAAGGTCAGAATTTGGCCTAAACAACGTGAAAGCATTAATCCATCCTGCCTTTTATCAATGGTTCAGGCAGATACAGGTGGAAATATGGTGTGGAGGATGTTTTCTTGGCACACTTGTGGCCCATTAGTATCAATTGAGCATTGTTTAAATGCCACAGTCTACCTGAGTATTGTTGCTGACTATCCCTTTATGATCACAGTGTACCTATATTCTGATGGATACTTCCAGCAGGATAACAAGCCATGTCACAAAGCTCAAATACTCTCAAACTGGTTTCTTCAACATGACAATGAGTTCAATATAACTGTTTTTCAAAAGTTAATTTTATAATCTTATTATAATATTTTATAATAATGTATTTATTATAATAAGTTTATTTTATATTGTTTTATGTATTCTTATAATTATTTTTATATGACTGGCATCCTTTTATCTGTCTGTTTTGTTATCTATATTGTTTCTTTAACATTTGTCATTCCACTTTGAAAAAAAAAAAACTACATGATCAGATATGACCAAATAATTTGTTGACAAGTTACCAAATTATGGAAGCTTGATTCCACCACAGAATAAAAAATATAAAAAAGGTCATTTTGACTTTTTATCTCACAATTCTGACTTTTTTTTTTCTCATAAATGTGTGATATACGGTCGCAATTGCGAATTATAAAGTCAGAATTGTGAGATAAGAAATCAAATGCAGTGTACTCAAAAATGCACTTACGCTTCATTATGCCTCCTGTTTTCTGGCCGTTGCGGTCTGCCACTGTGAACGCTGTGGTGTTGAACACTGAGGACAAACACAGATAATGACCCTCCAGTGACCATGTACCTGACAGCATTAGTGCAGTGTGTGTTTGTACCTGTCTTGTTGATCTTGTCCAGCTCCTGATCACACATCTCTTCCACTTTCTCTCTGAGCTGGACAATGACGCTCCTGGCGGGATCAAACGTGGCTTCAGGGTTCACAGTCACAGCTCCCAGCTCTCCCCCCTCCAGTGGACAGCACAGAGACTGATACGTCTGTGGAGACGAGAACAAGAAGATGGGATCAGAGACAGGTTTTGTGTCTCCCTGGCCCTGTTTATGCCTGGTATTAAGATGTGTTTTGTTCGATCAAAAGTAGTCAACAGAAAATACAGGTGTAAACAGGGTCTAAAAATGTTTGAGCTTGTCCACTTTCGACCATTTCCAGAGGTAGTCAAAACGCATTCGACTAGATTGCTTTCATGGTGTAGACGCTCATATGATCGAATGTGTTCGAACAGCCACAGAAGATGCCAACTCTTCACCTACTGACCTAATGCATAAACATTATGGGAAGTCTGCTAGACAGACAGGATTTAAACCTTGTTTAAGACCCACATTTGAAAAACGTACCAAGCACAATGTTCTCTCACCATTCCTGATTTCTAACACACTCAAAGCGTTCGGCTGGTCTTGCGGCTGTCAGAGCAGAAACGAAAGCTGATGCTCTCCGTTTGTTTTTTCATCATCTCTGGGCGTTCATATGTAAATTGCGCACGCTTATTTTGTACATTAGATCGAAAGAGAAAAAACATACATTTACCTGCCCATAGACTCTCCTCTTGAAGAAATCAGGTCAGAAGTGGTTGAAAGTGGACAAAAGAGACAACACCAGGTGTAACAAGATTAAAACACCAGGTGGAAACGGGAATGTGTCTCCCTCGTCTACTTGTGATCAAAACGCTTCTTAATACCAGGTGTAAACAGGGCCTTTGACAAGTGGCCTTTTTGTCTTTTGAATTTTTGGAAGAACGTCAAACATTGGTTTTGTATAACCCCACATGTCCCCAAAACTGTTTTAACCAGTGGTTCTCACCCAGGGGCCTCAAAATACTTCAGATATTGTTGTGGATAATAGAGGGCGTTGAAGTAAAAAAAGGTTGAGATCCACTGGATTAAACCATCATCTGACCTTCAGGAAATAGATGTTGTCCTGGCAGTTGATGAGCTCTTTGAGTTCTCCATCTTTTTTCTTCAGCTGTTTGACTTCGGCCTCCAGTTTGGTCACCACGTCCTGGGCCTCGTTGAGCTTCTCCTGTCCAGTGGAGAGCATCACGTCCTGGAGCAGCTCCAGCATCCGCTGCACTGACTCCTGGAGCTCAGACAGGACCACATCTGCCTCGGCCCGCACCATGTCTGAGGAGCGCTTCACACACACACACACACACAAACACTTATACACAGTGAGGATCCTCAGAAGACTTGAATTCATAAAACCACAGAATGTGCTTATGTAATGTTGTTTTGTTTTGGGGGTGTCATAAATGTTTACCGTGAGTGTGTCTAAGACTTTTTTCATGTCTTTCAGTTCTCTCTCTCTGTCCTGGAGTCTCTGATGGTTCTCAGACAGAACTGCGCCCAGCTCTTTCTAATTCAACAACAATGATTAACACACAAAACATGTGTTCAGAATAGACTGGAATGTGGACTTGAATGAATATGGAGAGGAACAAGACTAGTTCATGAATACTAAACCACACTTGCACATAAATACAGCATTTCAAGCTAAAGATGAGTCATGTTTTTCACACAGTGGCAGTGACGGAGCATTATTCTGAATGATGTCACTACCTTGCATACACGATCATTTTTCAGGCTCACTGACGTTATGACATATGTCAGAAATAAAATATAATCAAAGCAGTTGTTATGGCATTTGTGCACTTATAGAAATGTGCTTTAATAAGAAAGGTTTGTAACCTGTATATTTGAATGCACATACTGATTTTGCCGAGTTAGACACGCTATTTTATTGATCCAAGAACAACACTCCAGTCTCAAAATGTTATCCTAAACCTTACCCTACCCATAAGTTATTCCTAAAATGAAGGAAATAATAGGTAAATAACACATATGTAGAAGCACCTAAACCTGATGGTAAGCCTAAACTTGACATAAACTGTAAACTTGTTCCTCAAATCTGATTGGTCGACTGGGATGTTGTTCCAGAATCAGTAGATGTTGGTGAAATCAGGTTCTGCTTGCTTGTATATTGTAGCTTTTGAAAAGAATAATGTGACCAATAAAAATTTGACACCAAAAGTGGACTAAAATTTCCTTTACATAAAAGCACTGTTGTATACAATGGTACTAAATTATCATTATATTAATTTACCATAATTCAAACTATGGGTTTATAATGGGGATTTATAAAAATGTAAAAAAGATCAACCAATATGTCCAATATGCTATTCAGCATGCATCCTTAATTACAATGGTGCCAAAAACCGTACTTATTATAGTAATTGCAATTACTCAGAAGGCTATATAAACTAGGCAATAACCCTGAACCTACCCCTATACTTAACTTTAACCTTACCTTATATTACCCAGTACACTCTAAGGTAAGAACACATACTGTAAAATAATAAAGTGCACCATGTTGGTTATCAATGCACCAATATGTCACATGTTTAGACTCCCATTTATGAACCTTTTACAAGTTTCCAGTCTTTTAGATGTGAATGCGGTTCCCACCTGCTTCTCCGAGCGCTCTGCCTGTGTGGACAGGCTCTCGTGGCCCTTGTGCTGGTTACTGGTGCAGAGCCAGCACACGTACATCTGGCACGAGCGGCAGAAGAACTCCTGCAGGTACTTGTGCTCGGGGCAGATCTTCTGACTCAGGTCACCGGTGGGCGCGATCAGCTCGTGGGTCTTCAGCTTGTCCTGCGTGTCATGGGGTTTCAGGTGAGTCTCGCAGAACGATGCCATGCACACCAAACACGTCTTCACGGCCGCTTTGGGCTCCGGGCAGCGGTCACATGGCACGGCGGAGGCTGGCAGCTTTTTCGAAGTCCCTTTGCTCCGCGTGCGCGCGCGCTCAGACGCGGAAGATGCCGCGCGCCGGGCGCTCTTGATGGACTCCCGCCCGGAGTTGTTCAGGCTCCCGCGGCGGAGCTGCTCCACGGCTTCAGCCAGCATGGTGTTACGGCAGAGAGTGGGACGAGGGTTAAAAGTCTGCCGGCATTCAGGGCAGCTGTAGGTGCCGCTTTTCTTGCCTTCATTATCCCAGTAATCTGCGATACAAGCCATACAGTAACTGTGACCACACGGGATGGTCACGGGGTCAGTGGGCAGATCCAGACACACGGGGCAGTTAAACTGCTCCTCCGTCCACAGACGACCACTCATTCCGAAGGTGTAAATTCAAATGCAAATTATTAAATAAAGTTGAACCTAATTCACTCCACACACACACACACACCTGTGATTCAGTGTGAATGCTCCAGCTGTGAGAGTGTCTGTCAGTCTCTCCGGTTTGACTGGCTGTGGGTGAGACACTCACTGAGCAGGTTTGGGGAGAAAATCAGGCCCTAATGTGCATTCCTTTTCATTTGCATTACGAGTAGGCCAATATGTCTAGGAAGCAAATAAAAGAATAAAAGCAAATAGAGTATAATAAAAAATAATATATCTTCTGCGGAAAATATTTGCCTGTGCAACATTTGACGTCATACTAGACTGTTGCCGGGGTGTTGCTATGCGGTTTTGAGATAGGCCAAGTCAAAAGAGTCCATCCTCAAGTTTCTGTTCGCCAGGTGAAAATCATGCAGTCAGAAGTAGCCAGTATCTGATTTACTTTTAAACAGTTGCTGCAGGTTTATTATTTTTTCGTGCATTAAAGGTTTGACGGAAATGGTGCATTGCATTCGCCACATGTTGGAAATAATATGAGGTGGGAGGAAACTGTTTAATTGCTTACAGTTTCTAAGAGGAACTGAATACTTTTGTGAGAGAAAGTATCGTAAACATTTTTCAGCACGTGCCCTTATTGCCTCTGTAACACATTGCATAGTTATATTTGACTGAAATGCTTGCGTTGAAATGGTTTTTACTCTCCGCAAGTTATGCTCTAGCAACGGCAATGATAAAACTGCTAGATGTCTGGCAGTGAGCCTGTGAGAAGAAATATAAGATACAGGCTACTTGTGTGTGTCACTTCATAAATTTGAGGTTAAACCACTGGAGTCACATGGGTTAGGCAACTTTAATGGTCTTTTTACTACCTTTTGCTGGCTTGAAAGTGGTAGTTGTCTTTTTTATCCGTTAAAGCCTTAGTTTCCACCTAATCTCTAATCGTTTCTCCTCATAATCTCCTCTCCTCTATAGTGCACTGTGCCATTATAGAAAATAGTAATTGTTTGAACAAGGGACTGATTTAGCCCAGCATGTATTTATAATGTAGGGTGCGGGACGCTTTAGATTCTAGAGAGCATTTGATTGGACATCGGATGAGAAGTTGAAATGCAGAGTGATGTCATCAAAATGCAAAATTGTGAGTGAGAGACTGTAAATTTTGAATTCTTATATCTTCTAAATGCATTTTTTTTTAATTGTATAGGAGCACACTAGCTTATAGATAACCTTAAAGGGTTAGTTCATCCAAAACTGAAAATTATGTCATTCATTACTCACCCTCATGTCATTCGACACCTGTAAGACATTCGTTCATCTTCAAAACACAAATGAAAATATTTTTGATGAAATTCGAGAGCTCTCCAGACAGCTATTTAAAGGGGTACTTCAGCGCTGGGGAAGATGAATGAGTATTTAAACTGGTTCATTTGTGTAGTAAAAATGTGAAATTATTTTTGAATTTGGTGCCTTCTAGACTGAGAAAAGATTAAAGTCTCATGGGGATGAAAGACAACAACTCCCAGAATGCACTTCCTTCACTGCCCTACGAGGCCACTCTAGTCACGGCTACTGGATTAATGGATCACTTGCCCACCACGTTCATTTTCATAAAATCAGTTCAGTTAGAGACACTACAATTAAAAACTGAACGTGTCTGTTTAATATAATGTGAGTGAGGAGTCACATACGCAGCAGGAGTCAGATGCATTCATCACATGAGATGAGGTAAGTGGCATACATTTACAGCGCGTGATCAGTCTGGCGCGTTTTCAGGTCATGTCTTTGGAAGCTTAACTTTCATAGGAATTCATTTGAAAAGTTGAAACACTCACTTTGCTCTCCACCGCTCCATTTACATGAGTCTCCGCAGCTCCCCGAGCCGAGTGCTGCGAGTGCGATGGTGAAAACATGTGGAAATAGCGCCTCCTGCTGGCTGTAGTCTTTAGCCTCTGGCCAAAAAAATCCTCAGATTAAGCAAAATGACGATATTTGCGCCATCGGAGGATTTTTTCCAGAAATAAAATACATAATTCTCTCGTCTCAGGGTCATATAAGGGTGGAAAGTACGATCATTCGAATATACTCCCGGGTTTCTACTGATACAAAGCTTAATGCTAATCGCTGAAGAAACCCTTTAATTAACACTTTCAAGGTCCAGAAAGGTAGTAAAAACATAATTAAAATAGCCGCTGCGACTCCAGTGGTTCAACCTTAATGTTATGAAGTGACGAGAATACGTTTTGTGCGCAAAACCCTAAAAAAATAATGACTTTATTCAACAATTTCGTCTAGTCTGTATCAGTCTCCTACGCAGTTTACACAACAGTGCAGCGCATTTGAGTTCTAAAGAAAAAAAAAGGCTCTCTCACTCACAAATGCATGTTAATATTAATATGCAAGCTCTCTATTTTCTAGTTCCTAATCCTGTCTCCCTAGAACTAACAATCAATCATATGTTTTAGTCATAAAAATGGCAGAAGCCATGCATTGCTGACAGTTAGAGTGTTAACAGCAGAGGGCGGCGTTGAGCTAGTAATGCGTAAACTAGTAAAGTTCTCCATAACATGCTTGAATATCTCATGAATGATTTCATTTCCACATTACCCACCGGACCTGGAGGAAACAGTATTACTGCCTCAGATTACGCTTGAAAGAAAACAGCAACGCAAATACTGGAGAAGAAATTCCAGTATATCCAGGATCTGATTCCAATTAGGAGCGGTTCCAAATTATGTTAGAAATTCGAATAGGAATTTATGCATGTTTATGAAAGGCTTGATCTGAGAAAGGAAAAAAAGAGAGAGAGAGAGAGAGAGAGAGAGAGAGAGAGAGAGAGAGAGAGAGAGAGAGAGAGAGAGAGAGATCCAAAGTCACGCTTGTGATATCATTTGAACAATATGGTGAAATAAAAGCCTTCCACGATTCTATCAGCCATTTAATAACGAGATTAATGAACTACACATGTAACACATTAATCACAGTTTGGCTTCATGACACGTGTGTGAACTCACAGTAAAAGCTCTATTACAGTGTAAAAGTCATTTCTATTCTACAGAAGAAAAACTGTTTATCCAAAAATTTGAAAAAGGTTTTTAAAAATGCATCAGTAACCCCCAAATATAGAATTATTTGATTTAACAATGCATTTAGACATGCATTTCTTGCTAAATACTGTTTTTTACAGTATAAAATAGTATAAAAGAGTTTTGTTTCTCAATGTTTGCAGTAAATATGTGTAAAACCAAATCATTGTTTTTACAGAGATTTTACAAAACAGGATTTTACATCTATTTTAAGTAACTAATGTTCTGTGCAGCTCAAATTACTGTTTAAAGGTGCAGTGTGTAATATTTATGAGGATCTATTGACAGAAATATAATAATACACATAACTACATATATACATAAAAATATATACATACATAAATATAATACACATAACGGTTTTCAGCGGTGTATAAAGATCTTACCGTAATGAACCGTTATGTTTTTATCACCGTTAGAATGAGCCATTTCTATCTACATACACGCGGGTCCCCTTACAGTGAAGTCTTCATTTTGCGCCACCATGTTTCTACAGTGTCCCTAAATGGACAAACTGCTCTACTGAACGCTAGCTACTCTCTGCTGTCTCAGACGACAACATTGGTGTCCTGTGTCGGCCACCGTAGCTTCTCTATGTGCTTCGAATGGGAGGGGTGAGCGATGGGCGGTTGCACCGCTAAAATGTACTCAGTGCACCTTTAAAATGTTAATTTATTGTGTATGAACTATAGGTGAATACAGGTAAACTGGGCAACTTTTTGACATTTGGAACAATGACAAAAAAGAGGTTAAGAGTAACTCACAATGCTTGCTCTTGAATGGTGCTTTTGAAGATTATTAGATAAAACACACACTCTTTTTGTGTTTATGTGTTATTATAAATGATAAGGAGCACTTCTGATGGGCCCTGTAATAAAAAGTCTAAATGATGTTCCAAAGCAATTAATAAAGCACTCTGAATGGAGATTTATACCATCTATTCACTGTTTACTTATTTAACAACCTACATATCACAGAACAAAATGAATCCATAAATAATCAGACATGTTAATGAGTTTTTATGTCTGTTCGATCCGTGACGAGTCAGACAGTCAATAGTCTCTGCGCAGAGATTATTCATTTCCACAGCATTGTGTTTTACTCTGTTTTCTGTCAGTCTGCTCACTGCGGCTGATGAAATCACACCGAACACGTTCTTTAGGGACTTTCATAACCTCTAAAAGATCTCTTTCCCGCACCAGAATTATGTGTCTGTGTTGCGTGAGTTCATTGCATCTGTAGAAATCGAAATACTTTGGCAATATAATCAGCCTTTCTTAGAATCCGCATGATGTTCTTGAGAAGTTTCTTCTTAGTGTGTGTATGGTGTTTGTGTCATGCATGTCAACTTCTCAGCTGTGTTCAATCACCAACACATCCGTGACCTTCTCAGCTGATTTCTACATAACATGGCAGGTATTCTTTCATGTTTTCAAAGACTCAGGGTGAAATATGCTTATTTTATATAACAATGAAACTTACTTCTTTTGATATTATGGCGTGTTTTTTCCCCTTTGCTCTCTGCTGCATGTGTGAGTGTTAGTTCAGGAGGTTTATCCTTTCATTAGTGGTGTATCTGGAGGCCACAACAGGTCTCAGTTCAAATGGCCCGTGTGCTCTGATAACTCTCTCCAGCTGCTGGGTAATGGTTGGTTTCCTCCTATTAGAGAGGAAAACCTCCAAACAGCAAACAGCTCATTAAAAAGCCATATCACTTACCCACTGTTAGAACCGCAAACATCATTCATCACATGGACTGAAGTGAAGACTTTAAATACTCATCTGCAGGCTCGGCCTAGAGGACACGGCATACACAAGAGAACACAGACGCTCTGTAATCAACTCTACAGTACCGCTAATGACCAGAGTTATTAACCTTTCCCTGAGCTGGGACAATCCTTCACACAGAATACACAACTCTATATCAATGATAATGTTACAATGATAAGTCACATCATGCAGTGTGCTATATTCATAATAACAGATGGATGGACAGACAGACAGACAGTCAGATATACAGACAGACAGACAGACAGACAGACAGACAGACAGACAGACAGACAGACAGACAGACAGACAGATAGATAGATAGATAGATAGATAGATAGATAGATAGATAGATAGATAGATAGATAGATAGATAGATAGATAGATAGATAGATGCGGATTAGATGGACTAGACTGGACTGATGGATTGGACTGAATAGGATTGGATAGGATAGGATAGGATAGGATGGGATAGGATGGGATAGGATGGGATAGGATAGGATAGGATAGATGGGATAGGATGGGATAGGATAGGATAGGATAGGATGGGATAGGATAGGATGGGATGGGATAGGATAGGATAGGATAGGATGGATAGATAGGATGGGATAGGATAGGATAGGATAGATAGATAGGATAGGATAGGATAGATGGGATAGGATAGGATAGGATGGGATAGGATGGACAGGATAGGACAGGACAGGACAGGACAGGACAGGACAGGACTGGACGGATGGATGGATGAATGGACTGAATGGATTGGATTGAATAGGATTGGATTGGATTGGATAGGACAGGACAGGACAGGACTGGACTGGACGGATGGATGAATGGACTGGATGTTAAAAGTCTTGACAGAAGAAAGTCAATTGTGGGGTTTTGACACCTTGTTGGATATTTATTTATTTATTTACAATGTACAACATAGAAAAACATAGAAAAAATTCACAGTGTATAAAGGTGATCATGTGTTGTAAATTCATTTTTTTTTTTTTTGCATAGAGAACCGTCTGCATTCAGAAAAAATGCAGCATCCATGCAACATCAGCATAAAAAAGCGTCATCAGCAAGAGTCCCGCTGCAGTGTGTGACGGCGTCCGGTTCTGCTCGCGCTCCTCCGTCACAAACACAACGCAATGCCATTTTCAACATCAAGCAAGATGCACTTTTGTATTTTGCATTAAAGTTCATCTGGGCTCATAGTAAAGAATAAACAAAATACTGTATTTCATAAAACGTATATTTTCATTTAATGTACACACACTGCTGGACAGACACAAGACAGCATCAATCTGAGTACTCTAGTGTACCGAACACAACAGTTTTCTTTCATTGTCTTGTGTTCGCTGTAAAGTTATAGCAGGGAAAAAAATACCTAATTCAATAAAAAAACAAAACAATCATCATTTGTGTATAAATATATAATGCCAGCTACAAATATACATACATACTTACAAACGTACATCCCTTTAAGTTCGTTAACGCTCGCACAGAGCTATTTCATACTGCCATGCTCCATTAATAATTGATTTAAAAAGTATAATTAACCAATTAAACACTCTGTCATGATCTGCCCATTCTCATGTCGTTTAAAACCGGTATGACTTTCTTTCTTCCGTTCAGCAGAATGTGAGACACTCTTTAATGCAATCTGGATCCTTTGATTTTGAATGCTTCCACATGAAATTTGAGAGTTTTTAGCAAATACCATCTTTCAGCAGCATGATCATCTTTCAAAAATAATCCACATATGGAGGCCTTTTTTTCATGCACTGGTCAATTGAGAGATTTTGGGATATTTTGCTTCAGACTTGTGGAAAGAAAACATCCAAAATACACATTGAAGTGTTTGTTTTATTACACTTCATTTGCATGTGTATATATTTTTTTCATATATATTTGAGAACTTACCAGCTTTATCTATATCTATATCTGAAGGTGTTTACAGAAGGGTTTGTCTATATTTCATTTAGTCAAAAAAAGTGTTTTCCCGTGTCCTGACACTGACAATAGTCAAAGCATTTGTCAGTTGCATCTTATTCCCAAGTATAGGTCTCTGCAGGTTAGTAATAGGCATTACCACATCAGTGGGCGTGGCCATAAACAGAGGAACGTTTTCGACGGTGTTACCTGATTTGCCCACGTCACAGTGTGGGTAGGGTTTAGGGGTGGAATCCTTTTCATTGCGTGATATATAAACACCCATCAGTTTGAAAACACCCACAAATTTAGAAACGCCCACTCTTGTTCTGCAGAGACCTCATACTCACTTGTTCCCGTGTTCACAACAAGTTTCAGTCCTTTCGATATAAAAGTCTTCCCTACTGACCGACTCACTCATAAAGACAGTGTTCGCCGCCATCTAATGGCATAATAATGTAACTTATGTTGCTGTTCAAAGTCAGTGACTCTTTTTTTCTGGCGGAATGAAGGCTTTTAGTGATTTTACTTCTTGAAAGATTGATGCATATATTTTGGCTTTGATATTTGTATTGTGTGGTAACCGTTTTAGAAAAGCAATAAGGTACTGAAGGCTAGTGCTGTATCGCAAGTATCTGAACTCCGAGTCGCGTCGTGTCTGACAACGCCCTTCAGCCGTGACTTATGCTGCCTTCACGTGCTATCAAAAATAGCTTCCCACTTCTGAAGTCGTGATTACGAGCTCATTGCATTCAAGCTTTGACTTGAGAGGGTGTTCATTTGTAACTTTTTAACTAGGAATATAGTATTTATGATAATTCCAATAGCATGTAAGGCAAGCATTATTCACGATAGCACAGCCTCTCGTACCTTATTGCTTGCTTATATATTTACATATTTTACCCTATTCACATGTGATTCACCAAGTAGAACATTCCAATCAGATTTGAGGAATAGGTTTGCATAAAATTTGAGCTTACAACAAGGGTTAGATTCTTCTACACTAGTGTTATTCACCTATCATTTACCACTGATTTTAGGGATGAGTTTAGGAATAGGGATAAGGTTAGGACTATGTTTTTGGAAAGGAATGTTGTTCCAGGAACATGTCTAATGTATGATTTTGGGCTGTCCCATACGAAAGATGACCAATCGTGGCGATTTCTGTGGTCGTGGCTCCTAAACGGTGGTCCTACGTTGTACAGTGAGACAGTGTTAGAAATTTAGAATGATCATCTCACAGTGTGTTTGCTGTTATGACCTGTCTACTGACTAGCCAATAAAAATGCAACATGAAATGGAGTATTGTTCAACTACACTGCGTATTGTTCATAGCTCCATTTACAAAATTGCCATGCAAAGTTGGCCTCTTTTGCCTAGCCATGACCGCATCTATATTCTCTTCTTTCGCTACCTCGTTTTATTATTCCAATTCAATAGGTGTCATCATCGTACAGTCTACATACATGTCGTACCCAAGTTTATTAGATCCATGTCGTACAGTGTGATTTGTAATGATCTTATAGGATAATCTCGCCAACCGCACTGGTAGCATCTTGCCTTGGGAAAAGTCATCAATGTTTGGAATGACATGAGTGCGAGTAAATGATGACAGAACTGTCATATTTGGGTGAAGTTTCCCTTTAAAAAGTGCCTGAAAGACATATTCATACTGGTGTACATATGTAACAGTGTGTGGACAGCCTTATAAGCTCAAGTCTTTGATTAGACGATGAAGATATGAGTCTGTACTGTACGCAGCTCCTGCTCAGTTCAGCGACTCGACCGGCGTGACGTCAACCAGTCGCATCACTAGTAATCCTCATTCCATGTATCTCACATCCACCGCTTGAGTTCTGGAGCGGAAAGGACATAAACCAGGAAAAATAAAGGAAACAGATGTTCAGGCTTATTGTGAGACGTCACAGCTGTCTGGAACCCTTCATGCTTTATCGACTCAAAATGAGTTCTGCGTTGCGTTTTTTCTTTTATGAAAAACAACACACCAGCACACAAAGCAGTGACAAAACGTCACAATTCAGTTTTGAGCTTCATGTGAAAAGCAAAGATGCCAGAATTCCTCTTGCTCTTCTGCATTTTAAGAAGTGTGCATGCTTTGTGAGTGTCGGTTTGTAGTTATTATGACGCATGTGATCAGCTGAACCCGTGACTTCCGGTTTGAGATGACATTTAGGAAAGGAAATGCTACAAGGAAACTGCATGGGCCCGTCTTATCTGAACAACAATCCTTTGCGTTTTCCTGCATCTTTTGAGATGCAGGTTATGCGCTCGACCTTCCTGTGGATCCATGCATTTTCCAATGCATCTGCATGGACGGATAAGGGTGTGTAATGTGGTCACACGCCCCTAAGAAAGCATGATATGTGTCTTTGTGCATCAGCTGTGCATGTAGCTGCAGGGTGAATCCATGGAAGGAAAGTCGTACTTGCCCAGAGGAGACGGGTAATACGTGGTGGCGTAGACG
The DNA here is from genome assembly GCA_023029165.1 of Gobiocypris rarus. Taxonomy (NCBI): domain Eukaryota; kingdom Metazoa; phylum Chordata; class Actinopteri; order Cypriniformes; family Gobionidae; genus Gobiocypris; species Gobiocypris rarus. Next base: position 5,722,337 of record CM040921.1, on the reverse strand, counting down.
TTGGTCTGCGGCAAAGCTGATGGGAAGAAGTTGCAGCTTTCATCAGGTGGAAGCAGGTTGTTCTTATTCAGAGTCTGCGGGGAACAGAGAGAAAGCACAAAAAGTGAGCACACGGGGTTACGGAAAGTCTCTTCAATATTTCAAAGGCCACAGAGCGTTTTGCATCATGCTGCAGCGGTCCTCTGATGTCAACCCTCTGAGGGAAGAGATGGTACCGGAAAAAATGAAGAATGATAGATAAGACGGATTTCTTCTGAGACAGATTAGGGAGAGTCGTGGTTCTCAACCGCTTCAGACCCTCATATTACATCAGATGTTAAGTGGATCCAACAAAAGACCAGAATTATTAATTGTACAAATAATAATCATACTACTAATAATAAAACAATATAATTATATAAAATAGTAAACAATAGGATGAAATTACAAAATTACGTTTAATTATGCACAGAAAGCACATACTCTCTTTCTCCCGCTCTCTCTGCTCTCCCACTCACACACACACAGGACACACTCGGACAGTGTTGCCAGCGCTGCTCAGATGATTTTATCAGTAAAATAGTTTAGTAACTTAAAAGCTAAATGACATTTCTCACTAGCGAGTTAATAACGGCGCTGTTCTTACAGTTTCATATTAGCAGACGGAGCTGTCGAACACATGTCAATAACCTCGGTATCTTTCTCTCTCTCTCTCTAATAACTCACTGCTTTAATAACTGCGTTCATCTGCTATCAGTGGCTCAAGCCTCCATTACTAGCTTTAAAATTATGTTTTGGAATTAGCAACAGAGGCTTGGGTTTAGATGCATAAGAAATTAGTCTTGCACACAAGAACGTTTTAAAGACAAAACCTGACTGTCTTGAAATAAATAATCTAAACAATGTTTTCAGGTGTGGCAACTGTGGCCATTGAGTTATTGTAGTAATGCACACTCCGCTTTGCGTCGTGACCGTTTTACCACCTCAGGTGTGGATTATTTTTCAAATAATTCAACACCCGATGTCAATTATTCCTTACATATTTATAATCATAAACTTCACAGGCCAACCAACAAGCACAATTATAACAAAACATTTTGGTTTCTTGAATTACAGGACTTCCCTTTAGGGTTTTAACCTATTTATTCTTCTATATTAACAATGCATGATTATATTATAAGTGCGTTTTATTATTTGCACTTATCAGTGTTGCAACACACAAGTTAAGGACCACTGCACAAGAGAAATACAGAGAGACCACTGTGGAATGATGGGATACCTTGAACTCCATGGGTGTGTATAAGTCGTTCTTGGGAGCACAGCTGTTCTCTTTATAGAGTAGGTGGTTGGGGGTGCTGGGATGAATAACTGCGGATTCTTGAGGGGGTTTGCGGAGTCTCTGACAGTACACATACACCAGGATGGACAGCAAAACAGCTCCCAGAAAACAACATGCGCCAGTCAGCACCAAGTGGAACAGAGAAAACCCTGAAGGAGATAAAAACAGACAAAAATGTTTAACTATGGTCTTTAGCCACATCAAAAACTGAATGCTGTTTAATGTAAGTTGCATTTACCTCCACAGTTTGAGTTCCTCTTCTGTCCCTTTGACAACACTAGAATTATGAAAATGATGTGTATGTGAAACACTACTGTAGTCTGAGATGCCAGAAATGAACTAAGGAAAAGAGGGAAAGGAACTAACCTGCGCTCTCATTAGGCCGACACGTTCTCTGATCTGTGGAGTTTCCTTGGCAAGAGGAGCTTACTTCACATATACGGCCACGGAGCTGCTGTCCCTCTTCATTACACTCCGCCCACTCTGACCACGCCCCCCACCCACCTGACACAGGTGAGAAAGATAAACATAACACACATTTCACAATTGTGTCATAATTCGTCATCATGAATGCAATCATAAAGAGCAATTAACACTTTCCCAGTCATTGACTGTTATACGGTAGGGGACGCTATTATTACGCGTCTATGTTTTGATCATCATTTTAAATCTGATCCGGCCATAGTCTTTGACAAAAACTAAATTTTCTCCACTTTTTTTTATGTTTTTTTTTTACGAAACACTGACTTTTTTCCATATATTTATTCCTTAAAAGTTCTAAAAGAATCATTAACTTGTTTAAAAGTTGCCAGTCACCACCAGCATTTTTGGTCATTTTTACAAAAATGTCATGGTCCCCAGAATATTTTGTTGTATGAATATCTGAACATGCAATATAGCAAAAGAAAGAACACTTTTATCAAAACTTGAATGTGGGTAAGTTTAATAAAAAAAAGCAACATATGAGCAAAAAGCTGAGAAAATTGCCTTTTTGTCAAAGACTACGCCTGGATCAGAATCAGTAAGACACCCCCAAAGTTTGCACAGCTCTAATCACTTCTTCTACATTTCATTCAGGAACATTAGGCAGTTTTGATTTATATGTTGTTTATTGTTGATCATAGCATTATTTTTCATATTCCTCTGCTTACATATGAGATCGCTCGTTTCTGCTTCTTTTTTCCCTGTGTTTTGATCTGGAGATACTGTACTCGTTCAGGATATCACTACTACCCACTACTGTATAACAGTGAAAACACGCCATAAAAACTCGTCTTTGGCAAGGAAGCGTTTTCTCATGAATGACGAGTCAACTCGTCAATGGTAGGGAAAGAGTTAATGAAGCCGTAAAATGTTTAGAGAAATTGCAATTTAGGTTTTCTCACCTTCACACTCGTGTGTGTTACAGAGAGCTTCCTCTGTGTGCAGACCGATGCAGATATCTCCAGAATGAGCTGGGGACGGGTTAGAGCAGGTACGGGAGCGCTGGTAGTGACCGCTGCCACAGGAAGTAGAGCACTGAGACCAGGAAGACCAGCACGACCACGCCCCCTTCACTGAAAAACAACACCCGTTATTACACTACTCCTTGCAGCTAGAGTTTTAAAGCCAGTTATTACACGGCTCTCTGGAATACTTGATTCTGATTGGTCAGTCACGACATTCCGAGGTGTGTTATTTGCCAATAACAACCGTTGTCAATAGCAACGCTTGTTTCATACAAACGCAGCTGCTGCCATCTTGCGCTCTGTTAAATGTATCAATTGTATTGAAAGTGAAATCGTAGGACTTCAGTATTAATACTGTAATATTGTTGCTGTGGGATGATCGTTTTGTACACTGTAACAGATTATAAAATAATAAACAGGTAAGATTTCAAAACAGTTTGATCTAAAATCAATAAATCTCACCCCATGATTATTTATATGGTGAAAATCTGTATAATAAATGGTATTACTGTACTTCATCCCTGAAATGTTCATTTAGTTGTGCAGTCTCTTGCAAGCAACAGTTTTCTTTGTGAAATACTTTGCTTTTAGTGAGCTAATAACATTTTCAGCAAAAATCCTGTATGGAAAGTAGCCGTGTAATAAGCGGGACAATGTAAACAAGGCTCTGAAAAATATCTGACCTGGGCATGGCTGAGTGTTGCAGTCCTGATACTCTACTGGAGCTCCGCTGCAGGCGAATGGCGTGCTCTTGCCATCCGGTGTGGAACAGGAACGCTTGCGTGTGCGGAAGCCTTTGGAACACTCTTTGGAACAAGCAGACCACGTTTCCCATGATGACCAGGCGGCTCCTTGCACTCGTGTAACGGGTCGACCCATTCTCAACAAGTCGTCAACTAGACCTACAAACATGAAAGTGTACATATAGTACTAATTCAAATAGAACTGATATTGCAATATGGCTTAGTGGGATTACCAAATTGCAAAGGCTGGGATTTAATTAAAGGAGTAGTTGTTTATGATTTCACATTTTTTAATTTAGTGAGTGATCAATTTAGTGTGAGATGTTGCTGTTTGAGCATAAACAACATCTGCAAAGTTATGACGCTCAAAGTTCAAAGCAAAGGGAGAAATTTTCCGTTAAAGAAATCGCTTTTAAGGACTACAACAAACGGCTGGTAGGGACTACAACAAGCTTGTTCACAGGTTAGTGACATCACAAACCCTATAATTAACATAAACCCTGCCCCCGGGAACAAAGGGGGTGAGGCCATGTTGAGAAGAGGAAGAGTTGTTGTAGTAGAGCAAATTTGGGAGTCTGCTCAAGATGTGTTTTTTACAATTATTGCAATACAGTACGTAACACAAATGCAACAGCATGTCATAACAGCAAGACAACAACACAAGTTATGACCGTAATTAAACTTAACTATACCCGTTCTATCTCCATGCAGCATATTCTCTGACTCTGAAGGCATCTTACAACAGTTACCACACGAACGATTTTTAGATTTATGCTAATCAATGACTTGAAGATATTTAACTCCAAATCAGCTACATAAATTAATCAACTAACTACATGTTGTCACTTCTCCTTGAGTCTTCCCATCATTGTCCATCTCTGGTTTGAACATAAAAGGCTGAATTGTTTCGGACATTTTCAGTGCGTGTCTGCGTGAGGTAATCGGAGCTGCTAACTCGAGCTCTTGAAGCTCCATCCTCTTCTTGAAAGGGGGCCGGGAGCATCAACTCATTTACATTTAAAGGGACACGCACAAAACCAGCAGGTTTTTGCTCACCCTCAAAAAGTGATAATTTTAACATGCCATAAAAATGATCTGTGAGGTATTTTGAGCTAAAACTACACATACACACTCTGGGGACAAAAGAGACTTATTTTACATCTGGCAAAAATGGCCATTATAGGACCCCTTTAAATAACTATATGCGATGCGTGTGTTTAAGAGTGTTTGTGTGGCACTGTGTTCTTACACATGAGCAGCTCATGATGATGTTTTCAGAGTTTTAGAGAGTCTAGTTCACAGTACATGCTGCTCTCACAAACTCCATATCTGGATCTGCTCCCAGTTTGGGACGCTTTAACGTGCATTTGGGAACGCAACATAGACATACACCGACCATCTTCCCAAACTTGTAATGAAAAGTCCTTACAGACCGGCAGGTGTCAACGAAAGTTTTCCATCAAAAAACTGTTTGATAGTTTGAAAATGAAGAACTTAAGACAGCCATAAATATTAGTATTGTAATTTTATATTTGTATTGTAAAATAAAAGTTTACTAAAAAATAAAAATGTAATTTACTAAATTTACTAATTAAATAATGTACCAATTTGAGTTTGTGCGTATGTGTGTGTTTGACTGTGTGTACATGTTTTTCTATCCTGGTGGGGACTTGAACCTGAATGCAGACAGTCTCATGGGGATTTGTGTCACTGTTGGGACCTAAATTGAGGTCCCAATGAGGAAAAAAGCTTATAAATCATACAGAGTGTTTTTTTCTTTGTTTGTTTGAAAATGTAAAAAAGCAAGTTTTGTGAGATGGGTAGGTTTAGGGTTAGTGTAAGGGGAGAATATACAGTTTGTACAGTATAAAAACCATTATGTCTATTGAGAGTTCCCATAAAGATAGCGAACCAGACGTGTGTGTGTGCGTGTGTATGTGTGTATGTACCATCAGTCTCACAGACAGCAGTTCCGTCAGTGGTGGGACAGAGGCGAGTCTCTAACTTGCGTTTCCCGAGCTGCAGGTCATGAGGGTCGGCGAGAAGAGCCCTGCAGGTGTACCTGACCCTCTGTTCCTGTCTCGCCCCCATTTGAGTCACATTAACAGGGTACCAGGGTGTCCACGGTGTGGTCCGCCTCACCTCGGCACACGCATCCAAATTACACGCCTTATACTCCTGGATGCAGAAACACACACATGATAGATGCTAATGAGAGTCTAGCTTTCAAATACATTTCATTCCTCATCTGTTTTTGCTGTTATTAGGGGTTTTGTTGATTTCATATGACTAGTTTAAGACCCTACCAGAGGGCAACCAGGACACGTGTTGCCATTCTCACAGGTTCGAACACGGGATTGGACTCCACCACCACAGGCAACACTACATTTGGACCAAGCACTCCAGGAGACCCAGGACACCGGAACAGGACATGGTTTCTTTTCGTTACACAATCTGAATCACACAAAAATGAACGATTCATCTTCTAGTCACCTCAAACCAAAACGTAATGCTTATGTAGAAGATTCTTTTTATTTAAGGCTACAGAACTTTTTAAATCAGAATAGATTTTCAAACACTAGGCATCATACACTTGCCAACTTTGTGAATGGTTACAGAGAAAAACAATCTTACTAGTTGTTCAGAACACAACAAACTTACACTGAAACATGTGCCCTGAAATATGCGTTATGATCGTATTATGCGCAAGAGAAACAAGCGCACAGTCATCTCTAGAATTATGTCTTTGGCATCACGGTCGAAGAGTAATCAGATGAATTTGCTTAAAGAGGATTAACTTATTGTAGAGTTAATGAAAGTTACGATGAGCATTGTAATGTTCGGAGCAGACTTCATAACTAATGTCAGTAGACGGGTAAGATTTTTAAAATATGAGAAAAACAGAACATGGAGTACTGAAAAGGGGCAGGGCTACACAAGGTCTATACGTGTTCTAAAATCACTCAAAATATCAACCATGTTTGATATCTTCCAAATGGATGAAATCTAATTTCTAAAGCTAACAATTCTGAGCCTGTGCCCATCATTAACTATGTGATTTTCTGAAAAATCTGTTAACTCATTTTCATACTGTCCAAAATCTGCAGACTGGCTCTTAAGGGGCCGTTCCCACAGAACACATTTTTCCATTCCACTGCACTACTTTTCCATTGTTTTTCTATGTATACATGTGCTGGACGTACGTCTTTAACCATAACACTAGAGTTTCCTGTCTTATGCAGCATCTCACAAGGCACGACATTCTAAAAAAGTGTGCTCAAGTTAAAAAAAATTATTTGTGCTTTTTGCTCCACTGACCTGCATCTCGCATTTTTATCAGCAGTCTTCTGTGTGAACCAGACCTAAGAGTGTTCTTTGTAGCTAATTAAATATCAAATCAAAACCATGCAGCACAGCCATCTTTCTTCTTGTCTCACCTCTCCTCTCGTGCCTGACCTACGCATATGCGTCCTCCATGTCGGGGTGCTGGGTTGTTGCAGGACCGCTGACGGACCTCAAATCCAATACCACAACTGGTGCTGCACTCGGCCCAGGACGACCAGGGAGTCCAGCCTCCATTCCTAAACAAACAGAAGCAGGAGTTAGCATATGGGTTTTAAACAATATGAAGGGTAGGGCTGGGACAAGATCTTTGCACTGTTGCAAAGTTTGAAAAGTAAGAAAAAAAACCCTGGGTTTCCTTTAAATAACCACTTTTATAACATGGACAGTCCCTCTGGAACTACCTGGAGTCGAATTACTTCTAAGGGCCCGATAATGACTTCACAGGATTGTGATCACAACTTTAGAGCTGTTAGGTAACATCAGGTTTATTAAACTTAACAGTAGCGTTCTGACAAAGATGTTTTAGCAGCTCATTACTCAAACTGTATATCATTTATTATAGACCTGTTACAGCTAAAGGATCCTGCCACAGCTGCTGTTCTTTTGTTATGCTGAAACATCACGTCCTGTACTGAAACTCTCAGACCTGGTGATGTGTGTGTTCAAACAAGCTCTCTAGGTGAAGAAATAATTGGAACATTCATTCATTGACTGCAGGATAATAGGACATGCAAAGAAGGAGCTGCTGCGGCAGAACTGCTGCGTCAGCATCTTGTAGTTAATGAATAAAGCCGCATGTTACACGCTATAGAGATACGTCTGTATCAATGTTCAGGATTGATGGACTCAAGGCCTCATTCTCTGCAGCTGTTAGCGTTGGGTGGTTCCTTTCTCTCACGGAAGAGCTGAATCAGAGGGAATAAAAGCATCACACTTTTATGTGCTTTGACTCTTTGATTGGCTGTGATTGAAGACTTCAGGCTGATCGCTCTGGGTCTCATATATCACTCTTACCACACTGTTTAAACCTGCCACTTCAATATGAGAAGTTACAGATTTTAAAAGGCTAGTTCATCCCCCAAAAAATGCTGCCATTATTTACTGACTCTCATATGCTTACCAACCCCTTTGACTTTCTATTCTGTGCAGTGACAGCGAATAAGCGGATACTATCAAACCTTTTTTAAAAAACACAGAGGCATCACCATATCCATTTGACTCGGTTGGGGAGAAGCCAAGTACAAGTTGCTTGACAGTAGCTCAGTTGCTTTTACAGTGTAGCTTTTCCAGTAGCAAACCATTTTTTCCAGCAAGTAGCAGTGTAGCATGACCAAAAGCCACATTCCATCACAAACTAAAATTGTGAATTACTGCCATCTATTGTTATATCACGTCGCTTGCGGCTTACGTTTCACTGAGAAGAGATCATCTGATGATAACGTAAAGAAGGGGTGGGTTGATGTTTCACATGACTCAATTAGTAAAGGTTACACTTTTGAATGAAATCTATGCAAACCAAAGATAAACTGCTGTCTGCGTCAAAGACAAGCACAAATTTAAGGACAAATTTAACGGACAAAAAATGTGTAATACCATTTATAAATTGATTAATTATCCTGCTTTATGGCACTCTATCAAATGTCAAATGTATTTCTGTTTTAATTATAATGATGAATCAGTGTTTCCCATTTATTACACTAATCTGTCCCGCCACAATTTCGTATTGAACCGTATTTTGATACCGTATCGTATTTTGAGCCATTGCTTAAGCAAAGCATCTATCAATCGAACAGAAAACAAATTGGCAATATAGCTTAGTACCACAGCGAAGGCTATGATTCATTTAAAGAGGTATATACCTGAGTTTGTTCACTGCAACAAGCTCATGATTCACATCTCAGAGAGGCCCCGTTCTATTTTAGTTTATTTTTAATAAAATGAGACACCCATTTATTAGTCAAACTTATCTCAGTGGAGAAGAACTCAAATACTAATCAATGAAAGTGCAAAAAAAAAGGTGGTCATATGACCTATAGGGGTCTATTTTGTGTCCTGTTTCAGCACATGGTCACATGCAATATGCACAAAGCGCTTAAAAAAAGGTATAAAACACAACTGCCAGGTGATGAGGGTGAGAATGGGGTGTCATACTGTGATGAGGAAGATGAGGTCATAGTGACAATCCGGCAGGGAGAAAGTGAGAGCGAAGATGGAGATAAGGATGAAGATGGATATGATAACTTGATGGTGTGGTAATACTTGTGTTCCACAATGGTACAATGTTGCCTGAGAGCCACAGCTGTATATGAAATGTTATTTTTTATTAAATATGACATTTGTAATACATTAAAAACTGGTTAAAGAAATGTTCAATAACATTCAAAAGTTTTGCTTCAGTGTATAAAAAATATTACTTTTATTCAGCAAGGATGCATTAAACTGATCAAAAGTGACAGTAAAGACATTTATTATTTTACAAATTATTTCTATTTAAAACAAATGCTGTTTTTGTAACTTTCTAATTCAAAAAATGTATTCATGTTTTCAACATTGATAATAATAAGAAATGTTTCTTGAGCAGCAAATCAGCATATTAGAATCATGTGACACTGAAGACTGGAGTATTGATGCTGAAAATTCAGCTTTGATCACAGGAATAAATTACATTAATATATATTAAAATATATTACAATTGAAAACTGTAATTTTACATTGCAGCCTTGGTGAGCATGACTTCTTTCAAAACATTAAAAAATCTAATGGACTTGAATGATACTGTATTGAATGTGTGCAAATACTGCTCATCATCAAGATATGGCATGCCAGGTTTGTTGTCAGTGATGCAAAATGGCATGTTTCTCATGTGCCTAGTAACCAATCGCAACATGACAAGTTTGAATATGTAGGGTGTTTTTATTAGGGTAATTTTTGGGCTTTAATAAGCGTGGTCACTATCGTGATCATCGTAAGGAAAATATATGAGTTATTACAGTAAGTGTACCTGGAGCAGTTGGCCACCTCTATGTTGGCCCCGACACACTTCATCCCTCCACACTGGGGCCGGGGGTTATCACAGGACCGAGTGCGACACTGACATGTGCTGGTGCCTTCTCCTCCGTCATCATGGTTACAAGCCTGCCATGGTGACCAGTGGCCAAAGCCACCATCTTGGGTGAGGTTTCGCTCCTGGAAATTTAAACGCAATCAAGATACTACAGGGGAATAGGGTACAAATTTAAACTAATAGATATCCCCATACCTTCCCTGGTTGATTAATCACAGTACATTATGACAATGGTTTTGTATTACACATTTTCTGAAATGTTGTGTACAATTTTATATAAGTATAAGTAATTTGATCTATTCCATATTATTGCTGATCAAAAGATTCCATAACTATTTAGTTAAGTTAAATGGTGTGAATCAAAAATATTTAGCCACACATACTCGGCAAAGTTGTGACTTAGTGTTGATATACAACACATCTAAGATTTTTAAACATTTTATTTTTGAATATCCTTTAGCTCCAAGTTATTTTTACAGTAACATCACTGATCAAGACTGGCGAGACAACACAAAAGCAACTGTAGGAATGATTCCTGCACTGCAGCCAACAGACATTCTGCAAAGGTTTGGGGAAACACTCACTAACTGTCAACGTATGGAAATACTACGGAAAAAGTCAAGTTGTTACTATGGAAACTGGTTGATAGCATGATAGAAAGTACTTTTAGAGCATAGTATAAGTATACAACTTGGGACAAAGCCAAAGCTTCCACAGTGTATTTGAAAATGAGGTTTGTTTATTATTGTTCCTCTGAGGAAACCAACCATCAAAGATAATAGGAAATTTGTGATGTCTAATTATGGACCTAATGAAGTGTCAACAGGGAACAGGAGTGACATTGGCCAGCCGTCGTGCAGAACACCAGCGTGTAATTGACACTGTCAGATGGAGCGTCTGGATCAGCTGGGTTAACCTTCAGGCACTTCATCACAAATTTGATTCTTCATGACCAGCGCAAAATTCATAAGTGATTAAGAGTATTGTATAAGAATAAGAGTATTGAATAGAACAGAATACAGAACAGGGCAGAATAGAATAGAATAGAAAATAATAAGAATATAGAATAGAACAGAATGCAATATATCACAGAAACAGAAGGAATGGGATAGAATAGTAAAGAATAAGTATATAAGTTTATATAATAAAACAGAATAAAGAATAGAACAGGACAGGACAGGACAGAATAGAATAGATCATATTAGAACAGAATAGAAAACAATAGATCAGAACAAAATGGAGTAGAATAAAATAAACTAATAAGAGTATAAAATAGAACAAAATAGAGTATAACAGCATAGAACAGACCAGAATAGAACATAATACAGCAGAACAGAAAATAATCAAATAGAACATAATGAAATATAATATAGTATAATACAATATAATAAAACAAAACAGAAAAAAATTGTATAGAACAGAAAAATTTGATTAGTATAGAATAGAACAAAATACAGAATAGAACAGAAAAGAGGGTCGACATAATAATATAACGGGCAGAAACTTCCCATCATAATTGTAAGAACAGGATACAGATTAGATTAGATCATATTAGAACAAAATAGAACTGAAACAACAGAATAGAATAGAATAGAATAGAATAGAATAGAATAGAATAGAATAGACTTGAATAAAATAGAATAGAAAATAATTGAGGGTATAAAATAGAACAGAATACAGTAGAAAAGAGGGTCGACATAATCTAAGTAACGGGCAGAAACTTCCTATCTTAATTCTTAAGATTTGAAAAAGTTCTATTTCCTAAGTGAACTTCCCATGGTTCCTAGACAGATAGGATATGATTCTAAGTTATGATGTTTCTATCGCATAGTCCCAGACAGGATTAAATCAAAAATCTCCATTGACTCCAGTGGTTCTCAAAGAGAAGACGTACAAGAAGCTGAGTTTGTGAGGTGCCGTCAAAAGAGCTCACTGCTGAAATATTTACTTTTTTTTTTTTTAAAAAAAGTTATGTTCTGATCTATTATTCTCTCTTTCCGTTATATTTTTCAGTGTTTCAATGGCATTACAAAGTGAAACTATTGCAGGTGTTTTATATTTCCATTTTTATCTTTTTAAGTGAAATGATTTGGTAGTCAGGGGTGAGGTGGAGGTTTCTTTTCTGCGTGAGGAGATATTGGCTAAAAGTGTGTCTTACAGGGCACTTTGTGATGTCTTGGCTCCACTGGCTCATGTTGGAACTGTCCTCAATTGTCGTACAGCGCTTCTCTTTCCGGTCCCAACCGCAGTACGGATCCCTGGCGCCCAGACAATCCCTGGGGAAAAACACACAGATACAAACACTCACAAATCAACGACAACGTCTTAATAAATACCACCATAAAGCCATGAAGAGTGTGTTGTGAGAGTCCTTAACAAGAGAGAAAAAGGAGAGAAAGAGAGATTGGGATGCAGTTTAATTCTACAGGATACGGCACAGTTTATAATGAGGAATAAACTGTAATGAGGATCTGACTGTTACAGTAACTACAGAGAAGACACAACAAGCATCAAATCCTGCTCTGGGAGATGAAGAATATCTGAAAGCACCTCCGGTGATTTATTACAGCTAGCAGACTTATCCTTTTCTCCTTGTGTCCTTTAGGTTCAATCGAGTGCGACAGTGTTATTAATTCAGAAGCATGTTTCATTATTTTAAAGATGTGTCATTCTTAAGAAGTACATAAAGTATTAAAAAAGCTATGTTACTAGTAAAATAGCAGCACATGCATAGACTACATTGCAAAAGTATTATTTTCGACAGAAAATTAACACTTTAAAACAGCAAGAATGCATTAAATTGATCAAAAGTCCTTTATATTACAAAATATTTATCAATATAACACTGAACTTTATCAAAGTAACACTGTTTTCAACATTGATAATAAAAAGAAATCAGCATATTAGAATAATTTCTGAAGTGTCATGTGACTGAAGATTGGAGTAATAAATTATTTATTGCAATATATTCAAATAGAAAACTAAATTCTAATATTATCTCACAATATTACTGTTTTACTGTATTTTTAATGTAACAAATACAGCCTTGGTGATTTTCAAAATCATTAAAAATTCTTACAGAGCACAAACTTGAACGGTACAGTATACTGTCCTATTTTCCCCCAAAATCATAATGTATCTCAGCGTCCTACAAACAAACTGAACATCTGTTTACTACTACACACCGGAAACATGAGAAAACTGCAAATCATGTGCTGGAGTGGCAAAAAGCCATACAGAGAATACATTTACATACATTAAAGGTTATATAAAATTATAACGACATGACTAAACACTTGCAGCTCAATCAGACTCTTTAGATGAAAATTGGTATAAAATAATTAGAGCTATTTGCAACAATCTTGTCAAATCTGACCTTTTGCCACCTGTGTGTACGTATGCATGGGGAAGAATCTGTAATGAAATGACTGCTTTCCGTCGCATCGGCATGCCAAACACTGAGCGGCTTCACAAACACATTTCATCACGTCCAGTAACAGCATCTAATATCAAATGTGTCTGTCTTGTGTACCTCTGAGTGTTGTGCAACAACATCTGCAGCAGGAATTTAGGAGAGAGTCTAGCCCTCACGCAATGACACTCCTCTACGTCTAAAGTAATTACCGCCACCGTTGAGTCATAAGCACACGCATGCCGCTTACTGACAGATCACATGGAAAACCTCTTCTGACATGACATGCAGGATGAAAGTGAAAAACAAACCCTTTTTAAACTTCTTTGACATGGTGTATTTTAAATATGGTGACATGTTACATCAGAGCTTCAAGGCATTTAGCAAATCTGGAAACATTTTCTTTGCTTGATTTTATAACTCAATTCAACAGGTTTTAGAGTACAAAATCGGCATTACAAATCCAGCTCAGAAGCCCAGTTCATCCATGTTGAGTCAAGAAGGAGGCCGCTACTTTATGGATCGATATCTAATTAGATCTGTAATGTAAATGCAGTCATTTCCTGTGAGGTGTGTATATATTTTTAATGACGTTCGACAATTTATAGGTGTTCTATTCATAGCAGTGACGGAGAACACGAAGCAGCAATTTTTTAAAATGACCTAGTTCATCACTCGTCTGCTTCACGGCCAGTGGAGGAAAATTTATGAGATAATAATATCTCTGACTGCTCATAAGTACTGTCATTCACTTCATCTCCTCAAGCTTCACTTTCTGTCTGACTCCAAAGGCATTAGAAGGATATTTTCTGTAATCAGAAAACCCTTGCCGCAATTTAACAGCATTTGTTCGTATAGATCAAATTGGTTAAAATGGGCTCCGGCAATTTAGTGGTTTATGGAGTTCTGTAGTGATACTATGTGAATGTAACGGGTAAATCATGTTCAAGGTTAGGACGCTCTGACCTCCTGAGTCTGTCGTCAAAGAGTTTCAGTCAATCACAAAGGAATCACAAAGTTCTGAAGAAGTTAATGCAATTATTCCACATGATGATGGAGTTGAAAATCTTGTTGCATTCAGCCCCAAATAAATCACTTCCTAGTAGCCTATTTTATTTCTGGTGAATCTTAAGCCATTCAACAGTTCATGGTCAGTATGTTTTTTGGTCTCATGCATTAACTAACATGAACTAACAATGAGCAATATTATCTTACAGCGTTTATTAACCTTTGTTAATGTTTGTGAATACTAATGTCCGTGTCACAGTGCATTATCTAATGTTAACAAATACAACATATTTTTTACATTTTAAAATATATTCACATAGAAAAGTTATTTTAAATTGTAAAAAATACTTAACAATATTAGAGATTTGTCTGTATTTTAGATCAGATAAATGCAGCTTTGGTGAGCAGAAGTAGGGCTGCGCGATACGGCAAAAAAATCTCATATTTTTTGTTTGCATGGCGACATACCATACCATTCATCTTGTTTTATTCTACTTGGACAAAAATAAAAAATTTAACATCCTGCCCAATGAAGAGATTCTAAAAACATTCAAACAAAGTAAACACTGATTTTCCAGCTAGTTGGCTATTATGCAGATATTGTTGCAGTTTTGCATGTAGAGTTTTTGCCCAATCGTGTCTGATACAAGACAGCTGCTCAACAGTCCATGGTCATCAATTGTCTGATTCTCCTTTTCATGATGTGCCATACATTTTCAAAAGGAGACCGATCTGGCCTGCAGCCAGGCAGTCAAGCACATTCACTCTAGATTTTCTAAAAAACAGATTGAATAGACATATATAGCTTTCTCCTTGTGTTACAGAGATTGGAGTTCCATTTCTTGATACAACAGACTGTTAAGCGACAACGGTTTTCCAAATACTCCCGTGCACATGTGGCTAGATTTAACACAGTAGCATGAAAGAAAAAAAATTATATCTACAAAATACAACCAGTGTTTGACCAGTGAAAACAAAATCACAGATTCATGATTTTATTACATTTTGCAATATGTCCCAACTTTGCATGTGTGCATGTGTGCAACTCACTGTTCAGTTTTGTAGATGGAGCATCTCTCCAGAGGGATCTTAAGCACTCTGCTGGGAAGTCCCACAAAAAGCGACCTATCGCTTTGCAGGATCTGTAGGTTTAGGATTGGCTCCTGCATGTTATCTGGGAGAATGTTCATCTCCTCCAAGTAACATCCACGCAGACTCTTATTATTTGTGGACAAGGCCTTAATGATGGTGCCGTGCTCTGATTGGTCAATGAAAGAAAACAGCTACAATTAGAAGTGTAAGTACTTCTAAACATCGCTGCTGAAAAATCTCAGCATTGCTGGTCACCAGCATAAGGTATGTTTAGCATTAGATGCTGGTTGCTGGTTCCCAGTTTGAGAATCAGGAGTGCTGGACCATAACCCAGCCTGGACCAGCAAGGAATTCATGCTGGTGTATCTTGAATTTTCAGAAAAGGCAATGCTTTGAAGGCATGCATGTCAGATTTCTCTGCCGCCCTTACCCGTGCCGATGTACATGACGTGGTAAAGCGTGTCCCTCCCCTGAACAATGTCCACAGCCAGTCTGGAGTAACGGATGTTGTCTTGCATGACCAGAGGATCTGTGGAGATGGGCTGAACCACTTCACTCATGAGGAAGAGCCGCTGGGCGTCTTGAAGACTGCGCTCCGTGAGATTACCGCCTGGACCAGAATCATTCACTGTCCCACACTGGCAGAGAAAGGTTAAAGTTAATGTTAAAGGAAAAAAATATTTGAGTACTGTATTTGGTGCCAGAAGCCTACAAATTCTAAGTTGGCTTTGAGAGAAAAAAAAATGCTCCAGCAGTTAATTTCCTTCACCTGAAAATTTGGAATTGGATTGGGAGTGGAAAGCCAGCTGGTCCGAGGGTTCTCCTGATAACGAAAGGGTCCGTTAAAGGCCTGTGTGATGGCACTAAGGTTAAACGCACACACTGCTGACGCAGCAATACTGTTCCTGTGAAGAGAAACGAGAGAGGAAGTGAAGCGTGGTGCGGCGCTGTGAATTCTACATTAAAAATCTTCAAAAATCAAATGTGCTGATTTGCTGCTCAAGAAACATTCCTTACGTTGAAATTAGGCTTGCGCGATATATTGTTTTGGCATCGATATTGCAAAGTGCGCATTCACAATAGATAACTTGCAGGATGTGCGATGTCAAGTATAGGGATTTGATAGGGCCAGTTGCACCCCGGGTTCAGAAAGCATGTGATTCCCAGGTTATTTGCAAAGTTTAACCATCATAGAGTGAAAGTTTATCATTTGCATGTGTTTTAAAGTCGAGTCAAGCATTAGGCGCAAAAGGATTGTAACTCGCGCAATGTTTTCTGTGCACACACGTGAGCCACGCACAAAGAACGTGAACGCTGAGTTCTCCCTTCGCTGCGAGGTTGATTGACAGGCGATCTGACCAATCACAATGCAGAATCCACCGTTTTGTCCGACAAAGCAGTCAGGAGAGTTAGTAGATTAACATTGGTGGACTTGAACTTGAAAAACGTTGTGTATTGTTTTCCCGGTTGAAACAACATTTCTTCTGGTGTTCATTCATGTTTATTTGATGCTATCAATTAACTAGAAGGAAGAGATGATCACAAGCAACTTTAACTGAGGCGCTGTAGCGACCTGTCAACACATTAAAGAGCAACAAAACGGTATTTATTGTTTAAATGTCTTTAAAAATAAAAAAATGTGAAAGTTGAGATCTTGTGTCCTCTTTTTCCCTGCGTGAGAACCATAGACTGTATAAAAAGTGAGAAAAATGTGTGGCTTCTTTTCAAATACAGCAACAGTAACTAAAGGGGGCGGGTCCGTTTGCGAACGGTCTTTTGCCCTTAAGCGGACACGTTCACGCAAAATGAGTATCCACATCAGTTATGTGTTGTAATTTATTTTTAAATATCCCAATGTACTTTTTTTCCAATATCGTGAAGCCCTAGTTGAAATATATATTAGTGCTGTCAAGTGATTAAAAGCGATCACATCCAAAATAAAAAAGTATGAGTTTACATAATATATGTGTGTGTACTGTGTACAATTATTATGTATATACTGTATAAATTCACACATACATGTATATACTTATGAATAAAAAAAAAATTATACATGAAATATTTACATGAATGTGTGTGTTTGTATTCAAATGTGTGTGTGTGTTCGACTGGTGATGTAAAAGAAGTCATTATGTTTTGTCACAAAACTTGTGCTGGACTAAAGATATTCCTGCGGTGTGACTGTGTTGATCTGATGAAGAATCCACTCACACATTGGTGGTGAAGACTCCGTAAATGAGATCTTGCTCAGGGAGGTAGAAGGTGCTCTGCAGCTCATGGTAGTAGAAGGGAACATCTCCAGAGCGGGAACAGTTCAGTCGAGCCTTCATGAAGGTGGTCCATGTGTCTTCCAGCAGGAAACGACCACCAATGTCATTCTGACACACGCGGGCCACACGAGAGAAGACAGTTTTCCCACAATCCTGTTCTACTGCGTTCTCTCTAAGAAAGAGGTATGTGAAGCGGCCCACCTCATACGCAGAGACAAAGTGAGGTTCTGTGGAGAAAAAAGGGTGGATATATCACTTTCAGTGACAGCGCTGTGGTTTGACATGACAAAATATAATACTTTCAAAACACTTTTTTCAATACATAGCCATAAATAGAAGGGTCCAAGTCACATTTCACCACAAAATCTGAAGAAAAAAATAAGCATTTTCTTAAAGAAATTGATGCATACTTAACACTATTAAGATGATTGACTTGTGATATTATTTTCCCTAAACATTCTATACATTTTATTTTCTGAATGGTGATTCTTATCACTGTAATACAGATTTTTTTTATCACATTAAAAAAAAATACTGCAATCATAAACAATGTATCCAGATGTTTAACTTTAGATTTTTTTTCTTTCATTTTTCATTGGTGAATTCACTAAAGCAGTATTGTACTGCTGCATTACATACAATAAGCTAATATAATGTGGTTGTACAACAAATACTACCAAGAATATACTATTTAAAAATGATTATTTTTGCAGTAATGAGAATATAGTAGGTCAAAATGAGCTTTATTGTCATGAAAATAATGTCACAATGCAAAAAAAAGTAAGCCTAATTTTCTTTTAGCAAAATATAATTTTTTATAGAGGAATTTAGATTTTGCAATGCAATATGACCTGGACATGTTCTTGACAGGTTTTGTAAGATAAGTGTGTGTTTTGTCCCACTGTACCACTGAGCCATTTGGAGTTGTACTGGGCGGTCCGCAGGGGTGGCATGTTCCCCAGACTGCGGTAAATAATAGGGTCACGGCTAGAGAAATCAGTCACCGTGGCCGCATATACTTCTCCACTCTCAGTTATCATAGCTGTAGAGTTGTGTCGAGGGTCATAGGGACAGCGCGCCACCCCGCTGATTGACTCCAGAACGCTCGCCACGTCAGTAATAGGGCGAGTCGTACATATGGGCATGAAAGCATTAGTCCCACAGGTAAACAAACGGCTGCCGTTCAACAGGAGGACACGAACATAGTTCTGACACTCATCCTGAGAGGAGGAGAGGAAGTGAAGAAATATTTCATTTCACACACATATGTAACATATACACTCTATAACACCAGGGTTCACCTCTCCCTTCTCACCTCTGTCTTTCCTTTGCTCTGGCAGGACCTCCTGGTGGTCTCGTCTACACCCCATTCTGTGGCCTGCAATGAACAGCCAATTAACATCACTGTAGGAAGTTAAGCCTTTGAGACATGCATCCAGTCCTGCGCTGCGCTAAAATTCGTACGCATCCTTTAACTCAGAGTTTCCCAAAGTGGGGGTCTCGAAGGAATTGAAGGGGAGTTGATGAAAAGCAAATAATTAATTAATTCAATGATAAAATATAAAAATAAAATAATAATTTTGAAATGAAAACAAATCTATGAAAACTAAAAAATGAAATATTTTATTTGTTTACCTGCTTGTCATGTGACCATATACTGTTAAATGGTAGTGTAGAAATATGAAATTATATATTTTTTTAAAACAATTATAAAATAATTTTATATAATTATAAGAAATGAAGTCTATTTTTGCATTATTTCTATAATCTACAAATCTCATGCACAATTTCTTTAGATAAAACTGTTTGCTAAATGACAAAAGCTAATTGTAAACATCCTTACTGTAAAGTTAAAAAAATAATGATATATTTAATTGTAAAGCATCTATACATTATAGTATGTTCATAGTAATGCCTTGAATTCATGCTTTTCAAATTTAAAACACGATTATATTACAGTAATTTTTTACTGTAATATAGTAAATTACTCTATTACAGTAATGAGAGTTCAATGAGAAGTGTATATATATATATATATATATATATATATATATATATATATATATATATATATATATATATATATATATATATATATATATATATATTGTGCCCTATTTAAAGTATATGGTGTGATTCCAGACAAAGTCCCATGAAGTGTCTAACACTCCACGTTCATTATTTAAGTTAATAAAGTGCATCCGGTCATTTAAAGTTTTTCTATTTGGAATTTTCAGTGTGAAAACACTATTTACATCACAAAATAATGTTCAAATATGTACGCACCTACTGCAAAAGACGCGAGTGTAACGGTTAAAACAATGAAAAGGTAGCGCCGTAGAATGGAAAAGCGTTCTCTGTGTGAACAGCCTCTAAACATGCACTTCTAATGTGCCCTACAGCATGTGTCGTATACTTGTTTATTGTGCATTCTGTTGGATTATTGTTTTGCACTACATATACTGCTTTGCTGATATCTGCTATGCAAAATGACCTTTCTGTATATCATTGCCATGTCTGTATAGCGTTGAATTATTGCCAAGACCTGAAGAAAAGTGTAATTTCATTCTCCCATGTCTGGAGTGAATGACAGTAAAGTGAACTTGAAGGTAAATGTGTATCTGCAAATGTTTGAAACTAACTAGCTAATAATATGATGGGAACTCTTTACAATAAGGACTCATTTATTAACACAAGTTGATGCATTCACTTACATAGCATTTATTAACTATTGTTAATCGTTCATGTTAGATCACAGTGTGTTAACAACAACTTTTGACCCAATAAATGTTTGAGATTAACATCAAGAATAATTAATGCTGTAGAAGAGTTGTTCGTTGCTAGTTCATACTAACTAATGTTGTTAACTTATGTTACCAAATCAAACCTCACTGTAAAGTGTTAACAGTTAAATATAGTTGCAATATTATGAAAATTAATTTTCATAATATTGCATAATATATGTTTTTAATATTATGAAATTAAAACCATAACTTTACTATAAAACAGCACAAACTGATAAATGATGCAGTGCAGTATGAAATGCAATGGGAATATTATTGAATTAGAATTAGATCTTATTTTGTATTTTCCATTTTCATTTTAGTTAAACTTTTAGTAATTGTGTTGGTTTTTGTCCTATATATATACATATTTCAGTTTTACTTTGAGTTAATTTAGTACATTAAATGAATCTAAATGAGAAATGTTGCTTTTTTATATACAAGACATATCAGTTAAAAAAAAAAATTATTTTTAGTTTTAACTATGATAACTGTGTATATTAAGCATTACATGCAAACATGGTTATTGAAAGATCTCAGGTGTACTTCGAGTGAATATTTTACATCAAAGGGGTTCGGGAAACCCTGCTTTAAAAACAGCACTTTAACACTCCAGATGAATCTGAAGGTTTCTGCAAACCTAGAACACTTTGTAGCAATGCTACAGAAACAATTGACATTGTAACACTCACAACTCACAGCGGTGACTGCTTAGGAAACTGGATTCAGCACATTATCAGCTGTAGAGAGCAACATCAGCATGCTTCAGGCAGCAGAGCAGCGTGTCTTTTTATGTGGATGTGCAAGAAATACCTTAATATTTAGGACAAGATTTTCTGTGCAAATCAGAAAACTGGAATAATTTTAATGATTCGATTGAATCAATTTATAACAACCTTGTTTGTAAGTAAAACTGTGATGTTGGAATAATGAACACAGTGATAAACAACCGCATTTAAATATTTATTTCATTACAAAAATTGTTAAAGGTCACACAGGGACTACTGTTTACTGGTGATTCAAACAAATTCTTAAACTGTTTACTCAAATCAGTTCATTTAAACAAACTGTCTGAACAAACAAACTCATTAAAGTCAAACGGTCAACATTCCTTTTACCTTTACACAACCATGACAACAAATCCAAACCTCTCCCGTTACTATTGATTTACATTTAAAGAGGCAGAATAGCAGAACATCCTCTTAAAGGGTACATAACACACACAGTTTCTGCCACTCTCATTTTAATCTTGAGTAGAGTAGTGTTGCATCCTTCATATCTCTGAAGAGTCTTTAGTTTTATCATATTTATAAAAGACAGATAAGCGTTACTGATTCTTTGCAACAACAGAGGAACAGACGTGCAATGGGCAGAGCTAAAGAGTCACAAGCACAATCACACACACACACACACTACATCATGGCATAATCCCTGGATAACTTTCGAATCACTATACGTTGGTGTTGTAGACATTATATGTACTTACAAGTCGATTGCCAACAAAAATTTGATGCATTTTCACTCACAGCCTGCGGTTTCAATTCATGACCGAACAAACAAAGGATCCACAAACTGGATCCATTGTTTCCTTAACACTGGTTTGTTTGAGAAGGTGATCAAGCTTTTCTTTCCCTCTCAACCAAAAACACACTTCTTTAGTGACATTGATTTTGTGGTCTACAAACAAAATGACAGGGCTGTCAACGGCTCCCGTAACCCGAATGAAGTTCGTTTATGTCATTGATTGCTCTCGCTCTGGTTGATGTGCGCACGCGCTCATCCGGTAGAAGTGCCCATACAAGGAATTCCGCCCTTTATGACATCATACAGGGCCTAATCTTAGCCTTTGGCGTCACGCCCACGAAGCGTTGGCTGAATGTTTGATGCATATGGCACACTTATCTGGAAACACTTCAGGGTTTCGAAGTCATCATCTGATTGGTTGAATTCTACAGGATGTCCGTGAGACGTGTGTGTTGTGTTCTTTAACAGTCCGCCTGGAAACAAATAATGTGACGCCAAACTCCCACGTGGAAGAAGAACGCCATCGTGTTTACAACTGTGACAATGAGTGCTTACCAGGATCAACTAAATGCTGGATTTTCTAAAGTATGTGAGATTCATGGCTCCATTGTTGAAGTAAACTTGCACAACATTCTTGAATGAATACATTTATAGATGTATTCATATATGTATACGCCGGTCTGTTATTGCAGGGACATCGACTTTACACCCCTAAACATGACGCAGAACACAGCGAACTGTGATTGGTTGCGTTACATGTCAGTCAAACACCATCTTGATCATTGAAAGCTTCAATAGAGTACAGACATTCTTCTGTCGTCAGTCTGAAGGTCTGGCTACGCGAGACTATACAGGGCGAGTCTTCACAAAACTTGTTTGAATTCTGAAGGAGTGTATTTGGAGCAGTTTTTTGAAATTTTGGCCATTTTAAGCATGAGAATCCAGCTCTTTAACAGTGTAAATAAGTCACAATGTATGAAATAGCATTAATTGCTATTAATTGCCCCATCCCCGCCCCACCATTAATGCAGTAAAACTATGAAAGATATTCAGTCATGGGAAGCTCTCCCATTCGTTCAGCTTCTTTCCTTAATGTGAAGAAGGTACAAAACACATAATAATAGAAGACAAAAAGATAGAAGACTGAAAGTTTCGCTGCAAATACACAATATGACTCCATTGTGTGACATTTAATTAGGGAACACTGAACTGCATTCGTTCTCTTATCTGAAACGAAAACCCTTGAATGTGTTATTTCTCTAGTTTTAGACGTTCTTCCTCTCTTTTATTCCTTGTCCCTCCCTCTCCTTTCACAGGCTGCTTTGTCATGTTTATCTGTGTTGTCATTGCTTCAAAAATAATGATGTATACCAGAGTCTCTCACACACACACACACAGATACTATAGAATGAAATAATAATGATGATTTTGCATTGGTTGAGACTCTTGTGTGCCGACCCTGAATAGAGTGAGAGTAGTGGAAAGGTCACAGATAAAACAGCTCTTCACAGATTAACGTTTGGGCTGGGGGAAGTTTTATGACAAAGATAATCACAGCCAGATCTAGATGATTAAACTCACACTTTCACAAATTAGGGTGAACCGGTCAGACTTCATCCCAAAATCAAAATATGCACTACAGTTCACAAGTTTGGGGTCAGTAGAATTTTTTTGTTGCTGAAAGAAATTAATACTTTTATTCAGCAAAGATGCATTGAATTGATCAAATATGACAAGTGAAGACATTTATAATGTACCAACAGATTTCTATTTCAAATAAATGCTGTTCTTTTAAAATTTCTATTCAGCAAAGAAAAAACATATATCATGGTTTTTACACAAATATGAAGCAGCACAACTATTTTCAACATAATCAGAAATGTCTCTTTAGCAGTCAATGTGGCACTGAATACTAGAGTAATGATGCTGAAAATTCAGCTTTGATCATAGGAATAAATTACATTTTACAATATATTGAAATAGAAAACAGTTATTTTAAATTTTAAGAATATTTCACAATATTACCGTTTAACAATATTAAATATTTAAAATTGTAATAATTAACAAATAAATGCAACCTTGGTGAGCAAAAACATGAAATCTTGCTGACCCCAAACTTTTAAATGGTAGTGTAGAAATATGAAAATATATATTTTTACACATATAATTATAAGAAAAGTTTTTATATAATTAAAAAAAAAATTAAGCCCCACTCCAGTTCTCAATTTCTATGGATAAATTTTTTTGCTAAATGACAAAAGGTAAATGCAAATATCATTACTGTAAAGTGAAAAGGGTATATCATATACATTGTAAAGTATCAATAGATTATAGTTGTAGTGCTGCATTGAATTTATGCTGATTTAAATGTAAAATATAAGTATCAGTCATTTTTACCACAATATAGTAAAGAATTACTCTATTACAGTAATGAAAGTTCAAAGAGAATTGGAAAAAATGGAATTACGAAGAAGTGAAATAATAAAGAGCCCCATTACAGTGTGCAAGAGGTTTTTTTTATGGCTCCAATTACAATTTTGCAGTAAACGGGCAATAACTGAAGTGATATACATGACTGACAGCTTGAAATGTAAAGACAACACTGTACACGGAGCGCTCGGAGACAGACACACAGTTAATGGAATTCATTTAGTTTGACGTTCCTATTGCCATTTATAAATATTGTAAAAAGGCAATTTTGAGCATTCTTTCACTGTTTAGTGGTAGTCTGAGAAGTTTTAAGAGCAACATTGCATATACTAAAAAAAGAGGTGTAAGTATATATTTGATAAGTGACATCTGTGCTTCTACACACTTCCGCACCAGGCGCTTCTGATGAGCACAAACCCATCTACAAAGAAGCTGATTACACATCTTCTGACAAACTGCATCTGTTCATATGACTTTTGCAGACTATATTTCATTCTTGTTGTTTAGGGGAAAGAGGGAAACAAAGAGAGCCAGAGTGCAAAGTTTTAGAAAGCAATCATCAATCTAACTGTGTCTCTGCAGTCAGTCACTGAACAACGAATGAAAAGAGTTCATTTGAAGAGCAGGATTCCCTGAAAAGATCTCGAGGGGTCAGACTTGCGTCACCTCTGGATGTTGAGGGGGTTGTGTTTTTTCTCCAACACACTCAATATCTTCTCATCCTTGTCTCCCCTACCAGGCACAATCATTTGACCTTAGCTAAAACACTGTTATCTGCTCTCTCTCTATCTCTCTCTGCGATCTGTTCCTCTCAACAGTGAAGTGGCTGACACAGAACCATCATTACACCAGAAATATTTCAAGTGAGATATAATAAATCATTGACATGAGATCTAACAGATCCAAACCTCTTGTTACCAGTGTTTGGGGTAACACATTACAAGTAACATGACTTACATAGACTACTTCTTTCAAGTAACTAGTAAAGTAACACATTACTTTTACAACAAAATATCCAGGTTACTTTTTTAAATAAGTAACACTTAGATGTAAGTTACTTTGTCTTCCCATTTATTGACTGACAGCTCTCCTGTCCCCGTGTTGAGAGAAATCGTAAGTGCCTATAGCCTAGGCGTTGTGTGAACATGATGGATATTGTTGTTCTAGAAGAATGTGAGCATGCATTTATTCATCACAAAAACAGATTCAGTTTTCCTAAAAATTAATAAAAACAGTTAAATGCAACACTTTGAAGGCATTTACTTCAGCCTGAGGCTTATGCGTTTCACTTTTACTGTTAAAGGACCTTTACATTTGCCAAAAATATAACTTTTTTGTTTTTAAAAAACTAAGCAAACCCAGCCCAGGTGAGAAAAAAAGTAACGCAAAAGTAAAGTAACTCATTACTTTCCATAAAAAGTAACTAGTAATGCAATTCTGTTTTTTTTTGTAACTTTCCAGAACGACGTGGGTGATGTGTGCATCTTTGTTAAATGTCAATGTCTGGAAAGGCCAAGTTTTGGTGTTCTGTATGTTTGACTAATGGAATGCAGTGCAAGTTTTCAGAAAAAGTCATTGAAAAGTAATTATTCTTGAAACTCAATTTGGTGATGCTAATGGTGCAGATTACACACATCTTTAATGCGGCTGCATCTCAAAACTTTAAGCAGTGATCTTCATATTACTGCACTTTTCAAATGTATTTATTGGTGAGTGTTACTACAGGCACTTTAAATGTCCCAGCGTGGAGAAAGTAAAGTATAAAGTAAAGTAAAGCTAGTCTATAGCATTTTTTATGTCATTTCCACTCAAGCTGTAATTTTGTAATTTAATTCATTTTTTAATTGTGAGAGTTTAGGATGCATAAAATGATGGCTATGAAATTATCTTAGCAAAGGATTATGCCTTTTTATTTAATTAATGTTTTTAAAATGTCATTTGCAGAATGAATGATGACTTGAGATGGACTGGAAATGACACTTGTTCATGATGGAGAAATTAAATATGTGGTTTTACTTATGGATCAGCATGATATTTTCCTCATATAATGTATGTGAAATATGTAAACTCTTTTTTTTAGAATAGAGATGTATAGGACCGCAGTGGGGAGATTGTCATACTGCCGTGTGTGTTTGAGTATGTTTGCTCGAGGGGTGACTGTGGGTCACTTTTGTGGACACAGGGTCATGAGGTCACCCTAAATCACTGGATTCTGACAGATTCTTGTGAGATCTTCCTTCAGGGCATCACCCCCTCTCAGGGTTACGGTGAATGTTTATAGAGTTCACCAGCAGGGTCTTCAACAAACACCAGAAAAGTCACTTCAATATCACACAACCGCTCAACGCTTTCAACAGGCATGTCACGCAAGCACAACACAATCTCAGCGTTCCCACCACACAGTAAGTGCAGCGGTGGTTTCGAATCATCCTTCAAGATGAACAACGGCAATTTGAACCCACTCCCAGATGAGATTGCTGTCTACTGACAGTTTCTCACCTTAAATGCAGACAGTCTGAAGCAGACAAACATAAGAGAACAGATGTCTGCATATTGAAGGGACCATATTCTACACTTTGTTTGCTAGTGAATGTTTCTTGCACCAAAAACAGGCAGAATGTTTTTCCATGACCAAGTCTGATCCTTAAGCCCCCCAAAATAAACTCTAAAGGATGAGCAAAATATGAAAAATTTGCCTATTTTGGAAGAATTATTCTGTAAAAAAAAAACCCTGGTCCCAAAAATGTTCTACCCTTGTCTGATCCTTATGCCCAAAACATACTCTACAAAAGGATGAGAAAATTATGATAAATTATTACATTAAGAACTAAATAAAATAGATTCAGAGGAGAGGAGGTCAAATCGGGACGCTGAACATGATGCAGCTGTCTTGGAAGTCAATGCTTCTCAAACATCTGCACAATAACATGCTACTGAAGGTGTGTGTGTGTGTTTGATATTTCAGCTTCTGTGCGTCAGCACTTGTGAACATGTGGACAATCATAATAAAAGACTCAGTCTGTGCGTGTCTGGCATGAGATGAATTAAATGTACAGTGCTGGTACTGCATTTCTAGAGATGTCAAGATGATTGAATGGACAGATGGAAAGGAGTATGAAGAGAAAGAGAAAGTTGTACCTGAAGGAGAGAGACGTTGCTCAAACTCAACCGGAAGAGATGATTCCTACAGAGAGAGAGAGAGAGTAAGATACTTCAGGTTTGACAGGGTGTATGTGTGTGTGTGTGTGTGTGTGTGTGTGTGTGTGTGTGTGTGTGTGTGTGTGTGTGTGTGTGTGTGTGTGTGTGTGTGTGTGTTACCTAGCTCCCACTATCAGCTGGTTCCTGGTGAGGTCAAGCGCAAGCGGTGAGTAGTCATTCACTCCAGGCAGAGAGAAAGAGGACAGCCACGGGCTCAAAGCTACGGAAGAAAAAGCCACAGGTGACATTTAGACAGTTAGCTGTGAGCCTGGATGTTTGATCTGTTGTTTAGCTGCTGTTTTTCACTGTTTAGACAGATGTTGGAGAACATGTGCAAAACTAATCCCACAATACCCCACAAGTTAGTTCTATGCAAATGATGATGTGGCAACTATCAGCATTTACTCTTCGTGTTGCTATGAGCGATTGCACTGTTCTGTATTATTTGTCTCTGCACACAGTTGATGTTTACCAAACCGTGTCAGGAACTGTCACGATTCTAAGTGAGCTTGATTCATGCATTAATAATCTTGTTCATGATAAGATGCATTATGCACTGAAGCAGTTTACATACAAATACTTCCCCCTTGCATAATGTGATAGAATGACATCTTTGTTACCGACATCTACTGTACACTCATTTGAATGTTGGCGGTCGGTAAGATTGTTTAAGGTTTCTCTTATGCTTACCAAAGCTGCAGTTATTTGATTAAAAATACAGTAAAAAACGGTAGTATTGTGAAATATTATTAAAATTTAAAATAACTGTTTTCTATTTCAATATATTGTAAAATGTAATTTATTCCTGTGATCAAAGCTGAATTTCAGCATCATTACTCCAGTCTTCAGTGTCACATGATCCTTCAGAAATCATTCTAATATGATGTATTTTGTTTTTAAGAAACATTTCTTATTGCTTTCAATGTTGAAAACATAGTTGCTTAATATTTTTGTTGAAACCCTGATACATTTCAGGATTCTTTGATGAATAGAAAGTTAAAAAGAACAGCATTCATTTGAAATAAAAATCTTTTGTAACACTAATAAATGAATGTACTGACACTTTTGATCAATTTAATGCATCCTTGCTGTACAAAATAATTAATTCTTCTTTTATATCTGACTTTTGTGATCAGATTTTTAAAAACTATGGCAAGTTACACAGCCTCCAGAAAACGTTTTCTGTGCATTCAGAGGCAGAAACAGATGCTGGCAACCTGTTAAACTCCAGCTGTATGTGTGAAGATATTTATTATATGTTGTCCTGTTTAAGAGCAACATTGAGACACAAGGGAAAGCGAGGGGTGGGGGGCCAAACCACACACACTTGACCATTAATGAGGTGTGATGCCTATGAAACCAGATGCCCAGTCACACCATCAGCCACAAATGAGAAAACAACACAACCCACATACAAAAAGGCATGGAGGAAGTGAAGAAATAGATGGAAAATTCTTGTGAAACATTATATATAATATATATATATATATATATATATATATATATATATATATAATCTGCAGACACTACTTTCACATTACTTCTTTTTAAAACAATAGACTGCATAAAATCATTTTAGTGATCTGTATGTATACTGTCAAACATTTCGACAGTGAAGACAATGCCATTGGCTGCGGTGCTGCTTTTTGGAGGTAAAGGAGAAGATACAGAGAGCCTAAAAAGTATTTGGACACTTAAAGATGCTTAAAGGTTATTTTGGAATAATCACACATAAAAATGTTCTAACAGCCCAAAATTATGTAAACAGCAAAAAAAAGCCGAAGTGCTTATTTGCTAATCAGAATACTTAGAGATCAGTTTGTGCATTCAGGTTTGTTGACATTGGATTAGTCTTTCTGTTTAACAGATTGTATGTTATGAGCATGGTGAAATAGTAAAGTAAAGCAAGACAGACTCTGTATGACCTTTCATGTCTGACTGTAAGATCATCTCATCTCATCTTGGTAAAGACTGGTCTTGACTTTGTCTGGAGTTATTTTTGCCATGCGAGGAAGGAAACTTCCTCCAAAAATTTGTCTCAGACAGTAAAATCAAGGTCGAAAATATACAGTGCGAACCAGGCTTGAATCTATTAGATTTAACAAAATATAAAAAATGAATTGAAGGGTTAGTTCACCCAAAAATGAAAGTACCGTCATTATTTACTCACCCTCATGTCGATCCAAACCCGTAAGACTTTCGTTCATCGTCGGAACACAAATGAAGATCTTTTTGAAAAAATCTGAGAGCTTTCTATCCCTCCATTGACAGCTACGCAACTCCCACTTTGACTTTTCAAAAACTTAATAAAGAGATCGTAAAACGAATCCATATGAATTGAGCGGTTTACTGCAAAGATTTTCTGAAGAGACAATTGCTTTATAGATTTAACAGATTGAATTTAGGCGTTGAATTTTAAGATTTGAATTTAGGATTGAATTTTCATTCTTGGGTGAACTATCCCTTTAAAGGCACAAATATGTAAGATTTTTAGATTTCAAATACCATTAGAAAAATGTTATATATTTAGTTGACTAGTGTACTTACATTATCCCAATCATTTCCAACAGTGTTTAAAGAGAAATCAGCAATTTTAACCAGGACACGTGTCATTGCATCGCCTGTTAATGACGTCATATCTGCGTTATCCCCGGTTTCCAGTTTTACTTTTGTAGAAACCCTGGAAACACCAAAGACGCTTTCATTTATTATGCATTTTATTAAAGAGGTGAGCAACTGCTTGGACTGTTTCCCTTTATCAACAATGATTAGTTATTCTTATATAGCTCAACATGGTTAGTCTTATTGTTTGAATGGCTTTTCTTGATTTACCACGAGTACCATGTTTTTACCATGTCTCAGAAGAAACTTGTAGCAATACAAGTCATCTAGCTTTTATTAATATGATATTTTAATATCGATTTAGATTATTGCAGTGTAACAAGTCTCTCATACCAGCCACCAACCAGATGCACAGAGTAACGTTATATATGCACTTTCAACACACTCAACTGTACTTAGTATGATGGTTTTAACCATGTAAAACAGCGCTGGGTTACCTATACGTAACAGAGAGAGCGGAAGCAGCCAACTGCTTCATACCACAGTAACATTAATAAAACTTGAATACATTAGCTCATCCATGAACTCGATTTCTGCCGGAGTCTGCTGGATTCCTTTCCATTGGCTGTGGAGGTGAAGACAACAACTCCCATGATTCCACGATCATTCATGGCATCATCACGCTATGCCTTTGTTTTGAATAAGCAACCTCTAGCAGTGAAAATTA
The DNA here is from genome assembly GCA_023029165.1 of Gobiocypris rarus. Taxonomy (NCBI): domain Eukaryota; kingdom Metazoa; phylum Chordata; class Actinopteri; order Cypriniformes; family Gobionidae; genus Gobiocypris; species Gobiocypris rarus. The sequence continues at coordinate 5,691,413 of CM040921.1, read as the reverse complement.
CAAATTGTGCCTTTAAGTGTCTAAATATTTTTTAGCTGCTACTGCGAGTGAACACAGTGACTAATGATGAACTGTTCAGAGAGGAGCAGTTAGGATGTAGAGAAGAAAAACATTGTGTATGGAGCCTATTAGTTCTCCGAACAGTGCTGAAGTGAGCTTTGCTGTAAATCAAAGTGGTTATCACCCAGAAACAGATGACTACACCATCACTGTCTCACACATGAAAAATAAATACTCCTGGATCTTTCTCTATGGGCAAAAACAAAGTCTTCTAAGCAGTTTTTAATAGTACATCAGCTACTATTGACATTTTTAACACTTGTGTAATGGAGGAATTAAAAGACAATACGGGCGTAAACACTTACAGTGTATCCTTGCATATTAACAGGGCAGACTGTGTCGATTAGAGTGTGATATTATCTGCAGGGTGTGTGAACATACTCCTGATAGTGCACACAGCTGTGTTAACCTTTAACATCTGGGCAGCATATGATTAAAAGACGACTGCTGGCAGTTAACTAGTCTCAGATGAAAACCCTGGATCAGCAACAGGCAAGAGTCAAAGGGCACACATTTTTGACAAATGAAGCGAGGTTGGTCTCTTTACGTGTCCCTGTAAGGCAAATCAGTTCACTTGATGGGCATATTGGCATTCACAGACATACATCGCCTATCATATTGAATGTAGAAAGAATACAATTACAGAATGTATAAAAAGTTATAGCCGCCAATTGAACAATGTGATTTCTCCCATTCATTATTCTGTTTTTATCATCCTTACACTGTCTCTGGTTTTAGATAGATGGTCTCTTCTGGTCTAGCTGCAAAGTGGAAGTTTGGCTATGCAAGTCTCACAAGCAGTTATAGCTTGACACACTGCACCGAGATGTTTGGGGGGAAATAATTCAAAAGCTTATCGTTTTAACCTTTGGCTCCAAATGCGAGTGATGGAAAGGGCAGGAGAGAGCGAGGTATTTTACACCCACCTGTGTAGGAGGTAACAGGGTGCATTTTTCTTCGGCACTCTTCAGGCAGAGAGGGCACAGGCTCCAGTTCAGAGGTCGCTGGGAGTGATGGAGTCTGTGACGTGACGAGAGGCAGAGCGAGGAGGCGGAAGATGACAAGTCCAGCGAAGGACAGTGGTCCGGTCCGGAACGGCAATGCTGTCATGGTTACCGCAACAACCACTCCCGTACTTAGGAAAAGTGAGTGGGTCCTCCTGACATGAGAAGAGATGAAAAAATCATCATGTTATTAAAGTTGAAAACTTGGAAAAACTTTTTTTTTAACTGCGACCAGTATTAAGGCCATTCACACCAAGCACGATAACTATAACAATAACGATATTAGAGTCTACCCCACCGGACAATAATGTTGTTTTTTCTAAGCACTGCAGTTTTGTTGTCTGCTGCTTTAAATGCTTGCGCACTTTAAAGAAGGATGGATGGATTCTGATTGGATGCTAATGTTTGTAATCAGTCATCAGCTGGAAAATAGTTCTGAAAATGATTCCAAAGATATCACTACTCTGTGTGCGATTATCATTATAGCTGTGATTTATACTATAATCTTTAATATTTAGACAGATTTTTAGGGTGTGTTCACACTTGTAGTTCGGTTAGCTTGGTTCGTTTTGTCCAGACGGAAAAAAAAAACTTTAGTCCAGGTCCGCTTATTTTAAACAAGCGGCAACCTGCCCCAGTTTCTCTTGAAGCCTATACGGAAGTGACTTAAACTGCAATTAATCGACTGGCCGCTAGAGACAGGCTCCAAAAGAGAGCTCCATGTTAAAATGCCCAACTTTACAGCAGAAAAAAACATGTTTACAGCCTGGTACAAATTGTGGTTTTGTCTATATATCTAATTTTGCCCTTCATGACAACTGTGAGGGGGGGTGAATTTTTTATATCTCATTCGTTTAAATTATATTAAGCCTTAAAGTTCAGCATAATTAGGGGCGTGGTCCCTTTGAGTGACAGGTGGATAGCCGTTTGTCTGCTGTCTGTTAGTCATCACGCCACCTCAGCCCCAGCCACGTCCCACTTATTCAAATGAAGCGCGGTGCGTTCACACTTGTAGTTCGGTTTGTTTAGTACGTTTGGTCCAGAACAAAAAACTAAAACAAAACATATACTCCTGGTCCGCTTAGCATTCACACTGGCATTTAACAGCGAACCTAACGTTAACGAACCAAAGGCATAGGGATATGGTCATAACCTGATGCAGAATTGAAGATCTGCTGCAAAGAGACGGCAGTTCCGTCGTCTGTACCGACTAATGGGCAACACAGGTCCTTTGATGAGAAGAACCAGGTACACCGATCTTTCAACGTCGTCAAATCGGTTGACTTCGCATCTTGTGACATTAGGTCCTGTTTTTGGTTTGTTTACATGTCTTTGGTCCGTGTTGTGTTCATATATCAATCGAACTGCACCAGAGTTTCGTATGGAAGCGGACTGAGACCCTTCTTTTTATCGGTCTCAGTCCACTTGTTTGGTGCGCACCAGGGTTCGGATGGCAGCGTTCACATATGTTCAAATGAACCGCACTAACTGAGCAATCACACCATGGTTTGTTTTAATCGAACCAAACATGACAAGTGTGAACGCACCCTAAAAGAGCAATCAAGCCAAGGTTTGTTTTAATCAAACTAAACATGCCAACTGTGAACACACCCTTAGATCTTTATCATTCTAGTTATTGTTGTGAACAGGGCTAATTCTCCCCCAAAAAATCATTTTGCATTGCAGGGAAGAAAGTAAAATGGGTTTGGAATTACATATGAAAGAGTAAATAATGGAAATACAGATAACAAAAACTGCAAGCAAAGAAAAAAACCATTCAGATAAAAACACAAGATAGACAGACAGATAAACAGTGAGCAGCAGAGACGGCTTCATCTTCTCCTGACATGTAAGATGGTGTAAGTCTTGCTATTTCTAATCTAATTAACCTCTATCTCTCTTTAGAGTAAATGACTGGACCTCTTCCAAGACCTGCAGCAGTTCCAACATAATGTTATTTTAAAACACAACATTGATTTTGCTGTAACTGTCAGCCTGTGGACGATGAGGCAGCAGATCATTAAAAGTTTAATTAGAAGTTGAAGAAGGGATTTTGATCTATTTTCAGCCTGTCATGGGAATCAATGGGTCTCTGTGGTGATCGCGGTTCACCCAGTTAATCTTTACATTAGATGTTTGACAGCGCATGAGGCTCAGGTAAACCCGACGTGTAAACACTCATCTGAGATCTTACATAAGCTAAGAATATATGCACACACAGACTGACTTTAACACAAACCTGTTAGTGCCCTAGTAAACACACACACAAACATGCTCAATCACACTTAAACATACACTTCCTGATGCGTCATAGAAAAACCACTGCAGCATCTGTCTTGGCTTTACACACACAAACACCAAACATAACCCACACTGACTAGATAGGTGGTCTGATGTCCTGTAACTAACCACACTTTTTTTACATTTCTGATTCACTTACACTTGATACCATATGATAATATCAAATGGAAACACTCACACACTTTGATTAATTAGTCCCTTTAAGACGAGTCAGACAACTCAGGTGTTGAATGCTCCCCCAAAAAGCTATTTTCCAGGATACAAATACACTAAAGAGACCGATATCTCCAAAACTGTAAAGATTATGATATAACATAGCAAATCTGGTTGTACTTCTATCAAAAAGATGATTGGCTCTTAGCCATTGTTAAAGCTGCCATATATTTTACTTTCTCACTATGGGTAAACCCAGCCCGATCTGATTTCGCCCTGCAGCTCAGGCTGGAAACCTGTACATATTTCCATCCTGCTTCTGCTACAATTTTGCAGGGACCAATCACAAACCGGCTTATCCACCTGGTGCGCTATTGGCGGGTTTAACACGATGACGGATAGAGAAGCGATGGATCATTGGTCTGATTGGTTGAAGGACTATCCAATTGCAAACAGAGTCATTTGAACTATGCCTGTTGATCCATATGTAGGGTTGATCCTAACCCTAACCCTTGTGCAGTAGAAAATACAGAGCAGACTCCCCAGACCAATGTTCAATCTTAAAGATTGAGCTTGGTCTGGTGATAGCCAGACAACTTTTTCACATTAGTTTTTAAACAAGTGATAAGTCTCCTCTATATAAAGTCTGTCTTTTTTTGTATGTACCATGGTACTGAAGGATTACCATATTTACCATACCATGGTATTTACATAATATTCCAAGGTAAGTCAAACAAAATAATGGTATTTCAATGGAGATACTATAGTATATTTGGAAAATTGAATTCTGTTGAATTCTGTAGAGTGATTTAAATATGGCAAACTGTGCTCATTGGAGCTAAGAAGAGTACTATACTCTACAGGCAACTGAAACAGTGATGTTAAAACTGACCATATGTTCACAACGACCTAAAACTAATATAAAGCTGACATCAAATTAAATAAAAATAAAACTTTTTAAACATATGTTATAATGTTATATGATACAATTACTAAAACTGAAGCTGAGATAAAAATCAACTAAAGTGAAATGGAAATAGTTAAATAATAATAATGACAAAATCACATAACTAAGATACCAAAATGTAAACTAAAAGTAAAACAAAACATTAAAACATTTGATCTATTATTCAAAAGCTTTTATTCAAAATTAAAAACAAATGATACCAAAATAAATTTATATTGTGAGAAAACTTAAATTAATATCAAAAATAGGTCAAAAATGTTCAAATGTTTTATTTAATAAGCTGATTTGTGTAAATTAGGGTTAAAATACTTTCTCATATAACAATTTAACAACTATAAATAAGCCATTCATAGGTTGATCCCGGCCACTCGCATGACTAGGGGCAGAGCTGTGAGTAAGTCTGATCAATGGAAGAGTGTTTGGGAAGCTTTTTTTGCAGTTCCACTTGGTGAACCTATTAGTGGAGTTGAAATTGCACAATTGCATACTCTCAAAATCCAGTTAGTAAGGAAAAACACACAGCAAGTAGTTGTGGGGGTGATTTTGTGAATGGTGAGTATTTGAATTCTTTGGAAATCTGTTGAGTTTTCTGTGGAATTCTCTGGCAGCAGGATCCAGGCTCTTATTCTTGGCTCTGGAAGCATGACGCTGTGCGGCAGACACTTCATTGCTGACCATGTCTAATGTACCTCAATAGCAAAAGACCCTCAATCCCCCAAATCCCCCTTAATACCCCTCAGCACTCCCACATTCCCCCTATTCATGCCCACCTTCTCAGACTCATCAGAGGCCATAGAGGTGGAGGGATGACAGAGAGAGATGGAGACCCGTGAAAGCCATGATGGCAGTGACAAATGCACCAAAGGGGAGGCCAGGGTCACACAATGGGCAGACTAGGTGGGCCCGTCTGGGCCAATTCCTTTTGTGTTAAACGAGGAGATATAAAAGAACAAGTTGAATAAATAAGGTCAAAGATGGTAGACAGACACAAATACACACACAAGCACCAATCACACACAGATATCCATGGGGTCCGAACAGGTTAATAATGAACTGACAACTCTTCTAACTAGATTAGACTGAGTGAACAATTCAAATAATGTGTGTTACTCCAAATATTTAAAGATGTTTATTGGTAATTCACAAGGCTACCTCAATTTTTCAAACCCATGTCAAATGTCCTTGTGTTGTTTCAACACAACATTGTGACATTGCATGAGGTCATGCCTAGTTTAGTAGTAACTGTTTCTTGCCTTTGCAAAATAGTACAAAACCCACTAAAACAATCATTGATTTGAACATGAGATTACGAACTAACCGAAATGAGGTTTCACTTCTTGTCGAAATACTTTGTCTGCCTTGTCCATATGCATAAACTACCGTTAAAAAGTTTGGGCCATTAAGGTTAAAATAAATTAAATAATAATAATTAATACTAATAAAAAGTAATTAAAAATTAATACTTTTATTCAGCAAGGTCGCATAACATTATAGTCAAAAGTGACAGTTAAGAGATTTGTAATGTTACAAAAGATTTCTATTTCATATAAATCAAATAAATGCTGTTCTTTTCAACTTTCTATTCATCAAACAATCCTGATTGTTGAATAATGTATCAGTTTATAAAATTCAGTCTCAGTGCATGCATTGTTTTAGTTTGGCAGGGTCACCGCTAGCTTAGCATAATGAATGGAATCCTATGTTGCCAGCTAGCATGTCCCGAGTAAAAGTGATTAAAATAGGTTTGGAAGTACATATGAAAGAGTAAATGATGGGAATACAGATAACAAAAACTGCAAGAAAAGAAAGAAAACCATTCAGATAAAAACACAAGATAGACAGACAGATAAACAGTGAGCAGCAGAGACGGCTTAAACCTTCAAGAAGTAATTAGGTGGAGTTTTTTTTTGATCTCATTTACTCTGGACATGCTAGCTAGCAACATAGGATTCCATTCATTATGCTAAGCTAGCGGCGACCCTGCCAAACTAAAACAATGCATGCACTGAGACAAAAATGCATTTGCCCACATATCTAAATGTAGGAAAGAAGTTGAATAAGCCCTATTTCTAAAAACGGTGGAGTGTTCATTTAAGTAATGATGCTGAAAAGTCAGCTTTGATCACAGGAATAAATTTTTACTATACATTTTACTATACATTCAAATAGAAAATGTAATAACATTTTCACTGTTTTACTGTGTTTTTGATCAAATAAATGCAGCCTAAATGGGCATAAAATACTTTTTTCAAAAACATTTAAAACCCCAACCCCACTTACCAACACCAGAATGTTTTAACGTTTTTTAAAGGTATTTGAAAAACATGGTAAAACTCACATCATATAATATAGCTGTCTTTATATTATATATTTAGTTGTCCAAAAAATAAACTGAACAAGCACAAAGTGAACCCCTGCATAAAGGTTGTTACTGTCAGGGCGGGAGGTGTTTGGCGTCCTGGAGCTCTCTGCAGTCGTGTGTTATGATCTCGTCGGCCCAGTCTAATCCAGACTGAGAGATTTAAAGTCATTTATGTGGAATTACAAACTGCACTGGCAGTTCCTGCCCTGGACTCCCATGGTTCCCTCTAAAGCGGTGTTGCAAGACAAGGTTCAAAGTTCAGGACGTGAGCACAAAATGACTGCTATGGTATTGAGCGTGTGTGTCCTAATTGTGGTCTATGTATAAAAAGAGGCAAAAAAAAATGTAAGCAAGGTTCTGGTCAATACAACTTAAAGGTGCAGTGTGTAGTATTTATGAGGAACTATTAACAAAAATGCAATATAATATACATAACTATGTTTTCAGTGGTGTATAAAGACCTTATGTAATGAACTGTTATGTCTTATCACCTTAGAATGAGCCATTTCTATCTACATACACGCAGGTCCCCTTACAGTGAAGTCTCCATTTTGCACCGCCATGTTTCTACAGTGGCCCTAAATGGACAAACTGCTCTACTGAACGCTAGCTACTCTCATCTGTCTGAGACGACAACATTGGTGTCCTGTGTCGGCCACCGTAGCTTCTCTATGTGCTTCGAAAGGGAGGGGTGAGCGATGGGCGGTTGCAATTCGCAACCTCACCACTAGATGCCGCTAAAATGTATACATTGCACCTTTAAGCATGTTGTTAATTATCACAGAAAATAATCTTGAGTTCTCTGTTTATATGAAGGAACAAAACATACATTTTAAAATATTCACTGTTTTGAATTTACAGATACAAGCCTAATTGTTTGGGCATCCATACATAACCAATGACATGCTTAAAAACATTTAATGCATTTGAAAACATTTTATTTTGACATTTTGGTTGTTGCCGAATTATCTAAACTTTAATAGTTAGCTAATTTGAGTGCTTATTATTGTTTTTAAAAGATGTCTCATGTTCACGAAAGCTCCATTTATTTCATATAAATTCTTTAGGAAACAGTAATATTGTAAAATGTTTTTCATTTGAATTTATTGTAAAATGTAATTTATTGCTGTGATCAGAGCTGAATTTTCAGCATCATTACTCCAGTTTTCAGTGTCACATGATCCTTCAGAAATCATTCCAATATGATGATTTGCTGCTGAAGAAATATTATTATCAATGTTGAAAACAGCTGTGCTGCTTAATAGTTTAGTTGGAACTGTGATACAAGTTTTCTCAGTATTCTTTGATGAATAGAACGTTCAAAAGAACAGAATTTATCTGAAATAGAACTCTTTTGTAACATATCAATGTCTTTAGTCACTATCGATCAATTTAATGTGTCCTTGCTTAATAAAAGTACTAACTTTCTTACTTAAAATCTTACTGACCCCAGACTTTCTGCAAAGTACTTTAAACAGAGCAAACTTTGTCTACAGAAGTTACGCCAGTAATGCAACTAGACGTTCATCTGCCTATAAAAGTATCTCACTATAAGACTATGATTTAGATCTTACTGCTAACACATATTTTCAAACAGATTCTTTAAAAGAAAATACAAGCTTTTATACTTCTGTTTTTAAACCCTGCCTTGCCTCACAGACTTCCATTGTAAGTGATGTAATGTTAATTGGTTTCGACAAACTGAGAGACGAGTCGAAAATGATGTGGTAATTAAAAGCAGACCACAGATGCTGTTGATAGAAGTTGTATTCAGCCTGGTACATTCCTTCAACACGCTTAGATTATGCAATTTATAAACAACTGAATTCCTTGGATATTAAGTTTCGCGTGTAACAAGGACAATGAGTGAGAGTGCAAATATCATGGGCGTTGAATGAAAATTCTGCCAAAAGTCAGATCTTGATCACAGATGCTTTCCTCAAGCACATTACTGAAAGACAACTAATCCATGACTGACCTGTGTAAACCATCTGGAATAAACACAAGGATTAATGCTAATCCACAAGAGATGGTCTCAGATAAACACCGTCTCACTGCTTTACAACCACTGCAGCATCAGGACGCTGATACAGACGATTTATAGACTCTATTCATCTTTAATTGTCCTCCGTCAGGGAAAAAAGCAAGAGGGAGGAAGAGAAGAAAAGTGATAATGAGCAGCTGTGATTGCAGGAGGGATTTCAAGGTGAACTCAGGAAGTCCACTCCAGACAACTGGAGCCGTCAGTTTAAGTCCAGATGTTACAAAACAACTGCTCACATGACCTTTTTGGTTGAACAAGAAAATCTAGCTGATTAAGCAAATTAATGCCCACGACATCGAAATGGATCGTATTTAACTCCTGCAATTACTTTTACTGGCTAAGACTGTCAAAATTAATTCAAATTTAAATTATATTCGATTTTAAAAGGCATAATTTCAGTTAGGAGGAAAAAGCTTTTGGCTTGTCTTTTGTGACCACATTAACAAAATATTAATGCACTGCATTAAATTGTTTATTCAAAGCAATGAAATAACGTAACTGTTTGTACCAAACAGAGCATAACGCTTAAAATAAAGTTTATAAATTAAATATAAGTTCATAAATTGCATTAAACAATTATGAACAAAACAGCATCTTTTATTTATGCATAGATTAATATAAAGAACCGAAGCGGCGATCACATTTAAAAACATGATGAGATGCAATGTGATGGGAAAACATGTTTTGTAACTACTTTACATGGCTTTCTAAACGTGTGGCTCTGTTACGAGACGGGAGTGAAACGGCCTAAGATGTCCATCACTTGTTTACATAGAAATCAATGGCTCATTTAAAACCACTGCAAGACCATGTTGTTAAGAAAATGATAATCGATGCATCTACATCCTCATTCATGATTTTCTGTATAAATCACTTGTAAAACCATGTTTGCATGTCACATTTCATTCAGTGCAAAAATGTCCAGAAAAAAATTATATGTTCTGCCTGCATTTCATGAATGAAGTCCATAGTCCAAGATTACTTGTAAAGCCTCGTCAACATGACAGAAAACATGAAACTGCCTTCAAATGAGCACAGGACGGAAACCTTATGTCTTGCAGATGTACTAGTCTTAAAGGGGGTTTTCTAGGATGAAAAAAAAACATCGCTGATGTCTCCAGATTGTGAGAAGTTTTAGCTCAAAATACCCCACAGATCATTTTTATAGCATGATAAAAGTGTCACTTTCTGAGGGTGAGCAAAAACGTGCCGTTGTGTGTGTCCCTTTAAATGCAAATTAGTTGCTGGTCCTGCCCCCTTTCAAGAAGCTTTGTTGCATGTTCCTGCGGGCATGATTTATGTAAATTTGTCACTAACCCATAAAGAAGCTTGTTGTAGTCCCTACCAGCCATTTGTTGTAGTCCTTAAAAAGTGATTTCTTAAAGAGAAAATATCTCACTTTACATTGAACTTTGAGTATCATAACTTCATAATGTTATCTAATTTGCTAGACTCACTGATAATTTAAAAAAAACTCCTAAACAAACATGCCCTTTGACATCACCTACAGAGAACATGCAGTTTTTGTCCATGGGAGCCTGGACACTATCAATCCCCACCATTTTTTTAAGCGCTGAAAGGGGTCACACAACCAAAACCTTTATCCCCAAAAAGAGACCCCAAATGAACTCTATTCCCATTCACGCAGCTGGAGGTCCGTGCACTAGGGCATTAAGACGGGCCAGCAACCTCTGCCGGCAAACAGCCAACGCCAACCTGAGATAGACGCACAGACTGATCCAAGCTGTAAATTAGCAGTTAGAATGAAGCAGTTCCACGGATATTTGTTGTATTTCTGAAAGTGTTTGCCTTTTCAGATGTGTCCTTGTTTGCTTTTTTTTCTTAAAACCTTCCACTCCTTCACTGTCTCTGCGTGAAAGCCTTCTCTGTGAGACCGGCCAACTATCTGCCAAAGCAGAGGCTCTTTAGCACGTGAATGAAGTCCGTTGAGCTTTACAGGCGCTCTGAGCGAGCACGTGGTCATCCGCCAAAGCTGAGCACTTTCACTCAGCCCTGACCACGGACCCGACACCGGGCAGAATCTTAAACAGCGCGGCAACAAGACCGGCCTTTTATTGTGTCCATCCTCACGCCATTCACGTTTCACTCATTTTCTCATTCTCCCTTTCTCTGTCCATCTCTCATTCTCTTTGTGCCATTAACAACATCAGATTTGTGGCAGAAGCATCTGTCTAAACAGTGTATTACGATTTTAAGAATTTGTTGTAGATATAAAAGGGGGAAAAGAAGGTTTAAATTAACTTCCGGAGCTTACAGCTGTATGATATTTGCATATTTGCCCCTGAATCGTTGCACATCGATGGCTGGCCCTGAATAATGGACGACATGAACTTGCAGATCCATGAATTTTCATTATCATGGTTATCATGGTCAAGGTTTTCCTTTAGCAATTAATTCTGTTATGAAATAAATCCTACAGCCACCTACTTATATTTATAGCATTTCATATAAAAACTACATTTATACATGTTAGTTAATGCAGTAGTCAGTTTAATCCAACAATTAACATAACAGATTTAATAAACTTGGTTAATGTTATTTTCCACACATACCAATAGTTAACTTCTTAACATTAAATGTTGTATAGGTTAATATTAGTTGAACTGCCCTTGAAGAATTTATAAATTATAAACAATAGTTATTTATAAAAATGAAATCAACCAAGATTAATAAATGCTGTAATAATAATAAATCATATTTCTTTATACATTTAATTTATTATAAAAGTACACTATCGTTCAACATTTTTGGGTCTGTAAGATTGTTCAACGTTTTTGAAAGAAGTCTCTCATGCCCACCAAGGCTGAATTTATTTAACCAAAAATAAAAAACATAATATTGTGAAATATTATTACAACTTTAAATAACTGTTTTCTATTGTAATCTATGTATTCCTGTGATCAAAGCTGAATTTTCATAATTATTTCAGTCTTCAGTGTCACATGATCCACATGATTAAAATGAAACCGATTTGAAATTAGTTGACAGAGAAATAGATTAGGAAGACACAGACGGAACAACAAAATGAACGGCCATGACAACAAAGACTTACTGAATTACACTGAAATGAAAAATAAATGACTTCAAGGTAAAAAGAACTGATCAGAAACCAGTTGAGAGACAGAAATGACAACAAAAACTGACTGACAAATGAAATTAAACAGAATTTAACTGAACTGAAAAAGACAGACAAACAGACACAAAAAGAATCAAAATGCAGTGACACTATGGACAAAACGGCTAAATTCTTGCATAGTAGCTCCATCTATTCAGACAAACACAGACACACTTGAAGTGGTCAATCACACACACACACACACACACACACAGAGTCCAACGCCACAGGCTGAGAGAACAAAGAGAATTGGACACACAATGGGGGAGGTCTGGAGATGACGGCCAAACTGTTTATCAGAATACCTCAACAAAGACACAGAGAGAGGGAGGGGACAGAGAGAGAGAGAGAGAGAGAGAGAGAGAGAGAGAGAGAGAGAGAGAGAGAGACAGAAGACGGGATGGAGCGTGGAAAAGATACGGAAGGACATGAGGGGAGGGAAGACATGTGGGCAAAATTGCTTCTAGGACAAAAAGAAGAAGGGAAAGCACAGTGCAACAAGATGAAAAGATTCACAGGAAGTAGATGGTTTTGTCCATGGATGGACAGATGAGGGGTAAAAAAAAGAAGAGTGTACTCACCAGGAGTAAGGTGTCAGCAAGGGCTCATTCCAGAGGAGCGCATCCGATAGACTTCAGATCTGTTTAACAGAATCCTTACAGAAAGACAGAGAGAGAGAGAGAAATCATTTTAGTCAGCCTCTCACGGACGGGCTGCGTCCAGAGTAAAGGGGGGAGATGAAGGGGCTTCAGTAATGTGTGCAGTGAAGCATTCAGCCCTGTGAAAAACAAACTGTTAACTTTCTCTATGGAGGGAGGCTGCTGGGGGCATGACGGCTGTGCACAAGGACGTATGTGTGTGCGGCATCTGTGCAGAGCAGACGCGGGAAAAGAAGGGGTTAAAATTCCGCGAACTGTTCCCAAACTGAGGCTGGTGCACCTCAGATGTGTACATCAGCCTCAGGAAGAATTTGAACAATGATGCTACACTTAAAAATGTCTGAATGTCACTGCGCTCGATACAAAATAAGAAAGCAAGTATCATCTATGCTCAAACGCTACGCATTTCCCCCAATAAAATGCACCAAAAAAACGGACTAAAAACCACTAACCACACAAGATTCAAGAGTCTCCTCAAGATCACACATGTGTCCTACCTACAGCTACACTTTAAAAAATATTTTCAAATTTTTGTTATCACAACTTTTTTTATTTTGTCAAATCAACTTAGTGTTATTCAGAAAACATAAAATTTTGAGCTTCTGTTGATTAAACCAATTTCCTTCATTGTACTATAATTTGTAACTTCAATGAACTTAAAATTAAGGCAAGCAGGTTACTTTTTTAAGTTAAAACGTTTTTTTTTTTTACAGTGAAGCACATGCAACGTTTATGGATTAAAAAGACCCACTAACATTTCACAAGTGTTAATACTATTTGTCTTAATTAACATTCATTTAATTTAATATTGCTTATACAATATACACTACTATTCAAAAGTATTGGGTCTGCAATATTTTTAAGTAAAAACAGTAGTATTGTGAAATATTACAATTTAAAACAGCTGTTTCTATTTGAATATTTAAAAATATATATAATTTCTTGTGATCAAAGCTGAATTTTCAGCATCATCACTCCATACTTCAGTGTCACATGATCTTTCAGAAATCATTCTAATATGTTGATTTCTTTGTCTTATTCATGTTGAAAACAGTTGTGTTGCTTCATATTTTTATGGAAACCATGATACATTGTTAAAAAGAACAACATTTATTTGAAATAGGAATATTTTATTAATGTCTATGTCAATGTAATGTTTTATAAATATTTTAATCAATGTAATGTGTCCTTACTGAATAAAAGTGCCCAAAAGCCATTCATCATCACAATATTCAGAATCATGCATTATTTTATATGGACAGCAAAAATCATTGTAAATAATTTGTAAATATTTGACAGCCTTATATAAATCAATCATAGATGCCACATGTATTCACATAATTATACATGAATAAAAACCAGTCTGTGGGGTACAGAAGTACAGTCCTTTAAATGGTTGTAGTTGATCAAGTAAATGAAACACTATAACTTTATATAAACATGACCGAAAACCTAAAAAAAATACAATTACAACCAATGGAACAGACTGCAAGTCTATCCTTCACAGCTCATTTTCATGCATGTAAATTTACATATGCAATCTACCCGGACTAAACTCCACTGTTTTATCACTTAAGACATAACACAATGTCTGGGAAATGTTCTGCTTAATAAGTGTACTTTTTTCATTAAAATAAATGCCATTTGGGTTGATATTTTGTTATTTAATGCAGTTACACTCCGGCATTTTTAAGTGTGTCATTTTAGGACAATTCAACATGAAACCTTTTCCTACTCGTTATCTGAGAACAGCACTCTAGTTTCTGTGGCAACAACACCCCTCTCCCCCAAGACATCCCATATTACCGCTGTAATTTTCTTTTCAATCAATTCAAATTTGACATTTCACAGTGATAATAGGTGAAAAGAGATCAAGAAACATGTTCAGTCCCCTCTGTCATTATTCCGTTTCCCTCCATCTCCAGGCCCCCGTCACACACAAAAACACAATACGCAATGGGGCGGTTGATTTCGAATTCGACTTTTGTATGACTTTCTCTTGAGATCAACCAATTCACTCACTCATTCATCCATTCATTTGCAGCTCCATTCAAGTCCCTTAATTCAGCAGACTGATGATATTTTATGCAGGAGTTGTGCTGGATCCACAACATAAAGTCAAAAGATCTCTCAACTTCACCAGGGAACATTAGGTCAGTTTAGTTGAGCTAAAAGCTTATAAACATATGGCACATATGGCACTAAACATATGGCACTATACAACCAAAGCACAGTCAGATTGACTTAAAAAAAATAAGTAATTGAGTAACCCTAATTATTGCCCCGTTATGTTTTTCAAACATAGACAACTGGCATGCTCAAACTTCTTAGTCAGTAAGACCCATTTTACCAGCTTATCCAGTATTTTGTACCTGCAGAATCACAACTTTCTGCTTTGCTGATTTAACCAGAAAGTTAATAAGCTTGACGACGAGGAAGACCATAATGATTTGCTGCTGGACAGCATGGCTTGACACGCACTTAGTAACCAGCACCAATCCAGTACTACTTAACCATAAACCAGCAGCATAAACCACCCACCAAACTTCTAAACCAGCAAAATGACAATAGCTAACCAATTTAACCAGCAAGAACCTGTTGTTTTAGCATGACCTGAAAGACCAAGTTTTTCAATTCATGCTTCTCAAGACCAAGGGAAGCATGCCTTTGCTTGTCCACCAGCCTGACCAGCACCAAACAAGTACTACTCAACTCTAAACCAGAATAAACCAGCTCCAGATTAGCTCAAATCACATTAGCTGACCACTGACCAGCTTAACCAGCTAGAATATTCAGCACTAACCATCACCAAACCAGTATTAAACCCTAAAGCAGAATAAACCAGCATAAATCACCAAACTTCAAAAACAGCAAAATCACAATAGCTGACCAACCTAACTGACAGTAACCTGTTGCTTTACTAGTTTAATCAATCATGATAGTTCACCAGGTAATTCATGATATGTTTCTCTGGTGAACAAAATGGTTAGGCTGGTTAGCAACACTAATCAGACAAACATCAGACCAGTATTAACCAGCACTAAACCAGCCTGAACTAGTGCCAAAACAACACTAACTAGCAAACTTAATTAGAATTTTAAGTTAATTCATTAAGTTGATTTGAATCAGCCTGAACCTGCATGGGAATTAATGTTGTTTCATATAAAACAATATGATGAAACACACAAAAATACATCAATAGAATAGAATAGAATATTGAAACGTATACATACAGAATGACCAACTAATTGGTCTATTCAAAATCACAAAGAAGAGGAATACTACTAGAACAAAAGAGTTGTACAGTATGCTAGCGTTCGGCATCAAGTTAGTCTGGTGTTAATTAGTCCTTGCTCTGCCCCTCACGGGTGTGTTCCCTCTCGAGGGGTTCACTATGAACATGTCATGTCTGAACAGATGCCAGTATCATAAGTCATGCTAGAGCACTGGATGAAGAAACACAAAACAGATTTAGCCAACATGATCTCACTGTGAAATACATGACTTATGCTGTAATCATCTCAGTTGAGCACACATTTTTAGACACTTTATTCGTTCCACTCTCTATTTCTCCCACTGATTTATCTTAACTCTAAAATCATTCTTTATAAACACATGCCGTATGATGGATATGTGCCATATTCTTCTCTGCAGGCACTGAATGTGGGTGTTTGTGAAATAAAGTGTGATTGGGATAGATGGGGAAATCAGGTAACATTTTTGGAAAGCTAAGTCAAACTTAAAATGAATTAAAAATAAAGTTTATTTCTGCCAAATATAAAGTAGCAGTGTTTGAGCATGAAGTATTTCAAGGACACGAGTACAGAGGTCTTTTGGTAAATGTATTTTGGGTTATTTTAACTCATTTTATGTGCACCTCACAGGGCTGCCTGTTCATTTCAGCTCCTGTGGTCAATCTGATTGCTGCAATCACAAGACGTCCACAAGCGACGTCCGGGGACCGGTTGATTTAGTCCATCTTCTCTTTGAGGAACTCATGATGAAGGCCCATACGCAAGGTGGGAAAAAAAATAGATATGGGATAAATAACTCAATTTAAATAACTCAAACTTGTGTTAAAGACAAGAAGATTAAAGGGAGAGCAAGTGAAGACTTCCTGCTAAGATCTCAGGTTCAGAAGAGATCAGTAAAAAACAGATCTCAATATGCATTAACTTGCATATTGATATTTTGCATTATAAGAAATCATTCTCAAATGAGTATTTTTGCCTCATGAAACTTTCAAAGCATATTTAAAACAAGTAACATTTGAATTGAGATCCATAGCATAAAACAGGTCTTCCCTAACCAGGGTTTGTGAATGATGAACTTCAGGTGGTTCATGAACTGATGAAAAGCTAATAATAAATGATATCATAAAAATGTAAAATTAGAATTTTTAAAATGAATACAAAATCAAGATTAAAGACTTACTAGAAAAAGATAAAATATTTTATTTGTTTATCTGACCATTAACTATATTAACTAGGCCTATATTAACTTCAAGTAAATGTTTTTTTGGTCAAATGGGTTTGGCAGACAAAAAGGTTTGGGAATCCCTGACATAAAATATTGACTATAGTGTGTTTTTAGAAAATACTTTACTAATTTCAATAAATACAACAAAATGCAGAAAAAATAATACTGACAAGACTTAAATCTGTTTTTGCAGTGCATTGATTTTATAGTTCAATAATCTTAGTGTATGTCTCATTTGCATCTATTTTTATTTCCCCTTAGGTAAAACATCACAAATAAAGTTGATACGTAAATACAACTGTGATCTCCCTTAAGTCTACCGAGCTGTGAAAGAGCAACTGCTGAGCAATAAAATCCTCCTCTGGAGAGCGACCAAAACAAAAACAGGAGGTGAGAGTGAATGATGGTGCGATTTAGAGAATTCTTCAACCCTCAGGTGGGATTCAGTCAGGTCTGATCTCTCTGCCAGAGAGGAAAAAACTCTCCTGAGACAGAGATGTTCACACAGTAACTACACAGCCTATGATTCCTCAGAGATGGAGAGAAAGAGACAGAGGAGAGAGGAAAATGATAAGAGAAAATAACAAGAATGAAGATTCCCCCATCGGACAAACAGAAAGAGTTGATCTCTTCACAAGAGCATTAAAGGGTTAGTTCATGCAAAGAATCTGTCATTAATTACTCACCCTTGTGTCGTTCCAAACCCGTAAGACCTTTGTTCATCTTTGGAACACAAATTAAGATCTTTTTGACGAAATCTTAGAGCTTTCTGTCCCTCTGTTGATAGCTACACAACCACTTTCATAAAGAGATAGTAAAACGAATCCACATGAATTGAGCAGTTTAGTCCAAATTTTCTAAAGCAACTTGATTGCGTTATATGATGAACAAATCTAGTCTTTTATTCCCATATAAACACTGATCATTTGTGTTTCCAAAGATGAACGAAAGTCTTAAAGTCTTAAGGGTTTGGAACGACATGAGGGTGAGTAATTAATGACAGCATTTTAATTTTTGGGTGAACTAACCCTTTAAAGCAAATTAAATCCAAACAGAGAGAGAAAGAGAGAGGACAAGAAAACAAAGACCATCATTTACCTTTTAATTCATTTAAGTTCATATGAAATCCCATTCCCAACTTGTTGCAACACGATCAGTCACGTGATACCCAACTGATGACATGATGACAAAACATCCAACAGTCACGTCACTTTACAGTAGTGAACGCATTTCTATGGAACATATCTGAAATATGGTGGAGGACACTGAGCTACAGAGGGAAAAGTGTTACTTTTCACACAAGTATTTCCATTTTGCATAAAGGCTTGTCCTGAAAGCATGCGAGTTTCTGTTAACCTTCACAGACTTCCGCACGTTATGAAGCCAGACAAACCGGCATAATTCTGACAATTAAATTGTTTTGTTAGACATTAAAGGTTTAGTTCACCCAAAAATGAAAATTCTGTCATTAATTACTCACGCTCATGTGGTTCCAAACCCATGATAGCGTAGCCATGGGCGGGCCTGACAGCCTGCCCATCCTGTCAGATCCAGGGAAATACATTTTTTTCAATAATACTGTTTTCTAACGTTTATCAATTCTTCAATAATTATTATTCTTCAATATAAAAATGTATTTTGTCATGCATTAAAACTCTATTCTAATATTGATACAAATATGCTAATTTGACTCTTCAATTACACACCAGTAGTAATGTTATGTTATGTGATTGCGGCAAAATCCGGATTCGATTCCAACTAGCAGCGCCTTTTTTATTATAAAAAATGGCTAAACTGCCATTAATGACACATTTAAGAAAGAAAAACGTCTTGACAAAGATGACCGGCCGCCATAAAACGCTTGTCGTTTGAAAGTGAACTAACAGAATATGATGATATTATCAACATCTTCAATTCAAAACACAGCCAACTCCAACTTGTTTAGAACAGACATCAGCCATACAAGGTAAGCTATTGGTCGCTTTTTAGTCTGCCCGCCGTGGCATGGCATTTGCATGTAATACTTGTGAGCAAGTGGTTTTCTTAAATGTACATAAGCCACATGTACTGTATTAGCTATGGCATGTTGTTGATACAGGTTTACAGGACATTATGATTTCTCTTTGTCAAGTCAAGTCAAGTCAACTTTATTTATATAGCGCTTTTAACAATGCAGATTGTTTCAAAGCAGCTTCACAATGTTAAACAGGTAAATAATGCAACAGAATATATTTTGATTATCATACAGTGACAATGAGGGCTTTCGATCAGTAATTAGATCAGTATTTTAGTTTATATGGTTAATTAAGTTTAATAATTAATTTTATTTTGAAATTTATTTGAAAAATGTAGTGTCCTATATTTGTGATATAGTTGTCAGGACTCGCATGGAGCTATTATTTTGTTTCTGCGACAGTAGCACTAGCATAATTTAAAAAATAAAGCAACCTGGCAAATGGTCCTTCCGCGCGCCGCGCTCAAAGATCACAAACACAGCTCGTACAGGGGCTTGAGAAGGCATCAAGATGTAGAAGTAGACTATATTATAAGACAATAGACAATAGAAGGTCCAAAATATGAAGAATAGCCTACTTTTAGCTCTGTTGCTTTGTTTCAATAGGATTTTTTTTTCTCCAAATTTAGTGGTAATACAAAGTATTCCCACAGCCCACCCACACTATTAGAGGCCTGCCCATCATCCACTTTCTGCCTACGCCACTGCATAAGACCTTCCTTCATCTTCAGAACACAAATGAAGATCTTTTTGATGAAATCTGAGAGCTCTCTGACCCCTCCATTGACAGCTATTTAATTAACACTTTCAAAGTCCAGAAATGTAGTAAAGACATCGTTCAAATAGTCCATGTGACTCCAGTGGTTCAACCTTAATTTTATGAAGCGATGAGAATACTTTTTGTGCGCAAAAAATAAATAATAATGACTTTATTCAACAATCTCTTCTAGCCTGTGTCAGACTCATAAGCTGTTGACACAGTGTGCTGCGAGCGTTTATTTAAAAAGTTGCCAGTCAGCATTTTTGATAATTTTCACAAACTTTTCATTTCCGCCAGAATATTTTGTTGTATGAACATTTGAACATGCAATATATCAAACAACAGCCTCTGCTTTTATTCTAGCTTCATGCAGTATTTTTTTATAAACACTGAATGTGGGTAAGTTTCATAACAAAAAACTACATTCTGAACAAAATCTGAGAAAATAATTTTTTTCAAAGACTACATAACAGTGTTTCTATCAATTGTTTCTGCTTCTTTTTCACCTGTGTTTTGATCCAGAGCTTCTCTACTCTCACAGATTCAGTGGAATTGGCGTTCAGTATCGCTTTATAGAGCTAGCGGTAACCGCTATATGCACTTGAACGCCGTTGCAACAGCTGTTCTGATTGGGAGTTTTTGCTGATCTGTTTTTTTTTCATCCAATTAATCAATTTATCAAATAAATAATCTGCATATTATTTCGATTATCAAAATAATAGCTAGTTGCAGCCCTGCACCAATGTTCTAGCATAAATTACACCAACTAAGTGACAGAGTGAAATGTCAGTCCTGAAACCAGATGGCTGATGGGAGAAAAGAGCCCAAGACCCAGCCTGACCTGTCGGACACAACAAACACGACAGCAATTACCTGCACACATAGATCATACCCCGCATCTCGGGAGGAAGGCTACGGACCTTCAAGGGTCCGTCAGAGCATGGGAGACTAATAGCTCTGCTGTTCTGACATTTTCTTAACCTTTAAAGCCATCAGCGAGCGCACCATTCATCTTCCTTTGCAATGCTCCAAAAACAGACAAAACAGTGGGACACCCCAGCAGAAAGAGTTATGTTAAACCAATTTCAGTAGGATTGAGACAAATGTGGACTGGGAAGGTGAACGTGCGGTGAAGAGCAAGCAAAAGAACATCGGTTGCGCAGATCCTATTCATTCAGAGCGATTTGGGTTACACTAATAGTAGGGACCGCCCCCCTCCTGGGGCGAGCTGAGGTTAAGTGCCTCAATCAAGAGCTCTATGATGATTGGCAATCTCAGAAACTCTACAGTTCACGGGTCACACGACCTGGGATTCAACTGGGGACTGGCTATTTGAGCATCATGAATACAGCGCTGTTTTTCCTCCCTGTGAAAACAGATGCAGAGTTTTCTTGCCCACACTCACACTAAACTTACTGTTCTTATACACATAGGAAACTTTATGTCACATTTGGAAGGGGAAAAAATGACCTCGTCCACAGCTTTTGACAGGTCATTGCCTGGAAGTATGACTCAAATCATATTTCACCCGAAGTAAAAATTCTGTCATCATTTCTCACCCCCATGTCATTCAAAGTTCATATCACTTTCATTGACTGCTAAAGGAGATGCTCTGAGGAACATTCACATGGCTCTTTTCCCATGTACAATGAAAGAACACCGTGACCAGGCTGTCAAGCACCACAGAAGTATCATAAAAGTAGTCCATATGATTTGAGCACTACATTTCAAGACTTTTGAAGTAGATTTTTAAAATAAACTGAATTGTAGATTGTGTGGACAAGATTAGACATCAATAACAAATGTCAGGGAATTTGCAGATTGGACATATATCTCTGTTGCAGGGTTATTATAGTTAACTAAAATGGAGAAAGCATTTTCATTACTTAAAATACACGTTAACTTAAGTAAAATAAAATGTCAGCTATAACTGCAAAGGACACTTTTCCCAAAACTAATAAATATGACCAAAACACACAACAAAGTTACTAAAACTTGCAATAAAATTAAAATAAAAACCGAACATTTAAAAACATTCAAATATTATTAATACAATCTATATTAGTATGTCAGTGACACTAAAATAACAACTGTTCAACAGAACAAAAGAAATGTGGGTAACACTTTACAATAAGGTTAATTAGTTCACAGTTAACTACATTAGTTAACATGAACTAAGAATGAACTGCACTTATAAAGCATTTATTTATCTTTGTTAATGTTAATTTCAACATTTACTAATGCATTATTAAAATCTTGTTAGCATTAGTTAATGCACTGTGAACTAACATGAACAAACCATGAACAGCTTAACTAACGTTAACAAAGATGAACTAATGCTGAACAGAGTTCATGGTAAGTTTATGTTAACTAATGCATTAACTAATGTTAACTAATACAACCTTATTGTAAAGTGTTACCGAAATGTGTAAATTTGTAAATGATGCCACACTGTAAAAAAAATATTGTTGGTTTAACTTAAAAAAGCAAGTAACCTGGTTGCCTTAAAATTGAGTTCATTTAAATTAAAATTTTGAGTTCATATAATGAAGGACATTGGTTTAATAAATAGAAACTCAAAATATTATTGTATCTGAACCACATCAATTTAAAAATGTTGTGATGAATCATGAAAATAGCACGTTTCACTGCATTATAACAAATAAAACACAATATGTTTACAAAATATTTTAATAATATTTGAATAAAGGGTGACGTTGATTCTGAAAATGTTCATTGTATTACTATTAACTCAAAATTTCAAATTTCAATGAACTCAAAATTTTAAGGCAACCAGGTAACTTACTTTTAAAATATTTTTTACAGTGCAGAATGTTCATTTTAAAATAAAATATTCATTTAAATCAGTCAACACTCATGCATTAAATTCTTAATCAACTTGATTTATTTCATTGCTAAAAAAACACAACTCATCTGTGGCTTCATCACACACCACAATGTAAAACAACTCACAAATTAATATGGGAATACCTACATCAAAAGTGTGAATCTCGACTACAGAGTCGAAAGTTTCACTGCAATTCACACCCTGGCAGCAGTCAATATTATTAAACACATTTAGAGTTAAACCTATAGCTCCTCAACACAGTGCAAAACTCGCAAATATAAAGCCAGGGTGCTGTCGATGGTTGCCAGAAGGTGTTTTGAATCCCTTGGCATATTTCTAGGTGGTTGCTTTATAGGGTGTTCTGGTTGATTAATAGGGCATATCTATGGTATTCTGGTCATGGCTTGTTTTTTTACCTGTTTTACCTGGTGGATGATGAAAATTTACCAAGGACGATAACTGTAACAATAACTATATTTTTAATAATCATTCTAATTCTATGAGAATAAAGAAGTCCACATCACAAATATACCAACAATGACACAGAGGAATTATATCGCTAGAATCACTTTCAGAGCAATTTTTCCAGCTGATAACAACATCCACAGCCAATCAGGATCTACCTGACGATATAGAGCTCAAACAATTAAAGTGGCAGCAGATGATAATAAACAGAATGTTATTTACTGGTATTGTCTGTTGACATTAATGTTATCATTATAATTATCAATATAGTTATCATGCTTGGTGTTAACGAGCATCAGACAATTTGTCCATCATTGGCAATATTAATTTAGGATGAGTTAAGTTTAAAGGGTTAGTTTACTCACCCTCATACAAACCGACTTTCATTCATCTTCAGAACACAAATGAAGATCTTTTTAATGAAATCAGAGAGTTTTCTGTCCTTCCATTGAACGCTATGCAACTGACACTTTCAAGCCCCAGAAAGGTAAAGACATCATCAAGTAATCCATGTGACTCCAGTGGTTTAATTTTGCTTTGGTTGCACAAAAAAATATGAATATATTTATTTATTTTTTATTTTCCATTAGAGACTTGTCCAGAAATAGTGTAAAAACCTTTACACTAATCAGATGGCTGGACAGATAGGTAGAAAGAAAGCTATCGTGTCTTATAAAAACACTTTTCTCTTGAAAAAGACCTGCTTGTTTGACTTGCCCAGCCTCGAGGTGCACACCCCACACCCTTAAAACACAACACACCCCATCTCGGCGAGAGGCATCAATGACTCTCTTGTGCCTGACAGAGCACGTCACTGTGCGGCCGGGGCCTTGGGAACAGAAATATTTGCTTTAATATTTAAAACATTTAGCTTGACCCATTTCACACAAGCTTGGCAGTGTAGTCCGGCAGCCCCTCGGGTCTCGCTGCAGAGCTTCTGTGGTTTACTCCAATCAGCTTCCAGAAACGACCCCTAACACAGCTCCTCCCACCCAATTCATGCATTCACCATCTCAACGTGAGGCAACCGATATGGAAAACCCACAGTTCCTCATCACAGGTGTGGGTCTCCACCCAGTTTTCCCCAATCCATCTTTTCTCCATCCTCCTTCCACTTCCTGACCACAAGCGATGCAGGCTGAAGTGGAGAACAGTGGTGCTAGTATAGGGTGATGTGTTTTAGGGCTAACCTGAGGTTTAGAGCTCAGCTAGTGGTTTAGATTACTGTAAAAGGGTGCTGAGGTTTAAGCTGAGGTTGGAAGAAAGACGAGCAGGTGAGGAGGAAACTAAGCACGGGAGGGTTCTCATTCTGTAGAATCATTATTATTAGTAGAACAGTTAAAGGCACAATATGTAATTTTCGCCACTAGAGGTTGCTAATTCAAAACAAAGGCGTAGCTTGATGACCTTGTGAATGAGCGTGGAATCATTTTGTTGTCGTCGTCTTCACCGTCAGACTCGGGCAGAAATCAAGCCTAATGTATTAAAGTTTTATCAACGTTACTGTGGCATGAAACAGAGCAGTTGAGAGCCGTGGGAGTGGAACAAGGCCGCTGGAGCGAATGCTAATGAGAGTGACCTGCGCAAAACACTGGCCTTAAGTCCAGCTCGGACCACTTCCGCTTTTTCCGTTACGTATGCGGGGTAACGCAGCGTTGTTTTACATTTTTGTTAAAACAATCATACTAAATACAGTTGAGTGTGTTGAAAGTGATCAAAAGTCCCCTGCCATGATACTAGACCGTTGAAGGTCAAGTTAATTTTATTTTCTATATAGCGCCAGATCACAACAGAAGTCATTTATGGCTACCTTTCCTATAGAACAGGTCTGTACCTTGTTCTTTTATTAAACAAACTAAATAGCCATTATGTTATGTATCTTATTTACACGCCAGCATGTCATTTCTGTCTCTACATGGCCACAATTTTACAATTCTCCTCTACTCTCTGTTTCGCCCCGATGCGTGTACACACACACACACACACACACAGATGAGTACACTCCCACCAGCGGACAAAGAGAAAATATGTTGCGTCAACCACGTGAAAAGCAGACAAAAATATCTGCGTTTGTTAAACGCTCCCAGCGTGGTGAAGATGGCAACACTCGCTGTGAGTAGCAGACGGAGTATCTCTCCTGCTCCGAGTCCAGGAACAGAAAGACATTTCTGACTTCCAATATCAAGGCTCTGGAAATGTTCTTCCAGGGCGGAAGTGACAAAAGATGCACACTGTGTTTAGTTCGATGTACCGTTCAAATGATTGTTCAGTTGTTATATTGACCGATGTCATTAAAAGAAAATGATTCCTACAAGTGTTAGGGCAGTGCGATTATCGTATTTTCGATTTCATTTTCGATTTTGGCTTCAAACGATTATAAAAACAAGACAATCGAGGCAAAACGTATTCCGTCTAGTGCGCTTTCCTCTCCTTCACAGTGGTGCGCTTTCGTTCCTCCCTAAGCCAAACTTAACATACAAATCACCTGAATAAGCAAGTGTTTTAAAAATGCAGTCTACTGTTGCTAAACTGCGGGACGTGCTGTAAAAGCTGTAAACCTAGGGGAAACACTGTAATGTTACTCTGTGCGTTTGCTTAGTGGCTGGTATGAAAGACTTGAGACTCTAGATCGATATTATAATATCATATTAATGAAAGCTGGATGACCTTTTGTTGCTAAATGACATGCAATTAATTTAAAAGATATATTGAGTGATGGAGAAAGCTCTTATGTTAGCCACTTGACAAAATAGTGTTTTCTCTGATGATGGTAAACACACAGAAAACAAGAAAACAAGAGATTCAAACAATAAGACTAGGACCTGTTCACGCCAAGAACGATAACTGAAAGACTATTTTAGCAGGATTGATTCTGATTGGCTGTCAGTGTTTTAATCGTTCATCAGCTGGATAAAATTCTGAAAGCAATTCCAACGTTATCGTTTCTCTGTGCCGTTATCATTATAGTAACGGGGTGGACTCTGCTATTCTTTTATATTTAGAACCATTTTTAGAACTGTATCTTTATCGTTATGGTTATCGGTCTTGGTGTGAATGAGCTATACAGCAATGATTCGGTTTTTTGTCGATAAAGGTATCCAAACAGTTGCTCACCTGTCTAATATAAGACATAATGGACCCACTTTATATTAGGTGTCCTTAACTACAATGTACTAACATTTTAATTAATAATTTGATACATTGCACTTATTGTGTACATACATGTTTTTACATTGTACTAACATTTTAAAAATACCTGCATGTAATTACATCTGTAATTAATTTCTGCAGTTACATTTGTAATTACACAGTTGACACTTCCCTTACACCTAACCCTACCCTTAAACTTACCCATACCAACACACCTGTCCCTAACCCTACCCGTATCCCAACTCAATATCAGCAAAGGTGTTTTGCAACACAATATGAGCACAGTAAGTACATTGTACTTATTTTTTATGTAAGTACATAGTAGTTAAGGCCACCTAATATAAAGTGGGGCCGACATAATATATAAAATCGTCTTTGGTGATTCCATGGTTTCTACGAAAGTAACAACGTCATTGACAGGCGTGCAAGGATACAGTCTGTGTCCTGATTAAAATTGTGGATTTCTCTGGATTTAAGCATTGTTGGAAATGAGTGGGATAATACCAGTGCACAAGTCAACTAAATATGTAACGTTGTTTTAGTGGTTTCTGGATATTTTAATCAAATAATCTTACATATTGTACATTTAACAGTTATTATTAGTAAAGACACTGCTACCAAACACTTGTTTAGAGCTGCACAGATTCATGTAATTCATACACACTTCAATCAACCAATAAATCAATCAATAAATCATCATTTAGACACCTTAATTCTTACTCTAGGCTAATTCTTACATTTCTTTTTTTGTAGCTCAGCCCTTGGTCACCAAAACGTCTTACATTTTAAATAAAATCTTCTAAACATGTCTTGTTCTACTCAGACATTTTCACTTGTTTTAAGCTGAGAGACCTAATTAAATTGTGGAATTACTGCATTTTTTCCCATTGTAATCAACTAAAATTGCCATTTCTAGGATGAACAAGGTCTAATTTGGTTCGGTCTTCACTGACTTGATTAACCTGACCTCAAAGCAGCAGTGAACTTGACCTTTACTTTGGCAGCTTCACTTAAACCCAATCATGCACTAACTACTTTATATTAAAAATACCTGCTGTTACACACACACACACACACACAACTGTTCTGTTCAACACAAAGGTAATTCTAGTAAAACTCACAAATCTTGTCCAATTTCTTCATTAAAAAAAGAGTAATTGTAGTTTTGTAAACCTATTTTTATGTTGGCAGTTGGCACAATTTATACTTGTCTACAAAACTAATTTCAAGCATTTAACCATACGTCAAAACGCCTTGAGAAACAAATTCAGTCAGGTGTGTCCAAATGTTCGACTGGTACTGGTAAGTGCACTCCAGCGGTTTATTTTTTTGCATACTCAAATTTTGGGATAATTGCACATCTAGCTGAACAATTTAATGAATAAAACGTTCTGATTGCACTGATCACATCTTTTATCCTATTTTGAGTCCATGCATAATCTCTACATTGTTCCCCATGAATATTTGCCAGGGCACTCAAGATCTGTAGGAAGCATATTCATTACCATTGGTAGTTTTAGTGTATAGCAAAAACATTGACCAAGAAAAATGAGCTGGCCCTGATGCATTGACTACTGATCACATGTTCATGTACACTGCAAAAAATTCAAATGTCTTGTTATTAAGTAAAATGTCCTTCACTTCAGAAGCTACCATTTCGAAATCTATTACAGCATTTTTTAAGAGAATGTATATTGAATATATTTATCAGGCCTGACGAAGACCCTTTGGGTCGAAAAGTTGTTCATTTCAATAAATCCTTGGGAGCAGCAGTGGCAGTGTGCCGATTCTCGTTTACTTTGAGTTAAAACTATAACAGTATCATAAAAATCATATATATATATATATATATATATATATATATATATATATATATATAGACCTGTGTGAGGTCAAGACAGAAATTTAAGTTGTTTGTGAGTACAAATTATATTTTTATGTTGCTTTTGGTAAATTGGAGATTGACAGCACCAAAATAATGGTCCTTCGCTTCATTTCAAGCATAAACTTGACAAAATGTTGGAATTTCTGCCATTTTTCAGTGTTCACAACAAGAAGGAATTACCAGTAAAATGTCACCAATTAAAT
Organism: Gobiocypris rarus; assembly: GCA_023029165.1. Taxonomy (NCBI): domain Eukaryota; kingdom Metazoa; phylum Chordata; class Actinopteri; order Cypriniformes; family Gobionidae; genus Gobiocypris; species Gobiocypris rarus. The sequence continues at coordinate 5,662,923 of CM040921.1, read as the reverse complement.
GTTTCTCTGTGCTGATGAAATAGCTTCACCAGACGTGCCCTTTAAGAACCCTGAGGGAAGCTTTTTCGAAAAGTCTTCTTTATAGGACATTTTTCACATATGCCCATTTCTCATTTTTCACATATTATGTTATTGTACTGTGGCCTCTTTCAGCAGGATAATATGTCATGCCACAAAGCAAAAATGGTTCAGGAATGGTTTGAGAAGTACAACGAGTTTGAGGCTTGGCCTCCAAATTCCCCAGATCTCAATTCAATCGAGCATCTGTATTAGGTCATAATGTTATGCCTGATCAGTGTATATACTTTAAAAACAACCATGCATTATTATCGTTGAAGTTTAGCTTCACGCTTAAAGTTGATTCGTCCATTTTAGTGAACAATTTGAGGTGAGGTTCAACAAGTTTCCTGTGCAGACAATCTCAAGCTATTGTGTGGGCGATATGGTGTTACAGTTTTTAATCATACCTTCAAATTCACACCTCATTCTTATTCAGTGTCTTTTCTATTAATCTGAGAAGAGTTGACATCCACTTCAAGGAAATACTCCAAGCTTTTACACTAGTAAAAGTCTTGTGTCTTGTGCACCCAGCTCAGGGTATTTCTGATTGATTCCACATAAAAATGAGTGTGTCTAGGACAGCTAATGGACCAGCGGCTGCTGAATGATGATTTAAATCAAGACACTGAGTTCGGATGGCTTTCTGAAAGAGGTTATGAGGTTATGAACACTTTCAGAGAGCAAGTTTTCCACCGTGTCCTTGTCCAACTCTGCAAGGTTGGTGTTTCTCAAATTGCACACTCTAGTGACTTGCCGATGCTAGATATGAGAGAAACAGAGAGCGAGGGCTGACAGAATGGGGTTGAAGGGTCATGTCGAGGAGACTAATTGAGCTGACAGAGGGAAGTCTCTACTTTGGTATCACATTTCAATGGTGACCTGTCAGAATCGCTGAGACTCTACAAGGGCCAAAAAGCCACTTTCTGACAGCACCAAATGTTTTTGAGTAAACTTTTTAGTTTAAAAGTTTTTGTATCCCAAAGCTTAGCTTCCCAACTTGTTTCGTTACAGCAAGCATCACACTAGACTATTGCTTAGAACTAGCAACCACCTAAAATTACCCAACACCCACCGAAAAGTACACCAGCAGATGTACTGACACAGTGTTATCGATGTACTGAATACCTTTAAACTTATACACTTAATATTTCTATTTTCTAATAATCTACACTACTTCAAACGTTCAGGCTAGAGGTTTCTCAAGCCATAGTTTGTTAACAAACTGTACTCATCTAGTTTTGCCTATTTTGCTTCCGTTATGTGACGTATTTCATAGTGATATTCAAAAAGAGAAATGTATGACTGGATTTTTTTCCATCAGAAATCGATTGGAATATACACTATATTGCCAAGTATTTGGACACCCATCCAAATCATTGAGTGCAGGTGTTCCAATCACTTCAATGGCCACAGGTATAAAATCAAGCACCTAGGCATGCAGACGCTTCTACAAACATTTGTGAAAAAATAGGTCACTCTCAGCAGCTCAGTGAATTCAAGCGTGGTTCAGATTAGCTCAAGAACAGTGCGTAGAGAGCTTCATGGAATGGGTTTTCATGGCCGAGCAGCTGCATCCAAGCCGTTCATCACCAAGTGCAATGCAAAGCGTGGGATGCAGTGGGGTAAAGCACGCCACTGGACTCTAGAGCAGTGGAGACGTGTTCTCTGGAGTGATGAATCACGCTTGTCTGTCTGGCAATCCGATGAACGAGTCTGGATTTGGCGGTGCCAGGAGAACGGTACTTGCCTAACTGCATTGTACCAAGTGTAAAGTTTGGTGTGGAGTGGATTATGGTGTGGGGTTGTTTTTCAGGGGTTGGGCTTGGCCTCTTAGTTCCAGTGAAAGGAACTCTTAATGCTTCAGCATACCAAGACATTTTGGACAATTTCATGCTCCAAACTTTGTGGGAACAGATTAGGGGATGGCCCCTTCCTTTTCCAACATGACGGCACACGAGTGCGCAAATCCTCAGTCCATAAAGACATGGATGAGCGAGTTTGGTGTGGAGGAACTTGACTGGCCTGCACAGAATCCTGACCTCAACCAAATAGAACACCTTTGGGATGAATTAGAGACTGCAAGCCAGGCCTTCTCATCCAACATCAGTGCCTGACCTCACAAATACGCTTCTAAAAGAATGGTCAATAATTCCATAAACGCACTCCTAAACCTTGTGGAAAGCCTTCCCAGAAGAGTTGAAGCTGTTATAGCTGCAAAGGGTGGGACAAATCCATATTAAACCCTACAGATTAAGAATGGGATGTCATTAAAGTTCATGTGCATATAAAGGCAGGGGTCCCAAAACTTTTGGCAATATAGTGCATGTACTGATGAATCATTCACAATAAGGCCAGGAACATGTATTAAGAAAGTACATTTGGTTGATTATTTAGCATCGATTTAAATATTTGTTTATAATTATAACTTTAAATATTAATTGCATCCATTCAGTAAACTTAGATCTACAAACATTTAAAGCAGGTGAATTTAGGTTTGTTGTCGATGGCTTGACTGTTGGGTCAGTTGTGTTCATTCACCCCAGCATGAAACATTAATGATTTTGTTCTTGTCGCAGCAATAATTAATGTAACAGACTTTTAAAATGCAGCTCTAAATGTTTGATAATGGCTGAAATGGTGCTCGCGGCCATTGGGGAATATGGTAACTGGGGTATTTCTTTATCCAGTAACCCCTGTACTAACCCAGATTACAGATGATTACTAGTGCTGATGAGATGCAGACATATTCATTTAAAACCAAAAGGCAACTGATTAGCATATGAAAAACATTGCCTTGTAACTAAGTTGTACATGCATTATGTGATCATGCGTTTTGTTCAGTCTGGTATTATTTATTCAAAAATCAAAACAATCTCATTTGTATCTTTTTTGCTTTGTGAGACTGTTGATAACCTAAAAATGTATTTACACTTTGTAACAAATGAAAGCATTTGAAATGTATAGTCTTTCTCTTCTGGGAAAACAGGACGTAAATATTGAATACTCATATTTTTGGTCTGTATGGGGGCATGTAAAGAGCACAAATTAAACTGTCCAATAAAAATGTCTATATAATAGCTGTAACACAAACAAAAGGCTCTAAGAAGAAATGAAAGTAAAATATGCTCCAAATCATTTCATATTGTTTCTAATGACAAATAACTTCACAAAGAGCTAAAGAGAAATCACACGCAGAGGTAATTATGACAAGGCCAGGGGTTATGCTGTTATTAATGAAGTATGAGGACTTTTTGTCCAGATGTATTAAAATGAAAGTGTGGTACTGGAACTCTGCATTACCTAAAATAAAACCTGCTCATGCTGGCAAGATGAAAATGCCCGTTCATGCTTAGACTACAGTTTCAGACCATCCATTACAAATCATTCCTTGGAGAATGACTGATTGCCATGAAAAAGGTCTCCAATTATATTTCAAACCACCCAAAAGTCACCTACATAAAACTTCAAAGCCTAATAATTAAGAATCCAAATAATGTGTATGCAGGGAACACCGTTCATTGTGGATAAACTACGCATAAACAAAACAAACAGACTTATTGTAAATCATAACAGGTGATCAATCCAGAAGACTCGCTATCGCCCTCTAGTGCCCTGCACTCACATAACTATTTACACCACAACAATTACATTTTCAATCAATCAGTGTTATTAATTGTAACCTGAATAAACAGACTTAAAACAGACAAAGCCACGGGAAACCAAGTTCTCACAACAATGCAAAAAAGGAGAAAAATCTGAAACAACTTTTTCTTAAACTCAGTTAAGAACGTAACCTATCTTTAATACGCGGTTCTGCTCGTAAACATTGTCATATTCTGCTGTAAGGAAACCCACAGCAAAGATCTTACCTCTCAGGTGAATCCAGCCGTGATTTCGGTGTAAGTGTTGTTCAGAAGACTCTGTTGAGGTCTGTGAAAGCATCTGTGCTCTCGCCGACAGCACCGCCTCACACCGGGACGGGACGAATCCTACTACTGCTGCTACCGCTCGGCTCATGAATATTAAATGAGTCGTGCTGCCATTGCTCCATAACGTGCCTATAAGGAAGGGTTCCTCATGAATATTAATGATTTTATACTGGCGTTGCTTCGTAAAATGCTTCTACTAGACTGCAGGACTCGAAGACTATCTCAAGGTATACTCTGCCAGGATACAAATAAAAGTGCCCTTGGTGGAACAGGCTATTATTTATCTTAAAGTATTATTTAAAATTAATAATAAGTAAAAATTACTCTTGTCTCCTTAGAAAATGATGTGCTAGCTAAACTAACCTAAGTGCCAAAAGTTGACAAAACGCTCCCATATAAATTTAACCCTAAAATGCTGAACATAAAAACGCATGTCCATATTATTAATGTCTATTGATAGGGGAATTTAATAATGCTATAAAAAAGTTTGTAGACAAAAAAAAAAAAAGCCTATAGCCAGAAAGTTTGAAATAGTTTTAAAAGTCTGAAGTTTTAATTTAGTAGTTTTGATAGACAGATAGATGTGGTTGCTAGGGTGTTGCTGTGCGGTTTCTAGCGTACTCATGGTGGTTGCTAGGGTGTTCCTATGTGGTTGCTAGGGCACTTGAGGTGGTTGCAATGGTGTTGACAGGCAGGTGCTAAGGTACTCGGTCGGTTGCTATGTGTTAAACATTCCGTCAATGAAAGTCTATGGGATTTTCCGAGTTTTGATCAGCATTTTTAGGAAAACCGTAAGTCGGATCAGTCTGAAAAGATAATTCAACTCGAGTCAGGACAGTCTGAAGGTCTAGTCTGAGTTTGGTGGATGTAGCAATTAGAAATGTATTCTAAGAAGAATAAAAATGATTTGCTTAAGTACAATATCAGTTAATAGAAAAAAAAGCAACTTAATCAAAAACATATATCACCATTCAGTAAAAGCTTTGACAAAGAATGAGCAGGTTAAAAGGCTGAGAGATCATGTGAGGTTGGATAATGTGGTATTTGGCACAGGAACTGAGGCAGGTATAGTGGGGGTTCAAACACTATTACAGCGAATTTGCCAACTGGAAAGTCATCAAGGCTCTTTTTACTGTGTAATCAGATGTTTTTAAAGGATTACATGAACAGAAATTCTGTGAAATTCTCAAAGGCAATAAGTGCAGCTGAGAGAAGGTATAAGTATAGGCCTACTTATATGTTTTTCATTGTACTCTCTTAGAAATCATGTGCATATATATGTGGAAGTGTTTCCTTCAGGCAAAAACATGCTGTAATATAGATTACAGTATAACAAAAATATGCCAATCAACAGAGAAATGTCAGTGATTATAAAAATAAAAAAATTGCACATGAGACGGTAAGATTTTGCAATATGACTGACTGATTTACTCTCCTGAGATCTGAGAAAATGAAGATTAGAAATCAGCAATTGTCCATCACAATAAAGCACTTGTGTCGATTTGAAATGAGAAGTATTAGTACGCAGGTATGCTAGTGGACGTTTCAGATTGAGCTTTCAATCATAGGTTGCCACCACAGGTGTATTGAATCTCACATTTCTACAGTAAATCTTTGAATAATGAAGTTTACTCAAACGCCTGGAAAGCACATGCTGGGTTGAGGATAAACTCAGTACTATCCTGAGCCTTCAGAATTAAAAACAGATCTCTGTACGAACAGTCAATCAAAGGACAATCGACAGCCAGAGCTTGTCTTTACATTATTTTAACCACAGTTCATCACAGATCTGAAGTTGCTTTGAAGCTCATCTTTGATATCTGATTGTTGATCTGTGTTGGTTTTTTGAGTGTATACAACTTAGCTGTGTCAGCATGTGTGTGTATGTGTGTGTCGCAAAGAAACAGAAAAATACTTCAGCATACTTGCATTTAACAAAGCATATAACATCAAAAGCATGTTTGTCATCTTGGCTTTGTGCTTAGGGTCTTTGTCCTGTTGAAAGATGAACCTTCACCCCAGTCTGAGGTCCAGAATGCTCTGGAGCAAGTTTTCATTAAGGATGTCTCTGTACATTACTTCATTCATCTTTCCCTTTATCCTGACTAGTTCCTGCCGCTGAAAAACATCCCCACAGCATGATGCTGCCACCACCATGCTTCACATAGGGATGGTATTGGCCAGGTGATGAGCGGTGCCTGGTTTGCTCCAGACATGACGCATGTCATTCAAGCCAAAGAGTTCAATCTTTGTTTCATCAGAGAATTTTGATTCTCAAGATCTGAGAGTCCTTTAGGTGCCTTTTGGCAAACTCCAGACGGGCTATCATGTGCCTTTTACTGAGGGGTGACTCCCGTCTGGCCACTCTACCCTACAGGCCTTCTTGGTGACCATTACAATTTTATTTGCTGTCGTTATTGGGGTTATTCTGACAAAAGACAGCAAATAAAATGGTAAAAAAAAATATATATATAGTAAAACAAAACTATTTATTCATGTTGCAATGCATTCTGGGAGTACACTTCCTTAGATCACAGATAGAATTAGGTTGACAAAGCTTAAATGGTTTAAGTAAGAACAACTTGATGCAATCAAGCTTACTTAATTGAAATAAGGCAAGGAGTTTGCACAACTGAATAAAGTAAATTGAACAAATTAGTTTTTATGGTGCACTAATTGAGAAAATGTAGTCAATGGAGATCTAAGAGTATTCACACATACAGGCACAGATATTCTATTCTGCAATAATTGCGTTGGCTGAGAAATTCTGATGGATGATTATTATAGGATGTCCGTCTCTGTACCCACACACAGCACTGATGCCCTTCTATTTTCAGTGTTGCAATGATTAGCCTCTTTAATCAGAGCTGGCAGAAAGAGCCAAAGAGAGATGTCGTATTGAAATACTGCACGGATGGATTGGAGCCGGAGTATGTTTATGAGTGACGGAGGCGTGTTGGAGTGTGTGTGTGTGTGTGTGCATGTGTGATTATGTGGGTGTGTCATTTCCAGTCACTCGGTCACTGCCAGTAAAAAAGGGAAAAAAATATAATTTATAGCGTCAGTGTGAATATCATGATCTCACCATCCCGCACACACACACTCTCTGTAGCTAAAGAGAAATGATGTAATTTATCTTCCTTGCCCCCTCCTTCATCATTTCTTGGACTGAAGCTCCTAACTATGATTGTAATAGTTTATTGATCCCTCTCCAGGGATGTTTTTGATTATGTTGTGTTAAACTGTGTGTTGGTGTTAAGATCTGACAGCACGCAGAAGTAGGGCACAGAGGGTCTAACAGTAGGCGTCATTAGGAGGTCAGCACTTATCATTCTCTCCTCCTCTGCACTTACAGGCATTAATATTACATGAGCATGAAAGATCGAGCGTTAGTCCTCTGAATGTATTCGCCACAGTTCACCGCTGTTCTCTAACCTTATGAAGTACATGGAGATTTATGAAAACTCATTGTCACATGATTCAGCCAGTGCATTACAATTAGCCTTCATGATCATTCAATGGATGAAGCTTTTTCTGAGTGAACTTGAGGTGCTGATTTTGAATATGCCCAAGCACATAGCTATGATATTTGAGGAGCATGAATTTTAGATGGCACATGAGTCATATGGACTACTTTTGTGTTTTTTTTTTCTGATTGTTTTTTAGACTTTGACAGGCCTTTTTCACTATATATTTTCATTGCATGAAAAAATAGCTTAGACATTCAGTGTTTCGATTATCCCGCACGTTTATCGCCAGTGTTTTTTGACATGTTTTTCAATGCATCATTGTGATATGCAAACGATTTTCACTGGCGAGGCACGGAGTGAATGTGCAAATTCACTCCCTGACAGTAAATGGTGCTTTTGATATGATTGCAGATCAAATAGGATTCGATGGAAACTCACCATTAGATCCTGTTTGATCTGCAATTTCTTTCCATAACAACTCCCTCTTATCGAGAATTTTGTAGTCTCTGTGGCGTTTGTCATAAAGTTCTTTGTGTTCAGACGCCAAAGAGACCAGCAGCTCTACATTCATCTTGCCTGGTTGCATCTTCTTCTTTGTCTACTTACATCCTCTTTGTCGTCTTCTTCTTAGGTATCAATCTGCTCTGCAAGACCGTTTTGTGCTTGAGCACCACCAAGTTGTGTTTTACTGTAATTTCAGCAGCTCCAGGCACGTACACAAAAGCACCAATTTTTACTCAAAATCTCACGATACATGGCCTCATTCTTTCTTTCCTTTACACGGATCAGTCGTCCTGGTCCCTTTGCAGAAAAACAGCCCCAAAACATGATGTTTCCACCCCTATTCTTCACTTGTAGGTATAGTGTTCTTTGGATGTAACTCCAAGAGCCCCTGGCGGCGTAGTGTGTTACTGATGGTAGCCTTTGTTACTTTGGTCCCAGCTCTCTGCAGGTCCTTCACTAGGTCCCCCCATGTGGTTCTGGGATTTTTGCACACCGTTCTTGTGATCATTTTGACCCCGAGGGTGAGATCTTGCGTGGAGCCCCAAATCGAGGGAGATTATCAGTGGTCTTGTGTGTCTTCCATTTTCTAATAATTGCTCCCACAGTTGATTTCTTCACACCAATCTGCTTACCTATTTCAGATTCAGTCTTCACAGCCTGGTGCAGGTCTACAATTTTGTTTCTGGTGTCCTTTGACAGCTCTTTGGTCTTGGCCATAGTGGAGTTTGGAGTCTGACTGTTTGAGGTTGTGGACAGTTGTCTTTTATACTGATAACAAGTTCAAACAGGTGCCATTAATACAGGTAACGAGTGGAGGACAGAGGAGCCTCTTAAAGAAGAAGTTACAGGTCTGTGAGAGCCAGAAATCTTGCTTTTTTTGTAGGTGACCAAATACTTTATTTTTCAACATCATTTGCAAATAAATTCTTCAAAAATGTGATTTTCTGGATTTTTTTTCTTCTCATTTTGTCTCTTATAGTTGAAGTATACCATATGATGAAAATTACAGGCCTCTCATTTTAAGTTGGAGAACTTGCACAATTGGTGGCTGACTAGATAATTTTTTGCCCCACTGTATATATATATACACTCACCTAAAGGATTATTAGGAACACCTGTTCAATTTCTCAATAATGCAATTATTTAATCAACCAAACACATGGCAGTTGCTTCAATGCATTTAGGGGTGTGGTCCTGGTCAAGACAATCTCCTGAACTCCAAACTGAATGTCAGAATGGGAAAGAAAGGTGATTTAAGCAATTTGAGCGTGGCATGGTTGTTGGTGACATACGGGCCGCCGGTCTGAGTATTTTACAATCTGCTCAGTTACTGGGATTTTCACGCACAACCATTTCTAGGGTTTACAAAGAATGATGTGAAAAGGGAAAAACATCCAGTATGCGGCAGTCCTGTGGGCGAAAATGCCTTGTTGATGCTAGAGGTCAGAGGAGAATGGGCCGACTGATTCAAGCTGACAGAAGAGCAACTTTGACTGAAATAACCACTCGTTACAACCAAGGTATGCAGCAAAGTATTTGTGAAGCCACAATACGCACATCCTTGAGGCGGATGGGCTACAACACCCCACCGGGTGCCACTCATCTCCACAACAAATAGGAAAAAGAGGCTACAATTTGCACAAGCTCACCAAAATTGGACAGTTGAAGACTGGAAAAATGTTGCCTGGTCTGATGAGTCTCGATTTCTGTTGAGACATTCAGATGGTAGAGTCAGAATTTGGCGTAAACAGAATGAAAGCATGGATCCATCATGCCTTGTTACCACTGTGCAGGCTGGTGGTGGTGGTGTAATGGTGTGGGGGATGTTTTCATGGCACACTTTAGGCCCCTTAGTTCACGTAGAATTAAGGCAGTTCTGAAGGCGAAAGGGGGTCAAACACAGTATTAGTATGGTGTTCCTAATAATCCTTTAGGTGAGTGTATATACAGTGGATACTGTATATATTTTTGTGGATACTGTTGAAGCAATACAACTGTTTTCATTGATAATAATAAAAAATGAGCAGCAAATCAGCATACTAGAATGATTTCTGAAGGATCATGTGACAGTAATGATGCTGAAAATTTAGCTTTGCATCACAGGAATAAGTTATATTTTTAAAAATATTCAAATAGAAATAGAATATTTATAGAATATAATATAATTTGAATAATATTTCACACTACTGTTTTTTTACTGAATTTTTTATCAATTACCTGGTGAGCAGAAAGAGACTTGAGTGTACTTTTTTATTGCTTAAGAGATCTTGCGCTTACATTTTTCTCTTCCTCTTCATTCTTTTTCTCCCCAGCTGCTTCTCACTCAAGGCTTGCATTGATTCATGGATTATTCAACTATTTACATAATGCACAGAAGACATGTCATCAGGGTTATTAATGTGAACATAAAATCATAATGTACACTACCCTTCAAAAGTTTGGTCTGAGATCAAAGCTGAATTTTCCTTATTCTAGTCTTCAGTGTCACATGATTGTTTAGAAATCATTCTTATATGATGATTTGCGTTCTGCTTCATATATTTGTGGAAACCGTGATGAGTCCCTCAGCAGACACTTTAAATAGAGCATTCAAATCAGAGGACTAAATGCAGAGGGAAAATGTTTTTTATTTCTAAATTAGGACAATTATGATGTAAAAACATACTAACATTATACGTGCACCCCACATTATAAAGCAATTAAACAATGCAGTTCATGACCCCTTTAATAAAGTTGATATACTTGAACAAAACCACAAGGAAAATAGGTTTTTCAGTCATTTATTTAACAGCATACCAATACATGTGAATTTCTTCTTTGGAAAAAGTAAGTACATCCTTGGCCTCAGTTGCCAGTGTTGCCCCCATAACAGAAATAACTTCTTGTAGGCGTTTTGCATAATTGTCCTTCAATCTCTGCAAGGTGTTTGAGGGTTTTCTTACATGTACTGCCCACAACATTTCAATGGGATTCAAATCTGGGCTTTGACTAAGCCATTAACCCTCCATTCCTTCATTTTGAGCCATTCATTTGTGGATTTGCCAGTGTGCTTAGGATCGTTATCCTGTTGAAAGGTCCACTTTCGGTTCAGTTTCAACTTTTGGACAGATGGCCTCACATTATCTTCAAGCACTCATTGATATGATACTGAATTCATAGTTGAGTCAATGAATGCAAGCTGTCCAGTCCCTGAGCCAGCAAGGAACCCCTAATCATAACATTTCCACCACCATGCTTCACAGATGATATGAGGTTCTTCTCCTAAAAAAAGAGCTGTCTTTGGCTTGTGCCAAACATGTGTGCTGGTACTGCTCTATCTTTGATTCGTCTGTCCAGAGCACATTACTCCAATAGGTCTGGTCTTTACCGTGCTCATTGGCAAACTCTTACTTTAATGTTCTTTTTAGAGAGCACAGGCAAAAAGGCAGGTCAAATTTGTGCAATCTCTTTCTGATCCTAAATGCATGCACTTTGACACTGACAGTTGCAAGACTTACTAGCAGATCCTGTAATGAAATTTTGGGGAGACTTCTTTTTGTATCAGATGGTCCGCTGTTGGGCTGAATTTGCTGGGACGGCCAGTCCTGGACAAATGGGCAGATGTATGAAATCTGCGCCACCTGTAGATTATTTTTCTTACAGTGGAATGTTGTATTTCAAAATAATTTGGCGATCTATTTAAATCCCTTGCCAGACTCATAGGCATTCACAACCTTTTTTTCTGGAGGCCTTGCAAAAATTGTGGTATGATGACACCACACACATCAATAGCACAAGGGACACTATATATGATATTAAGGTTTAAATAAGACCAGCTACACCTCCTAAGCAGGTTCTAATCACTAGCATCCAATCTTGAACGCCTAATTCAAAATAATGGTAAATTTAAGGATGTGACTGATCAATTTTTTTTTAATTATGAAAATTACTAAAAAAATTTAATTTAAAGTGCCCCTATTATGCTATTTTAAACCTTCCTAATTTTGTTTTAATCTCCTACAACATGCATCAAAGGTCAAAAAACATTAAAATTTCTCATAATATACATTGCACATCAGCACAGTGGTCAATGATTCTCAAACGACTCATAAGATGAATCAGTCTCTCTAAATCCCTCTTTTCTGTGACCCTACTCTGCTCTGATTGGCCAAATGGCTGTTGTGATTGGTCTACCGCGTATAGAGCATGTGTTTCGGAAGCTAAACGCCCATCACCATAACTGAACTTCAGCGAAGGTTTCCTCAGTCCTCAGCGATTGTGCACACTGTAAAGACAATAAAAGGAATTTATCGTTTGCATTTGAACCATTCGAAACATTTAAAGAACTAGTAAAACAACCCGAACTTCCATCGCAAGGACGACTTGAGCAGGATGTTTCTCAGTGATATGCTAATCATTTTGAGATGTTGCAACTGTAATTCCTCACCATCAACATTAACAAGTGAATGACCATCAACAAACCCATTTATATATTTCTAATTTATTGCACAGTTAGATCAACTGTATCAATAACAGCACATTAGCCCAGCACTAACATAAATGACTGATATAAATGTTTGAAAAACAAGTCTAGTGCCATCCTTTATCTGTACTTAAAGAAATGACAGACAATCTGCATAAATAGATACAGTTAGGCAATAGTGGCCCACAGCTGATCTGCAGTAATATATCCGTAATAACACGATTTAGCTGGTTAGCCAAAAACCTACACAATTTAAACACAAAACTATACGTATTTTAAACATCCGGTAATATATACATCAATAATTATTCATACACAGTAAAAAAATATTTTAAAAGTAAGTTACCTGCATGGTTACCTTAAAATTTTGAGTTATTTGAAATAAAAATTTTGAGATAATACAATGAAAATTTTTCAGAATCGACATCACCCTTTATTCAAATATTATTAAAAGATTTTGCAAACATTGTGTAATTGTGTTTTATTTGTTATAATGCAGTGGATCATACCAAATTGTGCTATTTTCATGATTTATCACAAAAAAAGTATTATGAGGTTCAGATACAATAATATTTTGAATTTCCTTCATTGTATTAACTCAATTTTTTTATTTAAATGAACTCAAATTTTTAAGGCAACCAGGTTACTTACTTTTTAAGTTAAACCAACAGTTTTTATTTACAGTGTACAGGATGTGATTCGGAGGAGCAAGCTGATTCAGATAAACTGGGTACTGACCCTTCTTTCAAGAGCAAGCGTTTTGTGAATCCTGAAATTTAAAAAGCAGGCTGAATCCGAAATCACCCCTATACCCTCAAATAGAGCATTATTTGAGGGGAAAGCCATTTATAGTGGTGTCCGAAACCACACGTTATCGAGTGCACTCATTTATCCTATACCCAATAACGTGTGTACAGCCGATGTTCACTCACTCGTTTTCATCCGCTCTTCCAAGTGAACTATATTTAGTGTGTTAATGTAGTAAATAGTGATTGAGGGTTTAGGGGGCGATTTCAGATGCAGTAAAATGACATTTGAGGGCTGGTCAAGTTGTTCGCGGGCAGACAACGTACAACATAGGCGGGTAATTTCAAGAGATGTGTGAAAAGTCACGCATTAGAGTTTGAAATACGAATGACTCGTTTAGGCAGTTCAGAGTCGATTCTTTCTTTTGGGAGACAATAACTTTATTTATTGTGCACATTTGAGTTTAAAACTTACAGAACGTTTTCAATCACAAACAGCTCTACTACACTGCATGAAAGGGAATATTCGAAATCAACTGTATCAATCAAGTGTATCATCAACTGTTTCAAAGAGGATTTATTGTTTGCTTGTCCAAATGTCAAAAAGCCAACTATTTCCATGAACTTACACGTGACTGTAAGTGTAACTTGCCCCACTGTATGAAACAACTTCCCTTTCTTGTTGACGTCTAATAGGTTGCATGTGTAACTAACCAGCCAAAGCCAGGAGGGCAGTGTTTCAGGAGGGCAGGTCCACTGCTCACGGTCCACTGAAAACACAAATAACTGTAGTCCCATGCCTGGAAGAGTTTTCAGGCCAGGCTAGACAGACTGTGATTAATAATACTGGCAACGTTGAGCAGTCTAAATGTTTACATATTGATCATTCTTTTTCAGTCAAATAGTGTATTATCCATCAAAACTTCCCTCTGGATCTGCGTGGACAGATGATTAGTGAGCCATTACGACTAAATCTTATGTTATTCATTTTCATAAGTTATGTCAATGTTCTGAATCTGTCAACAGTTCAGAAAGTAATTCTGAGGAAAATGAAGAGAGGAATGTCATGAAAATATAAGTTGATAGTATGGCATGCAAAAGAGGAGCCATTTTAAAGGGATAGTTATGTTGACTTGGGAAAGCCAGGCATACTGAAATCCTTATTCTTTGATAAATTTAGTCAATATCTCATCCTAGTGTTTTAAAGCTACAGCACCAAACTCGGGTAAGACCTTCAGACTGTTCTGACTCGGGTAACTTTATCTTTTCCAACTGATCGGACTTACGTTTTACATTAAACAGATGAGCAAATCTATTAAAAATTCCTACAGAGTTTCTTTGAACTTTTATACAATAACTAGTTTTATAATAGAGTAAGCTTCATCCACCAAGTATGTAGGCTATTACTAGCAAAGTGCAGCACCTAGCTTAGGACATGCTAGCAATGTGTAACTTAAAACATGCTGGCAACATGCCAATCCATGTTAGCAATAGGTTTAAACGCACTAGCAAAATGCTAAATCATCCTAGCAATGTGTTAAAACATACTACAACATGCTCATTCATGCTAGCTATGTGGTAATACATGCTAACCTGTTAATTCATGTTAGCAAAAGATTACAATATGATAGCAAATGTTAAATCATTCTTGCAGTTTTAAAACCTGTTAATAACACGTTAAAACATGTAATCAGCCAGGTAAATAATGCTAACAATGTGCCTATTCATGCTAACAAAACATGCTCATTCATGTGAGCAATGTGCTATAATGTCAGCAGAATGCAAAAACATACTAGTGTGTAAAAACATGCTATCAAAGTGCTAAAACATGTTAGCAACATGCTCATTCATGTTAGTGCTTCTTCTTTTTTAAAGCTACAACACCAAACGCGGTCAGACCTTCTGTTCTGACATGGGTTGTTATATCTTTTCTAACTGATCGGACTTACATTTTTTGTTAAATGTACGATCAAATCTAATCCCATAGACTTTCTTCTAGGGGTCAAAACTTTTATATAATAACTGGAGTTTTATAATAGAGTATTTAAGCTTCATTCACCCCCACATGAAAACATACTATAGTAAAATTAGAGTAAAATTACTCTAATAAATACTATAGTGTTTTTGAACCATTGTAGTATCTTTACAATAGTATGGTTCAAAAACTCTATAGTATTTACTAGAGTAATTTTACTCTAATTTTACTATAATATCCTATAGTATTTTTTCATAGTAGCCTATGTAACACTAGCAAAGTGCAGCACTAGCTTAGGACATGCTATCAATGTGTAATTTATTTATTTAATGTGTAAATAATGTTAGCAAAATGCCGATTCATGTTAGCAATTGGTTAAAACAAGGTAACATCATGTTAAATAATGCTAACAACATGAAAAATCATGCTAGCAAAATGCTAATTCGTGCTATAAATGTGTTAAATCATACTAGAAACATGTTAATTCATGCTAGCAATGTGATAAAACATGCTAGTAACATCTCATTCATGCTAGTAACCTGCTAATTCATACTAGCAATGTGTTTATTCATGCTGGCAACATACTAAAATATAATAGCAAAATGTTAAAACATGTTAGTAACATGCTAATTCATGCTAACAATATGCTCATTCATGTTAACAATATGTTAAAACATGCTAGCAACATGCTCATTTATGTTAGCAACATGATAAAACGTTATAAAAATGCTAACAATGTACTAAAACATGTTAACAGAATGCAAAAAACATACTAGACATGTGTTACAAGTAAAATATGTTAGCAACATGCTCGTTAATGTTAGCAAAATGTTAAAACATGCTAGCAAACATACTAAAACATCTTAACAATATGTTAAAACATGTTAGTTGAAAACTAAAACATACTAGCAATGTGTTAAAAATGCTAGCAAAGTACTATGCTAACAATGTGTTAGCAAATGGTAAGACATGCTAGTAACATGCTAATTCATGTTAGTAAAATACTAAAAAAAAAAAAGCAAAATAATGCTAGTCACGTGTTAACAACATGATAAAACTTAGGAAGCTTTCAGACTTTCATATTGGGTGTCAAGCCAAAAGTTTGTCCCGCCAAACTTAATTTCAAGTTCAAGTTGTTGTCTCTGAACCCATTTGAATATAAAAAGAACATTTGTTGATTTTCTCTATCCAGTACTCAGATTTCAACCACATCAGTCTCTGACCGTTGTGAGATACAAAGCTGCATCAGATCAGTCAAAAGAGGTCTGTTTAATGCAATGTGAATTATAATGCGAGTCATACCTCTGCATAGGGACACAACATTGCTGTCAACATGGGAATTAAACAAGAGCAAAACAGGTTAATCTTCACCTCTCTTTCCTTTAGTCACCTAATACTATGAAAGGCGACTGTTCATAATGGATTTGTGTGATCAAACAGGCTCTTAACATTTGTCGACATTAATATCACTAGAGGGACAGGAGCAGTGAAGTGAACTCCCTCAACTTCAGGAGCAGGAAGATGAATGTCGGCCCCATTTCCAGAGGATTTCTGTTGTAGTAAATATTAGATTAACAGCATGTTCTTTTGTGATTTGCTAAACCATCACATGATTTCAAAAGACATGAGCGGATGAAATGAATAAAATGGCCTTTTCATTTTTATTTCTGGAGTCGAAATGAGCTGTAAATTTAGCACAAGGTAAAATAACTGCCTTGATGACGTCCACGTGTCCTTGTGAGAATGGAGTCATTCTTCACTGCCTTGTGTTAGATTCATTTTCAAGAATTAAATTAAATGTTCATTTTATTTGAGAAAAAAACTGCTGTTGTTGTTAGCCAAGAAAGAGTGTCGTTTGGAACATATTAAAACTGCTCAATTAATATAAGAGGTTTGCTTTTCATTAGCAAAGCAAACAGCATCAGGAGAAGTGATGCTCTTCGTCATTCTGCATTTGAACCTCTTTCATTTTCATTGCTCTCTGTGGAAATCCTTCTCTTTATGTGCATGCCATTCATCATTTCTCGCTTCACAGAGCTACTTTGCTCTGAAGTATTTGAAAGCACATTAAGCTCACCAAAACAAACTACACTCTCATTTTGGCTGAGCTTATGAACATAATCAGTTTGATGCTTTTGATGGGTAGTAATATAAATAAACATCCCCTCATGCATTAAAAAAAACCCCTGATCTTTAAATTACATGTAACCTAAAACAAGTTCACACTTGGCAGGTTTGGTTTGAACGAACTCTGGTGCGATTGCTCTGGTGCACACCAATCAAGCGGACAGAGCCTGCTGAAAAGGTGTGGGTTTTTTGGGTTTTTTTTATCTTAAGGTTCTTAAAAATTACTAAAATGTCATTTTATTATTAAAAAGGACTAAGCATATTTTTTTTGGTCCGGACCAAGGGAACAATAAATAACCCAAAAAAATAAAGGTTCCAAAAGGGGGTTTTCCCCAGGGATGCCGTAGAAGAAAATTTTGGGGTTCCCTAAAGAACCTTTCAGTGAAAATGTTTTATTTACATAATCCAAATAACTTTTCCATTAAAAAGAGCCTTTGGATATTATAGGATATTAAAGGTTCTTTATGTCATAAATATGTGTGTGTGTGTGTGTGTGTGTGTGGACTGGTAATCCCTACGGTATGGGGACAAAATGTCCCCACAAAGATGGCAATATCCAAATTTTTGTCCTTGTGGGGACATTTTTTGGTCCCCATGAGGAAAACATCTTATAAATCACACTAAGTGATGTTTTTGAAAAAGTAAAAATGCAGCATGTCTCCTGTGATGGGTAGGTTTAGGGGCAGGGGCAGTGTAGGGGATAGAAAATACGGTTTGTACAGTATAAAATGCATTACGCCTATGGAATGTCCCCATAAAACATGGATGTGTGTGTGTGTGTGTGTGTGTGTGTGTGTGTGTGTGTGTGTGTGTGTGTGTGTGTGTGTGTGTGTGTGTGTGTGTGTGTGTGTGCGCATTTTGGGAACAAATTTGTAGTGAGCAAAACCAGACAAATTCTTTAAAAAAACATCCCTATGGGACGTCCTCAGTTGTAAAACTGGTATAAAAATACGGTTATTTAAGTTTTTGTAAAATGTAAAAATGTATAGGTTTAGGTTGTGGTTATACAAGTGTGTGTGTTTGCGTGCGTGTGTGTTAATGTTTTTCTATCTCGTGGGGACTTCAACCTGAATGCACACTGACTCATGGGGACTCATGTCACTGTGGGGACCTAAACTGAGATCCCCATGAGGAAAAAAAGCATATAATCATACAGAATAAGTTATTTTGAAAATGTAAAATTGCAGAAAGGGGAGAGAATATACAGTTTGTACAGTATAAAAACAATTACGTCCCCAGAAAGATAGCGTGCCAGACATGTGTGTGTGTGCCCTTGTTTATATTACATTGTGGGGACCAAATGTCCCCATAAGGACAGTAAAACCTGAGATCACCTACATTGTGGGGACCAGCCAGCGGTCCCCACTTTTCAAAAGGCTTATAAATCACACAGGATGAGTTTATTTGAGAAAGTAAAAATGCAGAATGTCTCCTGTAATGGGTATATTTGGGGGCAGGGGCAGTGTAGGGGGATAGAATATACAGTTTGTTCGGTATAAAAACCATTACGTCTATGGAGAGTCCCCACAAAGATAGTAAACCAGACGTGTGTGCGTGTGTGCGTGTGTGCGTGTGTGTGTGTGTGTGTCTGTGTGTGTGTGTGTGTGTGTGTGTGTTATATAAAGAATGAAAATAGCATCCGCAAATAATTCATTTATAATAGATGGATTTAATAGAAATTAATTTTAATGTTTTATATATATATATATATATATATATATATATATATATATATATATATATATATATATATTATTATTATTATTATTTTTTTTTTTTTTTTGAAGGTTCAAACTAACACATTTTGGTTTGGAAAATATTTTTTTGTGGTGCCTATAACCTATACTCTTATTTGTTTCAAATTTATTTTTTGAGGATTTTGTGTTTTTACTATATGGAAAGACTGTATGGCTATATGGATAAATATTTTATTCATTGTGATGACATGCCCTCCAGCAAAACTGTCAGCGTTCCACAATGTTAAAATGTTCACTTGTTTTCTTCAAGTGATGTGCAAAGTGTTTTACAATCCACCACATAAATAGAGGGTCGAGTCATTATAATAGATAACAGAATGAAGAGATAAAAGAATGATGAGGTGGTAGGTGGTCATTAAATAAACATGAGGCAAACCTCAAGCTGTGCTTTTAAACGCCTGTGAAAGAGAAGCTGCTCCAAATGGCACAGAAGCACCTGTGATGGGCACATCGCTCCGATGACCTGAAAGAAATGTGCAGGTAAAAATAAAAACTATTCTCCGCTCACTGGCTTTAAAAGTTTACTTAGTTTTAGAGACATAGGCTTAAAATAGAGCAAAGAAATGTACTCTGTGCATTTGCATGGGAAAACATCTTTTTTGGAAAGTGAACACACTGCAAGCAAACATCAAACTACAGATTGACTGGTGCTAAACTATTCTATTGTTTTAGGATTATTACTCTCAATTGCTTTTAAACAACTCATAAATCAATTTTATGCACGTTCTTTCAATGTAAGAAAGAAAAAAACGTATACATTAGCGCCATCTGTTGTTTCTAAACATAATTGTACCAGTAAACAACATTATCACAAATTATTTTTATCTTCACAATAGTGTTATGCAATTATTGAAGCCTGCAGAGTCTTTTGAAGTTCATCCAACAACAACAAAAACTATTAAAAAATAAGTGAGAAAGATTAAAAATAAAAATTGAATACAATGAGTAAAATAATTATAAAATATAAATAATAGGCCTATAGCCTAATATAAAATAGCTAAACAAAATATAAAAGCTACAGTTTATCCAAATATCAAAAAATGAATATAGCTACCTTTGATTGTGTTGTCAATTATAGAAACGTCAAAATGTATGGAAATATATATTAAAACATTACGTCATCGCATATTACAGAAATTCTCAGTCAATTCTTGTACATGATTATAATTTACCCAAGTTGCAGGATACAAATACTTTTTTTACTTGCTTGTTTTTGCTGTTGTTTTCCCGCCAAAAAATATGTCACTTCAATAAAGAAATGTTAAAAGAGAATAATGATGGAGAGTAGAAAAAAACAAATTGATTAAATTAATTGATTGCCAGTTAAAACAATATCCTGTTTAAACATTTTGATTGGTGAGTATAATATATCTTAATGAGATAAATTATTTAAAATTCACATAAATCTGATGTGATAAAAGAAAAGTAATACCTATGATTTTCATCTTTATAAATTGTGAGTTTATTATTTTATCCAATGTATTAACTATGATATATTACCGTACTCTCTATAAACCGTGCTCTTTACCCCAACACTACATTTCCCAGAAAGCCTTGAGACAGGAAATGTCGTCACTGTATAGGTTGCGATGCTACGTGTTCGGACAAGGCAGGAAGTTGACATGTCACAGTTGCTGCATTGTTTTTTACACACTGATTAATAAGAGATTTGCTTTATTATTTGCTAATACTGCTGTCGAGCAGGTGAGTGACATGTTTTTACACACTGAGCAGGAGCGACATTGTAGTTAACTGCTTTACCAGGTTATTATATAGGATCGAGCCGAGGCCCATGTAGCAGCACAACACACACACACTGTAAAGATTTGGGCTTTGCATTGTTTATGCTTAATAATGCGAATTCATTAATACTAGCTTGTTAGTTACTGTATCATTGCTGTCAGTTGTCATTCAGGGCCAGACTGGATGGATTTGTAAACCAAGTAAGAGTGATATGACTGATCCAGGATCAGATTTCAACTATACATGTTTACATAGCAGATCATATTTTTTGGAAGCACAAGAACTAATGAGCTGACAATACATTTGATTGATTATTTTGACCAATAGATTTCAGACACAGATATACTGTACTATCTATTTACTGTAATGAAATTATAATTGAGTTTGACTTGTCTTTTTGCCAAAACATACTAAGCTAATTGTTGAGAATGACCCAGCCACTCAAAAACAGTCATATAATTTAGTCCTAATGAGATTCACAAGACTTGTATGTTATATCTGGACTTAAGTGTATATATATATATATATATATATATATATATATATATATATATATATATATATATATATATATATATATATATAAGTCTTCTATATAAGAAACCAATGATTTGCAGGCCGATGTGTTTGTCATAACCAAATTTCTCTCTCATCCTAACAGCATGTTGCCGACGAGCTCCCCGCCGATCCACCGAAACGGCAGCCTCAGCGAGCGGGATGCGGCACGGCACACGGCCGGTGCCAAGCGCTACAAGTACCTGAGGCGACTCCTGCATTTCAGACAGATGGACTTTGAGTTTGCCTTATGGCAGATGCTCTATCTGTTCACATCACCGCAGAAAGTGTACCGCAACTTCCACTACCGCAAACAAACTAAAGACCAGTGGGCCCGGGACGACCCTGCGTTCCTGGTGCTGCTCAGCATCTGGCTGTGTGGTGAGCACTTTCGCTGGAAACATGGGAAGGGCTTTGGAAAAGAAACCTTCATTTGCTAACTAATGTTATCTCTGCAGTGTCGACGGTGGGATTTGGACTGGTTCTGGAAATGGGGTTTGTGGAGACATTGAAGCTGTTGCTCTGGGTCGTTTTCATCGACTGCATCGGCGTTGGATTGCTCATATCCACACTCATGTGGTAAGGTGCCACACACACACACACACACACACAAAGGTTTACATGCTGACAAACATGTGTACATATCTTAAAAGCCACCATGACATCAAAATTATCTTATCAGGTCTTATTTTTTTTACAGAATTTTGCAGTGTTTATTTTAAATGCATATTTAAATAAAAAAATTAACCATGGCATCTTCTCTTAAAACATTTAAACATCCCCTACAACTGACTGAAAACAGGCAACCTCCTACAATCCAATCAATTACCCAAGGACGAAATCAAGTCATGCCCTAATAATAATAATAATAAACAATATGTTTTATTTATATAGTGCATTCCAAGAACCCAAGGACACTTCAACAAAGTGAAGAGGCAGTCAGACGTGATCACAAAACATACAAGACAATAACTAAAACAAGTATGGATCTGACAAGGAAAGTAAGCAATCAGTTAACAAAATATGTTCTAAATATGAGTTTTGAGTCCAGTCTGTAGTGAGGAGAGTTTTGGGGCAACTTGTTCCAAAGCTTAGGAGCTGAAATTTTGAACTGAATGCGACACACAATAGGCAGCCAGTGCAGATGGGAGTGATGTGAGCTGATTTTTTGTTAAATATAAGGGCACGAGCAACTGAGTTTTGAACTAGTGGATAGGCCACAAAACAAATAGTCCAGGCGCAAGGTTATAAAAGCATGGATAACAGTTTCGGCATCTTTGAGATTTAGCGAAGGTCGTATATGGATAATGGTGGAAAAAACAGGACTTAAAGGAGTAGGTCACTTCAGAATTTTAATGTCCTGATAATTTACTCACCGGCACATCATCCAAGATGTTCATGTCTTTCTTTCTTCAGGTGAAAAGAAATGAAGGATTTTGAGGAAAACATTCCAGGTTTTTTTGTTCTCTTTACAGTATAGTGTACATCAATGGGGTACAGTGATTTGAAGGTCCAAATGTTTCAATGCAGCTTCAAAGAGCTTGACACGATCCGATACGAGGAATAAGGTTCTTATCTAGTGAAACGATCAGCCATTTTCTAATAATTTTTTTAAAAATGTATACACTTTTTAACCAAAAAAAATGCTCTTCTTGCCCTGATCTTACATCATCTCGTGGGAAAGGTCATGCGTGACATAGGCGGTTGTACCACGGTAGGGCAAAAAACTCATTTCATTTTCCCCTCCAAATAAAAAATCGTCTGACATCGTTGCTTTACC
Organism: Gobiocypris rarus; assembly: GCA_023029165.1. Classification (NCBI taxonomy): domain Eukaryota; kingdom Metazoa; phylum Chordata; class Actinopteri; order Cypriniformes; family Gobionidae; genus Gobiocypris; species Gobiocypris rarus. The sequence goes on along the minus strand of CM040921.1, from coordinate 5,639,815 downwards.
TTTTTTTGTGAAGGCCGTTTGACTTGGTCTTTGCGAGTTTCTTTGTAAACACTTGATCGGTGCTTCCGCATACGTCACGTGTGCCCTTTCCAACGTGATGACGTAATGCGTGGCGCAGTGCAGATCAGAGCAAGAATTTAAGAAAGCATTAGTGGTTAAAAAGCATATACATTTTAATTTATTTTTGTTGAAAATGATGGGTCGTTATTCCTCATCTGGGATCGTGTAGAGCCCTTTGAAGCTGCATTTAAACATTTGGACCTTCAAACCGTTGATACCCCATTGAAGTCCACTATATGGAGAAAAATCCTGGAATGTTTTCCTCAACCTTAATATCTTATCGAGAAATACTTCTAAAAGGATTTCTGTTTTGCAAGTTTTTAGTTTTATGAAGTTTTGAGCCATCCATACTTTGAGATCTTGTATGTCTCAGGAAGTGATGTAAGGGGGAGGAAAAACTGATTTGGGCTGAACAGTAAGATAGCTTTGTGTATCATTAGTGTAACTATGGAAATTATGACCATGATGCTGACCAAGAGGAAGCATATAGATTAGAAATAGAATCGGACCAAGAACATATCCTTGAGGTACACCACAGGAAACAGAGCGAGATTTATGTTTATTAATGCAAATAAATTGTTGCCTGTCTGAGAGATATGAAGTTAGCCTCTGAAAGACAGTACCAGTGAAACCAATAGCAGCTAAAAAAGCACATTCCAGAAGCTGTCACAAATACTATCACAACTTTCATTTCCTGCCGACTTTAATGTTAACCTTGCTCATATGGTATTGATCTAGTTTCTATTTCTGGGTTATGGATTTTTGTCTTTTTTTATTGTTGATTTTAAAATAAAGCCTATTTTCCAAAAATAACCGGGCAGGGTGGTTAGCACCCCAGTGCAGAGCGATGTTGTTGTTGTTAACTGAAACTACAACCATTATTAATAGTTTTTGGTAAAAGCTATAATAAAATAAATACAGGATTGAAAAACTTAAAGTTGTATTTTATTGGATTAAAATAAATATAAAAATAAAAATGTGAAATGTTGCCCATGGCAACTAACTGAAGTAAACAAGTTTAAGTATTAAAATGACTAAAACTGACATAAAAATATTAAATATGAAATAGAAATATTAAAAAACTAAAACTAATAAAAATGGCACAAAAAGCACAACAAAATTACTAAAACCTAAATTTAGATTAAGCTAAAAATAAAAGACAATTCAAAAATGTTTGTAATAAATACTATAATAATATATAAATAATACTAATATAACACTGGCTCAAATCTGGGGCCTGTACCATGATGGTAGATCAACAAACTCAGGGTTATAGGATTAGTTTTGAGTTGACAAAACCAAACCAATCAATTCAGGCTTTGTTGGTCCCATGATGCTGATCATCAACTTTCTCTGTCAACTCAGGCTTTGATCCTGAATTTGTGGAGCGTGTGCACGTGAAAGTGTGACATCAGCAGTGAGCAGCCAATCACATGCCTTTCAACGCAAAGTGTGACTCATTTCTCGCGAGAGAGCCAATCTGATTCAAAACTCTTTTCTGAAGATTGCAGTATATATAAAGAATTTAAAAGCATTTACAAAGAAGAAAATAATTTTCCATGTAAGAGGATAAATAAAGAAAATATCTTGCTACTAGAGCAATTGAAAGTAGTGAAATGTGTGTGTATATATATATATATATATATATATATATATATATATACACATATATATATACATATACAATTTAAGCACCAAGGCTGCATTTAAGTTATTTAAAAAAACTGTAATATTGTGAAATATTATTAAAATGTAAAATAACTATTTCTATTTTAACATATTTTACTATGTAATTTATAAAATATCATTATATAATTATAAATGTTAATACAATTATTATATTAAGTAATCATCATTAGACAATTTTTTTTTTTTAATCATGTAGTGACCTTTAATTTGGAGCAAGAGAACCAGGGGGAGTGGCTTTATTGAATCAGAGATGAGTCACTTTGCTCACAGCTGATTATTTCAAATTCAGTTTGCAATCTCTTATCCCGAACATAAGCTGCTCCGGAGCAGGTTAGCTGCGGAGCGTAAGTTACTATGGAGATGAACACTGCTAAAAGCCAAACCACTTTAATGGCACTTAAAACCCAGGATTGGTACAAACTAAGCTTAAACATATCTGGCTAGCTAGCTAAACCGGCTTCATGGTATAGGCCCCTGGTGTGTTTTGTATTTATTTTGACTGGTGGATTATGCATTATCCTGCTAATAAATGATTTCTTACCAAATAAATAAATGGACATGAAATATTGATCCTAATAATTTTCTGATGTGATTTATTATTAGGAAATCAATTTCCTGGGGTTGCCTACCTGACTGTACAATTTAGTGGATATTATACAATAATGTTTGTCTTGACTGACCAATCTGAATTAACTACTTTAGGAATGATATAATAAATCAGCATAATTTCACTAGAAAATGTCACAAAGAATTTTTACAGTAAAACAGTTATCCCTGCCTTTTCTTCTCCAGGTTTGTTACAAATAAATATCTAATGAAACATCACAGCAGAGATTATGATGTGGAGTGGGGCTACGCGTTTGACGTCCATCTAAATGCTTTCTACCCTCTACTGGTCATTCTGCACTTTTTACAGCTATTCTTCATTAATTGTGAGTAAAGAAGTGTACAAATGTATAATAAGCTGTACTGTTTTTAATCATGGACTTTTTGAACACATCCTGCTCTCTTGACAGATGTTGTTGTTACGAGTTCAGACTGGTTCCTGGGTTATTTTGTGGGAAACACCTTGTGGCTCATTGCAATCGGTTATTATATTTACATCACATTCCTGGGCTACAGTGGTAAGTGGTATAGCTGGTGTATTTTTAAGATTATTCTTAAAGGAACGCTCCACCGTTTTTAGAAATAGGGCTTATTCAACTTCTTTCCTACATTTAGATATGTGGGCAAATGCATTTTTGTCTCAGTGCATGCATTGATTTAGTTTGGCAGGGTCACCGCTAGCTAAATGTAGGAAAGAAGTTGAATAAGCCCTAATTCTAAAAACGGTGGAGATGAACATTGTCTAATTTTCTCTTCATGTTTCTTCAGCGCTCCCGTTCTTAAAGAACACTGTGGTGCTTCTGTATCCCTTTGCTCTGCTGGGACTCCTGTATGTTCTCTCCATTTCACTTGGCTGGAACTTCACTAAAGGTCTCTGCTGGTTCTACAAGCACAGGGTCCAGTAGAGGACGCCAGAGCTCATGAAGGACATAGCAGTGCACTTGTGCTCTTAAAGACGGATGGGAAGTTTGTTTTCGCTCTTGGGACTTTCTGATTTTTTTGTATAATCTGTAAATATCAGTTTGGTTGTAGAGGAAGAGAGTTTCTCTTGTTTATGGTGTCGTCATGCCCCCTACCTTAATTTGATACTCAACCCTCATTTAATGTTGTGATGTGGTTTTGAAAATGCAAACATGGGAAAAAGTGCATACTATGTCTGCTTGGATGCTGCACTTTTTACTTGTGAGAATGTGTACAATAAAGCTATTTTTAAAGAAACACATTTTTAGTGTATTCAAATATTGTCCTCTAATGCATGAAATATAATTCTACTATATTTTCCATCATATATAAAATACATTTTCCCCTTTGGAGCTGCATATATGGTCGTAATAATGGTATTTCTGTGTTTTTTTGAGAATTGTAAGGGATTGCAACACAATTCAGTAGGTTCTAAAGAAATCTAACAAACATAAATTCAGATAAAAATACAATACTAACTACATAAAAATAAATCAAATAAAAATGTTATAGATTCAAAATTCATTTCAAGGGCAGCTTGGAAATTGATTATTTTGATTAATTTATTTATTGATTGCAAACAGTACAGATAATGACATTAATAATATACAACTTTGTTAACAATACACAAAAAGTATCAGCAATATCATCTGAACAGCAGAGAAGAAAAAATTAACAGAAGATAGAAAAAAAGACCATGAGGGTAAGATCTTAATGTATACATCATTTAGAGTGTACAAAATAAAGGCATTATAACTTTAGGTTGTTTTACTTGCTTTCTTATTTACTGTGGATTAAATTGTATTAAGTTACATTTTAAATTCTTGCTTGGAAATATCCGTATCCGGATGAACCTTGCGAGGTGACATCACTGTTGCGCGCGCACCTCCTTTGACTTTTCTCACACGCGCCCTGTCATCGGCCACGCGCCTGCGCGACCCCAGCAGCACCACACGTGACGTCAGACAGCAGCATGGCGGCCAAGGTGACTCCAGCGACACTGTATTTGACTAAAAATTATATTTCTCATTTTTAGCTGTCGATTTCTAATTGCAGTCAGTGATTGTAAGCGGGAGAAATGCTAACGGATGTTGAAATGAGATCATTAGAGAGAGTGATACGCGTTTTAAGGGACCGGCGCGAGCATCACTGAGCTTATCACTACGCTCGCGCTGAAACTTTGACTGAATTCAGTATCTGTAAGGATCATAAAACCATAAAAAAATATCAGAAATCTGTATTAAACTACATCAATCAGCTCTTTAACAGCCCATTGTGTTGTTAAGAGATTAGCTTTTGTTTATAAAGTGAAGTCAGGCGTGTACGGATCAGGTCGTGTGGGCGAAATTGGGCTCATTTTATTCTTCAGGGATTCAATGGGTTCACGCGTGTTTGTGTTGATTAATGGCTGGTTTATTTTTGTCTAATTTGTGTTTTTCTTTTAAACTTGTTTTAGTTTTGCATATATTCTGTGCAATGTTTGTTAGCCAATATTAAATGTGCCCTTAAAACCTTGTAGAGCATTTGATATTTAAGTGAGGATTTGGGAATAAATGCAGTGTTTACCGTCTTCTCAATATAACCTTGTCATCCTGGGACTAAAAAAACACTGAGTTTTGTCATGGACACAGGTAGATCTCTTAGGTTAAAACATGCAGTACATTTCACTAGATAGGGTGGTGCTTTTTTAAACTTTAATTATGGATAAAAGCTCTTCAGTTTCACAATCCATCTTTAAAGTGTCATTCAACCTTCTTCTTCTTCTTACCCTATGTTGTTGTTTTACAGGTGCAGTCAACCAAAAGGGCCGACCCTAATGAGCTGAAGGTCATCTTTCTAAAGGTAAGCTTAAACGGTGGAAATACTTCCTTTAAAGGTCTTATTTTGGTCTAACATCATCAGGTTATGATGGTTTGTTTCTGTCTTTACACTGTAGTAAATTGAGTCCATTGAGCTGCTTTGAACTGGCTGTGCAACCTTACATGCAAACGTTGATAGTGTTATGACTTTTGTCTGTTATTAAATTTCCTAAGTCACGCTGCATTTTTTTTTACTGTCACTGTTGTCGGTAAGTTTAGGATGTTTGAGAATGTCAGGTTTACTTCAACATGCTCAACATGCACATCATGACCGATTGGATCCTTTTTCCAAAACAACACAGAGAGATTTGCATGCTCGGGAACGTCTAGACACCCATGTGTGTGATTGTGGGTAACCAGCTTGTTGTGTGTTTTCTTAATTTCAAACATGAATTTGGAGACACTATCTATCTCTGTCTTTAAATGTCCTTCAGGGCTTTTATGTTTATGTTGTGATTTGCGATCACTTCCGCCATTGAGATCTTGGGAGCCAAGAGTAGTTGTTTCTTGGGCCGCGTTGGGCCGCTTTGGTGTCTGGTAACACAGTGACTTGTGTGCGATGTGGCTCTATTAATAGGACTCAAGCATGTACGATGGATATTTGGATGAAGTCATAAATGTCAGGGCAATAGATGGATGAGTGAAGAATGTCTTGATAAGGTCAGAGGGATCTCTCTTCAACATTTTGTGTCCAGATTTTTTTTAAATCTCAAAACTGGAAAATACACAACTTACTTGGCTCATGAATATTATGTATTATGCCTATTTGTCCCAGTAGGCTGATGTTGGTACTTGATAAATAAGCAAGATTGCAGCTTGCATGTTGCCAAAACAGTTGTTTGAAAGAGGCCGGTGTTATTTTTCTCTCTTTACACTGTGGACATGCAAAATAAATCTCTTAAAGTATAGTTATAATGATTGCTTAGCCCTGTTTTATGTATTGGTGACGTTGATTTTTGAACCATGTTTTTGAGGTTCAAAAAATACTATCACACATGTTTAATCATGCTTCATATCCAACACAAATGCTGTAATTGTGTGTTTTATTTTTCCTTCAGTATGCCAGTGTGTTGGATAAGGATGGAGAGCGGTACATGACACCCATTGATTTTGTGCAGAGGTATTTGGGCCTCCACACGCAGCTCCACTACAACCCTAAAACTGTGCAATTGCTCGCCGGAGTGGCGGACACCACAAAAGATGGGTGAGACGAACATCGTATTTCCTGTCTCTGTACTTATTCTGTATTCTTATCATTGATGGTTTGATCTGAAGGTTCAGGCTTCAAATCTAGATTTAGAAAATTATGTTGTGTACATACGTATGTAAGTTGCAAGTGGTCCAACAGGGACATCATCCTTAACTTGGAGGGAACATGGGTGAAAAAACTTAGTGAGATACTTTAGAACTCCAGCTCAGACAAAATATCGGGATACAAGCTGTTGGCGGAATGTGGGGAACAGAATGCAAATCATGTTCATATTTTCTGGAGTTGTCCTTCAATGGAGAAATTTTAGTTCTAGGGGAAAAAAAGATGTTGTAGGACAAGATCAAAAAATGTATTATTTGACCAAATGTATATTTATGTCATACAACTTCAATAAAAAATAAATTAAAAAAAACCAAGTGGTCCAACTAATGTTGAGTTTAATAGAATGAAAAATTGTCCTAATGTATGATTCTTCTGACGTTTCGTTCAGGCTGATCTCGTACCAAGAGTTTCTGGCCTTTGAGTCGGTGCTGTGTGTGCCTGATGCCCTCTTCATCGTGGCCTTCCAACTGTTTGACAAGACAGGCACTGGAGATGTGTCCTTTGGTGAGAACAGTATTTACTGCATAGAAATGTCTCATTTAAAATTGACTTCTGTACACCGCAGGCTTGCTGCGATAGTTGGTGTTACAGGTGTTCAGCTGCCAGGTGTTACATGTGTTCAGCTCACCACTGTCGTTCAGATTTTTTTATTATAGTAAAAATCATTTATTTGAGTTAGTGAACAGACACTACCATTAAAAACTGAACGTGCCTACAGCCCAGACAAGCAGCAGGAGTCAGATTTCATTAATCACGAGAGAGGAGCTGACTGACAGTCGACGGCAGAAGATTGAGTTTCAAAGCAAAATGTAAAAGCGCTTTTTAAGCAAATTTGTCATTGTACAGTTTTGTTTTTGTGTTTTTCATTAAGAATAATAATGAACCCACCAACTGCAAGCAATCGCCTACCCCGAATTGGCACTAATTATAAAGGGAAAGTAAAAGTGTTTTCAGTTCATTCCTATGGAAACTCAACTCAACTGCCAAAGGAATTGATTGAAACCTGTATCACCAGTGTTAGGATTTGTCGATTAACCAGTGGGAAATTTTCCTCACCATCACATTCCTAGTACACCATATTTGTGTGTGCTATGTATTTTTACATGCTAACATTGTACTCCATTAAAATCAAAACAGAGTCAAGTATTTGTGTGGTGCATGGATTTTCCTATGTAGGTAATTTCTGTTAATTCACTTGTGAGGTTTCATTTAATGCTGCCTATGAAGACAACAAGGCAGCTCACAATGTTTTTAAACAGAGCTGTAGTGTTCCCTTTTACAGAGTCAGCTGATCATTATATAGTTATGCTAGACAAACAAGCAGCTTAACCACGAACACACAGTTGTTCATTCACACACACACACGTTTATAATTGCAGCGAAGCTTTACTACACCGTCAGTAATGTTGCAGCGTCTGGTATGTGCAGGAGTGTAAATCTGTCCATGTCCGTGTTTTTATAGAGAATGTGCGTGATATCTTCAGCCAGACGACGGTGCACCACCACATCCCCTTCAACTGGGACTGTGAGTTCATCCGCTTGCATTTTGGCAATAACAGAAACAAACGCCTCAGCTACCTGGAGTTCACCCAGTTCCTGCAGGTACCACGCCACGCATTTATACAACTCGCAATTATGCCAATATCATATAGTAGAATTTTATTATGTTTATATAAAAAGATTAAATAATTTCTTTTTAAATTATATTTAAAACAAATATGTTAACCTAATAATTGTAATATATTGATATTTTAATATAAAAATATAATTGGGTCTTTGGGTCTAGTCGGACACTGTCAGGTTTTTTGAGCCTATTTAGCATGTTGGATCAGTTTCGGGCTGTCTCTGATTGGCTGTGCAGCTTAGCGAACGAGCCAGTGCAGGAGAACAAAAGCAAAAGAGATGAAAGCGTGCAAAGAGGTCAAGACGGTACAGACAGAAGTTTCCCTTTTTGAATGACGAAAATAGACTCTTGATACCTGCTGATATTTACTTGCACATAGACACCGAACACACATGCTAGTTGACAGTCACCTTTAGTCCTTTTAGTTTGTTCATGTGCAGCTTTTTGGCGAGATGCAGTTGATGCGAGGCGACAACACAGTCAGCTTTCGTCGCTGCTAGTTCTTTGACGTCATCTTGGTGTGTCACGTACTTAACCAGCCAAATGTTGACCTTGACCTGGCGAATTTAGGCATTGGTGACATCTTGATGGCCATTTTTTGCCCATGCAAAAAAACTGTGTTTTGACAAATTATATAAGCGGGGTGGCATGGGTTGGTTCGCCCAGGGCACTGTATGTGTTATAACAGTCACTGGGCAATTTTTTTAATAAAAGTTCATCCCTTACCCAAAATCTAATTTGTCTTTCTCTGCTTGTGTTGTCATAGGAACTGCAGCTGGAGCACGCACGACAGGCATTCGCGCAGAAAGACAAGGACAAGAGCGGCGTTATTTCATCCTTGGATTTCAGTGACATCATGTCCACCATCAGACACCACATGCTGACACCTTTTGTGGAGGAAAACCTCGTGTCTGTAAGTGTGCAGCTCTCTTTTTGTTTTGTTGAGATGGAGTTTGTTGTAAAAGGTTTATATGTGTGTCTCCTAGGCAGCAGGGGGCGGCACCTCTCACATGGTGAGCTTCTCCTACTTCAATGCCTTCAACTCTCTCCTGAACAACATGGAACTGTTACGTAAAATCTACAGCACTCTCGCTGGAACTCGCAAGGATACGCTTGTCACTAAAGGTGTGTGATGTCCGTAATCTCCATTTCTGTTCATCTGCACATGAAAATAAAAGTTTTTCTTTTTGCAGAATTGTCTAACATTTTCTTTCCTCTCTCCATCTGTAGAGGAGTTTGTTCATGCTGCAAATAAGTTCGGTCAGATTACCCCTATGGAAATCGACATCCTGTTCCAGCTCTCAGGGCTGCACTCCCAAACAGGGTACTTTCCTTTCTTTAAAACAAGTTAATCCACATGTACATTAAACAGTATCATCAGCTGATCTGGTGTTCTGCAACACCTCCCTTTCTACTAAATATATTTTATTGGACTGGTCTGCTTTTAATTTAGCCGATGGTATTTATTTAGTATGATCTCTTTAGGACTTGTTCAACAAGATCCTTCCAATAAAAATGCATTTTATTTTGTTTGGTTTTGTTTTATTTATACAACTAATATTTAACTGAAAATTTAGCTTTTGTCATGAAAATAGCATTAGCTGCTGATATGTCATTAAAATTTGGGTAACACTTTATTTCAGTTGTCCGGTTTAGACATTCTACTAACTATAAGTAATTTTGCAACTAACACTCAATACGCTGCATTCACACGGGGCATTGGCGTCAATGCTCCCCATTTACTTTGAATGGGTGATGACATGCGTTGATGAACTGGATTGTGGGTCGCATTGCTTCACTCGCGTTGCAAGCGGCAGAAGTTGAAGATTTCTTAACTTTTCAAGCGCCAACGCAGGCGTCATCCAATCAGATCGCCCTATGCAAATACACCAGAGCAGGTGCTAGCCAATTGCATTCATGCAACCCTAGAGCAAACGTGTGATTGTTTGTTGTCAATTTAACGGCGGCATCAGCGCAAGCTTCAGCCACGCCCTCCATCAAGAGTGAACGCTGAAGCCCCGTGTGAATGCAGCGTTAGATTATTAATGGACTGTCAGGTTAGTAGATTTAGTTGTGAAGTTACTTATAGTTAGTAGAATGTCTAAAGTGGATCATCAAAATAGTGTTACCAAGATTTCTACTGCCTACCTACATATCAGCTGATCAGGTGTTTATGTATGTTATGATGTGTAGACGGTTAAACCTGGCTGATATCGAGAGGATAGCACCACTGGAGGAAGGATCGCTGCCATATAATCTGGCTGAGGTGCAGAGACAGGTGAGTTTATCTGTATGAACGATCAGATAAGAGTCTATAAGGGGTCATTTAAATGTGTGTGTATATATATTACTGAGGAAATTGTATTGCTATCAGTGAGCTTGCCTTGGTGCAAACAGCCAATTATGGCACAAAACACCTTTTTACTTTGGGTTAGGGATTTGACACCACTCTCACAAACATATTCTTCTGTTGGACTGTAATTTTTATGATACTGCTAGAATTTATTTTTATTCAGAAACATGTTTGCATGGAATATTTCATAATTTATCACCAGAATTTCTATCTTATGTTAAGTTGAAATGTTTAATATAGTAATTAAAATTGTATGGATTGTGATAGACAATGCCATCGCCGATGGCTGACAGACATCATGATGTTGAGCCGGAATCATGATTTTCCCGCCAAATAATGTTGTTACAAGTACAAATTACACTCAAGACAGTTCAACGGACACAATTTAAACACTAAAGATTTTATTGTGCCAAACTCTAAACAAATTATAGCCTACTAGATTTTTTACATTAACTAAACCAATGATGTTCAAATGGCGGACCGTGGTCCGCATCCAAACCTGGCATGTTTCCATCCAGACCGCGAGATAGGAAAATGGTGCTACCGTTCTTTTTCTAGTGTGTCAAAACAGCGGCACAGATCACACCGAAAGCTCTCAGGATCGTTTGTGGTAATTATATTTCATCACTATATCCTCTAGTAGTTCTACCTAAAGCCAAACACGCTTCATTCAAGCCCTTAGACCTCGCCCAACCTTAACGTAATTTGATCTTGTGTTTGTTTGCCATGTAAATAGCTTAAATCCTAACATGGTGTTAACATTTTCATAAACAAAAAAAAACACTACCACTCTTTAGAAAATGTAAAAACCGGGTTAACTTTTTATTCAGGCTGCTGTCATATACTGGCCCTAAAACATGGTGCATTTAGTTTGATATCTCACATGCTGTTTTTCTCTTTGTGCAGCATTCACATGGGGATGTATCTCGGTCTGTGTGGATGCAAGTAGGAGAGTCAGCCTACAGGTTTACTCTGGGCTCCATTGCTGGAGGTAAGAGTTTATGCCTTCTGCTCATTTCTCGTAATAGGTTAAAGATCCTGTGAAATTTTCCATTCTGTCTTATGTATTTTCTTCTGACAAAGGAAATTGGTAGTGGGACATTATTTCCTCATTTAGTTCACATTAAAGCCATAAACTATGATTTGCTACCTTCAATTGCTAATCAGAGGGAGGTGGTATTAGGAGGAGGGACATTTATTGGCCAAATATTTGGATATGCCATTCAGTGTACAAGATGTTTTTTTTTTGTTTTCCAAGAAGAGTTCTACTTTAAATTTTAAAAGTGCATTTCAAGTTACATGTTAATTGTTATGATTGTTAACATATTAGTGCTTATAGAAATGGACTAAAACACTGAAGTGCAATTGCATGGGGTTTTTATGAGTTACGTTTCAGGCAAATGTTTGGTTTTATTAATACTTTTATTCAGCAAGGCTGCATTAAATTGATCAAAAGTGACAGTAATTACATTTATAATGTATACTGAATAAATATATGCGTCCTTGGTGAGCATAAGAGCCTTCTTTAAAAAAAAACACACCCTCACCAAATGATGTTTGAATGATATGCATATCTACTCATGCTTTAAAAGATCAAGAAAACTGTTTTCCATGGCTCTTCAAATGCACAGGTTTTGCTGGTTTAAATGGATCGTGTTGTATATGTGTTTGAACTATATGCAATTTAACCTGTGTGTATGTTTTTAGCCACTGGTGCCACGGCTGTGTACCCCATAGACCTGGTCAAGACCCGCATGCAGAACCAGCGCTCCACTGGCTCCTTTGTAGGAGAGCTCATGTACAAGAACAGCTTTGACTGCGCCAAGAAAGTCCTGCGATACGAGGGATTCTTTGGCTTTTATAGAGGTTGGATTTGTGTTGTTGATATCTCTGCTTAAAAAAAACATAGTGTTTGTCTGCAGGTTTCTTAACACTGATTACGTTTACACGAACAGCAGTAATCTAATTATTGATCTTAATCTGAATAAGACAATATTCTGATTAAGGTGTTTGCATGAGTTGCTTTTAGAATATTCCGTTCATGTTCTCGTTTGACATGTTATAGAACAGATCGATTAATGGCACACGTTATTACATCCCCATGCCACGCAGTCCGACGTTCCCTCCAGAATTTCACGTATCAACATGCAGTTTGTCTTCGTTATGGTACCATATACAGTTTTGGGTGTTTCATTTTTACATTTTACGAAAGCTTCAAGTGCAGTTAATTAATTGTCATGACGAATTTTAACTCAGGTGTGCGTATGTGTCCTGTCACAAAATGCAATGAAAACACCTTCACAACGTTAATAGGCTGGATCCCAAATGGCACTCTTCATATGCACTTCAGCCTTGTGGACTTAGAATGGCTGCCACATGCGTGTGTTCGTTAAGTCCTAGAGACCGTAGGGTGTCCAATTTATCATTTTATGTTTCAGAAGGGCAGTGTTGGGCACATTACTTTAAAAAAGTAATTAGTTTTAGTTACTAGTTATTTCTTACAAATAGTAACTGAGCTACATCATTATAAAAGTAACTAATTACCAGGTAAAGTAACTACTGAGTTACTTTTTTTTCAAAACTTGGATGCTCTTAATATTAAATATGGTATATGAATGAATTGGACATGAAATAGAATATGAAATAGAATAAATTATTATAAAACATTGTACATTAATGTACACTATTGTAACTATTGTTGCTGTGGGACAATGTGAGAGACACCTATCAAATTCGATACATTATTGTAAATATTATCAGTACTATACTCTCTCCTTTGGTAGTGGAGCGTTATCAGCTGCTTCATTAGATTAGAATTACTTTCCACCGACGTAGAGAGACTCTTTCTTCCTGGGCATAAGTTGCAAGTTACATAAAAATTCTTACCTTTCACCTCAACGAGGGAAAAGTTGCGCTTATACTTCCAGTTTGCGAAAGCTACCTTTGAAGTCGTTGGACTTGTCATTGCTGTGTGTGTGTGTGTGTGTGTGTGGCGCGCGCGCGCGTGCGTGCGTGCGTCGCGCGCGTGCGTGCGTCGCGCGGCGTCGCGTCGCGTGCGCGCGTGCGTCGCGCGTCGCGTGCGCGCGTCGCGCGCGGCGCGCGCGTGCGTGTCTGTGTGTGTCTGTGTGTCTGTGTGTGTGTGTGTGTGTGTGTGTGTCTGTGTGTCTGTGTGTGTGTGTCTGTGTGCATATGCGTGTGTGTGTGTGTGTGTGAACTCAACCTATCAACCTCAACCTTGTCTCCCACCCACTAATCATCATCAGTTATGTGTACTACCCCAACCACCCCCCAACATGCATGGCATGCACGCACGCACGCACGCACACACACACCAACCAGAGAAAGAAAAACGTTGCAGGTCTGACTGACAGAGAGCCTGTTCGGATGAAAACTGCTTCAGTGAACTCAATTATAGTAACGCCACGTTTTTTTCTCTCTCAGTAATGCTAACAGCGTTGTAACAGGAGAAACAGTAATTCATTTGATCACTCGTTACTGAAAAAAATAATTCCGTTAGTAACGCCGTTTATCTATAACGCCGTTATTCCCATCACTGCAGAAGGGTGCTCGCGAGCACCCCCTTAGCAACCAGTATGCACCCTCAATGCACACTTGAGCTGAGCCTGCATGTTCGCAAACTACACAGAGGACTTTTCACAGCAGTCAAAGCGGCATTACGTCACGAAAGTGCGGACTCAGAGGAAGACCGTGAGGGTTTAGGGTGCCATTTGGGATCCAGCCATAGTGTGATTAAGGTGTGTACATGTCTATAATGCACTTCAATAATCCGACTAAAATAGGAATACTCCACGTCTTAATTCGATTTGTTTACTTCGAGCATGACTTTAGCTGGATTAAGGTAATTAGAAATTGATGTTTACATGGCAGTTTCTTAACCAGAGTATAGTCTTAATTAGGTTAATATCGGAGTATTGTTGTCCATGTAAACGCACTGAGTGATCATGCTTTCTTTGCCCTACTCTTCATCTGTTTGTGTTTCCCCTACAGGTCTTGTACCCCAGCTCATTGGAGTGGCTCCAGAGAAAGCCATCAAGCTCACTGTGAGTCTCATTAAACTGCCTGTAGAGAGTAGCTTCTGAGCTGCTGACAGTAAAGCCAGATACTTGAGTTTCTGTGTCTGTCTTCCAGGTGAATGACTTTGTGAGAGACAAATTTACCACAAAAGATGATACGATACCTTTTGCTGCTGAGATTCTCGCCGGTGGATGTGTGAGTATAATGAACTGCACAGAACTGTTAATCTGAGTTATGTTGGACTTCACTGGCTGAACTATCTGTCTCCGTCTTTCCAGGCTGGTGGGTCGCAGGTAATCTTCACCAACCCTCTGGAAATCGTTAAGATTCGTCTGCAGGTTGCCGGTGAGATCACTACTGGCCCCAGAGTGAGCGCGCTCAATGTGGTCCGAGACCTCGGCTTCTTTGGCCTCTACAAGGTGGGGGGATGCGACTTTGAATCCAAGCAAAACTGCCATTGCAGCTTCTCACTGCTTACATTCAGAATACCGTTGAAAATGGGTGCGTAAACTATAAAATATAAATATTACTGGTTTTCCTCCACAGGGTGCCAAGGCTTGTTTCCTGCGTGATATCCCCTTCTCTGCCATCTATTTCCCCGTCTATGCCCATACGAAGACACAGCTGACAGATGAGGATGGACGACTGGGGCCTCTGCAGCTGCTGACCGCTGGTGCCATCGCAGGTCAGAACAGAACTTCAACTTTGTGATGCTGGCCCAGTTCAATTTCAGTTAAGGACTGGTTGCACCCTTACAATAACATTTCTAATACATTTTATTTATTCCCTTTATTTTTTTTTACTTTTCATGAAATTACAATTTACCTTATTTCAATGTGAATGATTCATATTTTAGTTTTTAACTTTATTTGACCTCATAATTGTGCTAAATGTCTATTGTGCACTCCTGATGTTACACTGTGTGTGCGTAAGTGCGTCTGTCTGTTCTGCAGTCCTGATGTTTTAGAGTTCATCCCCTTCATTGCTGTGCATTTTTTTCATAATGTCATGACAGACTTCTCACTGCTGATGTAAGCAGGGCTTCTCCAATCATTTAATCCGCTTAAGCCCTACCTCTGCAGCTCACATTCATCCTCCTACATTTTTGAGTGTAATAGCCACATCTCAAAATCCAATCAAACTGAAATGAGAACAACGTCACAGTACGGAAGAAAAAAGAGAAACTTTTTTCAGACAAAATGAAACTGCATCCGACCAGATTTCCTGTATTAATAGATGTCTGAATGATTTGAATTGACAGGTGTACCTGCTGCTTCACTTGTCACCCCTGCTGATGTCATCAAAACACGACTGCAGGTGGCTGCCCGTGCTGGTCAGACGACTTATTCTGGAGTGATCGACTGCTTCAGGAAGATCTTAAAGGAAGAAGGCTTCCGAGCACTATGGAAGGGAGCTGGAGGTACACACACACACACATGCACACTTCATTACAGGCACGTCCATTTTCACTCACAGTCCTCTCTCTCTGTGTTCTCCGTAGCTCGTGTGTTCCGTTCATCCCCTCAGTTCGGTGTGACCCTGGTGACCTACGAGCTCCTGCAGCGATGGCTTTATGTTGACTTCGGAGGACAGTAAGTGTTGATCATGTTAAGCACACTTTATACTGCCTGAAACTGGAAATATTAATTAACATGTATCACCAGAGGATTCACAAACCATGAAGACATCATGCTTATAAAACAGATAGATCATGTGATAAAAGCTGATGGATGACGGTCATGGTTGTTATAGCTGATATACACACAGATTCATTTTAATTCTATATTAATGTGCCAACGTTGTTGTACTAACAATTAAAGCGGATACAATGTTCATATATGAACTCTTTCCTGCCATTAAACTGAATTTTCTGGCAATTTGTCAGAGCCTGACAAATATGTTTGTAGCATGTACTGAGAAAACACACGATGGAAATGAGTCAAAAAACTAGCCAATCAGAAACACAATGCCTGTGAATCACTTTGCGTTCAGGTTGTCTAACATGGAGGGCTGGGTTTTGTTTTTGTACCATTGGTAAAGCGTTTTATTCAGTGACAAAGTGTGGTGGAAGTTGGCAAAGTGGCAAAGAGTTTCTTTGCATAAAAAGCATCTGCTTAAGCAAAAACATATTTTCTTCCCCTTCCAGTCGCCCTGCTGGTTCTGAACCAACGCCCAAATCCCGGATCGCTGAGCTTCCTCCTGTCAGTTCTGAGCATGTCGGTGGTTACCGTCTGGCAGCCGCCACCTTTGCTGGGGTGGAGAACAAGTTCGGACTGCACCTGCCCAAGTTCAAATCCTCCGGGGTCACGGCCATTCACTCCGAAACGCCCAAGGAACAAGCTGGCACATCATAGTCAAGCCCCGCCCACCATGGCCTTGTCCTCCAATGGCTGCATGCCTCCCTCCCACAGTCTAAATTTGCCTACATTGTTCCACACTTTATTTTCTCATTCATTTCTTTGTTTTTAGGTGGGGGACATGGGAAATTATACTTGTTGCTTTAATCCATATCAGTGCCTCAGTTTTGATGAAGAACACTGGTTAGAGGTCATAGAGTGTTTGCTAAAGCACAGGGTAGATGATTGCCACACTGATCAAGACCTAAAGCGACACGTACATTGAAATACCCATCAAGGGCTCTAGAGAAGTTCATCAGCCGCTGACTAATACTGAAACGACTGTGTGGCTGTAAAGAGAGCTAAAGAGCTTTTCATGAAACACTCCTGAATGACAAACCCTAACTCGCTGGTTGGTTTTATGTTTCGCCCCACACTCCCCAAGACGCACATTTGCTGCTTTTGAGTTTTATTCTCATGATTACTGATGTATTGTTGTGACTGAAGCATGCTGTAGTGCTTTTCATTTGCTCATTCGGCTTTGCGTAGCTTGCACATGTACTGTATATACATGTACATCTCATGCACAGAGACTTCTCTCTCTCCGTCACACTGACTGATGTACAGAGGTTTCAAAACTTGATCAAAGAAATCATGGTCGATTTGAAAAGTTGAAAGTAATTTAAATGCATTTCATTCTTGTATTTTATGGAAATAAATCAATACGGTTCAATTTTATTTCTAGTTTTTGAAGGTTTTATTGAGTTTATTACAGCAAGTTACAAAAAAGGGTTGGATAAAGTGAATTAGTGAAATTGTTGCATGACCAAACGCACATGCAAGAGCACAGGGCATCAACACGCTTGTCCTGCTCACTTCAGTCATCAGGTGAATCAGGGTTCCCACACATTTTGTTTCTATTCATGATTACTGCATTTTTCCAACAAAAAAAAGTTATAGAAATTGCATGCAAAGTGCAATTTCTAGCTAAGGAAATACGATGATGTGACGATTGATTATTTGAGGTGACTGATTGTTGTGCTCTTGGAAGTCCAATTATATTCCCATTCAAATAAGAGAATTTTAAGCAAATATATAAATGAAATCTGCATTTTAAATGCATAAAACTCTTCACTTGTCAAATAATACTTGTCATTCTGTGTTAGGCATTTTATGTTTCAAATCCATTGTGAATAAACTGTATGGGTATTTCCCCTTCACACAAAACAAACTGATTAACCATTAACTCTTTCCCACCAGCGGTTTTAAAGTTGTCAGCCAGCTTCAGCATTTTTGATCATTGGCCCCCAGAATATTTTGTTGTATGAATATCTGAACATGGAATATATTAAAAGAAAGAACAGAGCCTCTGCTCTTAAAGGTGCACTGAGTGAGTAAACTTTAACGACATCTAGCGGTGAAGCTGTGAATTGCAACCTCTCCCCTCCCTTTCATAGCACATAGAGAAGCTACGGTGGCCGACACAGGACAAATATGTTGTCTGAGACAGCAGAGAGAAGCTAGCGCTCTGTATAGCAGTTTGTCCGTTTAGGGCTACTGTAGAAAAAAAATGGTGATGTCACTGTACGAGGACCCGCCTGTATGTAGATAGAAATGGCTCATTCTAAGGTGATAAAAACATAACGGTTCATTACGTAAGGTCTTTATACACCACTGAAAACATAGTTATGTATGTTATGTTGCATTTCTGTCAATAAATCCTCATAAATATTACACACTGCACCTTTAAACAAACAACTAAAAACATTTTACAATTTGCTTGCATTTTTTATGTATTAACATTTGAATGTGGGTAAGTTTCTTTAAAGCAACATTCTGAACCATGAAGTTTGCACAGTCCTTTTCGGGTCCTACATTGTATTCAGGAACATTAGGCAGTTTTGATTTATATGCTGTTTTATGATCAATTTAGCTTTGCATGTGCGTAAGCAATGATTCTGCTGCCGCTTCACTGGTTTCGAAGATTTCAGAGATGCTGTACTATTTCACAAGATGCGTAGTAGCGCCCCCTACTGTATAACAGTGGGGGGAAAAAATTCTGGAGCCGGAAAAACTCAACAATGGCGGGGAAAGAGTTAATCGCCAGCCAAAAGCACATAATCATGAAATCCAAAGCTATAGAAATTTCCAAGATTTTCTGGCCCTGGAAATATATCCATTTTAAAATGCCCTGATTTGTCTGTGTTTTCCATGACTGAGGGAACCCTGATGAATGTCCTCAGTGTCAGATACAGAGCTTCCTTCATTCCACCACTCATAAAACAGAAAACAACACTCAAGGAAACAGACATAGACTAGCTTTGGTTCAGAATGTGTCTAGATTAAGGCAGGTTTGATTTTCTGAACTAGCTCTTTTTTTTTTCTCTGAACCCTTTAATTGGCCACAATATTTTAAAGTCTAGGCTCAATCCTAAATCCTTTAGTTTTTTTTCCAACAGCAAGATTTAAAGCCAAACATTTATGTGAATGTAAGAAGGAAAGCTCCTTTCAGGGCTTGAGATTTCATGTCAGTTACACTAAATAATGTTGCTTATACAATGTCAAGAAAAATACATAAATTACATAAATACTACAAAAAAAATGCACAGAAAACTTCTGTAAGAGCACACACGCTATGAGCAGGGAGGTTGCAAATTGGAAACTATAAATAGAATATGTAAAATTTCAGAATAAAATAGTAAAGAAGATGCAAATGTGGAGAAGCCAGTTATGACCTACTCGGTTTAAAACATATTAGTAAATTAAATGGCAAATTAATAACACTGTGTATTATTCTAAATATTTGCCAAAGGGAAGTTCTAAGTTTAGACCAACAGGCTTTGAAAAACTGGGCATTTTTTACAGTTTTTTGCAAAGGCAAATTAAAACGTTTTTCAGTCATAAGTGCCGGGATCAACAAGCACCATTATATCCTTATGCTGTGTGATGGAAGATTGTGGATCCGTGAGTGTTCATGTGTGTTCTAAGGTTCGCTTTAAGGCATTCAGAAGTAAGAACTGAGTTACGTTGGAAAGTGTGCCGAGTTTTTACAAACATACATGTTCAGTCTTTATGAGCTAAAAACAAAACGCATTTGTTAAAAAGCTATAAATATTCCAATAATGTGAAAGGGAAGGTCCAGAAGGGAATGTTACAAAATATTCCACCTCTTAAAAACCCATTTCTGCAGTTACTCTAGGTTACGTCTGTACAATAGTTTGCATATCTGTAGTGCTAGTGCTGCTGTACACCAAATCCTCTAATCCTATAAATAGATTAAAAAAATGTAATTCCCACCTGATATGATCTACGTTAACCAAGTTTACCATCCCATTCCACTACAAATATTACTCTCCGAAATGTTTTGCAACACTAAGTGCTTAATTTGTTAAAAGCAAAGTCTTGTTTTGTGAAATAATCCGTGGCCATTTAGAAGTAAAAAGCCCTAGATTGTCATCCAGTAACACTAAAATAACTTCAGAGAGGGTGGAGATATGCAAATGCAGGGGAAGCGTCATTGGTCAGCAGGGGTTGCTATGGTGATCATGCAGCCAATCGTTGAGCAGCCAGTTCCTCCACGTCCTCACGGTTCTCGTTGAGCTCAGTGAGCGTGCGCACAAACCGAGTCCACTCGTCCTGCCGGGGCACTGAAATTTGCTGCAGACGAGACATGAGATGCCTTTCAATGACAAACTTATGAATTTATATCTCGGAATTCTGATTTTATGTCACAATTCTGGGAAAGAAGTCAGAATTGCGATGTATAAACTTGCAGATCATTTTTTTTCCTTTTGACTACCAGTTTATATCTTGCAGTTGTTTTTCTTCTAAAATATAAACTTGCAGTTTTGAAAAATAAAAAATAAAAATCTGAAAATGTTCTGTTTCCAGAAAGCAAGGTTAACTTACTGTCACATATTAACCAAACCATAGCCTACCTCGCGCGAGGTATGCTGGTTTCAAAAACAAGTCTCGTAATTCTGACTTTTTAACTCGTAATTGCAAGTTTATATATATTATAAAAAAGTCTGATAAATCTGATAAATATTCAGAATTGCATGATATAAACTTGCAAATCGTTTTTTCTCTCAATTACGATTTTATATCTTGTTAATTCTGATGTTTTTTCTAAGATGTAAACTCAACATAAAACTTGACATAGAAAGTCAACTGACAATTCTGACTTTTCTCCTCACAATTGAGGCTATATCTTGCAATAATAACTTTATAACTCGCAATCGCTAGTTTATATCTCACAGCCGCTTGTCTGGTTATCACCAGACCATATCAAATCACCGGCAGATCGGGCTGGGTTTACCCAGTCTACACAGCCGCATGAACATTACAAGATATATAGTGGCAAATGTGAGAAATAAAGTTGTACATCTGAGAAATAAAGTCAGAATTATAAGATGTAAACTTGTAATTTTGACTTTTTCTCTCACTTACAAGTTTATATCTTGTGATTTTTAGTTTTTTTTCTCAGAATTTTTAAATATAAACACACAATTATGACTTTTTTCTCTCAGTTATGAGTTTATATCTCGCAATTCTGATGTGTTTTCTAAACGCACAATTGAGTTATGAAGTGCAATTGCAAATTTATCTCTCACAATTATAACTTATTTTCTCAGAATTGTGAGAAACTCGCAATTGCAAAAAAAGTCAGCTGACAATTTTCCCTCAATTCTGGCTTTTTAACTCGCAATTGCATGAATTTTTTTTTAGAATTGCAAGATATAACGTTATAAATCTGAGAAACACTGTAGTAGCAATTCAGACTCAATTACAAGTTTATATCTTGCAATTCTGATGTTTTTTCTCACAACTGTGAGTTATAAAGTCAGAATTGCGAGAAATAAATATTCTTGCAATTGTGAGTTTATATCTGAAATAAAAAGTGTGTGGAAAAAAGCCTGAATTGTTAGATTAAAAGTCTTTTTAATTCTGTGGTGGAAACAAGCCTCATACAAACTCAGTATTTTTGAAAATTGGCTCAGCAGTGTCGTCCTCACCTCTCCAACGTCATAAATGTGCACCTGTCCCTCAGAGTCGCCGACGGCCACCTCCCGTCCCGAGTGAGCCCAGCGCACACGGTTCAGCGCAGGGTTTCCTTCCACCATTACGCTTGCTGTGGGAACCTGAAGCAGCACATAATCATTCAAGATTTGTGGAATTGTTCATAATTGTGTTTCTATGAGATCGTGTACCTCAGTTTCATTGTTAAGGTTCCACAGGTCCAAACGTCCGACCCCGTCCACACATGCAAACAGAGCCGGGTGTGTGGGCGACCACATGACATCGTACACGTAGTCTGAATTGTCCTCAAAAGAGTACAAAGGCTTATTGTTCTGTCAGGAGAGACACAGACCAGGGTTGTTATTGTTAACTAAAACTAAATGTTGTTCATGGAAATAAAACTAAAATGTATTATTTGGTAGTTGAAGTACTAAAACTACTAAAAACTAAAACTGAAATAAAAATGAATGAAAGCGCATTGTTTTGTCAGGAGAGACACAAACAGACCAGCATTAGCCAGGTTTCCATCCAAAATAGTTACTCCATCCAAAATAGTTAAAATCGAATTCATCCAACTTTGTCTTAATGGTCTAAATTTGATGTTCCTTTTATTTTGTAACATTGCAAGTTAAAATGTAGTCATTTTGTTCAGTTCAGTTGAGTCTTGTTAAATCCCAAGTTAGTTCCCTTAGTTTCTAATCATTACATTCACCTGTCAATCATTATGTCTCCCTGTGTTAAGCCTTTAGTTTCCTGTTCTTTGTTCAGTCTTGTCTTTGTATTATGTGGTAGTTATGCTTTATTCCTGTAATCTCCTGCACTACTCATCGATTCATCACAGCAACAACAAGACACTTATGGAACAAAAGGTTTTCACACACACCCTTTTATCAGTAAAAGGCTAACTGGATGGAAATTTCCCAAACTCTTGTTTTTTCACCCATATTCACTTTGTTGAAACATTGTAAAAACTGGATGGAAACTTGGCTATTGTTAACTAAAACTCAAGTGATTAAAAAATATTTTCATTCATTGAAATAAAGCTGAAATTAAATTAAATTAAAATATTAGATGAAAACATCAAATTAAAAAAACTCAAATTAAAATTAAAGTTTATTTAAAATAACAAAATTACTAAAAAATTAAAAATGAATGAAAGCTTATTGTTATGTCAGGAGAGACACAGACCAGTGTTGTTAATGTAAACTAAAACTAAAACTAAAAATAATTTATTGAAATAAACCTTAAATTAAATATAAATATTAGATGAAAACTTAAACTTAAAAACCTTGAATGAAAATAACAAACCGAAATAGAACAAGTTGAATAACTCAGATTAATACAACTGAAATAAAAATACTTTTAATTCAAATTAAAATGAAAAGTAACACTAACTTACAATCTTTAAAAAATACTATAATAATATATAACTAATACTGAATAAATCCTCCCCCAGACCGGAGTTACCACTTCAGTAGTGTAGATGTAGTGTTTATAATAGTAGTGTGTTTGGCACCTTGGTGCTCCAGAGTTTGACGGTCCAGTCAAAAGAGGAAGTGACGAACAGGTGAGAGAAGTCCACCGGTCCTGCCGCTGTGTGGCAGTCGAGCCCTGTGATTGGTCCATGATGACCCTCGAACATCTCACTGATGCCTGCTTTACTACAACACACACACACACACACGCAAACACACACACACACCAATACAAATCAAACACCTGTGCGGATGTGAAACAGACACAAAGACTCCAACGCTCACACTCTTACCTGCCATGTCTACAGGCGGTGTAGATGGACCCGTCCTCACTGCCCACAACAAAGTTATTGACATCACCCAGAGGAAATGACATGGAGGTCACGGCAACTGACTTGGACTGTTTGAACACAAGCTCCAGACTGTCCTACACACACAAACACACACAGCAGGTGGGAGTTGACTTTTGTGCATCTGGATGAAAGAGAGAAAATGCCGCTGTTTCAAACCCTAGTGAGATGCCTACTAAGATTTTTGTTGATGTTTTTAAGATTCATTGTAGAGTTGTTGTGTTAACGCTTGTATCCAAAGCGACTTACAGTGCATTCAAATACATGTCTTATCAGTTTATGTATTCCCTAGGGAAATAATTGTTTCATGTTTCTGAAAGAAGTCCCTTCTGCTCACCACAGCTGCATTTATTTGATTAAAAATACAGTAAAAACAGTAATGTTGTGGAAAAATTATTACAATTTAAAATAACATTCGGTTTATTATATATTTGGACATTTTGAGCAGGTTCAAGTAATTCCATAAACCTGCACATACTGACTGAACATATTTTGATATTTTGATCATATTTTTTGTTTTTCAGGACTCAGGATGAATAGAAAGTATTTGAAATAGAAATTTTTGAAATATGATAAATGTCTTTACTGTTACTTTTGATCAATTGAATGTGTCCTTGCTGAATAAAAGTATTAATTTGTTAAAGCAAATCTTACTGGCCAGACACTTTTGAACTGTATGTAGTGTATGTAGACGGCGTGTGCGTGTCACCTGTGGTGTAGACAGCATGTCCAGACTCCAGGAGCACATCTTCCCATCCGTGGAGATGCTGATGAGGTTGTGAGCGTTTTGAGTCCCCACCACATTCACACAGTACACCGGGTGCTGGAGAGAGAGAGAGAGAGAGAGAGAGAGAGCAGTGATGGAAATGAGCCACCAGAACAGTGTGGATGAAGATGATGCAGAGGTGTTTGTCCTGGTGTACCGTGTGAGCGGAGGCTGAGAGCGGCGTCCTCTGCACAGGGGTGCGTTTGTTACTCCGGTTGTCCCACAGGACGATCTGACCTGAGTACGTGCCTCCAACCACCAGATTAGGATGAAACTGTGCAAACGCTGCTGACATCACTGCAGACTGAACAAAGACAATATTCCATGAGCCACGTGACCTTCAATAATAATATTATATTAAAATATAATATATAATAAAATAAAATGACTAAATAAAATATTATTGTTGTTGTTATTAACAATATTTTTTGTTCATTATGTATTTTGACATCTTGAGCAGGTTCAAGCCTTCCATAAACCTGTAATTCACATTCTGACTGAACATATTATAACCTTATTTATATATTCTTTTTTAAGAATTTCTAGGTTTACTGTGTGATTTTTGATTTAAGTATGCATGTTTGTATTTATTCAAATAAATTAATAATATACCCATCCATCCATTTTTCAAAATTAAAATGAAGTAAAAATTATTAAAATAAGGTATTATTTGTTTATGTTTAATGTAATTATTTATTTAAATTTAATTTCTCAATCACAACTTTTTTCTGTTGAGTCCCAGTCTCTTTCACAATCTTAATAATAATAATAATAATAATAATAATAATAATTTTGATCTTAAGGTGTCCTTGTTAAAATATAATTATCCATTACAGTACTGAGAAATAATAATTAACTACATGTACGTACATGTTGAGGGTTAGTAGCATGTAATTAAGCATGATTTCTACTATAGTAACTACATGTAAGGAGGACATTAAAATAAAGTGTTACCCAAAACAATAATTTATTATTTTAAAGCATTGAGACTGTCACCTGGCAGTGGAAGACATATTCCGGTGTGGTTTTCTTATATTTCATGTTCCAGACGAGAGCCACACCGTCCGGCTCATGTGGCACATCCTCATTACTGCCGTATGACGCCACCAGCAGCTCAGGGTACTGATGGGAACGAGAAACAACAGGGACAGCTTCACTCTAAAAGCAGTGTTTAACTAAATACACACTATCAGTCAAAGGTTTGGGCACACTTGACTTAGTTGCATGATTATGTACCTGTGGTGACCAGTCGAGACAGGTGACAACTCTGTGTTTAGACCAGCGTTCGTCCGCAAACTGTCTGTTCAGGTAGAGTTTGGCTCCAGCCTGAGACTCCCTAAAACAAACACAGTTACACTATCACACACCAGAGCCGTCCCACATCTGATAACAGATGAACAAACGCTCTCCTCACCCCTCTTTGTCCTGAAGGTCTCGTCCACTGTAGTCGAAAAACACATCCACCTGCTCAGAGAGAGCGCGCTCCATGATACGAGAGCTGTGGTCGAAGAAAGTCATGAACTCCTCTGAGTGGATAATCTGTTGTTTCTCTTCCTCCGTCAGCTCATGAGGCGGCCCTACACACAGAAAAAGTTCCTTCCATCAATATTCATTTAAAGCTAAATTGTTAAGAGACAACTATCGAACAGGATTTCTCTTGTTGCTGTGTTTTAGAGTGCTACCTTCTTCTTCCTCCTCATTTTGAGCGTCTTTCTCCTCTTGAGGTTCCAGAACAGGCTGTGTCACAGCCAGATCTTCCTCCTCTTCCTCATCTAC
The DNA here is from genome assembly GCA_023029165.1 of Gobiocypris rarus. Classification (NCBI taxonomy): domain Eukaryota; kingdom Metazoa; phylum Chordata; class Actinopteri; order Cypriniformes; family Gobionidae; genus Gobiocypris; species Gobiocypris rarus. The sequence goes on along the minus strand of CM040921.1, from coordinate 5,613,595 downwards.
AGACAGCAGAGAAAGAGTTTGGTCTCATTGGCACCCTGATGCTTTAAAGAAAAGCAGCGTGTGTGTGTGACTTACCATTTTTGTGATGAGTCTGTGTGGGCGTCTGGGTCTCTTTTGAGTATGACACCATCTCTTTGGGCGGGAAGTCCACCTGCGTGACCTTTGACATGCCCAACTTCAGCGGGCCACGTCTGCAAAATACAGACACATATGCTTAGACTGAAAACTGTGGGATAAACATACAAATATCTGTAATAAAGGATTAAATAAATAAATCATTAAATAAAAAAATATTAAACAATTCAACTGAAAATTAAAATAACTGAATTTAAAAATAAACAATACATTTATTCATGAAAAAATAAAATACTTAAATCAAAATAAATCCATTAAAAATAAATAAATTATTAAATGAAAACAACAAATAATAAATAAATAAATACAATAAAATGTATTTATAATAAAATAATTATATACTTTTTACATTCATTAATAAATAGGGGAAATACATAAATGAACAATAAAAAATATTAAAATAAATGAATTAAAAATAAATATTTAAATTAAAACCAGCAAATAATCCATTAATAAAGATTAATAAACAATAAGTAAATACAAAATTTTAAAATAAATAAACAAACAAACTAACTAGAATTTCCATCTGCTGAGGGGTGATAATGTGTCCAAGAAGTCAGTCTAACAGTTTAAGAGTATTAGGAAGTATATACTAAACTACATGTAGTTTTAATAGTTTTAATTCTATGCTCAAATTTCATTGTTCCATAGTTGGTCAGAAAAGGTAACCATAGCAACAGTGCATGGGCTGTTTGAACCATAGATATATTTATATACGTATACATATCTATGGTCTGGACGCTTGCCGACAGGAAATAAGATTGTACACTGATAAATCATGGGTCACTCGAGCAGGGGGGGTGAAATGCAAACATGTTCAAAAACATTTTTGCAGAAATGATCTTTAAGATAGATAGACATAATGTGTGCTAGGGGAGTCACAGTGTATTCACACAATGCCATGAAAAAAAGACAGAGTGAGAGGATCAATTTGACAGAAGGATAAATGAAGGAGAGGTGGATAATAAAAGCAGAGAGTGCAGGTAAAGCGCAGCAGGAGTGATATTAATGAGAGCGAGACAGCAGTACCCGAGCTGAGAGTCTGAATGGAGCAGTAGAGTAGAGGGGTCAGAGTCCCAATGAAGAGTCCTGTTAGAGACACACGCATGCAGACGGTTACAAGGGAGAGTCGCTGTTATACACAAATATACATGTGCATGCAGATGACTTTCACATAGTACACAATGCAATACAGACAATAGAAATCAACCCCCAAAGTACTTTACATATATTGTGTAATAGTATGTTTATCTACATGTCTGTGTTTATGAAGGCTGTGTGTGTTATGACGTAAGATGGTAGAAATGTGTCCACCGTTCTTGCTGTACAGTGTACACTGCATTCAGAAAGTATTCGGACATCTTCTTTTTTTCACATTTCATTATGCAAAAATGCTTGAAATTATATTTTTTCTTCAGTTTTTAAAATGTGAAAAAAGGACGTGAATACTTTCTAAATGTACTGTATATGTGATATACAGTGTGTGTGTGTATATATATATATATATATATATATATATATATATATAACATTTATATGTGTAGAATATAAAATTACAACAAACTAAAATGTGGATGATGATTATTATTATTGTGGATGATTTTTGAAATGTGTAAGGATTGAAGGAGATCATGCTTAATTCTGGTAAGTTTTGTATTTGTGTTGTTAATGCATGGTGTGATTTTAAAACATTAATGTGGATGTATCTATGTCACAAGTGTCAAAAACTTGTGACAAACAGACTGGACAATAAAGTTAAACTTAAGTGCAATGATGGGTTTACTGCACTTTTTTCAACACTTTTTTCTTCATTTTTCCAACTGCTGTTGAAGAAAATGATGTTGAATCTCTGAAAACTCAAAACATTTCATAAAAGTGACAGAAAATATTGTGCCAAATTAAAAGAATGGAAAAAATAGATGAAAAGATGACAATGAAAACATTTGTACAGTGAAACATGGAGGAATGTGAAATACAGAGCGCGAAGCAAAGATGAAATGCTGATGCTTTCCAGGCAACAACAAAAAATTGTGAAATGTATTATATAACGTGAAACAATTTTTTCTTAATGATTTATATCATGAATAATATTACAAAAAAAAACAGAACAGTATTTTTTTATTGATAAATTACTTAATTCCCTTCATTAACCAAAAACAGACTTCATCACATAATAGCTTAATGTACATAATTATATATATATATAAATAAAAAAAAAGTCATAGAATTTCAAGCAAAATTAACTACACTATCTTTCAAAAGTTTGAGGTCAGCAAGAAAATATTTTTGAAAGTCTCTTAGGCTCATCAAGTCATGTATTTGATCAAAAATACACTAAAACTGTAATATTGTAGTAACAATAACCAAAACCAGGTCTAAAACGTTCTACTAAAAAAGGTCTACTTTCAACCACTTCCAGAGGTAGTTGAAAAACACATTCACCCGGATTGTTTTAATGCTGTAAACACTCGTCGAACGTGTAATGTGTAAACATTATGGGAAGCACGCTAGCCAGACGGGATTTCATCTTTGTCGGCTGAAGACACAAGTTTGGTTTGAAGATGAATAACGTACCAAGCACAATGTTCTCTCACCATTTCTGATTTCTAACACACACTCACAGCGTTCAACAGGTCTCGTGGCTGTCAGAGGTCTCGTGGCTGCTGCTCTTCGTATGTTTTTCTGTCGTGCCCGGGCGTTCATATGTAAATTGCATGAGCTTATTTTGTCCATTAGATCGAAAGATCAGAAAAAAAACCATACATTTACCCACCCATAGACCCTTCCCTCGAAGAAATCAGGAGAGAATGGTTGAAAGTGGACAAAAGAGATGGATTAAAACACCAGGGGCCAGATTTACTAACAGCTTGCACCAGCGCAAACCCTCTTTAGGCCTTAAAAACTGTGTCTTAAGTAGATCACACGCTGAACTTTCCACTCCCATCCGTGCTTTTTTGGAAATGCTCTCTCAAGCTCATTTGCCCCATTTAGTAAATCTGGCCCCAGGTGTAAATGGGTATACGTGTCTCCCTCGTCTACGTGTGATCCGATCGACCAAAACATATCTAAAAGATCTTAGCACCCATTGTGACCAAACTAAATTTAGGAGTAATTGTTAAGGAACGAACAGGGGCATAAGGTTGAAGTAAATCAGATAAATATGAAGAACCAAGATTATGAAAAGCTTTGTAAGAGAGGTACCGTGAGGTTTATACACAAGAAAACTGGAATCCAGTGAAGTTGATGGAGAACTGGAGTAATGTGCTCATTCATTCTTGTGAGAGTGATCACATGGCTGCAGAGTTTAGAACAGATTGTAATCGTTTTATTTTTTTAGCTGAAAGGCCATTAGGAAGTGAGTTATAGAAATCAATTTCTAGAAATAATATTAAATTATAAAATACATGTTTTCTATTTTCTATATATTTATTCTATATATGTTAAAATGTAATTTATTCCTATGATCCAAAGCTGAATGTTCAGCATCATTACTCCAGCCTTCAGCATCACGTGACCCTTCAGAAATCATTCTAATATGATGATTTGCTGCTTAAGGACCATTTGTTTTTATCAATGTTGAAAACAGTTATGCTTCTTAATATTATTGTGGAAACCATGATACATTTTTCAGGATTCTTTTATACATAGAATGTTCAAAAGAACAGCATTTATTTGAAATATAAACATTATTAATGTCTGTTCATCCTCGTTTATTAAAAAAAAAATATATATATATATATATATATTTTTTTTTTAATCTTACTTACCCCAAACTTTTGAAGGGTAGTGTATATACAGTTCCCGTGTAATAAGATCTTGTCTCAGATGTTCTGTATCAGTGTACACATGTGTGAGTCTCACCTCGGCCCCGTGCCGCCGTCTCCTGAGTCCTGGCTGCCCGTTTCGCTGGGTGTGTCCACTGATTTGGCGGAGGGGGACATGGGAGGGGGGACTAAATAGTGAAACAGACACGTATCCTCTGTTACCACGCGCAGAGGTTGCACTATGCACACATGCAAAAGCAGGGCGAAGGGGGGTGTTTGAAATAAAAAAAATAGCATTAAAACATTCAAGTAAAAAAGGATAAATAAAAAGGTAGGTAAGCAATAAAAAGCAAGAGGGTGGTGCAAGAAACACAAAGAAGCAGCAAAATCAAAGAGGATTGAGCCAAAAAAGAAAAGAAGAAAAGACAAAAGGGCAGTGGTTAATATTCATGCAGGATCCACATGCATTAAAAAGACATCAGTGCTTATTCCAGAACAAACAGAAACAATTTTGTTAGGAAAGAAAAAATAACGGAAACTAAAACCAGAGGAAATGGATAATTATGACTAAACAAATTAGCTTTATTTTAAGGTTTTGGGTTCTTGTCAGATGGTCAGGCTGGGTAAGCAGCTAACAACATAACATTCAATGAATGAATATAATACACAAGTTTCACTTTTTTAATGGAATTAGTGAAATAAATCAACTTTTTGATGATATTCTAATTATATGACCAGCACATATATATATATATATATATATATATATATATATATATATATATATATATATATATATATATATATATATATATATATATGTGCTGGTCATATAATTAAACCCTGCTTTCTCTTTATTGTCTCACAGAGACTGTGTGATCACCTGATAGGTGTGAGACTTTATCAGATGTAAACACCTTTAATGTGTTAATCTGTCTGATGAACAGAAAAAGGTGGCATTATTTTAGCTGTATAGTTCAATAAATAGCCTTTTCTTATTGGAAAGGATGTTTTGAGTTCTGAAAGTTACAGAATGTGCATCAAGCTTTTACAAAACTCCAGAATTCTTCCTGATATGACCCCTTTTAAAATGTTTTTAGTAGGTTGTTTGTTGTTAACACTTGTTAGTGACCAAAACCTAATTTAATTTCCCACGCGGCTTTGTTGTTTCATACCCATGGAGGCATCCACTATCCCCATGCTCTGCAGCAGGACCTCTGCCTCCCTCCTCTTCCTCTCCAGATCAGAGTCATCCTGCGGGGGAGACCCTCCATCCTTCCGTCCATCCAGCTGTGGCAGGATATGAGAGAGAGAGAGAGAGAGAGAGAGAGATGTGTTTCAGTACATCACAAACACAGAAGTCAAACCACAACAGCTTAGACCACAGCTGACCTCTTTCTTCTTGCGTTCTTCCTCTTTCCTCTTCTTCTCCTCCCTGATCTGGGCCAGTCGTTGTTTCTTTCTCTCTAACTCTGCTTTCAGCTCACTTTTGTCAGACATTCTGCAGACAGACAGACACACACTCACATTTAAGTCTTGTGAGTGTATTTCCCAAGAAAGCCTTTGCCCACTTGCTTGATGCTGCTTTTATTTCTATGATTCATATTACAAGGGCGGTCTCTAGTGGTCATTCAGGGAATATCACACACATCTGAGGTCATTCTGGTCCACCACAGCCACGTGCTCAATGTGCAGGAATCATACAACACCACACTACTGCTTCATCAACAGCTTCACTCTCATTTAATGAATAGGACACATTTTGAAGACTTACTGTTGCAGGGTTGAGCAAAAGTCTAAATTTGAGAACTGGATCTTTTTGATTTATGAGTGTGAGCTTAAAATGAACACAAACCAGGAGTTTGATCTGGAATTTTAAGGGAATGACAGAAAGAAGAATTTTCTGAACTGAATTGCAATGAATTTATTTTAAAAGCATATATATATATAAGTAAATTAGGAAGTTTTTCAGCTGCTTTTAAATAAATTCATTGCAATTCAGTTCCAATATATATATATATATAAATTTGTAACCACATACATTTTATTTAATGTCAGTTTTGTAATTTGCTTTTATATATTTCAGTATTTATTGTTTTTTTTTCTTCTTTTTTCAATGTATACTGCCTGGATTTATCAAATAGTGTAAATGCCTGTTTGTTAGAAGAATTCAGAAGTTTTAACAATTTCATTTTGATTATTTGTACCAAATTTATCCTCTAACATTTTTACATACAGCAACATACATCTTTTGTATAAATATATAATGTAAATGAGAGTATTCCGATAAATTATGTTATTTAAAGTGAGTATACATACATACTTTTTTTTTTCAATAGGCAACATTTCAAATGTTGCTAATATTATCTAATGTTTATGGAAATACTCTTGTGTGTAAGATTCATTCTGATATATAAAACATAAAGAAATCTTAATTACAGTAGTTATATTAATTTATTTTCATAAATCGAACTGAATTTGAATTCTAATACTTCACACCTGACTCAAATTTAAATTACAATTCTACAATTCTATGCGACTTTAAGCTTTAACTCAAATTTAGGAACTGAACTGGAACAACATTAAGTTTTTCTGAATGCCATGCATTTCTAACATTTATCAAAGATATTTACCAGCAAACTTCATGCATAACTTCATATATTAATATTACATTATATAAAATAATATGTATCGTTTTGTTTACTAAATGACAACTCGCTGCGCTGTAGAGTTGACACAGACCAATGACACACACACACACACGGGACACTCCTGTAAGAGTCCCGGATGGTCAGTCAATATGGCTGCATAGCGAAACCGCCCGGTGAAAACATGCAAACTAACATAAAACCATTTGTTCAAAAGCATAATTACTTGTGAGGTCATAAATTAGCTTATTTAAACCTCGCGCGCAGGACTGTTGATCTGAAAACGGATTAAATACATCATCATCTGTCCAGTTGCATTAGTTGTGCATTTTTGTTTCTTTCTTTTTCTCCAAACCATTTGAATTGATGTTTAAAAACACAATACATTAGGAATTCATTCTGAGCTTTGTTTTAAATTAATTTCAGTAAATCTCTCACAAGTTATTATAACATAAATGACAGTTAGACCGCACACGTCAGACGGCCTCATGAATCAATGCAGAAACATCGACATTAAAACACACAATAATTCATTATAAGACTAGAAACCCAGCTGATTAATAAAGAAAAATATTATTCTTACTTGAAATAAAATGTTCGCGGCTTGGAGTCGGTGTGAAGTGGATTATTCTTGTGTCAGCGGACTAATAACTTATTATCCTCTTTCTCTGTTGTGACAGCAGCGGCAGTGCTGAATCTGGGATGCGGCTACGGGTGCCGTGAGGCGCTTTTCTCAAACAGAACGGATGCAGCGTTTCATAAAGTGACCACTAGATGGCGCACATTAGCTTAATTGGTTAGTAATGAACTTCCTAGAAAACAACGCAGGTTTAGATTTTCCCGTTTAAGACACTTAAACAAGGACAATAACACAATAACTTATTTTTTTATTGCAGAACAAGAACAACATACAACATACACATACAGAGGATCACAGTGCATTAGTATATATTACATTCATAATTGCATCAGAGGAAACAACATTATTTATAACATTTATTACAACATTTATTAATAAAATAAATAAACTATACATGAAAAAAACATACAAAAATCCAAAAGGACAAGGATTAAAAAATTCTATACGTTTTTTTCTAATTGTTTTATTTTTTGTTTATTTAGTTTTATTTGTTGTAGCGTTGTGTAGGCATTGTGCTTGACATCAGTAATTAAATATTGTCTACTAAATAAATGTATAGACTTTTATACAAAATAATCTAAATAATAACAGGCAAATAGAACATAAACGGAAACCCCCAAAAATGTAATGTAAATTATGAAAAGTTTTGAACAATATTTTGCTTTATCCGTGCACTCTTAGAGCCAGAGAGAGTAGGCATAAATTAAAATGATAAGGAAAATGTTTTTTAATATTTTTAATTACTTTAATTACTAAAAATAAAGGATAAACCATAAAGGGATAGTTCAAAAATGAAAATTAGCCCATGATTTACTAACCCTCAAGTCATCTTTGTCACATGCCTGTCCTGTCCTGTCCTGTCTTGTGTGCACATGTGGGTTTTGTTAGTGTGGCCATGTGCCTCTGTCATTGTTAGATATAATTATTATATTATAAACATTGTTATTATATAAAAAAAATGTCCTGGCTCTTCCAAGCATTATAATGGTAGAAGCTTCGCTTCAGAAGGCCTTTATTTTATGATGGATAGATGCACTTTTATGAACTTCAAAACAGAAACAGCCATTCACTGCCATTATAATGCTTGGAAGAGCCAGGACATTTTTTACACACTCTGATTGTATTCGTCTGAAAGAAGAATGTCATACACACCTATGACTTGAGGGTGAGTAAATCATAGGCTAATTTTCCTTTTGGGTGAACTATCTCTTTTAGACGTTTTTAACAATGTACAATAATAAAATATAACATATAAAAATACAATTCAATATTAAAATGTATTTAAATGCAGTTATACAATATTTTTTAAATATATTTAAAAATGTCACAAGTTTTTTTAAGAAAGCTCATGCTATTATAATTATAAAAAAGTAATACATATTTGAATAGAATAGAACTGAATAGACAGTTTCTGTGATAACACACCTGCAGTCTTGAAGTTATTTTATTAGTTTTTACAACAGAACACAACTGATATATAAGCATGTTTAAGCAATGAATAAGTAAATGTTTTTTTTTATTGGTGTGTTCATACAGTCTGGCACTTTCCTGTTATAAAAGGAAAGCTGAATATGTGTAGGCGGTAGATGCAGAGCTCTATTTTTGGCACTGGTTTTATGCTTTGTCAGGTGTTATTGTCCTTGTTTGAGAGGCTTATACGAGAAAAATCTAAACCTATATGTAGTGTGTATATTTTCAAAATGAAGAGAATGAAGCGTGAAAATTGTGCATAATCTACTGAAAAGTAAACAAATGTAATGTGGATGCATTTATTTGTTCGGTGGTCATTAAAAGAGATTGGTTTATTCATTTATGTCTTTGTTTTGCTTTATCCATGTCTTTATTTTGCACATCAGACATGAAGGAACTGCACAAAAAAACTTGAAAAGCATTAATAGTTCACAAAAAAGAAAATTGCATATCTTTTCCCTATGACCGTGTGGAATGCAGTTCATAGAGCTTAAGAATATCAAACAGCAACAACTAAAACAAATTGTCAAATAAGCCCAGTTCATCCTACTTCTCATGTTTTCTGAAGTCATATGATATACATATTTAAAATGGTATACTGTGTTATGACATTTGCAAGAACCTATGGAATGACACCAAAGCTGGCTAAAAACAACACAAGTAAAAAAACTGTCATCACATTTTTTTACCGCCACTCCCTGTTTGCCAATGCAGTTGGTGATTTCATTCATGAAGTGTTGTGAATTTGATATATGAGGGGAAATATGACGACCTGAATATGAGTGTGTGTGCATGCTGGTGCTTGTGTGTGATTCAGGGACTTGTTTCATGGTCAAGTTATTGTGTGTGTGTGTGTGTGTGTGTGTGTGTGTGTGTGTGTGTGTGTGTGTGTGTGTGTGTGTGTGTGTGTGTGTGTGTGTGTGGAAGAGATGAGTAAAAGCCATGTAACCCACATCTCCTTTGTCTTTTGCCATATGACAATGGCTGTAAAGGGCCGTTGTAGTTTCCATGGCAACACATCTGTGACTAAAAATCAGGTTATGGGTTAGCAGGTGCATGAACATGCATATTGCTATGTGCAGAAATGTTTAACTATATTTTATCATCCCACATCAATCACACTCCCACGGCATCTGAGGAAATATATCTGCAACAGACACAAAAGTCACCTGTAACCACACTAGTTTGGGTAGCTTAGTTGAAAGGCACAAAATGCACTGATATATATTGAAACTATAAATATATATTTGCCTAGCCAAAAAAAGTCTATAGTCTTTAGAGTCTATGATTGGATCATTATTGCAATGATTGTCATGTATCATGTAACGTTTGGCAACAATTCTTCTAACCCTAATTTATGAAGTGTGTAGCTTTTCATTTCTTAAACAACCATGTGTCATAGCCATATTCCAGGATGGCAATGTCAAGATTCATCAGGCTCATATTGTGAGAGAATGGTTGTGAGGGAGCATGAAGAATCATTTTCACACATGAATCGGCACATCTGAGTCCAGACCTTAAATTCAAGTCTTTGGGATGTGCCGGAGGATACTTTACAGTGTGTTGGACTCTTGCATTGCCAGAAGATCTTGACCAGAAATTGATGCACCTCTTGATGGAAATAACATCACAACATATCAAGAGAAGCATCAATTTTGATCTCCAATCATAGACTTACGCATTTGCCTATTTAAATCCAAACAGCGACTTTTTTTGGCCGGGTAGAGTATGATCCTTTTCCGTATGATTGTTTTTAAGTAGTACGCCGAACCGTTGCAACTCTGCCGTCATTATGTTAAGCCCGCCAACTGACTTTATACACGCTGTGATTGGACTGACTAGAGTTTGGTTTTTCAAGCTCGCAAGCCAAAGGAGAGTTGCTAGAAGACATTTGCAGCCGCTAGGGTGCATCTAGATTTCGAGGTTATGATCCCACAGAATCAGAGCTTGCAACATTTCTTAGGTGCTTTAAACAAAAGATTTCAAGATTTTAAAGATTTGGTACCACAAATCTGATAAACTTGATTATTTCTTCCTCAAAAATTAGGTAGAGCCTGAACATTGTAAACACAAGGAGGACTGATAAAGCTGTGAGACCTTAAAAAGGGGACCTATTATGCCCTTTTTTAAAAGATGTATAAGTCAGGTGTCCCCAGAATGTGTCTGTGAAGTTTCAGCTCAAAACTCCCCCACAGATCATTTATTACACCATGTTGTAAGTGGAAGGAAAAACATGTGGTTTTTGTGCATGTATCTTTAAATGCAAATGAGCTGCTGCTCCCGCTGCTTTCCAGTAGAGGGCGGAGCCTTTACAGCTCCTGGCTCATATATTCAACAAAACATCTGTTTGGTTTTGATTATCACGCCTCGCTCGCGTGACATTGCAGTTCTTCATCATCATGAAAGTGAATTATCAGCATGCTTTTTAAAGCCATATCAGTCTAAACTTCTGTTATACGGTTTTCTGAGCGCACACATCCGAAGCACAAGAGCTGGATGTCAGACCGAGCGTCCCGTGAGTATTAAACTAAGTTCTCTTTCAAGTCTTATTGCACTTAAACTGTCAAATACACACAATGTTATATTAAAAACACACAAATTTCACATAAACCCAGTCGGTGATGTTTGTGAACGTAAACAGCAGAGAAATAAATCGCATGTGTATAGATCTGTGTATTAAAGTGACAGCAGCGTAATATACAGTACCTAATGCTGTATGTGCTGTTAATATGAATCAAACAGCAAAGAAAAACAGAAAATCACTCACTGTTTTTGGCTGAATAACTTTAGTTGCTTTAATAAGAATACATTTTTATTTGAATGCTGCTGTTAAATGGTCTGGTGAGGAGATAAACATGGCGGACTGTGTACAGCTCACTCAGGGCGGGGTCTATGCTAATAGATGGATAGATAAAAATGTGACAGCACATTTCTAGAATCTGCAAATGGCTTATTCTGAGACACTTCTTATGATTTATGGGGATTTAAATAAAGGAGAGTGTGGATTTTTACCATTATAAGTTAGTTGTTTACACACTCTTCCGACACATTTATGTTCAAACCATGTAAAACATCATGTTTTAATTAATCATTTGATACAATGCACTTATTGTGTTTTACATAGTACTTATATTTAAAAAAAATACGTGCATGCAATTACAGATGTAATTGATTTCTGTAATTACTTCTATAATGACCCTTCCCTTGCATCTTACTGTTAAACCATACCTCCAAACATGTACTAACCACCCATATCCACCTTAATAGCAACAAAAGTGTTTTGCAATACATCAACACAATAAGTTCATTGCACCTACATTTAAAAAAAAATGTTTATGTAAGTATAGTAGTTAAAGAGGTTATTTTCATTAGAATGTGGAGTGGACGAGATTTATGGGCGTCATCTGGGGAAACTATTGTACATTGGACATGGTTGGTATGGCATATATGACTAAAGCTGAGAATTGATAAATGCAATGTCTAGTCCTACAAAGAACAAGGTATGATGACTTACCATTTTACCCTCGAGCAAGACATTTAATTCAGATCACTACCTCAATAGGATAAAAGTGTAAGTGATTTTTTTCCCTTTAATATTGCATATACAGCTCTAAACGATCTAATGCATTCTTTTCCTTTTATTAACTTTATGTCTCTGGAAATGTTAGTCTCTGTGACTTAGAATATTCCAAGAACACCTTCAGATTGTGAAAAAGGAGAAATCTGACACATTTCCGGTCAGATGGCAAAAAGCAGTTCCTCAGAGGCTGGTGTGATTCAGCAGGATCTATTCATAAACCCGATCAACTCTATGAACCGATACAGCTGTCATCTGTTGACATGAAAAGGCAGAACATTTGCATATACAATTATCTTCAGTTCAGCAGAATATAGAATGATTACTCTTATTCCAGTGAATACCTCTGTGGTGAGTTGAGAGAAAGATAACTCTAGTGTGATGTGTGTTGTGAAATATGTGTCTGGAGCTGTTCAGAGGGTAAAGCTCAGCTCTCTCTGAGTCAGCAAATCACAGATCAAGATGTCTGTGTTCCAGATAAACCTGCATATACAACCACACACACACACACACACACACACACACACACACACACACACACACACACACACACACACACACACACACACACACACACACACACACATGTTGTGTTCCCATGTTTTATGGGGACATTCCATAGGTGTAATGCATTTTATACTGTACAAACCGTATTTTCTATCCCCTACACAGCCCCTGCCCCTAAACCTACCCATCACAGGAGACATGCTGCATTTTTACATTTTCAAAAAACATCACTTAGTGTGATTTATAAGATGTTTTCCTCAAGGGGACCAACAAATGTCCCCACAAAGACAAGGATTTTGGATATTGCCATCTTTGTGGGGACATTTTGTACCCATACCGTAGGATTACCAGTCCACACACACACACACAAATGCTGTGTTTTCATGTTTGATGAGACATTCCATACAGACATAATGATTTTATATTGTACAAACTGTATATTCTATCCTCCCTACCCCTAAGCCTACCCATCAAATAAAACTTTCTAAATTTTTACATTATCAAAAACATCACCTAGTATGATTTATAAGATATTTTCCTCATGGATAAGGATTTGGATATTGCCATTTTGTGGGGACATTTTATCACCATAATGAAGGGTTTACAAGGACCAAACACACACATTCTTGTACATATGTCTTTGTGAGGACATTCATTGACACAATACAATCTTTAGCCCCTTACCTTAACCCTACCCATCACAACTAAGTGCCGAACCCTGAACCCTAAACCTACCCTTTACCTAATTATAACCTTATCACTATAACCAAGTCTTGACACTCAAACAGTTCTTTAAAGGGCTCTCAGAAAGTGAGTTATGGTTTTTATACCGTACAAACTGTACATTCCATCCTCCTACACTGCCCCTGCCCCAAACCTACCCATCACAGGAAACACTGAATTTTTACTTTCTCAAATAAACTCATCCTGTGTGATTTATAAGCCTTTTGAAAAGTGGGGACCGCTGGCTGGTCCCCACAATCTAGGTGGATCTCAGGTTTTACTATCCTTATGTATGGATAGTAAAACCATCATGGATGACAATTGTATTATAAACAAGGACACACACACGCACGCACGCACGCACGCACGCACGCACGCACGCACACACACACACACACACACACACACACACACACACACACGTTTCATCCACTATATAGCAGTATATTTAAGCACTAATGAGTTCTAATGAACTGTACCTCTTTTGTAAACAAGCTTGTACATTTGTATTATAATTTAAATATTTGTATATATAATATTTTTGTATTATTTATTCAATTATAGTAGGCCCTAATTGTTATCTTGAAATCTAGTATTAATATAATCAATTATTTCTGAATTATGATTGGACAATAACTGATCGCTCACATAGCTGTGCTCATATCCTGTTTCTCTGGTCACTTATAAGACAAAATAATATAAAGTCCACTCAATATCATATGATGCATTTAAATCAATATGTTTATGGATGCATTTATCTGGTAATTATTGTCTGGCCATTATTGCAAAAATAATCACTATCAGGACACAGATATGAAGTGATCATACTTATGCTTATATTTATAATTTTGTCCATAATAGAATTTGCTAGAAGGGTCGAAGCATCAAACATGGATTTGAAGTTTTGCACTATTGTGTGTGCGTGTACGTGTGTGTAACCTTTGCAACTGGCGTCACGCATCGGCTACACACACACACACACACACACACACACACTGAGAGAGTGAGGATCTCTGTGCGCAGTGCGGAGCTGAAAACATGAGCAGCGTTGCATTTACTATCAGTGTTTGTGCATGATGCATTAGACACACACATGTGTGATTTGACGGAGATCATGTGTGCGATGCGCTCGGGCGTCTCTTCGCGGGGGAAAGTGTCTTCATGAGTGTCCAAAGTAACAGCAACAGCAGTGGAAGTTTGGACGGAGCGCCATCTTGCTCTCAGTTCTCGACTGGATCTCCGACCCCGGGCTCAGTTTCTCCGCTCGATATCTGCGCTCCGCGGAGGCATAAAGAAGGTAAACCCTGCGTGAATGTGAATGTAAAGTTTGTTCATGTGAAATCGGTCGGGATTGTGTCAGATTGACGTGTGATTTTGAGTAAATCTGGCCTTTAATCGAAGCGGTCGTGTCGGAGGCCGCTGATCTCTCGTCTGCTGACTGTGACTCTCTGTGTTTTTATAACAAGCATCGAGTCCTAGAGATGAGCTGTTGTGTTTAAAACCGTTTGCGACGGAATCCTGTCGCTTTGTGTGTTGATTGCACGGTTCATTTGACGTGAGGATGCCCATGGTCACCTATTAGGGGACTCAGTCACTGGCCGTGTCTCAAAACCTAGCGAGATGTCTTCCTAGACTGCATTTTTGGACATCATAGGTGCATATATTTTATGGTGACCCAAAATGCTGTCTTTGTGTGTAGGTAGGTAGTTCGCTAGATTTTTGCCTGGTGATGTTTTTGAGCTTTGGAGTATATGTTTATCTTTTATGTTTGTAATGCAATGGCTCAGAAATGAGAGACAGTCTGTGCACGATAAACATGAGACTGTTTATCACCCATGCATGGACTGCAACGGCTCAGAAATGTTAGGTAGGTTGAAACTCACTGGTTTTAGGACGCTGTCAGTGTCTGATAAACATGAGTTGCTGTTTTAGCACTCCATGCATGTCATGCAATGGCTCATAAATGCTGTCTAGGTTGGCAGACAGAGCCAGTACCTGACAAACATTAGTTGACATTTTTAAGGTTGACAATGCATTTGTCACTCGTGCATGCAATGCAATGGCCCAAACTGCTGTCTGTTTACTGGACACAGCCAGTATATGATACATTATATGAGTTGATGTTTTTATGCTTGAGTGTATTTCTTGCACTTATGCATGCAATGACTAAAATATTATTGATGTTTAATGTTTGAGAACGAAATCAACAATGTACATAGAGAAGCTTCTGGATTTTATTGCAGTAAACATAATTTTGTGTTTGTATGGTTGAAAGTGTTGATCTATTTATCCAGCACTTACTGGGCATTGTAGTTTGTGTTATTGCAGCTTGATTTGTCCCTGAGATCATCTGGATGGCTTTGAACCTCTAAGCAAAAGACCATCTGATACACATCTGATTTAAATTTAGCTGCTTTTTCAGGTGCAAAATGTAGTTTTTGATGTGTTTTTGAAGAGCTTAATGAACCTGTAAGTGTTTCACAGAATGCGTTCTGTCATATTATCAAGTGCACCAGAGACTGGTTTGTGTTAATATGTGCTGTAAACATGCGTATGTGCACTGATGAGTGTAATATCATATGTGTGTTAATGCATTACTCAGATTCTCATGTCCAAGAATAAGTGCTCAGCCATGTAATGGCATGCTTTTCCTGTCCTTTTTAAAAATGATTTGAAAGAGTGGCATCGTTTACCTGCTTGTCAAACCAAAAAGTGCAATGGTATTACGGATACAGCACCATGGAATTAGCATGTTTTATGGATATCTATACTGAATAATGTTAAAAAGATTTCTGAAGAAAGAATCACTGGTTGAACACAATGAAGGAATATGAAGCAGCACAACTGTTTTTAACATTGATAATAATTCAAAATGTTTCTTCATACTACAATGATTTCTTAAGTATCATGTGACACTGAAGACTAATGATGCTGAAAATTCAGCTTTGATCACAGGAATACATTGTTTTACAATATATTATTTATTAAAATAAAAAAACATTATTTTAAATTGTAATAATATTTCACAGTATTAAAGTTTTTGATTAAATAAATGCAGCCTGTGGTGAGCATATGATACTATACAAAAACATTGAAAAAAATCTTACAACTCCCAAACTTTTAAGCAATAGTGTATATTATACAATGGTATTGCCAACTGATACTAATATAATTTAAGTGGAATTCATTTATTTGAGCATGTGAATCAGGTGGTTAGTGTTTCATCCATCAAGTCCTGAAATCAATTCTCAAGTTAAACAACTGCCTGTTTCCTATTAAAATTAAATCAATATCAGATATAAAAGTAGCTGTAAAGATGCACAAGATCATGCCATACAGGAAATATAATGATATAAACTTTGTTAAAGTTAGGTAATAAAAACAATACTATATTCATTGTTAGTTCATGTCAGCTCGGGTCCATTTCAATAATATTAGAAGAGACTGTTGGAATGAACTTTAATAAATGCTTTATAAGTATTCATCATTGATAGTTTATGTAGTTGATGTTAACAAACTGAACCTTATTCTAAAGTGTTACCTTGCTTTTTACTTATCAGGTAGGTTATGATGATGTTATAATATTTCATAATATCTTGATAGCTCTGAATTCAGGGATGTAGAATGTGGTTTGTTTGTTTATACCTGGTCATTTGCTTATACCAATTTTTCCTGCATGTTTGGCCCTTGTGTCTTATGTAGCCAAGCAAGCACTACTTAGGTTATTTGCCAAACCAGCCTTGGGTTTGTGTTTACTTATTCCTAGTATTTTGATTTGTCATCTATGTCCTTTATCTGGGCAGCTGTGCTCTTCCTGCCCTGTTGACCTTCATACATTTCCACCCATCCACCATCTTGGGATCTCTTTGGCTTGTAGCTCTTTCTGGCACGAGTCTTATCATGGCAGTGGTGTCGGACGCATCCAGTGCGCCGGTGATTATGGCTGGAGAACACACGTGAACCTGGGCTGTTTCGTCTAGTCACTGTAA
Source organism: Gobiocypris rarus (assembly GCA_023029165.1). NCBI lineage: Eukaryota > Metazoa > Chordata > Actinopteri > Cypriniformes > Gobionidae > Gobiocypris > Gobiocypris rarus. Next base: position 5,596,142 of record CM040921.1, on the reverse strand, counting down.
TGAGGTTTGAAGACCAGATGAATCTTTTAGACAGGTTTTATAATGATGATTCATGTTGTTCTTATTGGCTGCTGATACCGTATTCTCATGTGCTGAAGAATCGGGGCCATTTGGCTGCGGCATCAGTGATGAATTCTGTCACTGGGCTCCTGGTGCCAGATCATGTCAAACTAAGGAATAGTTCACAATAGGAATAGTTACAAACTATGTATGCTGTAATTTTCCTCTAGAACACAGTTGCAAATGATTGGAAATCTGTATTTTTTTTTTCTTCCAAATTCAGCAATAATACATGTAGACTGTTCAGCTCCAAAAAACTTAACTAATGCACAATAATAGGTCTTATGAAGCCATACAAGAACTTTGTGTGAGAAACAGACCCAAATTTAAATAGTTATTCATTTAAAAGAACAGGTACGGAATTTAGAATGAATCTTTTTCTTCAAATTATACACCATTCAATAGTTTGGGGTCGGTCATATTTTAAAATGTAAAGTATCTTACTTACTAAAGCTACATTTATTTAGTCAAAAATAAAGTAAAACATATATGAATGTATTATTCATGTGATTTAAAAAGCTGAATTTTCAGCATCATTGCTCCAGTCTTCAGTGTCACGTGATCCTTCTGAAATCATTCTAATGTGATGATTTGCTGCTCAAACATTTTGTGATTTATTATCAATGTTGAAAACAGTTGTACGCCTTAATATTTTTTGTGAAAACTGTGATAACTGTTTTAAGGATTTTTGACTTAATAGAAAGTTCAGCATTTATCTTTTTTTAAACAATATAAAGTCTTTTGTCTCTTTAATGCGTCCATGCTGAATAAAAGTATTAATTTGTTTAAAAAATAATCTTCCTGACAGAAAACCTTTGAACTGTTGTGCAGTCTGTATATCATCAGTTTTAATGTGTAATATTGAGGTCACAGTGGCGTGTGGAAATGCTCATTGTATTTACTTAAATTTCACCGATTGTTTTTTCTGTAAAATGGTAGATTGTGTCGTCATAATTTTCTGAGACCAAAATAGAAAGATGGAGCTAAGCTGTCAGCATCAGCTGATAATGTACAGGAAACCTCTCATAGTACTTCCTGTTTGCCATTCTGACTCACGCAGGAAGAAGTTGTGCTGAAGTTTGCTGTGAAAAATGAAAATGGCAAAAGAGCCGATAAAAAATATTTGGTTTTAAGAAGCACAGTCAGATCTTGAAGGATGGTGGGCGTCTTGAGGCCGTGACACCAAGCCGACGTCAAAGAATCAGCGGCATTTGGCCAAAAAACTGCTTGAATTAACTTGCGACTGTCGACTAGCGTGTGTTCTGCGCCTGCGTGTGAGTAAATATCTGTCAATATCAGCAGGTATCAATCGTCTATATTCGTTATTCAAAAAGGGAAACCGAAACTAGGACTGTAGAAATACAAACCGTAAACAAAGAAGTGCATGCTTACCATTTTGAACATCAATCACGCTGATCACATCCTTCATTCCAGGTGCTTGTTATGAAAATGTTTGCATTATGGAATGCTCCGGTAAGATGACGTTAAATTAGAATAGCTTTCTGTCTGTGCCATCTTTGCTCGCTTTAATTCTCATGCACTGATTCGTTCGCTACACTGAACAGCCAATCAGAGTTCTTTCTCTCAGACGCCGAAGGATACTGATTCCGACTAGTGCCGATGATGCGGAGCACACAGCAACAACTGGACTGTCGGCTTGGTGTGTCAAAGCCTTTATTCTAGACATCTTCATCTTGTCATAGTGAATCATTTTTGAGATATTAATATAAATACACATACAAGTCTCCTGTGAGTGTACATCAAGGTATGAGTGAGTTCTCTAGCTGTGAACCTTTTCGGAAGTATAAGGGTGTGTTGACGCTTGGCATGTTTGGTTTAATTAAAACGAACCCTGGTGCGGTTCATTTGAATAAGTGTGAACACTGCCATCCGAACAAAACAAGTGTACCGAGACGGCTGAAAAGACGGGTCTCTGTCCGATTTCAAATGAACTCTGGTGCGGTTTGAATGCAATATGAACGCAACAAGGACCAAAGACATGTAAACGAGCCAAAAACAAGACATGATATCACAAGATGCGACCCTTAAAAGGACAGCATGCTCAAGCACGCCTGTTTTTCTCATCATAGTAACAATGTTGCCCGTAACAGTACAAGCATCAAGAGCTGCGTCTCCTCACAGGAGATCTTCATTTGTGTGTGTGTCGGAGGGATTCCTGCAACTGTTTTGACTCCTTTACACATTTTATAAGTTCTTCTCAAGTTCTCAGATGCTCAGAATACTATCATGTGTAGGCTACACATAATAAAACAACTTAATAATAGCCGGCCAATCATGTTGTAAACATATCCCTATTCCTTTAGGTTCTGTGTTAAAATGATAATGTGAAAGCTAAGCAGAGCAGGAGTAAATGTTTTTTTTTCTGGACCAAGCGAACAGAACTACAAATTCTTGGTGTGCCTTTAAACCAGTAATATGACATTTTGGCTCTTTTAGGGTGGCATAGGAAAAAACAATGACTTCTCTTGAGATTCCAGGAGGATGCGTCACCATGACCACACCCCTCCAGAACCTGAAACCTGCGTATCTGTTTGTGAAAGTGTTGAGATTGATATGTTTGTCTGTGTTTGTAGGAATGGATGAGCTGCATTCTCTGGATCCACGTCGGCAGGAGCTCTTGGAGGCACGTTTCATCGGGGCAGTTAGTGGAAACACAGGAGGAAGCACAGGGAGCGCGAGTGGCGGACCTAAAGTAATGCACACGCATGCAAACACACAAATGCACATGATCATGATCATGTAATTATCATTTATTATTAGTAGTAGTATACACATTGATGTGTAGCTAAATCTACTGTACAACAGTAGCCTAATAGATTTGTCAATTTCTTCAAATTAAACCAAACTTTTATTTTGACAGGTTGCCATGAAGACCTTTTTAGTTTCTGTGTGTGTATGATATGACGATTAGTTTTTCTTAAATTAAACAGTAAATGCTCATGAAGTGACGTGCGTGCATGCGTGCGTGCGTGCGTGTGTGTGTGTGTGTGTGTGTGTGTGTGTGTGTGTGTGTGTGTGTGTGGCAAACACGGAAGTGACTGAAAGCAGCCGCCTATTAGTGGGTACCAAATATACTCGGTTCTACCGGTACTACACAAATGCTGGTATTGTCACATTTTGAAATTTCAGTACTGACTTGGTACTGAAGTACCGTACTTGTGACATCCCTAGTTCTTTTTTTTAAACTGAAAAAGCATCATTCAACTAATTAAAATGTTGAATGTATACATTTATTTTAAATGTTTTCCACACTAATTTCATTTGAGTTTTTCAGTAAATGAAACAAGAATCTGCTCATTTTTTGTGCATCAATTCAAAAATAATAATTTGTTTCATTTATATAGCGCTTTTCTAGGCACTCAAAGCGCTTTACATATGGGGTCTCCTCAAACACCACCAATGTGCTGCATCCACCTGGATGTATATATATATATTAGTGTTGTCACGATACCAGAATGTAATATATATATATATATATATATATATATATATATATATATATATATATATATATATATATATATATATATATGATTAGGAGGCCATGATGGACAGGAGAATTGGTAAATTTTTCCAGGATGCAGGGGTTACACCCCTATCTTTATCGAAGGACATCTGGGATTTTTAATGACCACAGAGAGTCAGGACCTCAGTTTAACGTCTCATCCGAAGCACTTGGATTGTTGAATTTTGCCTATTCAACAATTGGCAAAATGTACCTACATATATTTTTGTAAATGATTGAAACCATCCCATGCATGGACTTTATTCTGAATCAATGAATGAATCAATTCGCTACCAAGTCTAACACTGTTTTAGCTGTTGAAGTTAAAATCAAAGACTCGATTAACCATATTTTGTAACACTTGCATACTGGCAAGAACCCAAGATGAAACTTTTGTAATGAAACTATAATCATAATGTTGCTTAAAGAGGACCTGTTATGTCTTTGTACAAAGTCTTGGTTTTGTTTTTGGGGTCTAATATTATAGGTTTTCATGCTTCAATGTTCAAAATTTTTTCACATATTTGACATTGTCTCTGCACCTCTCTTCGCAGTCTGTTAGTAACGCTCTGGGCTGCGTTTCCCAAAAGCAGCATTAGCCAACTATGGTTGTAAATTCCATTGAATTCCACAGAACTTGCAACCATAGCTGGCTTTGGGAAACGTTTAGATCCTGTCTCTATAAAGCCTGACCTTCCTAAAAGCACAGTGTGCTCTAATTGTTTGGCAGGATCTCCGTGTTGTGATTGGTCAACCTCTTGAAGCATGTTTGGGAAATGTTACGGCCCTTACAATAAGCGCGAGTTTCAACACACTACTAACGCAACTCAGGCATCACCTGCGTATGCCGTGGGCAGGAATTATTTAAATGAGGAATATTGTGGCATGCTCGTTCCCAGAAGAAAACTCAAGACTACAATGTGCTTTCTAACTCTGCAGACCTTTTCATGCTCAAACAGCAACATTACACACTAAAGAAAGTTGAATGTGTAAAAAAGCATAAAAGGACTTAATTTTGTTTTATCAGTGTGAATATTTTGTAAATGTTTAAGCTCTAATGCACACACTCTCTGTCATGGTCATGACCTGTACTAAACAAATTGTTTTGATCTTTTTTAGGGTTTGAACAATAACGAATGTTCTAGTCACAGTTTTGGCAGCCTGGGGTCATCTAGCGACAAGGAATCTGAGGTGAACATTATGGACATCTATACTCAAAGATTTGACATTTGAGCTTTATATTAATTGAACAGATTTGTTTCAACAGTTTGTTCATGTGTTTAAAAAGTACTTTTTTCATCCCCTTAAAGAACTCTGACATAAAGAAAGGAGGATCGCCTGCATATTCAGTGAGTTTGACAAATCTTACTCTGTTCTGTGTATATGTTTATTTAATTTTTAAAGAATAATTTATCCAAAATATTTATATAATAAAAGTGAATGGGGACTCTCAGTCCCTGGGTGGCCAATACTCACAATAAAAATGGTTAATACGACTCATGCAATATATTTAAAGGTGTCTGAAGCTATACAGTTATGTGATAATATATGGTGTGTGCACACCAAACGCAAATTAAATTATTTGTGTGATAATCGGCTGAAATGCGTCTTCTGCGCAAGTTGAATTTTTTTTACTTGAGCGGGAAATTTGCATGATGCGTTGTCACGCAAGCCAATCAGTGAAGAGCTTATTGACACGTCCGGTTTGACAGATTATCAAAATGAGAACCAGTCATCCTAAACTAACGCTGGAAGCTGCTGTCATTCATTATTAACCCTTGTGTGTTAATTAAAAAAAGTTACACATATGTCCATGATCAAAACTGTCATAAAAATGTGAAGCTTGGAAGCACAGACTGAAGTTTGGTCTCATTTTAAAGAAGACTCTTGGCAGATTATTGTTGAAGTAAAAAGTTGTTTAAATTAGTGCTGTCAAAATGAGTGCATTAACGCAGGCAATTCATTTTTTTCAGTTTAACGCGTTACAAATATTTAACACAATTAACGCATCATCCGTTTTTTTAATCCTTTGGTTAGCGTTACATTATATGATCACACTCTTCTTCATGCAAATGCTTTTAGACCATTCCAGTGCGACAAGACAAAAGAGAACTGTGAATGTCCTGTCTCAATCAGTTCCCTAGTTTCCTTGGTGTTTAATCAGTATGAATGTGGCCGACTCCCTGATCAGTGCCCTGACTACTGAACCAGGCAGCTGATTGAGACGCACCCCTTGTCTGAAAGACGTGCTCCAGAATCGAGTTCTCATTGCACTTGAATGAACAAGAACACACAGAATTATGCCAAAATGCCCATTTTGTTGAAACGTCTTAAATTAACTTAAGTGTTGTGAAGAAAATGAGATGCGCGTCACAGATCCACGTCATGTTCGGCAGCGGCAGATCTTAAAGGAACAGCAGTAACTAATGCTGTCTGTAATGTTAATCACAGAACAAAGGTATCAGAGAAAATGAGCTTTAATGAGAAGTTATTCTATTTATGCAGCGCAGACAGTTTGATAGCTTTGATTTTAACTATTCAATTTCTGTATATATCCTACCTGTTACCTGGCACTCAATACAGTACAGAGTTTTTCTCTCTCAAGTGTTACACGCACACCCACACACTTTCTTATTACACACATACAAATCATAATCTGACATCCGTACCAACACACCCACACAATTATAGCTGCATAATATATCCAATTAGCTCTATAATATGCAAAAGCAGAAACTAAAGCTAGTATTTGCCTTATAGTCCAAACCTGAGAAAATGGCACCATTTGGTAAAATTGTTTTAATTTTGAAGCCTTGCCAACAGAATGAAAGCCTGCATCATTTTATAGTTAATGGTCCTGGGGTTAAAAATTGCAGTTTTAAATGGCTTTAAATGGGGACATTTTTGTCCTTAAGGTCCTGAGTGTAGCTATTTTGTGTACATAGTGTAAAGATGATTTATTATAGAGAAATGGGGGTGAAATGGTAAAAATCCATTACAAATACACACCTGTGCCAACATTTTGGCAGTTGGCATTAACACAGGCCAAAAAACAAAGAATAGGTCAAATGAGTTTGGAATGACATGGTAAATAATATTTTGGAACCTTTTACAACTCCTTTGAGTCCTGAATTCAGCTTTAGATGGAACTTACCTAAAGCATTTATATTGATTTGTATTGATTTAGTGAATGTAAGAATTTATTGAAAATAGTAATGCTTTATCCTGTTTTCCCAAGACTCCAGAGAAGAAGCACTCCGAGTCATCCAGGGGAAGAAAGAGGAAGGTTGATAACCAGTCAGAGAGCAGTCAAGGTAATTTTAACTTCCTGTGTGTATGAATGAAGTATTTCTTAATGAAACATAATATTTTGTTTGACAACTACGTTTTTCAGTTAACAGACCTGGAATTTTGGAAACATCCAGGATCAGAGTCATGTGCTTCATGTTTGTTGGGAAATACAGCATTCAATTTTTAGCATGGAAATAATGCAGTGCACTTTAACAGAAAAGTGATTGTATCTATTGACCAAGGGTTTTTTTTACCTCTCAGGAAAGTCTTCCGGCCGAGGGCCCAAGATCAGCGATTATTTTGATGTGAGTAAAGCTTTGTGTGGATGACTCTGCGTTGAGTCAGCTCTGTATTAAATGTCAGCCAGGTGTCAGAGAGCTTTTAGTCAGAGTACTGCTGCTTTTTCATCTTGTAATGGCTGCTCGCTTTAGTAGATGTTTTGACTTGTAGAGTTGTGAAATAGTTTGAGCACGTCATTGGTAACAACATTGTGATGACCTTGTTAGTATGATGTATGGTGCTGTTAAAAAACATGGCATATCTCCTTCCTGAAGTTCCAGGGAGGAAACGGATCAAGTCCAGTCAGGGGTCTTCCTCCGGTCCTGCGCTCACCACAGAACTCTCACTCCGCACCCGGGGCTATCGTAAGTCGTGAGGTAGATTTAAACATCAGCGAGGAGCCAGTGATGCTTATTTTTATTAATGTTGCTGTTTTTCACTCTTCAGGTCAGACAGAACAGCTCCTCACCCACCAGCCTGTGTTTCATGGATCACATGATGAATTCAAAACAGCTTAGCAGCAGAAGTGTCCAGGTAATACTTGCATCACTATTGCTCTTGAACTATCAAATATGCTCTGTTCTCTCTGATTCTGTTGAACTTGTCAGTCTGCAGCACACAGTTGTGCTCTGCCCGTATGTGTGTACTACACTCAGTTTTGAGGCACTGATAAACGTGCACTGCAGTGCACACTGACACTTAAATAAGCACTGCATATGGTGAAACTTAAAGGGCTAGTTCACCCAAAAATAAACATTGTCATTAATTCCTCACCCTCATGTCGTTCCAAACCCGTAAGACCTTCGTTCATCTTCAGAACACAAATTAAGATATTTTTGATTAAATCCGAGAGGCCCCTCCATAGACTGCAATTAAATTAACACTTTCAAGGTCCAGAAAGGTATTATAAACATTGTTAAAAATAGTCCATGTTACTCCAGTGCTTCAACCTTAATTTCATGAAGCGACAAGAATACTTTGTGCGCAAAAAAACGAATAAAAAAAAACTTTATGTACCAAATATCTGCTGTTTACATTGGTCAGCACCTGCGTCAGCATCACACGCCTTCGTGGTGCTCATGTGAAATGCATCGGCCAATGGTAAGCTGGCATTCTGGAGTAGCTCTGATGTAACTCGCAAGCGCTGGACTGTATTTACTATGTCAACAGCGGAGGAGACTGACACAGACGTGAAGAAATTGTTGAATAAAGTCGTTATTTTTGTTTGTTTGTTCGGCCAAAAATCACTCCCATTTCGGGTTCGGCAAAAGTGCGCGTCGAGAGTGAATATCGACCGCAAAGGGGGCACTCGTGAGCCCCCTTCTGAAACTTAAAATGACAAATGGGACACCCTCCGGTCTTGTGGACTTAACGTGCATGCAGCAGCCATTGTAAGTCCACAAGACTGAAAGTGCATGTGATGAAGCGTGCCATTTGGGACAGGGGCAAGGACACTGCTACATCAAAATTTGCACTGCACAGTGGCATTATAACAGGCACACTGTGACACTGTTAAAAATATTCATTTATTCATATAATATTCACTTTGACGTTGCAAAACGCACACTGACACTGTTAAATAAGCACTGCATATGATGATACTGTTAAATGTATGCACTGCATGTGCTGGCACTGATAAACAAGGTCAACCTGACACTGTATAACTTTATTTGTTACATACATGTGTGCACTGCATGCTCTGGCACTGAGTTAAATAAGCTTACTATCACACTGATGCTCTTAAAAATGCACACTGTACACCATGACACTGTTACATCAAAATTTTCACTGCACAGTGACAAAACGTTCACCGCACACTGACACTGTTGAATAAGATCTGCATACATGGATGCTGTTAAATGTGTGCATTGCATGACAAACAAGTTTACTCTCAAACTTTGATGCTGTTAAACATGCACACTACTCTGACAATTAAAGGGTTAGTTCACCCAAAAATGAAAATTATACCATGATTTACTCATGCATCGGTGCATAGCAGGGTATGGTAAATGCTAATGCATTTGCTTGACGCTTAAATTAAAGAATCCTCATTGTTTTGTGCGCTTTTGGGTGCAAAATAATGCATTTTGTCCATAGAAATGCATTATTCAGTGCTGTACTTTGGCACGAATGGTGGAAGTTGGTGGCAACCCGACTAATTGATAAACAGAATCGTTGTCGATGATTTTCTTTATTATCAATTTTATCGACAAGTTGTTGCAGCCCTACTCTGATGCTATTAAACAAGCTTGCTTGCACTGTATGATGCACAGTTTACTGTGACTCAGTTGATAACTCATGCTGACATGGATACTATATTCTCTCTCAATCCTGTTGTTATTTACATTCTTTCTCTTTCCTCCTCTCCTCTCAGACGGATTTGACACTGTTGAAACTGGCTGCACTTGAGAGCAATAAGAATCTTGACCTTGAGAAGAAAGAGGGCAGAATAGATGATCTACTCAGGGTGAGTAACAAACAGACAAGCATATGAGTGTCACCTGTCCTTGAGTTTTTTTAACAATAATTCTTTATCTAGAAGTCACAAAGTGCCATTTGAGTTCAGAATTTGTGTGGTTTTGATATTTTCTGCCCAGGCGAACTGTGACCTCCGCAGACAGATAGATGAGCAACAGAAGCTGCTGGAACGTTTCAAGGAGCGTCTGAACAAATGCACTACGATGAGTAAAAAACTCCTCATTGAGAAGGTGAGCTGCGTTTGATATGCTCACAGCTGCTTATTTCTAATGTGGCAGGGGTAGTTGAGTGACTCTTAAGTGTGTTCTCATCTTCCTAGAGCACTCAAGAGAAGCAGTCCTGCCGTGAAAAGAGCATGCAGGACCGGCTGCGTCTGGGGCACTTCACCACAGTCCGGCACGGAGCGTCCTACTCGGAACAGTGGACGGATGGATATGCCTTCCAGAACCTGGTCAAGTAAGAATCGCACACAGACACACTAAAGTTGTGTGGCTTTGCCTGGGACTGAAAAAATCAGTCATCGTTCACTACTTGACCAGGACGCTAATGTTCTGCTGTTTAGTTTGATGCAATGTAATCTTGCGTAACCAGACCTTCCAACTGACGGCAGAAGGACTAGACTTCCTTGCAGCTTTCATTGGCTCAAGAGGCCACCTGACTGACATGAAAAGCAGCCAATCAGAGTTCATTTTGTTCATCATCATGTTTAGGGCCATGAAAATGTAATGTCAATGTCCCTTATATAATAGACCAGCATGTAAAACTACCGGATGTCTTTTAAAGAATCTATGCTGTGAACATCACATAGTTTTGAAAATCCAGCGCTTAGTTCATCCTGATAAGCGCTCATTGTCTTAGTTGTCTTTCTGGTTTGGCCTCACAATGACTTTGTTTCTAGGCAGACTATTAAAGAATGCAACATGCATGTCTCCCAGAAATCCTGTAGAATTCAACCAAACGGATGATGACTTTAAAAACCGTTTCCCACTTTGTGTGCCTTAAAGGGATAGTTCACCCAAAAATAAAAATGATGTCATCATTTACTCACCCTCAAGTTGTTCCAAACCTGAATTAGTTTCTTTCTTCTACTGAACACAAAAGAAGATATTTTTGAAGAATGTTGGAAACCAAAGAGTCAATGGGGTCCATGAACTATTTGGTTAACTATAATCTTCAAAATAACTTATTTTGTGTTAAGCAGAAGACAGAAAATCATGCAGGTTTGGAGCAGCTTGAGGGTGAGTAAATGATGACAATTTTCATTTTTGGAACTGTCCCTTTAAGCTGCGTTCACACTGCCACGACTTTGTCGCTGCATATTCCTCAGTTCATGAAACCATTCAGGCTCAGAGTGAACATGCCGAGGACCACCGTATGTGCACAGAGACATATCATTAATTATAGGGAAGTTGCTGACTTCTAAAATGAACATCTCCTACATCGTCCCACTGACATTCTACTACAGGATGTAGTGACGGGTCACATGCACTCCACCGACTTGACCCGAAAGTCGCTCTTCATTTGCTTTAAGTTAATCTTATCTCAATTTGTTGCATTGCTGGACACGCGTCTACATTCTGTCGCCAATAATCACTGTGTTGTTAGTGTTGTGAACAGAGCTCTATGCGTCAGATGTTTAGCCAACGGTCTGTGGGCGAGACCTCTGAAGCTGAGACTAGACGAATGAAGCATAAAGTTAATGCACTGACCTCATCCCTAACCATAATTAACAGAATTGTATATATTAGTCTGTATTAGACAATATATTTAGTCTGTAAATAATACTATAAATGAAATCCAGATGGGATATTGGTGGAATTTATGATTTTTGTACAAGCATTGGTGTTAATGCATTGTACATTACTTTGGATTAAAGTATCTGCCATTGTAAATAATAAAACAGGGCGAGTCCTTTCTGTATTGCATTTTCATGTTATTTTTTTATTGTTTTTTTAAATATTTTACTATTCCTGTTTTAAAAGGCAGCAGGAGTGGATAAACCAGCAGAGGGAAGAGATTGAGAGGCAGCGGAAACTTCTAGCGAAGCGCAAACCTCCCAGCACACCCTCCTCCCAGAGCCCGACCCCCAATGAGTCCAAACAGAGAAAGACCAAAGCCGTCAATGGAGCTGACAACGACCCCTTCCTCAAACCCAGCCTGCCTACACTGTGAGATATTAACACACACAAGCACAAACATACTCGTTTCTTGCCTTCTAAATGGAGACTTCCCGTTGACTTCTAATGTTATTAAAATTTTATAATTAGGATTTTTCTTGACCAGGGCTGCACAATTCATCATTTTAAGACCATTATACCAGCATGTATAATTTATAGAACCAGAAAAGGAAAAAAAGTGTTGTGCAATGTTGTCTTCAAAATGTTTGTGTTTTTGAAATGCTTCTGTATTGAATATGCAGATTGACTGTGGCAGAGTATCATGAGCAGGAAGAAATCTTCAAACTGAGACTGGGTCATCTCAAAAAGGTTAGCCTCTATAAACACAATACATACACACTCTCTCTCACACACACACACACACACACACACACACACACACACACACACACACACACACACACACACACACACACACACACACACACACACATCAGAGTGAGATGGTTAAAAGGCAGTGAGGTGTAGCATTTGTGCTTCATGGAAATGCAGTCTTGTAGAAATGTCTTTTTGTCATTTAAGTGTAATCTGCCATATATACACGAGTATGCTAGTATGTGCTCAAGTGTGTGTGGGTGTGGGTGTTAGTGTTATCAAAAGTACCGACTTCGGTACAGAGTCGGTACTGAAACTTAAAAAATGTGATGTTAGAGTGCTGTTGAGTGGAATTGTAATCACCTCTGACTGCCCATTGTGCTCACGTGCTCATCATATATGTCTGTGATTGGCTACAATGAACAGTGCTTCAAAAGCAGGTTGTAAATATACATCAATGACGCTCTTCTCCAAGCGTTTACACAGATACACACAGGAGCATTTGAAAGCTGGTGTCTTATCAGTGGACCGATCTTTTGTGCTTTCAAATACTCCCGTGCGTTGATCATTGTAGCCAATCATAAACATATCCGATTAATGCGTGAACACAATGGGCAATCAGAGGTGTTTACAATTCCACTCAACAGCGCTCAAACCATCACATTTTTTAAGTTTCAATACCGATTTAGTTTATTTACTGTATAGAGTTTGTACAGTATGAAAATCATTTATGACTATGGAAAGTCCCCATAACACATGAACCCAACGTGTGTGTGTGTGTGTGTGTTCAGGAGGAGGCAGAGATCCAGGCGGAGCTGGAACGGTTGGAGCGCGTGAGGAATCTACACATTCGAGAACTTAAAAGAATCAACAATGAGGACAGTTCTCAGTATGTCCCGCCCACTTCTTATAATATATAATTATTTATGAAATCTTAAATATGTTTTTTGGAGATTTTAAATCTGGGGAATTGAAAGAGCAGAGAAACACTGCAGAGATCGCAGAGTTCCTAAATATATGTTAATGGAGCGCTGCATCAAAGCCACACTCGGCCGTTGTCAGTTATTGCATGTATTATTTCTATCGGCTGTACACAATTATCAGCGATCAACTTTTGAGAGTGTGCTACTCTGTACTCTGTGCTGAATTAAAAAGTTTGGGTCAATGTTTCCATATGCAGCTTCAGATTGCAGTTTAAAGACTGATTGCAAACATGGTCATAAAAAAATAAACTGGTTACCCTGGGAAATTTTTTAAAGGGCATTCAGCGAAGAAAGTCATTGTAAAACATACCGTGATTTTTAAATAGATAATTATTATTATTCAATTTTTGTTTTGCCATTTTAGATTTTCCCTCTTTTAGTTTTCTTTGCAACAATTGTGTTTGTTCCAAAATGTGCTTCTGAAAAGAAATGATCACACATTTCAGAATACCGTTTAAGTGTGTTGCCTGGTGTGTTTGTAGGTTTAAAGACCATCCAACCCTTAATGAAAGATATCTTCTGTTACACTTGCTGGGAAGAGGAGGCTTCAGTGAAGTTTATAAGGTATAAGGTCATTTTTATTTTTTATTAGATGCACTCACACACTTTCATGCAGTTTGTGTTCTTTTCTGTCCAACACATACTAATCAAAAGTTTGGGGTCAGTTAGTTAAAAAAATTATCACGGTTTGGATAATTGTGAAGCAACACAACTGTTTTCAACATTGATAATAATCAGAAATTTTTCTTGAGCGGCAAATTAGCATATTAGAATGATTTCTGAAGGATCATATGACACTGGAGTAATGATGCTGAAAATTCATCTCTGATCACCGGAATAAATGATTATTTTAAAATATAATCATATTGAAAATGGTTATTTTAAATTATAATATTATTTCACAATATTTTTTATAATTAAAATAAATGTCGCTTTGGTGAGAATTAGAGACTTCTTTCAGAAACAATAACAATGTGCTCTAAAAATTGTATTTGTTCTAGTCAACAAACCATTTTAACAACCCGTTTTACTTCTGTAATCTGACATATTTCAGTGAGAAACCTGTAGAACAAGACTTGATTTTATCACAGATGATTAGGTAATGAAACTGTTACATAGACTTTTTAGAGCAAGTTTAGCATTAAACATGCAGACATTTTTCCCCTTTATAATGGCATTCATATTATGTGAAATATTCTCAGTAATACCAGAAATGTGTACAGTAAAACTACACCTGCTTAATGCAAACAGCAAATGCAATATCATAATTTGAGTCTGTTTTATAGTAATATAAAACACATGATTACAGCTGTGGCATTAAAACACCCAATCACTAGAAAATGTTTGCAGACTGCACAGAGCCCCACTATTAACCTTACTTTAGATGTGGTGTGAAAAATGAACCCTGTTTTATATTGTTGTGTGAAGGCATTTGACCTGTTTGAGCAGCGATATGCTGCTGTGAAGATCCACCAGCTCAACAAGAACTGGAGAGAAGAGAAGAAAGAGAACTACCACAAGTATGTTGCCCTCCTTCTTTTTTTTCCCTTCTTTCTCTCTCTTCCAAGTTTTTCATTCTCATTTGTTTTGTCCACTCCAGACATGCCTGTAGAGAATACAGAATCCACAAGCAACTGGACCATCCCAGAATAGTCAAACTTTACGACTACTTTTCTCTGGACACTGACACGTAAGCATTTTCCAAACAGTCTGTTTTGTGCATTTTCTTTGGTCTAGTTTTTGCAACGGTTGTTACATATGTTAACTTGTTTTTGTTCTAGATTCTGCACGGTTCTCGAGTTCTGCGAGGGGAACGATCTTGATTTCTATCTGAAGCAACACAAACTAATGTCTGAGAAAGAGGCTCGCTCCATCGTCATGCAGATAGTCAACGCCCTCCGATACCTCAATGAGATCAAACCACCCATCATCCACTACGACCTGAAACCAGGTGAATGCAACACGCACCGTAGCGCAAAATTTCCCTGTGCAGACTGACTACGGAGTTGAGGCACGGACAACAGAGTGTGGTTTTGAATTGCGAGAGGAAAGTTACTGATGGTGTGTTCACACTTGGCAGGTTTGGTTCGATTAAAATGAACCCTGGTTTGATTGCTCTGTTAGTGTGGTACTTTTGAATAAGTGTGAACGCTGCCATCTGAACCCTGGTGCGCACCAAACAAACTCTGAATTAAATTCAGAAAGCAACATGGACCAAAGACATATTAACAAACCAAAAACAGGACATGATGTCACAAGATGCAACCCTAAAAAGAACAGAATTCTCAAGCATACCTGTTTTTCTCATCATAGTCGCGATGTTGCCTATCAGTTTGGTACAGGCGTCAGAACCACGTCTCCTCACAGCAGATCTTCATTTGTGTGTGTGACAGAGGGATTCCTACTGCTGTTTTCAATGCTTTGGACATTTTTTTAAGCTCTTCGGGAGTTCTCAGCTGGTCATAACACCATCATATATAGCTACACACATACAACAAGCGCATTTAGCCCAGCACACAGCATTGCTTTGGATTTTTAGTAAGTTCTTTCATGAAATATACGCAATAAAATCCGTCCAATCCGGTTTTGAACATATATTCCTATGCCTTTAGGTTCGGTATCTTTAGGTTCAGTGTTAAAATGCCAATGTGGATGCTAAGAGGACTAAATGTGGGGGTGGGGTTGTGTTTTTTGGTCCAGACCCAACTAACCAAGCGAATGCGTGTGGGAAACGGGAGAAAAAATGACAAGATATAATTATCTAATAATAACAGCATGCACTGTCATTGGCGATCTGAAGAGTCGTTTGTGTGTAGACATTGGAACGAGACTCCATGTAGAGTCCGTGTAGACCTCTTCCTACGGGCTTTTGCAGGCAGAAATAAGTATGACATATTTTTGGCGGGAGCCGGATTGAAAAATTCATCCTACGCAGAGCTCTACTACAGAACATGGCTGTGTCCAAAAGCTGTAAAATGCTGCCTCATCTGATAGGCTGTGAAGGATACATCTATGCAGCCTTCAAAAATCGATGATGTCCGTTCTATTACATGACCCTTTGAGTTCAAAGAGGGCACATGAAAGTTACATGTGGTTGTCAGTTTGTGTGTAAATGTACATTTTTGACCAACTAATTCCTCTCCATTTCTAATGAGAAATTATTTTAGTAATTAAATATTCGCTTTATTACCAAAGCAATCTCTATTTTGTTGTAGATCATTAAACTGTTACGCTGCTTCAGTTTCGTGAGGTACCTGTGTGCGCAAATGCTGCCTGCCAAGTTATTGCCTGATAGGGCAGTGAGGCAACAAGTCAGCTACCTCAGCTTTCGGACACAGCCAATAGAGACAGAGCACCACGTGTCATAATCTGAAGACCACGCCCACCGGGGGAGAAAACAAGCCAACCGCCTCCATTGACTTTCTATTGCGTGAGGCGGCCTCCTTGTCATTTTGGACTTATTAAAAAAAAACGAACAATGTATAAAAGCTGATATGTGACAAGGTGTACAGGAAACAAGTTAAAGATCCCAGAACCAAAAACCCAGACGTTTTTATAAGCTGTTGACCCAAAAACGAGCGTTTAAAGACACAAAAGTGGACACAGGCAATTGAGACAGAGCAAGACATATTATGTTACACTGAGAACTACACCCACTGGAGAGGAAAGTAATCAGCGACAGGAAATATAATATATTAAACTGACATTTGGATATTTGACTAAATGTTTACTGTACACATAGGCATACTGAGACATTCTGAGGGTCAGGATCCCAAAATTCACCCATTCTTCCTGCTGAAGCTTCACATTTTATTGCCTGTATCCACTTTCGTCTCCTTAAACTCTTTTTTAATCTCTTTTTTGGGGTCAACAGCTTATAAAAACCTAGTTATGTGTTTTTTAACTTGTTTGCTGTACACCTCGTCACGTATCAGCTTTTAGACATTGTTCTGTTTTTTGTAATTAAGTCCGAAACGACAAGGAGGCTCACGCAATATAAAGTCAATGGAGGCAGTTGGATTGCAACCCCCACCCCGGTGTGGACGTGGCCTAATGTCGCTCTGTCTCTAGGTCCTCTTTTATTCACACACGTGAACTCTTCTCAGAGACTAGTGTAGTTCTTGTATGGTGTGAATGGTTAACTGGTGCAAAAAATGCTTCTTTTAAGGATGATTGATTGTTATTTGTGAAGTAGACTGTATAGGATGTACTTTTTTTTGGATTGCTCAGGAAATATCCTGTTGGTGGATGGAACGGCATGTGGGGAGATAAAGATCACAGACTTTGGCCTGTCTAAAATCATGGATGACGACAGCTACGGAGTGGACGGGATGGACCTGACATCACAGGGAGCCGGAACCTACTGGTCAGTGTCCCCAGCTAAAAACTGCGCTTTCTAGTGCATGTTCAGTGTTCACCCAAAAACTCAATCTCATATCATTCCAAACATTGAATTGTGGAACAGAAAATGTAAGAATCGGCTCTAAAGCTTTAAAAAGGACTAAATGGCAGCATACATTTTTGTGAGAAACAGACGAGTTGTTTTTCACTGAAAATCGTTTCCTCTGTCTTAGCGCTCATATCAAATATGATGGCAGGGATCAGGCTGAATGACAGTAACGTCATGCATCAAACATGCATCTGTTTTTGCATTTACATTTATGCATTTAGCAGATGCTTTTATCCAAGACAGCTTACATTTTATATAAAGTACACATATTATCTGTTCACGCATTTTCCTGGGGATTTCCTTATGTCACCAAAAGACTTCATGCATTTCATCGGGACCATATTTTATATAAAAAAAATTGTCATTGATAAACTTTAGATTCTTAAATTTCTCTGTTAAAATCTATGCATCAAATATGATCCATTAGGCTTTTAAGGAACATTTATTTGTTTATCTCTCAATCATTATTGCATTGCATTATACATTTTGCTCCCCAAAGTTAAAACTACAGAGCTTTGATCATATAACTAAACATATAAATATAATTTTACTAAGGAATTTTATTGAGATATAGTGACAACTGATATTTTGGCCTTGTTTACACCTGGTGTTTTAATCCGTCTCTTTTGTCCACTTTCAACCACTTCTGTCCTGATTTCTTCGAGGGGAGGGTCTATGGGTGGGTAAATGTATGTTTTTTCTGATCTTTCGATCTAATGGATAAAATAAGCTAGCACAAATTACAAAAGGAGTTTAGTTAGGTTAGTTTCTGCTCTGACAGATGCAAGACCAGCCGAATGCTTAGTGTGTTTTAGAAAGCAGGAATGGTGAGAGAACTTCAAACCAACCATGGGTCTCCAGCCGACAAAGTTTAAATCCCATCAGTAGGTGGAGAGTAGTCGTGTTTTGTGACTGTTCGAACGCATTTGACTACATACGTTCCCAGAAAGCAATGAGTCGGCGCACCGCCGGTGGTGATCCGGAGGCATCTCGCAAGAATATGAGTGACATATTCAACGGCAAACATTTCATCCTCGCCAGCGGGACGCACCGATAGCCGACATCTTAGGGCTTGCAGATATTTTTTGCTATCTGGGTTTACACTACGAATAGAAATCTGGTCAAATGTGTTTTCGACTACCTCTGGAAGTGATTGAAAGTGGACAAGCTCAGAACATTTTAGACCCTGTTTACGCCTGTATTTAGCGTCGTCCACTTGTAATCCAATCAACGCAAATGCATCTTAATACCAGGTGTAAAAAGGGCCTTGTATGCATTTAATGTAAGTAGTCTGTTATACTGTCATACAAATCTTATTGATATACATTACAAGGTATCAGAATTTCATCTTACTTTTTGTCCATATAAAGAGTCTCTGAATAAACGGAAGTGTTTTTTTTATTCCACGAGTATGAGATCAATATTCTTACTATATGAGCCTTAAAAGTCTGATGTATTAAATATTATATAAAACATGCATTTTTTTTACTATTGTGAACCATGCTGGCAAAAGGAGTCGGAATGTGCAGAGAAAGTGAAAAATGCAGATTGCAGATTTTGGTTGAATTTGAGGTTTTCACAAAAAGGGGTTCATCAAGCCTTCGTCTAGCGATCCCAATGCTCCAAATAGCAATTAAACATCTAAAAGGATCTTTATTTGTATGTTTTCGGAGAGGAGTACCTTCCCTTTGTCCTTGAAAACGGTCTCACTCGCGCTGACTGACAGATCCGGTGCTTGCGCACAAAGACGCCTCAGACAATGCGCGATCCTGATATACACAGAATTACAGTATTTCAGAATATCTGTCTTGACGAGTGTTCACGCAAACATGATCTGTTGTCTCATGTGAAGGTTTGGTTAACTTTTGGGGAAAAACATCTAATGTGCAACATTATTTTAGGTCCGTGTAGTAGTCGGTCTTAATATCTAGTCTGTATGTTTCATTAATGTTAATCAAACAATGTGGTATTATGGAAAAATATAAAAAAAATCGTCTTAGTTCACTAAACTGTTTAGTAGATTATTAAAGTAGATTATTTTAAATGTATAACTAAATCAGATGTTTTATTTTTTTGTAGGTATTTGCCACCAGAGTGTTTTGTTGTTGGTAAAGAGCCTCCAAAGATTTCTAATAAAGTAGATGTGTGGTCTGTGGGCGTCATCTTCTTCCAGTGCCTGTATGGGCGAAAGGTAAGGCGCAGTGCGGTCTGAGTCACTTAAAACCGCAGCCGCACCGCTATTGATGTCAAATGCATTTTAGGATGAAGCATTGAATCTTTTGTCATTCTGTAGCCGTTTGGCCATAATCAGTCCCAGCAAGACATTCTTCAAGAGAACACCATCCTGAAAGCCACTGAGGTGCAGTTTCCTGCCAAACCTGTGGCTAGCAACGAGGCCAAGGTCAGTATTGTGAGTTTGTATGTAAACGTTTGCGTCGAAAAGACAGTCTGAGTTCTTTCTTGTCCTCCGCAGGCGTTTATCCGCCGCTGTCTGGCTTACAGGAAGGAGGACCGCTTTGACGTCCACCAGCTGGGAAGTGACTCGTACCTCCTTCCTCACATGAGACGGTCAAATTCGTCGGGGAACTTGCAGGCCACACCCGCAAGCCCTGCCTCTTCAGGAATAATCTCCTACTGATCTCATTGGCTGATCGATCATGATTGATGGTTCTGATGGTGATTTCCCTCCCTTCACCACCTCAGGGTGGACAGGAAGGGGGAGGAGCTATGTATCAGCTGAAAGGCTGTAGGACACGCCCACACGGCCACAGTGACTGCCATCGATATTGGGGCAGGAATTGCCAATGTCATTTCCTGTGTGGATCCAGATGTCAGTCAGAGCTAGAACCATTTGAAAATGGATATTTGTTTTTTACCCAAGGCATTTTGTGGAGTAGATTTGGGAGGGTTGAGCTAACGTTTTAGCTTCTTGTTGATATCCTCCCCGAGCTACGCTCAGTAAAGGGGTGTTTTGTTTTGTGTAAGTGTGAAATTTAGAGGCAATTAATTGTAGTGTGATTGGAAATAGACGAACGAGTGTTTTAATGTGGCACAAAGGTGTCTGTAAGAATTTTTGTGCGTGTGCATCTGTGAATGGATGTTTTACGCCACAGCGTTATATGTTGGCAGTTCATAACATACATGTGTGTTGGCCAC
Organism: Gobiocypris rarus; assembly: GCA_023029165.1. Lineage (NCBI taxonomy): Eukaryota > Metazoa > Chordata > Actinopteri > Cypriniformes > Gobionidae > Gobiocypris > Gobiocypris rarus. The sequence goes on along the minus strand of CM040921.1, from coordinate 5,575,427 downwards.
AGATTGCAAGATCTGTGTGTGTGAGTGAGTGGAGTGAGTGAGTGAGACAAAATACTGTCTGTTTCACTTTAAAGTAACATGTATGAACATTGTCAGCTTATGTTTAAATGAGCTCAATATTTGCAAAATGTGGATGGATGGATCTCACAAAAAATGTCCAGGTCATATTTCACCCCAAAACCAACTGGAAAAATTAACTTATTAAGTTTGTTTCAGGGCAATTACAGATTTTGGCACAGGTTTATAAATACATTTGTAGTGATTGAGTTTTACTGTTTATATATAATAACATACTACAATGATATATGCATACAATGTCTTATTCATACATTTAATTGGCATAATTTGTCATGATGAAATTCTTTTAATTCACACATGTATTTCTGTAGATTTTGGGGTGGAAAATGACCAGGACATGTTCTTGACCAGTTTTATGAGATTTACCTGGGCATCCTGCATGTAGGAAAAACATCATCTCAGTAGACCTCCTATAGCGACTCTCAAACGACACGTGTGCATTTTAATGAATCCAACCCTGAGCAGGTTTTCGTATTTTCTCAGTTTGTTTGAAGCTTTTGTTGTCTGATGCAGCATCACCTCGCTGCTACTGATGTTGCTTTTAGTTCTATTACTCAGATTAAGAATCAGACCAAATATAAAATTTATTTACCAGGAAACAGCATGAAAAAAAAACTCCATTGTGGTTGTGAATGAGGTGTGTTGTGAGTCTGAGGGTCTGACGTATGTATGTGTGTTTGTGTGGCGATTCACGGAGCAGACGGAAGGTGGGCCGGACCCCACCCTTGATCGTTTAACCCCTTTATGCCCAGACCCAGTGCTGTCATGTTGCTTAGCAACCCTCGCTGATCCCGGAGCCTGAGTCAGGTCAGCATCTCCAAATGACGTGGACCGGACCGCGATCAAACTGTCAAAGCTTCCAGAGTCTGTTTTCAGGGGAAGAATCTCAGCTTTTGTTGTTTCCTCTCTCTAAATACTCTTTCAACCCCAGAAGCAGTTTTCAGCTCAACATACGGTGATCTGTCTCTAAAGTGCTGCTGCGATTGTAGAGAATGTAGCCAAAAGAGAAATAAACATTTTGAAAATATTTGAGTATATGTGCTTTCTTTCCTTTGGTGTGTTTGTGGCGACTGATTTTTTTATTTGACGTTTTCTGCGATGTCAGAGCTAGTGTTGTTAGTGCCAGCGCTGTTTGCTTTCAAGGCCCCTTCTGGACAGAATTTAAAGTTGGCCTACATTTCACAGACAAGTTGAGTGATCAGTCTGCAACCGACATGTGAATTTACCAGCGGTGTGTAATTACTGAAAATGAAAGGAAAAAAATATATAATCATAGCATGGGCGGAAAAAAAATACATTTATGTATATTATGTATACATTATATATATATATATATATATATATATATATATATATATATATATATATATATATATATATATATATATATATATATATATATATAATCACTTTCATTATATTTATATTACACACATTTTGTTAGTTTAAGGATTAATCTATGTTTAATTTACACAGTGAAGATGTTATTTTGATTACTTTATTTCAACGTCTCTAATGGAAAACTACTGCTACTTGTCTTTATTAATGTTTTATAAATTTATATTAGGCTAGTAGTTTTAGCTGTGGTATCAAAATTGGAAAAGAGAATTGTACATTTTCACTGGAATCTAAAATTGTCATAACTGGTTTCAAATGAAACTGGACCATGGAGCAATGGAAGAAGGTGGCCTGGTCTGGTCGCTTACATAGGGAACACATGGCACCAGGATGCACTATGGGAAGAAGGCAAGCCTGCGGAGGCAGTGTGATGCTTTGCGCAATGTTCTGCTGGGAAACCTTGGGTCCTGCCATGTGGATGTTACTGTCACGTACCATCTCTACCTAAGCATTGTTGTACACCCTTTCACGGAAACGGTATTCCCTGGTGGCTGTGGCTCTTTCAGCAGGATAATGTGCCCTCAATCCAATCGAGCATCTGTGGGATGTGCTGAACAAACAAGATCGATCCATGGAGGCCCACCTCGCAACTAACAGTACTTTAAGGATCTGCTGCTAACATCTTGGTGCCAGGATAACACAGCACACCTACAGGGGTCTAGTGGAGTCCATGCCTCGACGGGTCAGGGCTGGTTTGGCAGCAAAAGGGGGACATATATGAAAATATGTATGCCTGATCATCTGACTACATTATCACATACACCATGTCCTCTAAATATAAGCATTAACTACTGAAAACCTCTTGTAGCTTGCCCACGTTAAAAAAAAAGGAATTGTAATGTCATATATACACACACACACATATATATATATATATATATATATATAAAACTGCACTTAATACAAACTACATTTATACTTAACTATGTAATAGATGTATAATCAAATCATAAACTACTCATTTAGATTCAACAGACAGAGACAGTAATAGTGTAAAACTGGGTAGTTTATTGCTTGTGTATGTTTGAATTAGAGATTCCTTCACACTTCAAACTGCACAAGCGCACATTCAGCCCTGCACCACATCTGAATTGTGTTTCCGTTCATCCTGACGGTTATCTTACAGAGAGTGTGTGAGCGAGAGAAACAGAGGCCCAGAGCCCAGTCTGACCACGTATAAAGGGGTGGAGAAAATCAAAGCATTCGAAATGTGGCGCAAAGAAAGAAAAAAAAGGCCAGACGTTACATTGTAAAATCACATAGCAATTGGTAATTACAGGGAATGCTATACTAACGTTTGATTACATGATATACAGAAAAAAAGCATGAGACAGCACAGATTCTGAGGAGAGTGTAAACCAGACATACAACAGTCACTTTTTCTAATGTATGTTTTAATATTAGATATCTGTCCACACGCTCATTACTCTCTGACCTCAGCCACTGGTGTCTCTCAACAGAACCATGTTTATCTCTGTGTGTGTTTGCACACTGGAATCTTTGTGTACTGAATAAATACAAGAGACATACAGAGGGACGCCCTCCGGCCACGGTCGGGTCGTTAGGAGGACTCCGGGGTCGCCTGTGCATCCGTCGTCTGCTGTAAGAGGGTCTCAGTGGCAACAGGCATCTCTGAGGGCGTGTCTTTGACCGCAGGGTTAGGCGTGGCATCCAGTATGAGCGCTGGAGTTTGCACGCTCGCTAAGGAGACGGGCGGTACGAAGTCAGATGATGCCAAGCAAGATGGCAGCGTGACCCCTGGCATGCTGGGAAGTGTGGATGATAGAACGGTGTGCATGGAAAGAGGAGAGATGCTAGGCAGGTTCAGAGGAGGAAGAGGGGCAAACCTACAGAGAGACACACAGCATTTGCATTAGTGTGATTAAATCATTGGCATTTCTATTTTAATAAATCACAATCATTTTGTATCACGATTACTGCTTTTCTGTCTCCAAATTTAAAACCTCTTAAAATGGAAGACTATTGTAGTAACATTTAAGATATTTAAAGGGGTCCTATTATACGTTTTTTTTTTTTACATGTTTAACTTTCTTTAGTGTGTAATGTTGCTGTTTGAGCATGAGGGTCTGCAAAGTGAATCCGCTGAATCCCGCTGCTGACGTAAGACGCTGCTGCTGCGTTATCTGGCTTCCATGTAGTCTGAGGGAGACGAACGCTTTGCGTCTTACGTCAGCAGTGTCACAGTGGACTCGTGAATGCGGATTCAAACAAACGCGGAAGAGAATACAATGGATAAAGTCATAGTTTTTGTTATTTTTGGACCAAAATGTATTGTCGATGCTTCAAAAGAGTCTAACTAACCCACTGATGTAACATGGACTACTTTGATTATGTTTTTCATACCTTTCTTCTTACCTTTCTGGACACAGACTGTATAGTGGGCATACATTTTCAATTGAAGGACAGAAGGTTCTCGGACTAAATCTAAAATATCTTAAACTGTGTTCCGGAGATGAACGGAGATCTTACGGGTTTGGAACGACATTAGGGTGAGTCATTAATGAAAGAATTTTCATTTTTGGGTGAACCAACCCTTTAAAAGACAACCGACTGTGGGTGTTTATACTTGCAGAGAAGGGCATTTTGACATAATTTTGTGTGTATGTGTTCATCCAAGTGCATGGAGACATGAGAGAGGAATCAATTCTGAAGTGCACTTCTGTGTGCGGCTGTGCGTACAGATAACAGCTTGTGAATACCAAATTAAATTCTCCTCTGGCTCTTGCAGCACCGGAATGGTTTGAAATCCATACGGATCAACTGTGATCTGTTTAACCCCTACAAATATATGTGAAACTAATTGTTTTTCTCTAGCATGAAAATCTATTCTTTTAGTACAAAATCAATTGTAAGACTTTGAAATTTGACTTTTTAAGGACCCTGTTTACTTGTCAGTCACACACGTCAGTTCCTTCCTGCCTGCCTAAGTGGACGATTCTTGGTCAGAATAAGCTGTAATATGCTATATAATGTATACCTGCTGTATTATGAGGTAACCCAGTGATTCCAGCTAAAGACACAGCGCTAAGGTCCGGTAATGGTAAATTAAGGTTTGGGAGGTTAGGCAAGTTTGGTAGGGGAGGGAGACCAGATGGTAAGGACATCAAACCTGTAAGCACAAAATAAATGTATTTACATAACAGAGAATACCAAAATAAACTTTTCATTAAATTCACAGAAATAGAGACAAGTGCATGTTCTCTACCTGGTACAGTTGTGGAGGGGTTGACAATGGGAAGGGTACCCAACCCTGGGGTCACCTGAGTGGGCAGCAGGGGGACTGTAGGAACACCTGCAGAAAATGACAATATTTGCATCATATAAATTATGAGTGATGTAGAAAACAATATGAAGTACAGAATAAACGTTGTTGACATTTCACCTGTGTGGAGCTCGTTGGGCATTGAGGGCGGGGCAGAGCTGAGTGACAGGCCGGACAGACTGTCCTCAAGCCCTGTGGGAAGAGACTGCGACACAGGGGGCGGAGTCACTGCAGACAGCTGAACCTACCCAAAACATCATGGAAGTCAAATGGCTGACCAAATATATTAAAATACTGCATGCAAAACACACATACACACACTAACCTCTGTGAAGCCATCTTTCAGCGGGCTGGCGGGCTCACTGGGGGTGTGTCCGGGGAAGCTAATTTTCTTGCCCTCTTCAAAGGGCCGAGTAGGGATTCTGTGCAGGTAACCATAGCCGATACCGCAGCCAAGACTGTACGGAGAAAAATAATCATGTCAGACATGCACACAGAGGCAGGAACCAGAAGAGCAAAATAGTTTCACACACCTGCCCTCTCCACCCCAGGCACTGTTGGGCGTAATGACCACTTCTCGGCAGTTGTCCGTGTCGGTGTTGTAGACGTAGAGTTTCAGGCCTTTGCCCTCGTGGGTTTCTATCAATGAGAATAAGTCCTCTGACTGGAGACAGAATAGAGACAACACACACAGAATGAAAAAAAAAAATTCTTGATTATTATTTTTTGTGATGAATTCTACATTGTTGCAAATTCTGCTGATTTGTTACTAAAATGATGTCATCTAACTGGCTAAAAGAAATGAGGTGGAGACAGTCTTGAACACTTGAACAATGCTGTGTATTGGCAAAAATTTCACAATTCGATTAGAATTTTTATTCACAAGCTTGCAATTCGATTCGATTCGGTTCAATATTATTTTGGATATATATCAGGTACAATATATGACAAATTATATATGGGTTATATATGGGTAGGAAAACAAATCTCTTAACTAGTAAACTACTGGAGTCAGCTGTAGCCTACTAGGCTACATTAGCCTACTATAATATTGAAGGTAAAACGTAATTTTTTTATTATAATAAAGTTATATGAAATATAAACATTTAAATGGTGGTGGTCAGAAAAACAAGCCAGATTTATTCAAACATAATCATGAATGAATGAATGAATATGTAGCCTAATATGTTGCAAAATGCTCCTCTCTATTAATTAATTTATTTATAGAGTTAATTTATAGAGTTAATTTCTCTATCTGACTAACGAGTTTATGGTCACTGGATATGGAGGTAAATGTGACGTAACATGAAAAGCTGTTTTACTGACGTCTTTCCGCAGCTGAAACAGATTGAGCGATTCCATGTGACATGATATGGATTTCAGTAAGTTGTACTCTCTCTTTAAACACACTTTCAGATGCTCATTCATGTTTATTTCACGCTGTAACTGGTATTAAAGCAGATGAGTTCACGTGAGCTCTACGCTGATGCTTCTCTTGAGCTGAGCTGATCTCACGCCACAGAGCCAAAACGGTATTTATGCTTTTGAATTTCGTAAATAACTGGACGTAATTTTAAATCTGACACTTTGTTTCATATCAATTAGTAACAAAGCACAAAGTTTTTTATGTGATTTATTGGATGGGTGGTGCGCTACAATTTCCTGTTCATTCATCAACTGAAAACAGAATTATCGATTCTTGGGATTTATGATTCAATATCGGTTCTTAAAAATTTTAATTGAATAAAATCAAGAAATCTATTTTTTTACCCAGCCCTAGTATGCATGAATTATATTAAAATACATATACATATTTTCAGCTTTCATTGTAATTTTGATTTAAGTTTTAGTCATTTTGTTATGTTTGTGTCATTATTTCATATTTTTATTTAGCTTTCATTTATTTTTAGCTTTAGAAATGTTAGTACCTTAACTCTAAATTTTATACCCAAAATGTATACTTTTATACTAGTTTTATTTAACAATAACAACACTGGTCTTGAAAACATAGTATGTTTAAATTAAAACAAAAAAGAACCCATGTCGTCATTTTACAACAAAAGTATGCTCATGAATTTATGCTCATGAGTTAATTATTGCTGTTTAATTCACAGCCTCTTTTTCTTAAAAAAAAAAAAAAAAGTAATTTGTAAAGCGAACAAAACATTTAACAAAATATTTCTAGAAAATAAAAAAATGCAAAATTGCTAAAAATAGAAACTATTTTAGTAACAGATAATGAGCACAGCTCTTTTCTAGGCTGCCTGAAGAATCTGTAAGTGTTGCCACCAGCATTTGATAGAAGTAGTAAGTATAGTAGTAAAAATAATTTAGTTCAGTTAGAGAACGGAAATTACAATAAAAACTGAACGTGCCTGCCCAATGCAGCGTGAGCTGAATGAGAGTCGCAGCACAGACCAGAAGCAGGAGTCAGATTTCATTCATCACGAGAGAGGAGCTGACTGACAGTCGACGGTGTAAGATTGGGTTTCAAAGCAAAACTTAAAAGCACTTCTTTAAGCGAATTTACCATTATACTGTTTTGTTGTGTTTTTCATTAAGAATAATAATGAGCCCACCATTCAAGCAATTGCCGCACCCGAATTGGCGCTAATTCTAAAGCGAATGTAAAATGCACACGGCCATTCATAATGGTGTGTGTGCATTGGCGCGGAGCAGAGCGAGCGCTTTTAGTTCATTCCCATGGAAGCTCAACTTCCAAAGGAATTATTTGAAAACACACATCTGCTCCGAACCGTTATGATTGCCCATGCGCGTCGAATTAACAATTTAAAAGCGAGGTGCAAAAGAACTCCAACGTCACCCCCCTCCCGTTGATACCGGTATTACCACACAACTGTCGTGAACATTTCCTCACCGCCACATCCCTGCTAGCAAAGCATAATTTCAATGTATATTTTAGATGCAGAGAGTGATATCAATTGACAATTTATCCAAAATTCTAGAACATATCTGAGATGTCTTTGCACAATTATCATGACGTCTGAAAAGAGTTTGTGATGTGAACGAGAGAAATGTACCTCGTTCATGACTGTGTCTGCTCCGATGATGTAGTCTGTGTGTGGTCTTAATCCTGCTAATGCTGCTGGAGAATTTGGTTCCACTTCCTACAAAACAAGTGAAGAAAGGGAGTCAAGGCTTACATTACATCTTACAACTCGACCGACCGGTCTGTTCTACAAGAACACACCCTTTTCGAACACCATGCTGAATTATGGCTAATTGATCAAAACTTGATGATCGATATGAGTTGAAAGCAAAAATCAAATGCTACACCACCCTTACAAAATATGCAGTGTAAATAACTCATTCCAGCAGCTTTCTCTAATTACATTTCACCACTCTTTCATTTACTCACCAAAACATGCCAGACGTTCTCATTGGCTCCCTCAAAGCTGCAAAAGCGGATACTGACCCCCAGAAGACCCTGGCCGCCCCACATGTTGCTAGGAGTAACAGTGGCTTCCCGCAGCTCGAGGGTTTTGCTGCTGTACACTAGCATCTTCACAGGTTTCTCAACACTTGCCTTCAGTATGTCTTTCAATGTGTCATTATCCTTGTTCTATAGGAAAAACAAAGACATTAAACAGCAACAGACATACTAGGTAGGACTGTGTAAAATTATGCTATATAACATTATGGTATACCATGCTATATACCATATAAAATAAGTGTCAAACACATATAAATATACATTTTAAATTGTAAAGTACAGGCGTGCATATACCATTGTTTTACAATGGCTTTAAATGTGGTTTGTCCAATCAGATTTTAGAGTCAGAACTGTCAGTTTTTCTGTTTCAAGTCTCATTAGACTTACATAATACCAGACAAGTATTTAATTCACTGGATTGTCCCAAAATTGGAATCATTACATGGTTATTATTATTCAATATATAAACAAATGTTCCATTTAAAGTACAAATCCCAGTTCATATAAGGCAAATCAAGCGTTGTTTCTTTATCATTTTCTCATGTTTGTAACTCAAAAACACCGGATGAGGTTCAATGAATAGTCAGTATACTGATGAGATGATGGATGACCATGCACCATGTGCAACAAACCTACCAGTCTGGTGTTGTTGATGGACACAATGAAGTCAAAGAAGGGTTCGAGACCTGCTCTGTGCCCGGGAGAATTCTCCTGCACCTGCATAATACAAAAACGAGCCTGGTTATACCACAACATTCAAATATAACCATCAAATGCATACCAAACATTAATATCTTCTAGCAAAAGCTCTAAACTTGCATATATGATCATAAAAATAATGCTCTTTGTATCAGGAAAATGTCAAAGTTAACCTTTCTATCAGATTATTGACAGATGTCAACCTCCAAAATAAGCATTTTTTGCATCCATGCATGTACCCAATTATCAAAATGACATGCATCTTTTACACACGTTATGCTGGTTCCTAATCAAATTGCTTTAGTTAATGTTCATTTGAGTTATGACAGATGAAAATTTTCACTGTGAAGCATAATGACATGTTAGTAAGCTTCTTCAACTGCCCATCCAAAAACAATTACATTGCGCAGTAGTATAAAAAACACGAGCATTTTTAAAGGCTATCAGTCTTTGCATGTCAAATGCACAAAATAAATCTCTTGACATTTAATAGCAGAGATTTTCATTTAGCCACATTAGCATTCAGCCACTGTTAGCAGGCCGCACTGATGTCTCCGGCCTCGATTTGAACATTCCGCTGCCTGAGAGTCGCGATATACCGCATGAGTGAAAGAGAGAGTCCGACAGAGCGGACGCGTATATAAAACGCACTCACTCTGAGAACGTGATAGCCCTCCGAACCACCTCCTGGAATTTCCACGCTCTGTGTTCCCCCCATGATCCCCGCTTCGTGTCACCTGCGAGAATATTGTCCGTTTTATTTATTTTTGTACAAGCTACCGGTTTTGTGGACAGACACGTCGGAGTCTCCCAAGGATGCGCGCGACGGCGTTGAATGACGTGGCAGCGCAAGAAGGAGGGCTCGTGCTTATGTGGCGCACAGGTGAGAGACTGCAGCATACACACGGGGGTATTTATCATATTATGAATCAGTGAAGCATTGTCTATTTCTCATTTGTAAGCGTAAAGTAGGTAAACGGTGGGATATGCAAACCATAGCGCTAGAATACACGGGAGCGATGTCGGATTCCTGAACGAATCGCTCATTTGAATCGGATCTTTTAAGTGAATCGGTTGAACAGTTCACATACCAGTCTGAACGATTCGTTCACGAGTTCAAAAATGCCCCACTCCTGTCTGCTAAAAAAAAAAAAAAAAAAATATATATATATATATATATATATATATATATATATATATATATATATATATATATATATATATATATATATTATTATTATTATTATTTTTTTTTAGGGCCCCGCCTCTCCAAAGATTAGATTAAAATGATATGATGTGGATGTATTTGCTGAATAACATTAACATATCATTAAAGGCACAATGAAATTATTTTTAAATCAATTTTGAAATTATTAAACTATTTTTTTTGTACAAAAGTGAAGACTTAAATGTAAACACTGCTTTTTTGCTTTATCAGCTTTTCCATTTATATAGGTACTGGCCCTGATAATAACAAATATAATTGCTAGCTCCGTTTCTCTAAATCAATTTAATGAATGAATGACTCTCTCTAACCGTTGCTATGGTTTTCGTCAACAGCCGCTTGCACCACCTGCTGGTGAGGTCGACTAACAGCAGATGGAGATTATGCTCGGTAATCTTCTGATATTCCTGCAGTTCCCGGATGTGAACTGTTGAATTCTTTGGTCGAATTTGAACCACTGAATTTGTGGAAGCGAAATAAAATTTGTATCGAAAATTGCCTGTCGAATATTATAGGTTGTATTTTTAAACAAAATGAATATTTTGGAAGTGAAATCTGAGAGGTGAATATAGATTATTGAATTTTTAATAATGAAAATGTGTGTGAAATGTTTTGAATTGAAATATTCATATCTTAAATATACAACCATGTTGAATTTCAGCCCATAAAATGCAAGCCCTAAAAATACAATGCATTAAAATGCAAGCATGGTTAATGCAATGTAGTTTTTTTTCCTTCTTTGCGCACAGTTCGTCTTTTTGTTTAAATCTTGTTTTCTTGATTTACCGTGAGCAATGTTTGCCATGTTTTACCTTGCCTAATATCGATCTAGCTCACTGCAGTGTGTTTAGCTCACTGAAGTAAACGCACAGAATAGCATTATAGCTATAACATAACTTTCAACACACTCAAATGTATTTTATAAAGATAAAACAGCGGAACCGTGCGTCAAGCTACAACTTTGTTTTGAAAAAAGTGTCATCTAGCTGCGAAAATTTACATATTGTGGCTTTAATAAAAAGAGCAGTTTTCCGGTTTGGTCACGTGACAGTCTTCGACATGTAGGAATAAATAAGCTACAAGTAAAGTATTAGTAGTTGTGCCCTTTTTTCTGAGAGTGTCGTCAAATAGAGAATTTTAGAAATGTAATAAAACTGAATAGAAAAATGTATAATTAGCCATATGTGCGTGTACTAAATAATCGAACTTTTAGCTACATTAAATTAAATACCCGTACAATGAAGTTTTTAGTATCATAATTCACGTGTCAATGATTGTCCAATAGAACACATTTAACCTTTCCAAATTTGTAGTCTTTTAAACTTATATTTAAAGGAGTGGTTCATCCAAAAAAGGAAAATTATGTCATCATTTAGCCTACTCACCCTCAAATAGTTCCAAACCTGTATGAAGAAGAAGAAGATATTGACTTCCATAATATGAAAAAAAAAAAAAGTAAATGGGGCCCATCGTTTGGTTACCGACATTCTTCAGAATATCTTCTATTGTGTTCAGCAGAAGAAAGAAATGCAAACATGAGGGTGAGTAAATGATGACACTTTTTTTGGAACATTTTTGGATGAACTGTCCCTTTAATGTTAATGTGGAGTTCAGTTTTGTGCGCCAGTGAGCGCCCCCTGGAGGAAGTCAAATGTGTGCAACATGCTTGCAATTACTTCATTTCTTTGTGACACTGCCTCCCTGTGGCTGATACAGTATAGGTCAATAAATGGAAAACAGAACATTATACTTAATTTGGCTCCTCAGGTCTCTGGTCTGATAGCCTAATCTGTATAGTTATTCATTGCTTTACTTGGCATATGAATATGGTAATCGTTCAGCAGTGCTCGGTACAAATCAGTTGCTGATTCCAAATTGTAGTTAGTACCGTAATCCATTACATTACATATTTAAGGTATTATAATCTGACTACTTTATTTTAAGTGTCTTTAAAAAGTACCTTCTAGTGCCATTGAGCAGCTGGTTAAAATAAGAATGAAATAAAACGAAACACAAACAATCTCAAATGTGAAGTGTAGTTTATTATAAGCTTTAAGATAAAGGTGTCAGATTTTACATTTCCAAAAGACGACTAACAGAACATTCGTGTAGTTTAATAGCTTTTATTGTGTTAATAACAGTTTACATATATTGTGATTGCATTTTAAAGTGCCAGCCTTACTGAGGAGACCAGATCGCCCTCCTCACATTCAACATTTACAGCAATAGAGGAAAACGATTATTGTGCATTTGTCAAAAACACTTTGATCAAATTGATAACATTAAATAAAGTCTTCTTTTTAACATGTTCCAAAGACAACAGCTGAATCTAAATACAGCAGTGAAATATCAATAAACCTTTAATAAATATTTATATGAACACAATCTTCCAGCATCCTGAGGACATCGTTTCCATCCTTCCTTCTAAGTTTGTGCTTTTTGCATTATTGTTTTCTTTTGTTGTTTCTTCTCTTTATATATATTTATATGATGCTATAATCGCCTGAGTTGAATATCAATAATCAGCATTATACATCTAACCTTCAGATAATTGATAGGATTGCTTGTAACATTCAGTCAAAGATACACACAATAACATTATAACACTAACACACTGATTGCACAGAGTTAAGGGCCTGAACAACAATAAACATATACAATATATTCATATTTACTGTATATAAATGTCTATAGAGTCATACTATAATTTATATGCTTGCTTATTTCAAAGTATATTGAGTATATTGTAAAATGTATGGCACTAGTTCTGTCTTTGGCTCACAAGTACACTACTGGACTATTAAACATTAGCCTTAATTGATTATATATATCTTGTCTTAAAGTACAAATGAAGAACCGTTACAAATGGGAGAAATACTGAACCTTTGAACACTGCTCGGCTCACAGTATAAATAAAGGTCTTTGTTGATCTATTTTTATATCATTTCAAACTGAAAATTGAATACCTATGTTTCACCTCACAAAGGTGTTGATTAAACACTTTACATGACCTGCTACAAGGTAAGTTCTAGAAACACAACACTAAAATACAGATCGACCACTGGTTTACACACAGACCCCACTACTACACAGAAAGGGCTTCCAGGATCTTTATCTCGTATTTACAAACCGAAGCACACATGATCCCGATGGACTTAAACTGTGCGGTAAGGTGACCGTGTAGCTTTACTAGGGAAGCTTGCTTCCGCCACGGAACAACAAAAATTAAGGTAATTGGGAAAGAATTAATATTTTACAATTCAGACTTTTTTCTCCCAGTTACAAGTTTTATTTGTTATCGCAAGTTTATATCTCACAATTCGGACTTTGTTTTTTTTTGCAATTACAAATTTTTATATTTCTCAATTTGTATTTCTCTTTTTTTCTCAGAATGTGAGATATTAACTCAGAATTGCAAGAAAAAAAGTCTGAATTGTGAGATATACACTCTCAAATACAAAAAGGACTTATTTTACTATATGTATTCGATGTTTATATCTCACAAACTTGTCTTTTTCTTGCAATTGTGAGTTTAAGTCACAATTCTGACATTACTTTTCACAAATTTCGAATTTATATCTCAAAATTTGGTGAAAAAAATCAGAATTGTGATATAAACTCGCAATTACAAAAATGTATTGCAACTTTTTCCTCACAATTCTGACTTTATTTTTTGCAATTCCACATTTTTATAACTGTCAATTCTGACTTTTTCTGTAAGATATAAACTCGGAATTAAAACTATAAACTCGGACTTACTTTATTGTGTTTATTATATGCTTATATCCCACAGTTCATTTATTCTCCCAATTACAATATCTTACAAGTCTGACTTTTTTTCTAGCAATTTTGAGAACATTCTAAAATCTGCGGAAAAAGTCTGAATTACTCACAATTACAAAAGACAATTGGAGCTTTTTTCTCACAACTCCACATTTGTATAACTCTCAATTCTGACTTTATTTTTCTATCAGAATGCGAGATATACATTTTTGTGAGTTATAAAGTCCGAATTCTGAAATATAAACTTATAAACTTGAAATATAAAGTCGGAATTGTGAGTAAATGTTTTTATTCCAAGGCGGAATAACAAGCCTCCATACTATACAGGCTATGTAATCTGCAAAGATCTAAAGACATTGAGAAGAAGGACAGAATATATTGGACCACAACACAACGTCGAAACATAGCCATTAAATGTGTAGACCGCACGACCGTCCTGTCGAGTGGATGAAGGAGATGCCTGAGCCTCTACAGACACAGAGCCGCAGTTCTCTGCTCTTACAGGTCATGACCCAACCTCTCGATCTCTTCGATGAGGAAATCGATGTCTGACTTGGTGACGGCATGATTGGAGACGACCATTCGGAAGAAGTTGACTTTGTCTCCCTGTGGTTGGTATCCCACCATGGTTGTACCGCACTCCATCATCATTGCTTTGATCTTCGGTGCCACCTGCAAGGGAAAACAGACTCATTATGACAGCAGTTTGCTTGTTACTTTTGTTTTGGTAATTAGATGAGATGATGAAGTACCCTGTGTAGCTTCTCCCTTTGTTCGTCCCCATGTGGCATGCCACGCATGCTTGGTGGAATATACCAGAAGCAAACATTTGTGTGCTGGGGCTGTCGAGAGCAAAATAAAAGCCATAACAAAAGCCATTACATTCCGTATTAGGTAAGCAGGTCTTTCGATCTATAAATATGTGTGGCAAATACAAACCTGGCCCTCAAAGACCATTTCATATCCCTCACGGTTCTTGATTTTATTGTAGAGGTATTCAGAAAGCTCCAGGCATCTGTCAATGTGCTGCTCAAACCCAATTGTGCCCTGCACGGATAAAATTCACCAGGCACAATTAAAAAAAATTCTCTAAAAAATGACCAATGCTATAGCCACATAATTGTCTTTATATTAAAAGTTGGGGTAAGGCTTTATTTTAAGGTGGCATAGTTACACGTTACAACCTGTACTTACATGCAATGTACTACACTAACAATGCACGGTAACACTTTATTTTACAGTGTCTTTGTTACACATGGTACATGTAGTTACTACAGTAATAACTATTAAATAAAGTGGAACCAACATATAGTACCTGCGTACATACACTATACTCACGTACAGCAATATATATATATATATATCTATATAGCAAATATCAACTGTTTAATTGTTTACATCATCATAAAATGTAACTGTGGCAACACTTTATTTTACAGCGTCTTTGCTACTTTTTTATTAACCCTAAACATAACCCTATAGTAAGTAACCCTAATTAATTATTCAGTACGTAAATGTGTAATTACACTGTAACACGGACAACTTAAAATAAAGTGTAACCATAACTGTATAATCGCACAGCTCTATATGTATAATGTTGAATATATATATATATATATATATATATATATATATATATATATATATATATATATATATATATATATATATATATATATATATATATATATATATATATATATATATATATATATATATATACAACTTTATCTGCATACATACAGTAAAGCAACTACACACAGCAACTAATCTCAACTGCCTGATTTTTTATTTCATCACAAAATGTAACTCTATTATTGCCCAGCTCCTTATATAAAGTTTGATATACAAATATGTATATATGTCCAACTTCTTGATTGCTTGTATTGTTGCAGAATGTAAACTACACTATCACCCAGCTCTAATATGCTTAATATGACTAAGACATGAAGATATTATAAACATTGAAACATGATGTTCTTTAACGCTGTTTCAAAACAATGTGTATTGTAAAAAACTATATAAATAAATTTGACTTGACATAATAGCGGCTGTTGTGACCCACCTTGGCCTTCCACATGAGCCAGAATTTGAAGATGTCTACATGTCTGCCACACTGGATGGCCTTGTCGCCGGTGTCGTAGTTCACATCGTACTGTTTGTCTGGTTGGAAGAGGTATCCGGCGCACATAGAGTTGCAGCCCTGCAGAATGCCCTGTAACAGAAGCACAGCGTGTTCATGTCTCTCTCAAATGCATCTCCTGTGATTAGTAACTGTATTATCTAAACTTTAAATGTATGTGAGTTCATTTAGCAGATTAATCTATCCAAATGAGTTTGGTGTATAACTGCAAAAAAAAAAAGATTCTTACTGACCCCAAACTTTTGAACAGTAGTGTCTGTTTATGTTCAAGTCTCACCTTCTCTCTAACCAGGATGGCTGAACACTGCAATGGTACACCCATCATCTTATGAGGGTTCCATGTGACAGAGTTTGCCCTGAAATAAACAAGCAAGTGGGTTTTCAGCTCAGCAAACCTTTCCTTTAATATCCAGTAATTTTAGCACCTCATCGCATATGATTTTTACATACCTCTCAATGCCGCTAAACTTGTGACGGTGTTTCCTGGACATCAACAGTCCTCCGCCCCATGCGCCCTGGAGATTTATTCATTCATTTATTCAGTGATCCATATACTATATTCATTTATTTAGTTACTATTTTAGCTAAAGCATTAATTGGAAATGCATGTATTTGAGTCACACTTACATCCACATGCAACCACAGGTTGTACTTCTCGCAGATGTCGGCAATGTCATTGATGGGATCGAATGCTCCATATACTGTGGTGCCAGCCGTCGCATTCACAAACATTGGCACATAACCCTAAAATAAACATTTAAAATCACATTCACTGTTGATAGTACATGGCCTAAAGATAATGCCCTAATGGCAGAGTGCCGCTTTATTAACAGAACACTTAGAATTAGCACATAAAGGTCAAATCCTCCATCAGCTTGAGGATGGTGTGCAGACATTGATCCACTGAAATCTTCAGGCACAGAGGTTAAATACTCTCACTCACTTGTCTCAACAGCACAGAACAGTGCAGTGTAAGTGTGTGCATTTACACACCTTCTGTTTGGCATCAATGACCTTGGCCTCTAAGTCAGCAGGTATGACACGCCCCCTAAAACAAGACAGCCAATGAGGTATAAGTGGGAGGGACTATAAAAGCAAATAAAACATGAGCTTTGAAAGAAAGTTACAAAGTGACATTGGAAGACATTGGTATTTCTCATATGATGAATGAATGGAACTCATGTCAAATATTGCTATATGAACTGTGTGAGATATGCTGTGTGATATATAGAGCCTCAGGATGTCATGATTTGTTAATGAAAAGTGGGTTCCCTTCCTCTCCCTGACTGAGAATGTACTCTTCCAGATCTATCAAATATATGTGTTGTTACCTACTATTTCTATAAAGTATAAAAATTTTTTTATGACCCTACCCTTTATTCTATGCTGTTTTTAGATTTATTTTGTATTGTGCAAATGAGCCTATTTTTTATTTATGTACTTATTTTTTATTATTATTTTTAAATATATATACATATAATTTTGTATTCTTCTAACATCAGGAAAGTGCATTAAGAAGTAAATAGGTTTTAAAGTTGTTCTAAACATAGTTTTGTTGTTTTTATTTTATTTTTACTGTACTGTCATGATACCTCTCATCTGTTTTCAGGAGAATGACGTTTTCTTTGCCAAATCCCAGCACAGCTCCTGCCTTTTTTATTGAATAATGACTCTGAAAAATATAGACAGTGTTGCCAGTCAACCAAATGGCCAAAATACTACAAATAGAATAGAATAACATTAATCCAACCATAGACTAACGCTACAGAAATAATATATGACCCCTAGAGGGAGACACATCCTCTGTTTAACTGCAGTGTGCACTTACATGTTCAGATGTGAAGAGCACGAGTCGTGGTGCTACAGACATGCCTTTGGTTTTGACTTCTGGGAAATACTTATACCGCGCAACCATCACACTGTACATGTTTGATATGGCACCACCTGCGAACAGATGAGCATTCAGTGTATTTCAGCACCACTCACAGCTGGTTTATCAAAATTAAATGTGTTAAAGAAATGAAGCCGACATGAAAATACGTCATCATTCCATATTTGTATGCATGATCTATGGTATTATCTTAAATGGTAATATTAAACCAGTTGGTTTGTTATGGATTATTTCGATTGATTATTTACCTGGTGAGAAGAGTCCATCGCCATCACCGTTCGGCCAGCCAATGATCTCTCTCATCTTCTTTAGGGTCAGCTGCTCCATCAGAACAAACACGGGCGCGATCTCATATGTGAACCTGAACAGGCAAAAACACACAGGAAGAAGAACGTATTTAGTCTCAAGTAGATTTTTTAACAATCAAACCATAGCCCAGTGTAAATAAATGATCTCCAATAATAAAATAAATTACACTTAATAATGAAGCCTATTTTAAAAATGATTTAACATATTTACATGAGTGATTTTTGATTGGTGAGTTAGTTTTTGTCCTCGATTCTAATTGGACGAGAGGCTTTCCAAACGTGCCGATATATCGCGTTACAATCGTAGACTGTACATAAAGGTTACAATACTTAAATCTCATGGAAGTATTGTGTGGTGTTTTAAAAAATGGGATGAAATTATTTGATTTGGTTACGAGGTTCGTGTGAGATTCATATTAAGTCACTGGTAAAATTTATTTTGTTCTTCTAAAAGTTTAACAATCAAATCATAGTGTAGCCTAAATAAATTATCTCCAATAATAAAATTAATTACACTTGTCATGAAGATAATGAAGCCTATTTAAAAAAATAAGATTTTTCAAAATCACATTATTTACATGGGTGAGTTAGATGAGTTAGATTTGGTCCTTGATTCTGATTGGACAAGAGGCTTTTCAAGAGTGCTGATGCTGATATATCGCATTTACAATATGCTTAAATGTCATGGTAATATATATATATATATATATATATATATATATATATATATATATATATATATATATATTTGGAATTGGGATGAAATTTGACTTGGTTATGCGGTTAGTTTAAAATTCATATTTATGACATTCATATTTAGTATATTTAGTCACAATTATTTTGCTCTTCTAAAAGTTTAATAATCAAATCATAGTGTAAAGAAATGATTACACTTTAAATGTCATAACTATAATGAAGCCTATTTTAAAATGATTTCCCCCCACATTATTTCACATTCATATTATTTTCAGTGGAGATTTTTGAAGTCCAAGAGTGCCGATTTATCGCGTTACATTTAAATAGAAGTAATGCGTGTTGTTTTTTATTTATTTATTTGTTTATTTATTTATTTTGGGATGAAATTTGACGAGGTTCATTTTGTTTGAGATTTATATTTATAACAAATAATTCATATTTTTAGCTTCTCCAAATCTTAAAAATCAGACGACAGCTACTTCAGAGAATCACAGTCCCTGCAGACTTTACACACTGTTCCATCAGAGGTACATTCTGTCCCTCTTGGCTGATTTGAATATCGCTAATTAAAAGACGGCTGTGATAGACTAGATAAGGGCTCATTTCAGGAGGCTTTAATGAAGGGAGTCAGCACTCTGATGGCTATCTGTCCGTCTAAATGGAGGAGTTCAGCCTGACGGGGGACAGACAGCGCACAAATGAGGGGACGGCTGCGCGCACGAGATAAGAACACGCTCCAGCACAAATCCATCTCATTCAGAGAAAGTGTGATGGAACACAACTAGGACAGGGAACAGCCCCGGGCAGACTCATTGTTCAGCTTCGTCACAAAAGGAACAAAGATTTAAGACAGTAAAAATAACCGAGAATCATCAATAACATGCAGCTAAAACATGATGCCGGCTGTCATAATGTCATATAAATAGAACAATGTATGTGTCCGCAGACCTTACACGTGTTGGATTTGACAAATTGCATTTTCATGTACAAAGGAGGAGAAACCAACCGGAAATTTAATACCTGCCTGAATATTGTGGTGGCACAATGTAGGCCTATGGGACCTGTGGTACCATTGCATACTATTATGAAATTGTGTCATATATATTTGCATAACATAAAATCATTATCAAATGCTTTAAGCACATGTTGATCAAGTGAACAAGAGGGGACCCACAGTTTTTGTTGTGACAGTGATTATCTTATTAATGGATAATACATTTAATTGAAAAGTGATTTTTTAGTATAGGCTAAATACTCATGAGAGTGTAAAGTGTTTTAATTCTTAATTCATCATTTCATTTGCTGTATTATGCACTGAATATATCAGAATTGTATTGGCCATCCTGGTCAGATATCAATATCTACATCAACCACTGAAAATAATGTAGAGACAAAAGGGCTTTACTAGCAAGCAGCAACACCCAAAAACACACAAGCTCCTTGAACGGCATGTAGAAACCAGCCGAAAGTATGTAAAAATCTATTTTTTTGTCTTTTATGTGAAGCTATTTTGAAAGTGTATGGTTCATTCTTTGTGTGTGTGTGTGTGTGTGTGTGTGTGTGTGTGTGTGTGTGTGTGTGTGTGTGGACTGGTAATCCCTACGGTATGGGGACAAAATGTCCCCACAAAGATGGCAATATCCAAATTTTTGTCCTTGTGGGGACATTTTTTGTCCCCATGAGGAAAACATCTTATAAATCACACTAAGTGATGTTTTTGATGAAGTAAAAATGCAGCATGTCTCCTGTGATGGGTAGGTTTAGGGGCAGGGGCAGTGTAGGGGGATAGAAAATATGGTTTGTACAGTATAAAATGCATTACGCCTATGGAATGTCCCCATAAAACATGGAAACACAACATGTGTGTGTGTGTGTGTGTGTGTGTGTGTGTGTCAGTCCATTAGCTGCCGGTCATTGTGTGTCACTGCTGATGAGAAATAATGGGTCTAAATTAGTCACGGTGAATAATGACAGAATAAGCAGCATTTGCAGCCTGTCCATTCACAGAACAGGACACTCCTTTCTCTTCTCACAAAGCCCTTTCAATAGAGCATTTGTGTGTGTGTGTGTGTGTGTGTGTGTGTGTGTGTGTGTGTGTGTGTGTGTGTGTGTGAAGGTGGCAGCAGCTGAAGCGACAATCTCAGCAGTGCAGAATGAAACATTCTAAAACATTGCAGGTGAAATCCTTCAAAATGGGGCAGCAAACAGTGGGAGGCGAACACAACAGCTTCATCCCTCGAGCTATAAAGACGGCATAATGTGGGAGAGAAGGAGAAATGTTTATTCCGAGATTTTGAACGGCTGAAAATGCTTCAGCGTAAGAGTGAAGAACTAATCAACTTCCTCCTCCCAGAGAGAATCCCACACGCTCATCTAGTGAACTAACACTTCTGCCATTAGTACTTCATGTAAAAGCACTACCATGACTCCTTCTGCCTTTGGATACAAATATAGTGCTTTTTAACATCATATCCGTGCTTTACAGGAATAAGATATGTAGAAAGGGCAAAATTCAAGGTTTAATACAGGAAGCCACCCAACACCATCGATCACCTCTTGACTTCTCAAATGTCAGCAGCACTTGTGGATGTTTTTATTTATACTGTTAAAAATCATATAAAGCAAATGTCACAAAGAAAACACGTGAGCTGCCCGGTGTCTTCATGTGCAAAATTTATTCAGATAATGTGTTACTATCAAGATTGTGTTTATATGGATCTACTCATTCAAACGTGTTCTTCATGCAAAGCACACATATTGGGTTAAATAGGCAATAATTGTATAAGTATAGGCCTATTCTGTTGCTTTGTCAGCCATATTAAATGTAGCTTATCACAATGCTCTAGGAATAGCTTTTCATATGTGCCCTTCAACACTGTATAAAAAGGTTATGTGCTATTTACTTATAAATAAAATTATGGTAAAAATATTACACATAAGTAGTTTTTAAGGCTTGATTTCTTTAATGCAATCTACCTGAATAAATCAAATGTCCTAAATTATTTAGTCTATGAAACAATTAATTTAATATTTTTATTATCTTTTTTTATTTTAAAGGCCCACTGAAGTGCCTTGAAACGCGCAGCATTATTCTGTGTTGAAGTAATTTCCCCTGAAATGGCTCCAGCTGTTAGCAGCTCCTCCCCTTTTTTGAAACAGCCAATAGCGTTTCGTTAATACCACCTTTTGACTAGAGCCTTTCTGTTTGGTAAAGCTAGAGTTTTCTCCTCCTAATCTCTAACCGTTTATCATCATAATCTCCTCCACATCGATGGGAAATACAGCAGAATTTAAATAGGTCCGATATGTTTTGTTGTCTCCGCAGACGCATGCAAATGATCCGCGCTGCGCTCTCCTGTCTCTAGTCAACGGCTCTAATCTGTGTGTGCGCTGTGGCGGTGCGCGTGAACTAACGTGAAACCAGACTTTGTTTGTCTCAACTGAAAGCATATTCACACTGTCTGAGTCGCATATATAGTGCGCTATGTGCCATTCACCATGTAGAAAACAGTGTAAGTGTGAACAGCTGACCGATTTCAGCCACAGCTTCAGCGTCTATTTATAGTGTAGGGGGCGGGACCTTCAGATTCTAGAGAGCATTTGATTGGACAGAAGATGTGATGAGAAGGTGAAGTCTGCGATGATGTCATCAAAATCTGATATTCATTTTAACGAAGTGAGAGACTGTTTTGTAACCTCCTAAATGCGAATTTTGTCATTGTTTTGGAGCACTCCATCTTATTCCTAACCTTAAGGAAAATATATTCATACTAAAAGCTAAAAAATTCAATTTTGATTTCATGGGGCTTTAGATTTAGTCCAAAATGGGATATAGGGCAACATAAACAGATTTCATGTCAGAAGTGCACAGATGATGCCCTAATGCCTATCTAGGCAACTCACTTTATTGAAACAAACTCTATGATTTATTTTATGTTTTTGGCTCTGCTCTTTTCCCTCTTTTGCTCTTTTCCCTTCCTCTTCGTATGTGGCATAATTTAGCTTAAGAGGATATTAATCAAAGTAATTCCCTATTGCAAAAACCCATTGTTCATAGTTATGGCTATTTAACAAGGCCTTTCTCATCATAAGTGACTTCTATTATAAGAAGCTCTCTATTTATATTAAGAAAGACAGCTGTAATGAAGTGCTTGGTCCTCTGAGATCAAAATGGCCTCTGGGAGTAAAATGCGATGGCCAGACTGCTCAGCCCGCAGGGACGCACGCGCTCTCCGACTGGCTGGTCCCAGCTGGCACAGACTTCCTACCAGCCCACAGTCAGACACAATCAATGGGCTGTTAAATAGATTTGGTACAAGTCCATTCTTTGCTTTAGTGTTGTAAGACTCTTCAGTGCTGCACAGGCTCAGTTATAAGCTTCATGAAAAAAATATGCTTCTGTGGTTTAAAGGGCTCGTTTTCATAAAGGATATCTAATAAGGTTTTGAGTACAAGTTTCCAAGTAGCACAAATCATTGTTATTTTATCAGTGGTGATAATTTTGGGTGAGTTACATATTAGGAAAGGTAGATTTGAAGGATTGTGTCTATGCAGAAAATTACTCAAAAATAGACCATTCCTGAGACATATTTGCTGAAGAAAATGTGTGTGAGGACTAGCCCCAGAGTGCTGTAGGGATGACATACTTTTGTAGGCCAAAAATCATAAAGGAGTTTTAGTATTTTAGCAGGTCTAGTTTCCATCGTCCCAATGTCAATGGGTTTTTGTTAAATGTCTGAAATAACACAAGCGTGTTAACACGTTTTATTCTGACAAAATACATCAGTGATAACCCACTTTTTAAAGCTTTTACTTGTCTTAAAAATGGTGGTTGCTAACAAGTGACTAAATGGGACTAGGGACATTAAAGGCACAATATGTAATTTTCACCACTAGAGGTCACTTATTCAAAACACAGGCGCTTCTGCTTCTTCCGCTTATGCGTATGTGGGGTAACTCAGTGCTGTTTTATCATATTAGATACATTTGAGTGTTGAAAAGTTGTTATATAATGCTACTATATAGTGCATTTGCTTTGCGGCTACTATGAGACACTTGTTGCACACTGCAGTGAGCTAGATCGATATTAGGCATGGTAAAACATGGTACTCACGGTAAATCAAGAAAACCAGATTTAAACAATAAGTCGAACTGTGTTGAGCTGTTATATAGCTCAACACAGTTGCTTTTAAATAAATACTGAAAGAGTTGTTGGAAGCTTAATGGTGGTGACGTTGAAGTCATGTGACCGTGGTTTTTCACTTCTGCCGATTGTATTTAGGCTTCAAAATCCATAAAAGTTGTGGTTATCATGATGGGATCATAAACTTTTGTTGGTCACAGAGTTTGTTGAGGGAAAGTTGTATTCCGGGTTGACATACAAAAAGAAATCACTCTATACCTATGTGTTTTCTGCAATTAAAAAAGGAACAAAAATATGTCAGTGCAATCTATACTATCGTTTCTTTCCTAATCACCTTTGTACTCCGCATGAGCAACTCGTCAGACAGAAATGTCCAATAAAACAGCTCAAATCAATTTGCTCTTTATATCATGTAGTGCAGCGGCCAAATGTATAACTCTATGGGCTGATCAATATGCAATCTCACACGCCTGGAGGGCACCAGGGTGGTTACAGCGATCAGAGACATCACTCGATACAGAGTTGACAAAGACAGCGCCTCTAGCCATAACGCTCAAACAAAGCCTTTACATAACCTCGGAGCAACGGAAATACTTTCATACATAACACAGACAACATGTTGTTATTTCCAAATGACCACACCGAGAAGAGACTAGAGGAAAGGAGAGGAGACTAGAGGAGAGGAAAGGAGAGGAGACTAGAGGGGAGGAGACTATAGGAAAGGAGACTAGAGGAGAGGAGAGGAGACTAGAGGAGAGTAGACTAGTGGAGAGGAGACTAGAGGAGAGGAGACTAGAGGAGAGGGGAGGAGACTAGATGAGGGGAGACTAGAGGAGAGGAGCGGAGACAAGAGGAGAGGAGAGGAGAGGAGACTAGAGGAGAGGAGACTAGAGGAGAGGGGAGGATACTAGAGGAGAGGAGAGGAGACTAGAGGAGAGGAGACTAGAGGAGAGGAGCGGAGACAAGAGGAGAGGAGAGGAGACTAGAGGAGAGGATACTAGAGGAGAGGAGACTAGAGGAGAGGGGAGGAGACTAGAGGAGGGGAGACTAGAGGAGAGGAGAGGAGACTAGAGGAGAGGAGACTAGAGGAGAGGGGAAGAGAAGGGGGGACTAGAGGAGAGGAGAGACTAGAGGAGAGGGGAAGAGAAGGGAGGGGACTAGAGGAGAGGAGACTAGAGGAGAGGGGAGGAGACTAGAGGAGGGGAGACTAGAGGAGAGGAGAGGAGACTAGAGGAGAGGGGAGGAGACTAGAGGAGAGGGGAGGAGACTAGAGAAGGGGAGACTAGAGGAGAGGAGAGGAGACTAGAGGAGAGGGGAAGAGGGAGGAGGACTAGAGGAGAGGAGACTAGAGGAGAGGAGAGGGGAGGAGACTAGAGGAGAGAAGACTAGAGGAGAGGAGGAGGAGACTAGAGGAGAGGGGAGGGGCCTAGACGAGACTAGAGGAGAGAAGACTAGAGGAGAGGGGAGGGGCCTAGACGAGACTAGAGGAGAGAAGACTAGAAGAGAGGGGAGGGGAGGAGACTAGAGGACAGGGAGGGGCCTAGAAGAGAGGAGAGGAGGAGACTAGAGGAGAGGGGAGGGGACTAGAGGAGAGGAGACTAGAGGAGAGGAGACTAGAGGAGAGGAGACTAGAGGAGAGGGGAGGGGCCTAGACGAGAGGAGAGGGGAGGAGACTAGAGGAGAGGGGAGGGGACTAGAGGAGAGGAGACAAGAGGAGAAGAGACTAGAGGAGAGGAGACTAGTGGAGAGGAGACTAGAGGAGAGGGGAGGAGACTAGATGAGGGGAGACTAGAGGAGATGAGACTAGAGGAGAGGGGAGGAGACTAGAGGAGAGGGGAGGAGACTAGAGAAGGGGAGACTAGAGGAGAGGAGAGGAGACTAGAGGAGAGGAGACTAGAGGAGAGGGGAAGAGAAGGGAGGGGACTAGAGGAGAGGAGACTAGAGGAGAGGAGAGGGGAGGAGACTAGAGGAGAGAAGACTAGAGGAGAGGAGGGGAGGAGACTAGAGGACAGGGGAGGGGCCTAGAAGAGAGGAGAGGGGAGGAGACTAGAGGAGAGGGGAGGGGACTAGAGGAGAGGAGACTAGAGGAGAGAGACTAGAGGAGAGGAGAGGGGAAGGGCCTAGAAGAGAGGAGAGGGGAGGAGACTAGAGGAGAGGGGAGGGGACTAGAGGAGAGGAGACAAGAGGAGAAGAGACTAGAGGAGAGGAGACTAGTGGAGAGGAGACTAGAGGAGAGGGGAGGAGACTAGAGGAGAGGGGAGGAGACTAGATGAGGGGAGACTAGAGGAGAGGAGAGGAGACTAGAGGAAGGGAGATTAGAGAGGAGACTAGAGGAGAGGAGACTAGAGGGGAGGAGACTAGAGGAGAGGGGAGGAGACTAGTGGAGAGGAGACTAGAGGAGGGGAGATTAGAGAGGAGAGGAGACTAGAGGAGGGGAGACTAGAGGAGAGGAGAGGAGACTAGAGGAGAGGGGAGGAGACTAGAGGAGGGGAGACTAGAGGAGAGGAGACTAGAGGAGAGGGGAGGAGACTAGAGGAGAGGAGAGGAGACTAGAGGAGAAGGGAGGAGACTAGAGGAGGGGAGACTAGAGGAGAGGAGAGGAGACTAGAGGAGAGGGGAGGAGACTAGAGAAGGGGAGACTAGAGGAGAGGAGACTAGAGGAGAGGGGAAGAGAAGGGAGGGGACTAGAGGAGAGGAGACTAGAGGAGAGGAGACTAGAGGAGAGGAGAGGGGAGGAGACTAGAGGAGAGGGGAGGAGATTAGAGGAGGAGGAGACTAGAGGAGAGGAGACTAGAGGAGAGGGGAGGAGACTAGAGGAGAGGAGAGGAGACTAGAGGAGAGGGGAGGAGACTAGAGGAGGGGAGACTAGAGGAGAGGAGAGGAGACTAAAGGAGAGGGGAGGAGACTAGAGAAGGGGAGACTAGAGGAGAGGAGACTAGAGGAGAGGGGAAGAGAAGGGAGGGGACTAGAGGAGAGGAGACTAGAGGAGAGGAGACTAGAGGAGAGGAGAGGGGAGGAGACTAGAGGAGAGGGGAGGGGGCTAGAAGACAGGAGAGGGGAGGAGACTAGAGGAGAGGGGAGGGGACTAGAGGAGAGGAGACTAGAGGAGAAGAGACTAGAGGAGAGGAGAGGAGAGGAGAGGAGACTAATTTAAATAACTCACATGTTAGTGTTGGCAGTAGAGGTGAGCCATTCTCCAGCGAGACCAATGATGTCCAGTCCAGATGAAAGCTGATTGAAAAATCTAGGATGACCTGAGAAGAGATTTTACAGGAACTATAAGAACAAAAGTGCAAATAAATACTCTTTAATAACATAAAATGAATCAACCAGACCAAAAATACTTTCTAAATGTCAACTATACAGTGCTGTTCAAGAGTTTGGGGTTGGTAAGATGTTTTAATGTTTTTGAAAGAAGTCCCTTCTGCTCACCAAGGCTGCATTATTGTGAATCATTATTACAATTTAAAATAATTATTTTCTATGTGTATATATTTTAAATATAATTTATTCCTGTGATCAAAGCTGAATTTTCAGCATCATTACTCCAGTCTTCAGTGTCACATGATCCTTCAGAAATCATTCTAATATGATGATTTGTTGCTCAATAAATTTCTGATGATTATACATTGATTCTTGAATAGAATGAATAGAAAGTTTTATTTTCTACACAAAAAAAAGCATTTATTTGAAATAAAAATATTTTGTAAAATCATAAATGTCTTTACTGTCATTTTTGAATAACTGAATGCATCCTTGCAGAATAAAAGTATTAATTTCCTTTTTAAAACAAATTCATGTATAACAGACTTGCAGAAAACAGAAAAAACTTCCATTTCATACAATAAAGATATATCTTATGTTGATGAATAGGGAGAACCTGTAGGAATTCATCATCGGTTTAAAATCAGAATCAGCTGAAATATCTGTTGTAAGATATAAATTATATTTATTCTATGGTTGAAGATTAACTAATGTTGGGTATATGTGATGACTGGTCGATGTTACATTGGCCTGTACCTGTTCTCACTCCATACTTGAGCGTGTCTCTGCAGTCCACCAAGATCTGCTCCAGCGACTCTGGCTGATCAGACAGCTCCAGATTGAAGCCCTCCATCCCCTCCAGGAGCTGGTGAGGGTGATGGAAGTCCAGCACTTTGGTGGATCTGTCGAAGGTCTTGCGAACGTAATTGGTGAGGATCTCCACCACTTCAAGAAGAAACTGGATTGTGGGTTCCTCGCCATTTTTAGCAGGCAGTAGATCTAGAATAGAGTAAGCATGTAAAGATAAGAAACGTTTTCATATATACAAATAAAATAAGTGGGGTTGAAGTGGTGGAGGTGAAAACTCTGAACCTAAATTTGGGAATTTAAAAATTTCTAGGTCACTACTCAATTAATGACATTGATCATGTGAACTCCTTGTACTTGCATGGAAGCACAAGATTTTTGGATTTTCAGGTTTTGTTCATGCAGCTTTAGCACACTGTCATTAAAGCACACAGGGCACAAAATATGAAATAAAAACTGATGTTCAAAACATTTGCAAAGGAAAAATGTATTAAATAATAAAGCAGTGCAAAGAAGAAGCATTCTCACTTTCATATATACAGTATACGTGATGGTTTTGATCATGATTTTAGTTTATAATACCATGCAACCATTCAATTATTTTACTTGCATGCTCTTTTAGCCTCCCGAATGCCCCTGTCCTTGTACAAGGACATTATAAAGTTGACACCATACATGTCACAGTGTTCAGTCTGGATGCCCTGTAAAGAGCTTTTCAGAGATACCATTAGTTTTGAGGTATCACCAGGACAACAACTTCTCCTTGGTCTTTAAAAATGACTTAATTATCAAATTTAGCACTCTTATGGAAAATAACAATAATAATATTTTTTGTATCATTTAAATCTGACTATTTTTCAAATTGTTTGTTATAAATCAACATCTCAGGAAAATGTTATGGGGTTTCTAATCAAAATAGGACTTTCTGTTATGAAACAGGGCATTGATTTCATAAATGTCCACTGTAGAGGACACTGGGAATTAAAATCATGTTTATCAGGCATTTTGGGAGACACAACAAGTGAACAGGGAAATAAATTACATATCAATATTCATATAAAGTATTATTATTATAAAAATGTTGCCAACTATTACTCCCATTATTACACATCTTTATTCATAACATGTTGCGCCAAGAAAGAACACATTAATATGCAAATTAGATCTAGCATTTAAATAGATTGCAATGAATGGGAAAACCCATTAATGGCCATTTTACCCAAATATTGCATAAAGTAAAATGGAATATCATTTAATTCCGTTATATCTCTCATAGTTGAGAATCATCTTTTAACAAAGTTTGGTTAAAGAAAATCCTGAAACCTAAAAATTGATTGGTGATTTTTTATTTATTTTTTTGCCTACATGTCATTAACTGATTCCTGGTGTCCACATACGAGGACATAGCATAACATATGAATAAAATATATATTATTATTATTCCATTTGTTCCTTATGCTCTAAACAATGTAACGACAGCATTCCCCCCAGGGTCTTAGGAGGTTATATGAAGCAAAAATGCATCAGATTCAAATGTAGCACTCAGAAAGAGAAGGATGCCGTTACCTCGAGCGAACAGGTTGGAGAAGTCTGTCTCTGCGCGTGTGAAGCGCTCGCTGTTGTCACACGTCAGCTGGTTCTTCCCGCTCTCCTTGAAGGCTCCCACCATACGACTCTTCTCATCTAGACTGTTGTTCTTCTGCAGGAAACCTGCATCATTACAACAGGGGGGAGAATTGCAAAACATATCCTCAGCCTTGATTGTGGATGCTAGGGGAAAAAAAGTTATATCTCCAACCAGTTGCTTAACATAAGCAAACAACAGCAGGTTTGCGCTCTGATATTTATACCTAAGGGTGATTCCAGTGGCTGGGGTTTTAGTGGGACAGCGCTATTTATGGATTGGTTGAGGTTCAGAGGTGCTAGTGTAGCCATGACATCAGAGGACATGTAGGGTGTGTTTTTTTGGATCATGAAACCCTGTTGAAACACAGTTGAGTTTGGCTCTATATCATTCACATTCCGCTTGACTGCCCAGATGCTCCATGTCATTAACTGCCGACAGGCACATTCAATAGATCCATCGAGGATGCTTTATTGGAGCATCTTACGTGAACGTGAACAAACATGTTTAGGTAAAGCAGAAAGACCCACTTAAGGGAGTCAAACACCAAAATGCCCAAAAATATGTGTCGTTCATAATGCATAGATTCTTTAGCCTATTATTTCGACTTATTTTATTTAGGGAGGTCTGCGTACAGCTATTAAATATTCCGAAACAGTGGTCACACAGATGGTTAGTTAGATTATTAAAAAAATATTTTTCAATATTTAACAGCATATTTCCTTAGAGCATCCGTTTTCGGTCACGAGGGCCCGGGTGTCTTTGCGTGCCGGTTATCTCTTTCATTTTGAGCAGGACTATCACACAATATTATCAGAGAAAACAGGCCTCGGTTAATACTCCCCTCTGCCCACCATGCATCCCAATCTCTCTCATTCAGGCTCGGTTCTGATAAGAGCTAATGACTATTCGATGCCGTAAATCTTTGGCGATGCGCTGAACATCAATAGGCTACACGATTTTACTGCGG
Organism: Gobiocypris rarus; assembly: GCA_023029165.1. Lineage (NCBI taxonomy): Eukaryota > Metazoa > Chordata > Actinopteri > Cypriniformes > Gobionidae > Gobiocypris > Gobiocypris rarus. The sequence goes on along the minus strand of CM040921.1, from coordinate 5,544,661 downwards.
CTATCAAAATGGATTTTTCTGTTTTGTCTCATGCTAAAGACCAAAGGCTTTTTGGTCTTCACAACCACGGTGAGCATGTTTATTGTGCATGTAATTAAAATAAAACATCCATTCTGATCTAATAGCAATTATATACGTTTGAAATACGCTGAATCTTCTCATTTAAAAATGTGATTTTATGAGAGCAGTGGTTTACACACTGGATTAGGCATTCATTTCGTTTCTTTAAATCGTTAAAATTAGTCTATTCAGATACATTTCTGCATGAGCTAACTCTCTCTAAAATATGCTACGTAAATAAATGCATAAAGACAGAAACAAACTAAGAAAAATTAGATGATGGATAGATAGATGGATAGATAGATAGATAGATAGATAGATAGATAGATAGATAGATAGATAAGAATTTGACTAATTATTTACACGCTTTTTATATGAGGTAAAACTACAGCAGAATATGCAGCTGAGGGTGCGTAATTTCCAGATATTTATTACATACATAAAAAATTGTAATGACAGAATGATCATTAATTTTTTCCCGTAGGATGTAAAAACCTATTACTAATTCGATCCATTGTTGTGCAATAATCCGGGCATAGTACTCATTACGCGTTCACTTTTTAAAAAACAAAAATACATTAGGCAAAATTGAATCCAGGGGATCTGGCATTGAGACACAAGATTTAAACGATTGAAAGTTCACCAGGACCATTGGCCACATCCTCCCAGACGTCATCATCTTAAAAACACCCAATCCTCTTCACATCTTTTAGCAGGCTATAAAAAGCAGTGTGGCGTAAAAAGACAAGTTGAGAGAGAGACGGAGCACCACCCACCAGGAAACTAATAGACTATAGAGAGCAACACCGGCAGCCCCTTTTTTCACCTGATATATAGAGTTTCAAATCCTGTTACGAAAAGCTATCTAAGTGACCGTGAGAAAATATTTCCATCCAGACACTGATGATTCACACTCCCTATAGGCTATTTTTCTCTTCTCTTGCCGATCAACCTACAAAAAACCTCTCATGCTGGGCTGATTTCTTTTATTTTGTCCAGAAAATAATAATGAGAGTGAACAAGGGGTGATACGGGGGAACAAAAGACTAAGACCCTGTTCACACAGTAGCCTACAGGGTAAATAACAGCTCGCTGACCTTTAGTGTGATGGAAACACGCAATGACAGTCTCTTGCTCCCTATCTAGGGCATATGTATTCACACCTGGGTCAACAGAGCAACAACAGCATGGTTAAAGGTGCCCTCCACTTTGGCACCTTGACTGACCTCATGCGCCCTTTGAAGACTGAAATAATGTTGGCACTGTAACTTACCACATATCTTCATGCCCAGTTTCCTCGTGCATCCGTGCGCAACCCCGTACCACGCGTCGCAGGCTAAAACGAGACGTTTGGAGAGCTGTTCAACATCCCATATTTGATTCTATTCTCAATGCTGTGGATGAGGATGTGCGTGTCTAAGAAAGCGCAAAATTAAGGGTCAACATGCATTGACGCAGAAGACAATGAACGTGCGCAACAGATTCGGGTCTTTGTCGGACGTGTGGCTGTTTTCTTCTTCTATGTGTTTATTTCAGGTTTTTGTTGAAAGGGCTTGATTTTTCATCGAGCAATCAATAGAGTCTATCAGAGAGGCAGGCAGCTAATAGATGGTGGCACACATCCGGCAAAGAGGCGGTTTAAAATAAGCGGGCATGAAATGAGGTCTCGGAATTAATTGAGTGAAACGCTTGTGTTTGACTTGCCAGCCGTCACACAGTGAGCCTAGAAAGTGTACAATTCCAAAAAACACACGAATGACCTCTAGCATTAGTGACCAGACAGATGCAGCCATACACTTTAGATGCTGAAAGTGAAATAAAACGAGCACACACCCACAACAGTAAGCATTATACTGAACATAAGCAACGCAAGGAAAATATCATTTATATAGTGCAGGTGTGTGTTTGCATGAACTGTGCATATAGAGCGATAAGAAACGAAGGTGAATTATTATCATTATTATTTGTATTATCATCATCAGTAGTCTGTTATGAATTTATCTCTGGGGTGGGTTTTGTCTGAGGGGCAGATCTAGCTCTATCTGCCCCAGGCGCGCGCTGTCAGATGAGGCAGAGACAGCGCGCGCCCTCAGGTCAGTGAGCGTGAGATAGAGCTTGGCAGGGAGATAATAGCAAAACACGCAGAACACACACACACACGCACGCACACAACAAAACAGCACAACACAACACATAATTCTTGTACAATTTATATCAACATTTATATAACAACACATATAGGCCTAGGCTACTACATCTTTATATTATTGTACTATTTTAGAATGACATTTTTATTCATTTATTCTGCACATATCGTGATAGTACACGAAGGTATCTAAAACATCATTAAATCAGATCATACACGTTTTTTTAAATGTTTTTTTTAAATATTTTTTATCTTGACTCGGGCATTTTTACAAAGGAGAATGTGAACTTGACCGTGGTGGCGGGTAATTTTTGTAATTACGCTATTGAGGTGGGTCTGTCGAGAGCAGACGATGGCTGATTGCTGTGATTCAAGCTCCTATAAAACGAGGCAAAATGCAGGACTATTGTTATCAGATCGGGGCCATAATTAACTGCAAAAGGCTACGCAATTAGACAGAAGTAGGCTCTTATTTGAGAAAAAAATAAGAATACAATTTACATGCTATTTTCATTTGTAATCTGCAGTTATGAATTGAGACTAAAACTCTATCCAGAAAATTGCATAGAAGAAATAAAAATAATCGTATAAGATTATTGTTATTACAACTACATCTATATACATAGTCTATAGAATTTACATTTTATGGCGAAAATTATAACCTTATTAAAACTATAATATCTTATTACATTAATCTTTTTTTGTAGGCTAATAAAAAGATCAGGGGTTATCGTTTCACTGTCTATCTATCTATCTATCTATCTATCTATCTATCTATCTATCTATCTATCTATCTATCTATCTATCTATCTATCTATCTATCTATCTATCTATCTATCTATCTATCTATCATTTATTATTTGTCTCTCAAACTGTCAGCTAATAGACATTTCACACGGCGCTGTGTGTTTTTCACGGCAGTGATGAACATCGCCACCCCACGGAGTAAACAAGCCAAGTGAAAAACGCGTTATCCAGAGAGACCTACTTGTGGCAGGTTGTCGTAAATTAGCCGTGTTTGGGTCCATATCACCAGCCGAGGAAGAAGGTGCAGAAGACGCCATCAGTCCAGGAGAAACACCTCACTGCTTTCAGACTGAAGAAAAAAACCCACACTACACGGAAAATATGTAGAAATTAAGACAAAACAAAGTGATGGCACAAATAACACTTGCTTATATCCAAAAGACTGGCTAATATCTCATATATAAAGTATATAGACTACTATCTAGCACAATTTCACGCATCAAATTCTCCTTATGAAATGGCAGTAATTCACTCCCAGACACAAGGATAATTTGTCTTGCGCCACGCGCGCGCGCTCAGTGTTCTGTCATGTTCAGAATTGCGCTCTGATAGAACAGCGCACATTACAGCACGAGAGAAAAACACACACACACACCTAACAAATAACGAAAATAATTGTAGGTAAGTTTCTGAAGATAGCCCGACCTATATAAGTTGGTATTTTGGATGGCGGTCCGGTTCTGCTCTCCAGACGCACCGGCCCCTCTGAGCTCCTGCGCGCAGCAGACCGTGAAGTCTGACTTAATTGGCTCTGTAACGAGGTCTTTAAATCGAACCATTTAAAGCGAAGAAACGAAGAATCTGTTCCCTTCAACCACCGCATAACAAAGGCGACGAAGTCAGGACAGAAATAATCGTTTGAAGGTATTATTAGTGTTATGATGACGATGATGAATAATATTTCTTTGTGGCAGATGATTTTACAAAATGTCAGAAGCTTAAACGATGCTCGCCCCCCCCAAAAGAGAGAGAATGTATAGAAAAAGAGTGACTTATTGATTTCTCAATTAAGATGATCTTTAAATATGCTCAAATAATGCGCATCAATCACTGTCGGAGTTACTGAAATATGGGCCAAAAATCATTGCGCTGCTCATGTGTTAAATTACACCATGTTTTTAGATCATTATTTTCTTCCAGTATGAACAGAGAATCACAATATTGGCAGAAACTCTACATGCATTTATTATAACTGAATACAAAAGCACAGTTTCTGCTCTTCTTTCTCATATTGCTATCTTCCCAAAATTGTAGAAAATAAAAAAGACTTTAGATCTTTTTTTTTATCCAAATTTAGATCAAAACGCATGAAGGTGAGCGCTTACCTTACGAAGTCACAGGTGTCACAGTAAAATCCAGAAAAACGGCACGCGGAGGATGTTTCACACCGCGTGATGTGGCCGTGAGACACTTGACATTAGAAAACCAGAAGAGTGCACAAGAAAATAAAAATCCATCCAGCGCCTGTTCTTGAATCAGTGTTTATCCTTCAAAAGGCGACAGGAGAATCTCCAAAACTCACTTCTGCTGTATTTTTCCACGGGTTAATATCCACGGGTTTATCTCGAGACTTATTACATGGACTCAAGTCATCAGACACAAGAAGTTTAATTCTCCGAGTATAATATATATATTCACACACACACGTCAAAATAGCGTGGGAGTGAGAAAACGGTGAGTGAGAGAGAGGGAGAGGGGGAGAGAGAGGCAGGGAGATCATGAGGACGGGCTCACGTTTGTATTGTTGTTGGTTTGGAGGGACACAATAAAACAAATGTAACCATTCCATCCTAATTGTTTTTTTTTCATTTAATGCACGACTTGTGGATCAGCTCCAGCTATCACCTGTACGAGACATCTGGAACACATCCACGAGGTGGCAACAGAGAACAGACCAACTTGAACTTGAATGAAGGATTTTTGGGCAGCGCCCTGGAAAAACACTTGAGCTGCTCTGTTCGTGTCTGTAAGATCGTTCATTTTAAACCTCTACAGATCTAACTTATCATTGGTTTCCACTGGCGCCTTTTCAGCACCTGGACAGCTCCACTCGGCTAACAAGAGACTGGGGCTAGTTGTCACACCTTTTCACTCCAGTCAGTATTTCTCACGGTGGCTTTTTATAGTTTCTGTAGACGCATACATTAAAGTCCTGTTAAAAATAAAATAAAAACATCTGAACGAATATACCGTTCTTACCGAATGCACCGATCGGTTTTATTGTGTTCACCTGTGCAACAGCTATTACAAAAATAGAATAAAATGTGAATATAATGCATAAACAAGACTTTACGACAAAAAAAGCATTTGTAGGCTATAATTAAACTTCTGACTCAAAATATTATATTTGCTGAGATGAGACAACCTTCTAATGTGACAACTGGCCCCGGTCAAATTTGTGAAACAATAGTGTTCTTTTCATCCATCAGATGGCGCTAAAATGTCTTGCTCCTTCTGAACAACTAAACAGAAAAAGTGAAGTAGGAAATTGCCATTTTATTATCTTAAGAAATATAGGCCTGGTTTCACAGACAGGGCTTAAAATAAACCAGGATTAGTCCTTTAAGACAGGATTAGTAGCTTTTATAAACATACCTTAGAAAAAAACACATTACTGGTGTGCATCTGGAGACAAAACAATAGCACTGACATATTTTAAGATCTGTCAGTGAAGTCTGAGACCGGACTTAAACCTTGTCTGTGAAACCGGGGGTTAGATTACAATTCATGCAGGATTATAATTTAATGTCCAGCCAGTATTTTAACTGTGCATACATGATATTTTGGACATGTCACACATTGTTTATAAGCATAAGACATATTAATAGCAAAACAATACTGTGCATGCTTTTAGGGCTGTGGGAAACGCACCACACTAGATTGATTGTTGTTGTTTATTTATGATGAAGATGATAATGTATCGTCTGTGCTTTCAGTGGACCCTTCATCTGTGTCAGAGCTATCCGTGGACTCATCGTCATCATCCTCAACATCATCGCCATCATCATCATCAGATGTATCAAATTCAACATCATCATCATCATCATCTGATTCCTCCTCGGCTTCTAGAAGTTATGATGATATCGAGATGAAGAAGGTGAATTCAACACACTTGAGTTTCATTATTAAAGTTGCCTATTTGGAACATAGATAGATAGATAGATAGATAGATAGATAGATAGATAGATAGATAGATAGATAGATAGATAGATAGATAGATAGATAGATAGATAGATAGATAGATAGATATTGATTATGAACTCACCTATCAGTAATTTTTCTTCAATGAGAGGCAGGAAGCTCTTGGCCTCTGAGTTCTGGGGCTCATAAATTAAAACTAAATGTAAAAAATCAAACATCCGTATCATGATGTAAGAAATGGCAAATAACGATACTATAGTAAACAATACTAATTCATATGGCTACTTACTCATCTGACAGAGCTTCTTGGCGAGTTGATAATTCTTTGTCATCACAGCCTGTAGAAACTGGAAACACAAACAGAAGATTAGTTTAGCTGCAACTCAATATACCTTTAACTCAAGTTAAAGGTATAGTTCACCCTAAAATGAAAATTATCCCATAATTTACTCACCTTCAAGCCATCCTCGGTGTATATGACATTCTTCTTTCAGACGAATACCTATATAATCTGAGTTGTATTCAAAATAATAATACAGAAACCGCCTTCTGTATTCAAGTTACGAAGAAAGTGTAATGCCTCTTGAAGTTCAAAACGCTTACGCCATGTTCGGCGTCATTGTCCTAAGTTGAATATGGAAGGCAGTCTGGTGGGAACAAGATATTTTACTTTATAAAATGTTAAATATGGATATTTTTCTTACAAACACCCCATCGATTCACTTCAGAAGGCCTTTATTAACCCCCTGGAGCCATGTGGAGTACGTTTATAATGGATGGATGCACTTTTTTGGGCATCAAATTTTGGGCTGCCATTATAAAGCTTGGAGGAGCCAGGACATTTTTTAATATAACTCTGATAGTATTCGTCTGAAAGAAGAATGTCTTATACACCTAGAATGGCTTGAGGGTGAGTAAATCATGGGCTAATTTTCAATTTTGAATAAAAAATAAAGTTTAAACAAAAAAGAGTCTTTGATGCAGCCATTTTCAAACACGTCAGAACTACTATTCTCTTCTCTAGCTTGCATCCTTCTTAATCTAGTTTCATTCATACAAGTTGCTTTGGATAAAAACATCTGCTAAATGCATAAATGTGAACGTGCATGACGTGTACCTCTGCAAACAGTTCAAGCGGCACGTGTCCTTCTGCGCTCTCGTGTTCTTCCTCTTCACTTTGGACCTCATGAGGACCCTGGTCATTTGCAGACGGCACTACTTGAGGGGCCTGGATATGTAGTTCATTCACACTTTCTGACTGGACTTCACATTCTCCTTGCTTTTCTAATGTTTAAATAAAAAAGAAAAGAAAATCCTTTTTGGACCCTACTGTATTTGTACAGGAGCCCATGGGCATCACAAAATGCTTCAAGAACTGTGAGACAAATGGGTTGAACAATAAATGGACTAAAGGATAAAACAGATCCAGTACCTGTCATAATACGAGGGACCTGTTTAGGTAGTTTATGTCCATGCGTGGTTACATTTCTGAAGGACGGAGCTTTAGGGGCATTATACCCTCTGCTGCTGAAAAAAATGGGTGATAAAAGGTAAACTATTAGAGATCACTGGAGCGAATGAATGCCATCAGCTTCCCTGCTTTATGCATGTACGGCCCATAAACCGCATCCCATGCATGACCCAAAGAGCATGTTGACCGGAATACAAAAAGCCACTAATACACTCAAATTAAAAATAAGCTTTTGAGTATTCCTCTCAGTATTATGCATCTGTCCAAATGATCTAGTATATAGAGAACTGTCACTTTAAGCTATTATTTCTTAGATATCAAATGCTTTTACCTCTTGGAATTTTGAACTTTGCCTGTGGTATTTGATGCTCCAGAGTTTGGGGAAGGATTCCCCTCTATCTTTATAGAGGGATCCTGCTCTTCTCTCTTTCCACTGGCTTTCGCTTTCTGTTGCCTAGACAAAATCAAACCAAAGCATCTAAATGATGGTTAAAGAGTAATTCTGAGTGTTTGGCATGGTAATGGATATGACAATGTTTGATATGTTTGGTCTTGGTGGAACAGATCTGCTATGCTGCTGCAGAGCAAGTACAGTTATTTTAGTTAGACAATACCAGCAACACTTGTGACGTCAAGGGGTCAGAAGAAACAACAGATGGAGCTGAAAAGGTGTTTTATTTTGCCAACGTGTTTCGGCACACGACACACTGCTGCAGGGGCGGACGGGGGCAACATTTTTTTCTGGCTTTCTGGCACAAAGAGACCACTTACTAACACAAAAAATATAAATGCTATTTTTTTATTATTGAAATGCTTAAAGGGGTACTTCAGAGCTGGGAAGATGAATCTGTATTTAAACTTGGTCATTAATGTAGTAGAAATTATTTTTGAATTTGGTGAAAACATGTGGAAATAGCGCCTCCTGCTGGCTGTAGTCTTCAGCCTCTGGACAAAAACTCCTCCGATGACGCAAAATGACGATATTTGCGCCATCGGAGGAATTTTTCCAGAAATAAAATACATAATTCTCTCGTCTCAGGGTCATATGAGGGGGGAAAGTACGATAATTTGAATATACTCCTGGGTTTCTACTGATACAAAGCTTAATGCTTATCGCTGAAGTAACCCTTTAATGAATGACTGGTATGCTCTTTCCTGGTGCACATGACATGGAAAATAGTAAATTGTTTTGAACATTTTTTACACATCTCTTTTCCATACAGGGAAGTTTAATATCACTAAAGTTCAATAAATCAGTGTCATGTAACACAATGCTCTGGTATGGCTTAAGCTTTTACAATATTGTGAGGCAAATCATGTTCATTAAACACTAAAATGTAATACCTTATGGAACTTGGCGCTTTGATATTTGTTGTCTCAGAGTTTATAGAAAAATCCTGTCCTCTCGTCTTTCCACTGGGTTTTGGTTTCTGCTGCCTATACATAAAATCAAACCAAAGCACAGAATACATTTGACGTGAAAGTGGTTTTTAAAGAAACTAAAGCATAATATCCAAAATACCTCTGAAAATCCAGGCATCAGTGTTCAGAGGTCAGCATTCAAACTATATGAAATCATAGTGACCTAGTAACACATTTTTAAACCTACTTTGGTTTCCATTCCACTGATTCTTTTGCCTCTGGATCTACAGAACAAAGGATGAAACATCATTCAACCTTTTAGATGAAAAATACCCTTAAGGAAACCAAGGCAGACTGTCGTCATGTGTGTGTAACTGCTTAATGTTAGAAAACAGTTGCTATAGTGGATATGCATTGATAGAAAATATTTCCTGCAAATTGATTATTGTACCTGCAGAACTGCCAATCACTGGTTTTAAGGGTGCAACCTCCTTTAGAAATAGAAAAAAGACAAAATGTGAACAAGACTAAAGCCAAATCAACGCTGTAAAAGTATAATATACACTTACCTAAAGGATTATTAGGAACACCTGTTCAATTTCTCATTAATGCAATTATCTAATCAAACAATCACATGGCAGTTGCTTCAATGCATTTAGGGGTGTGGTCCTGGTCAAGACAATCTCCTGAACTCCAAACTGAATGTCAGAATGGGAAAGAAAGGTGATTTAAGCAATTTTGAGCGTGGCATGGTTGTTGGTGCCAGACGGGCTGGTCTGAGTATTTCACAATCTGCTCAGTTACTGGGATTTTCACTCACAACCATTTCTAGTGTTTACAAAAAATGGCGTGAAAAGGGAAGAACATCCAGTATGCGGCAGTCCTGTGGTCGATAATGCCTTGTTGATGCTAGAGGTCAGAGGAGAATGGGCCGACTGATTCAAGCTAATAGAAGAGCAACTTTGACTGAAATAACCACTTGTTACAACCAAGGTATGCAGTAAAGCATTTGTGAAGCCACAACACACACAACCTCGAGGCGGATGGGCTACAACAGCAGAAGACCCCACCGGGTATCACTCATCTCAACTACAAATAGGAAAAAGAGGCTAAAATTTGCACAAGCTCACCAAAATTGGACAGTTGAAGACTGGAAAAATGTTGCCTGGTCTGATGAGTCTCGATTACTGTTGAGACATTCAGATGGTTGAGTCAGAATTTGGCGTTAACAGAATGAGAACATGGATCCATCATGATGTTTTCTTGGCACACTTAGTGCCAATTGGGCATCGTTTAAATGCCACGGCCTACCTGAGCATTGTTTCTGACCATGTCCATCCCTTTATGACCACCATGTACCCATCCTCTGATGGCTACTTCCAGCAGGATAATGCACCATGTCACAAAGCTCGAATCATTTCAAATTGGTTTCTTGAACTTGACAATGAGTTCACTGTACTAAAATGGCCCCCACAGTCACCAGATCTCAACCCAATAGTGCATATTTGGGATGTGGTGGAACGGGAGCTTCGTGCCCTGGATGTGCATCCCACAAATCTCCATTAACTGCAAGATGCTATCCTATCAATATGGGCCAACATTTCTAAAGAATGCTTTCAGCACCTTGTTGAATCAATGCCACGTAGAATTAAGACAGTTCTGAAGGTGAAAGGTCGTCAAACACAGAATTAGTATGGTGTTCCTAATAATCCTTTAGGTGAGTGTATATATATATATATATATATATATATATATATATATATATATATATATATATATATATATATATATATATATATATATATATTATTATTAAAATAGCTAAATTATTAAAACACTACAGTTATCTTATGATATGAAACAGCACAATATCCATATAACCACCATATGCAGATCGTCCTGCCACTGACCTTTTCATTGCCTTTTGATGAGACTTCTGACGGCCGCCCAACACACTGTAAACTTAGCATTGATAATAAAACATTTAAAGCAAGTATTTTGATGTTAAAGAAATGCAGACATGGTAAAGCCACAGTGTAGAGCATTTTAAAGAGTAATGAAAATTATACAAATGTTTATGTTGAGTGTCCAGTTTTAACCTGTATTTGACCTGATGTTATCTTAACATATTGAAAACTCTGTCATTCATTTCTCACCCTCATGTCATTCCAAACCCTGAAGACTTTTGTTGATCTTCAGAACACAAATGAAGATATTTTTAATGAAATCTGAGAGCTTTCTGTCCCTCCATTGACAGCTATGCAACTACCACTTTGACGCTTCAAAAAGTTCATAAGACTAATACATATGAATTGAGTGGTTTAGGCCAAATTTTATATGATGAGCAGATTTAATTTAGGCTTTTAGTCACTTGCTGAAGCTCAAACGTGCTGCGTAACACAATAATGAAGCTCTTGCACGTCAGGTGAACATGCTTGAGCTTCCAGTTACCACAACTGATGTGTGTGAGTTGATGAAAGTTTATATGTGAATAAAAGACTAAATAAAATCTGTTCATAATATATTATAAAGCGATGGACAAAACCACTCAATTCATGTGGATTAGTCTTACGATCTCTTTATGAACTTATTTAAGCATCAAAGTGGTGGTTGCATGAACGAGGAGTACAGAACTGGCTCAGATTTTATTCAAAAATATGTTCATTTGGAACGACATGAGGGTGAGTAATTCATGACAGAATCGTCCTGTCTGGTTAACTAGTTAACGTTATCCCTTTAAGTCCTGATGCACTGCCTGTAACCCAAGAGTCTGTTGAATGTTTTAAGCTTTGATCACAGTCACATTCCATTGCAACGTTTACAAATAACAAAGCGATTGTATCAAATGGAAAAACAGGTATGAGTTAGTTTGAAAAATAACGTAGGATACGTTATGCAAGACGTAGGATATTACGTTACATTAAACATGGTATAAGCGTCCTTACCTGTTCATGTGTGCGAAGTGTGTTTCTTTTTATATGATATATCGACTGTAGCTATTCGAGAGCCTGTCATAAAATTCTAGACATACAGTAACACTTCTCGGAAGTTTCTTTGGACTTTCTGAAGCCCTGTCGCAGTTTGAGAGGGTAAGCGTGCTGATTCCATAGCAACGGCAGGGAGGCGTCACCTCTAAAAAATCCGAGTGCAACATGCTCCTTCCGGAACCAACGTCTTGCGTAACACTTGCTACCCATTGTAATATATTTGTTTTACACAAAACGTTACAGCATACAATAATGTATTCATTATTTTAAAATAACAATACTAAACAATATACATTATTATTAGGCTATTATACTTTTTGTTAACTTTCAAGTTAATACAAAGCGACTAAAATTGTACATTTTTGGTGTGCTAAACATTTTCTAAATGATCAAATAAATAAAATTAACAAAATTGTGTGTACACTCAATAAATTTATTTTTGGAAAATAAGGTAAAAACAAATGAACATTTTAGATAGGGGAGACTTTGGATAGTTGCCACACATACTTTAATACTTCTGTATAGACAATTAACAAAGTCCTGACTATACAAAAGCTTTTGAACCTTGATTTTAACACCTGTTTTGAGCATGATGTCACACTATACAGGGTAAGATGCCTCAGTGGATCCTGCCGTGCTTTTCTGCTATATTTAAACAATTCTGAAACAACTGATGAAATATCAAAAATATAAAAGAAAATATACATCAATGTTATTAGCCAACAAGTATTGTAATTAATAAATCATAGGCTATATATTTATTGTATAACATTTAAACATAAATGTGACAACTTGCCCCGACTGATGTTTGAATTAATCTTGAATCAAAAACACTGCTAGAGAACATAAACCTTGTTGTAACTTTAACTCCAATATTTTATATTTACTGAGATATAGTATAGCTCAATTGTGACAACAAGCCCCGTACTTTATTAAGTGCTCACAAAAAGTTGTCCTGCTTTGAACAATCTAATACTTCTGTTCAAGAGTTTTGTTCATGTGATCCAGCATGGCATATAGTGGTCTGTTCTTCCTCATCAGGTGTGTCTTCAGGTGTTTGGCCAGATGATCACTGCGCGTGAAGCGTTTGGAGCAGTCCGGACATGTGAAGCGTTTTTCACCGGTGTGTGTGCGCAGGTGCCTCTGGAGCTCGTCGGAGCGTGTGAAGCTCTTCCCGCAGAACATCCAGCTGCACACGAATGGGCGCTCACCTGCGTGCCACCTCAGATGCGCCTTCAGGTGCGACGTCTTGCCGTACACCTTCCCGCAGCCCGGCATGTGGCACACGTGCTGCTTTCTCCTGCCCGGCACGTCAGTGGTCTTCTGGCAGTTGGGGCACATACATCTCCGGCTTTTCCGCGACTTGGAGTGAAGCAGGGTGGCGATTTGGGACTGGAACTGGGCGAGCTCTGGGTGACCCAGAACCCACCCGGGGATCTGAAAATGATGTGTTGAGGAGTGATTGGCAGCGCCGGCGTCTTGTAGGGTCCACCATTGTATATCCTCCCGTGCCAAATGTCTCTGCGGATGATGCACAAGTCCAGTGTGCGTGGGTGCGTAAGCTGAAACTGACGTGGGAAGAGAAGAGTATGAGGAGGAGCATGCAGATGGACAAGGCAACATCTTCAGGGGTGAGAAGTCATAGTGTTCAGTCGGAGGTGTCAGTGGCATGTTGTGGTGTGGATTTAATGAGGTCTGGATGTGCTGTGACAGCCTCACGCCACAATCAGAGGAGAAAGTTGCATGTGTTGAACCATCACTTCTCCAGGGATGGAAGAGCCTGGGTGGGGAACCTTCATATGGGACGTGCTGGTGGTGCTCCATGGATCCGGATGAACAGGAAAGGCTGATGCGATTACAGGTGTCTTCGAGCAACGTCAAGGGGGATCCTTTGATGGATTCCGGGGTAGAGTTTGGAGTCCGGTCCTACGAAATATCAATACGTATAATTTGTGTTTGAATAATTGTCACTCTAAATCTGGCACATTTAGTCTCCCTTATTTAAGGGGATTTATGGAGTGAGAACCACTGGCACCAAAGTAAAAAATTAATCCCTCCCAAATCAACATGCAAGCAAAATACATCAAAATGACATTCATATCACACAATTCATCTTTTTACGCACCTGAAGGAAAGCTTGCAGTGGGTCATTGCGCATTATGGCAACCGCAGTTATGCCACACCAATGAAGACTTCTCGATCTAGAATCCTTAGGACTGTGTTTGGCACCGGTGCGCCTCTTTAACGCTGTGCAACAACTCACGGGATAATCTTGTAGCAAAGTGAACACACTGGAATCCTTTCATTGAGTTTGATCAGAACTCCAGCCAGTCAGAATGAAGCGTTTTGCCTTTGAAGATTACCGCTGCCCAATCATCAAAGAATAACGGAAGAGCTCAAATCCTTTGAGTGTTTGCTGCTTTGGATAATAAAAGAATTGATTATTTGGAGGCTGAGAAGGGGAGAGATGAAGGAGGTGCAATTAATTAATCTGGATTAAGTGAATGGATCAAAGAAATAATAAAAGATAGGGTATATGGCACTGAAGAGATACATTTAAACATACAGTTAGTGTGGCTTATATGTCTATGAGGTTGTATAGAAATGTATTTGAGTGCTGCATATTAGTTGGATAAATTAACCCACTGTAGCGAAATGGGTAAAGTTGCACAACTTTAAATTAAATACAGGGAAATGTCCTTGTCAAACATAAAAGTCTAATACACATTGCACACAAAACTCGAAAGCTTTCATTTATTATGTATTCTGATGTTAATTGCTTTCCCCCAAGTATTTTTTATGAAAGTTTAAACATTTTACAAGATTTTTAGAGTTTAATGATATTACAAGGAAGGATTTTAAAAAGAACAGCATGGAAACCTGCCGACCTATTCAACGGAGTGAGAGTGAAGGACACGGTTAAGAGGCAGCGTGTGGGAGGCTGCATGGGGCTATTGAATACCTCTCGAAGTGCTTACAAGGGTGTCTAGAACTAGAGCAACATCTGTGGCTTTCCACAACAAAGCAGAACTCTGTTCCTTCAGCGCAAAGAGCTTTGAAGTCTCACGAAGACAGAAAGCAGGCATTGTTCTCTCAGGCCTACATGAAGGCCCTCTAACTTGGGTCTCTTTAATTTAAAAGTTTCCCCCAGTAATGTGATCGTTCTCTTGTTTCCCTTGGTGAACCTTTGAGGTGAAGCCTGGTTTTGTGTTTAAAAGCCAGAGTTCTGGCACAGAGTCGTTGAGTAGTTTAGCCCTGGGTCATGAACTGTGGCACTGTAAAGCAAGTTGACCTCAGATGTTTCATAAAATCTCTCCAAGATTTAATAATTTGAACTATACCCATGTTAATTATATAGCTCTAAACTTCTATCATGTCAACATTTAGCTCTATTTTATTAATTTTTTTACACCTAAGTAAGTTTAGGAGAAACCTCTGAGATGAAGTTCTTACCTTCAACAAGACGATTCCTCTGGGGAATTATATTGTTAGGTTTATTGGAAACTTAATTTTCAACCACTTTCAATTCAATTATTTATACAATTTCTTCCATCATTTTCTCACTCTCATTATTTACATTTGATTTAATAAATTATTAATTAAAAGTGACTCAAAGTGCAATAGTAAATGATTCACAAAAACAAACACACAAAATAAAAAATATTAGGACTTCTTATCAGTATTAAAATAACTAATTGTGATTCATCATGTTTTTTAGTTTCTTTGTAGAGAAAGAAAAGAAAATAATGTGTGTAATGTGTGACTCGCAGTGCAGTAGTAATAGTGCAGAAATGTACAGATATTTTAGTATTTGTGTGAAATAATATATATAAAATAATTTTATAAGTGTAAAATAAATAAACAGTAACTTATACATAAAATATTAGAACTCATTGTAAATATCAAAATAACTCATTGTGATTAATCATGTTTTTTCCATTCCTTATAGAGAAAATAAAATTTCTATAGCACTTTAGAGATACAATAGAGATTGTTTCAAAGCAGCTTTACAGAAAATAATTAAATGATGCAAACAGAATTCAGTTCTGTCAGGACCACTATTGTCAAGGATGATTGATTGTCTATTAGCATATATGTTGGATTGGCAGTATGGTTCTGTTCTGGGCAAGAACTCCCTGCGCATCCATGCAGCCGAGCCTGGATAAGAGCAAGGAGAGCAGCAATAATCCCCAGAAACAGAACCAACATAATGTATTGCAGATATCATTAATGTTGATATTTAATGTACAATATAATTCAGGAATTTAGTAAAACCAAATCCTTAATGGACGAGAGGAGGAGCTGGGGATGGAGGAGGGCAAATGAGCTCTGGAGAAACGCGATAGCTGCTGATAACACTCAAGGAGCTTAATATGATACGCATCATATTCCTATAGGTAGATATTTGACTAACGTGACCTTCCAGAACTGACGCTATACGCTTGATTTCTGCTGTAAAGCAGCTCTAAATGACAGCAGTGTCATTGTTCAGCTGAGGTCAGTTCAGTGTTGATTCAGTTTCGATCAATAACACTGTAAAGTTAATCCATTATGGATTGCGTTCAATTCATTAGAAAACAGATATGTCATCAACCAGCTAAGTTCAGTTCAGCTCAGCTCTCAATAGTGTCAGTGCAGTCAAATCAATAATACTGCTGAATATTATAATGTGTGACTCAAAACGTGCAATAGTGATAGTGCAGAAATGTTCAGATATGGTTTGAAGTGTGAATCTCTGAAATCAGAACCAACTTTAACCTATAAGCAGGAAAGTTGAGCTCAATTTAAATATATTATATTCAACTGTGTGCTACATTTAATCTATACACACATGGAAAAAATCCCTCATGTTTATATGCGCATGCTAAACACTATAAAACTAATTTCATATGTAACATTTATTCATATGTAAGCCAGAGGGAAGTGTCAGGTTATTGGAAGACTGGACGGTTTACAACATGTCTTCTTTATTGCAAATGTTGGAATTCTCTAGGCATGACAATTAAAAATAAAAAAGCATGTTATCAGGGTCAGAAGAGGCTGGGGAGGAAGATGCCTGTTAATAGAATCAGAACGCTTTCAACATGCACTCCAGGGTGTGAGAGTGACCCATTTTACATCGGACCTTTCCTTTGAGGGACACAGAGAGAGACACAAGAAAGAGGGAATGAGAGAGAGAAAGAGAGAGAGAGAGAGAGAGAGAGAGGGGAATGATAACATTGAGTCTAGCCTGTAATTATTCCTGTGGTAATGGTTATTAGAGCAGATCGGACACAGACCAATCAGAAGAGTTCTGGGCCAATTAGCTTCATCAGTGTGAGTGGCATTTATAATATTTGCAGTATTGCCCGTGATACTTGACATATACCATGACCACCGGTCAAGTGTCTTTAATGACTACGAACATTAATCATTTGATACAATGTACTCATTTGTTAATATAAATATAAAATACCTGCAAGATACTCACATGTATTTATATCTGTAATTACATCAATAATTATACTGTTGATCCGTCCCTTACACCTTAAACCTACCCATACCACCATACCTGTCCCTAATCTTACCCTTCAAGACCTAAAATCAGCATATTATAGTGATAGAGAACTGTTCTGTTATTACAGGTAGTGTGTCAGTGGGGTAGTTCAGTAACTGAAGACGGAGCTGCTCGGCTAATGATGTCTGAATCTTTTGATGAGCACATTTCCAATTCCCTATAGAAAGCACATCAAAGTCACAATCAATGTTAATTACAGTACCAGCCATGGCATTCAACAAAGTTGCAGTGCTGCTTTTCCGCATGCCTTCACTCACTGTTTCCATCACCCTGTTTTTATGTGCATTTTGAAGTATCACATCAGAAACCAGTGATGGAAACGGCCATTTTCAGGGGGAAAATCCCTTTTTACGCTCACTGGAGGTGGTTTTTGACTTAATGCGAATAATGGGAGATGGAAACACATTTGCCGAATACATTCTGACAGCGAACATTAAACATTAAACCTTTTCGTCTGTTTCCGCTGATGGTGTCAATAATGTTGCATAACATTTCAAATGTGGCTTCTGACATTAAGAAATGTCGTAGCCAAAGGTTGTGAGTAGGGATGTTAACGTTATCGTTGATCGATTAATTGTCGATAATACGTTTAATAGATAAAACATATCGATAATCCTTTAAGAAGGGTAATGCATGTTTGTGCTGCTTAACCACGAAACAGCCACGTGGAAATATGAAGCGAGTGCACCAGAGTTATGTTTGGGACCATTTTACAGCTGGACTTACACCTTCATCAGGACTATAAGTTTGAGTGTGCATTCGCAGCCTTTTGTTTTGTGCAAGTTGTAATATTGTTTATTTTGTGTAGGCCTATCAATATCTGATTGATCTCATATAGGATGCATTTGGTTAAGAATTAACACGGTAGTAAAGTGTGCTGGTGATCATCTTTAGCTAGACATAGGCGGAAGTACCGCACCAAGCAAACGTGTGAAGACTAATACAAACGCCCTTTACCAAAAAAATGATAGCGATATAAACATGAATAGAAATGAATAACAAGAATCTAAATCTTTCTTTAAAAGCTACAGCTCATTCCTCAGAAAAGAAATCATTCCATTCATGCGCAGCAGGAAGCTAAACTGTCGCTTTCTAACTTTTAAGGCATCACGGATAAAATTTTGTCAGCTGGTTTAAACATGTTTGCTTGAAGATTTACTTCAGCAGAGGACGTCTGCATGCATTTAGAGGCTGATCAAACTTGTGGAACAGCATCCGCACTTCCTGTCAAAGAGAGGCGCTTAAGGCTACAGAACTGAGGAACATCCAGCAGGAAAACGACAGAGAATATCCCTCCTATCTCACAGACAGGTGAGGGACATTCAGAGGAACTGTGTGTGTGTTAGCAGCAGATTACCTGTGCACAAATCTGACGGTGTTTGACGATAAGCACTCAGGCATTGGATCCTGTTAACATGTCTCTGTGATGCTAAGAAGATTCCCGAAATGACAAAGACTGGTTCCTTTCATGTGGCTTTAAGTTGGTGTCTACAGATCTGTTTCCCTGAGCCAGATATTTAGTCGCCATCTCTGGCCAAATAAAAGTTGACCAAAAGCTGAATTGCAAGTAGAACGCTGGGATAATGGTGCGCTAGCATTGCAATCCAGGACTTTATAGCTTTACAGATTAATAACAGGACAGACTGTCTTCTGCTGTCCTCAGCATCCAGTCCAAATCATTCAATCTGCTGTTCAGGTTAGTGGCATTTAATCAGTTGACCCAACTTTAAAAAAGTGAGTAAACCCACTGCCTTAAAATTATCAAGCAAATAAACTTTAAAACAATTAAGGCATGTTGAATTGTCAAGTTCACATAACTTCATTTTTTCAATAGAGGGTTACCACCGTCAGCTGGAGTGGCAAAAAGACTGAGAGGCAGCATTGGTTTTCAGCGTGAATGCCACGATAGACACAAAAAACCAGGCCCGGCGGAGGGGGGTGGGGTTTTGGGTGTCGGGGGAGGCTTGGACATCCCTGCCCCCCCCTCCGGACCGAGGGAGACGGACTTGATAATATTGTGTAATTTTCTCACTCAAACCACTACCGTCTGCTGTTTCTGCTACTGATTGCTTTTATAGAGGGAAAAGCTGCCCATAACTGCCGGTCTAGGGTCTGTTTTCTTCATATTAATAGCATATTATTAGTGAAAAAGAGTTGGCAAAAGATCCAGTGTGTATCTGTATTTGCGTCACAAATGATTCCAACGTGTTTTCCCTTCGGTGAGTACTGCAGTCAATCACAGACATGTTTATTGATTTCTAGGATGCAAAGGCTAATCACGGGTGTTTAAGTTAAAATCCACTCATTACTCAAGTTTTCGTCCAGTGCTGAGTTCTGCACGTGCGCCAATCCTCTCTTACAGTGTAATAGACAGAAAATGATTTTCCCTCCATTAAAAAATAATTGTAACATTCTTTAAAGGTGTCATGGCTTTTTTAATTTTTTTATACTGTTGTCTGAGGTCAACTAATGACGTTTGTGTGGTTTTTACATTCAAAAACATCATAATGAATAAGTAATAGGCTATTTTCTACACTGGTTTTGAGGCTTTCTCCTGAACGTTGGGTTTCGATGGGCGTGCCGCACTGGAGACTTGGAAGTAAACGCCCACGGCTGGGATTGGATAAGATTTGCATATTTAATGAGCTTCAGCTCCTCTGTGAGTTCAGTTCACATTAGGGAGGGATCGTTTTGAAAGCGGCAACCGGAATGATTCTCTCGATCACAGGGCTCGTAAACGTCTTTAACAAACACAATGATTTATTTCTCATCCACCCGAGATTGATTGGAATATTATTTCTGTATTACATGGCCCGCCCGATCAGTCGATAAGCACGAACCGCACGCACACAGACACACACACACACACACGTGCGCGCGCACCCAGATCAAGAATGGAATATTATTTCACTATTTGAGATTCACCGGCCTGCCGATGGGCTTACGTTTTGGTAGCCCGTCTGGAAAACACATAGCCCCGGGACTACTATTACATATAAAAAGACGTTTTACTCACATGAGTTTGTTGCACCATTCCTGTCGATATCAATATAGAAGGCACAACACTGTGTCTGCAAATCCAGCACCTGAGACTTGTTTACAAACGATTTCGCAGTGACATGAAGCGAACACACGTACATGTCTTCCCCACGTGAGCTGGAACTTCATTAAAAAATAAATGAAGTATCACACATTCCTAATATTAGTATCCGAAGGAAGCTTATGCAGCGACTGAGTTCTTTCGACATTATTGCTGCTGGCTAGCGATGAGTCGGTGGGCGGGGCTACTGAATTACACATGCTTATTATTCTGTAGAGGCAATGTTTTGCCACACGATGACGTCAGTATGAAGCACTCTATCATTTTCTGGGCCTAGTGTCTATAAAAGCTTTTCTTTGACTAACAAGGAAGTTTTCAGCTCTGAAACGTTCAGGATATTCTTATATTACCATGACCTTTCATATATAACGAAAGCTCAAGGTAAAGTTAATTTCTCAATTCATCACCCCTTTAAAATGTAAGAATATTATTTGGATCCTCTCTACAGCAGGTGGAAAGACAAGTAAAAAATATCATTCTATTTTTCCATTTCTACTACAGTTTGGTGAATTTTGGACTGAGCCAGTTTGTTGAAAACTTTAAAATGCAACATTTTTTTTAGGCTTGAGGGAGAAACTGTCTATCATAAAAACTCACTGGTTAAGTTCAGGCTAGTATAACCTAATAATTCTGAGCATATATATCAAATGATCAATGGAATGTGTAACAGGGTGGATGTTTTAAGCTTATGGAGCCCATTATTAGCTATAGCAGAAGATTTATATTTAGGAAGAATTTTAATAAATAAAATATATTTAAAATAAATAATCATTTTCATTTCAAAATCGACAAAAAAATTGTTATACTATGATTTAAGTCTTCTAAAAATGAGGAAAAACAGAAAAGCTAATGACTGATTCTTACCTTGTTCTTGGAGTTGCTTTCCCTCTAAGGAAATGATGTCACTTCTAGCAAGTCATGTGATTTTTTACAGGGCAAATAGCAATGATGTAACAGGGTGGACTGGAGTTTGAGGGTAATTTAATGGCTTTACACGTTTACATATTTTTTTACAATCACAATCAATTGTATTTTAAGTCCAAGAGAACAAGTAAATATATACTAATACACAAACTTGCTCATTTAGAATACGTATAACGCATGTATCCTTTGTTTCAATGTGATGTTGTGAAAACATGATTGGGGACATGGAAATTGGCCTGTCAAGTTCTTAAAAAAGTCTATTTATATTAGAATTATCATTTTTATTAGTAAAACATTTAATTTAATTTAAATGAAATTGAAATGTCATTTTTAGTTGTTTTTATGAATTCAATTAATTAAGTTAGTAGCCTACTATTTTTTATGGGTAAAATATTACAGTATACAAACATCAGACAATGGCAGACAGCGACCCAGGAGGCTCTGGAATAATGCCAATAACACTTCTTTAAATGACTTACAGTTTCTTTACAGTTATTGAGATAAACATCCCTAAAGTACTGAAAAAGGTAACCCTAATTTTAATGTCTGTTTTATACCGACTTTATTACCCACAAATATATTTAGGATTTACTCATGACAGCCTTGTCAAGCTTCTCCCTTCACAACTTCTGCACTCTGAAAACCTCCAACACTCCAAACCCTCATAAACACAAACAAACATGAAAGTGCATTTCCAGCATCCATGAGATAATGATTTCATTAAATAACCTACTTCAGCTAATCTAGGCTAAGTAGGCATTCTGCATGTTTCTAAACAAACCGCCTTTTGAATTAAATATCAATCAAACACAGTTCAGCACAACAACTCATTAAACATCATGTGCTCTCATCCAGAGTCAACATTATGCAGAAAAGTTCTGGAAAAATAAATGCTCCCACTTAATGATTTATAATTCACTGTGATCTCAAAACATCTTCGACTTGTTTCATACGTGCTCAGTTTGATTTAATATATAAATATGCACCAAACTAGCCCAAAATGAGCTCATGTTTTAAACAGGTTTTCTAGGACAATTGCACATTTAGCCCTTTAAAGAGAGATTTGTTCTTGAAAATGTTTTCCAGTTTCATTCTTATAGTACTTATGATTACAATTTATAAGAGCTCCACATTTCAGCATCCTCTCTTTTTCTGTCTCCTTTCAGATGTGCACACTCTCTCTCTAATTCAGCATGAGATTACCCTTCATCATCCATTAACCCTGACTTCCCCGGGAGACTGTGAGGTTAAAGATCCCAAGTGCCTTTTGGGGAATCAAATTCTCTATTCATCTTCTGTCCCTCAGGAGAGCTGCTTGTTTTCTGCCCTCCAGCCAATCACAACTCTGATGTTGAATTGGCAGTCAATTCATTTTCTGTTGTAGGTATTTTGTCCCTGAATATACACCCAGTGATAAAGATGAAACAATGGGATCAATAATCCCTTTTCTAATCTACAATTTTATCTTGTTCTCTACGGTTCATTAACTTCTGAAATGGAGAAATGTCGAAATGTCCCCAAACTTCATCTACAGGGTCTTTTCACATTTTTACCCACTGTTAAAAAGATGAAAAACACAAGGTAACTTTAAGTATGCCTCCCTGTCACTGAATAATACTACAATCGGTATAAACACATTTAACTTTCAGCAAAACTTAAACTTTCAGTACAAAATAATTAAATGCACATATATCTGTTATTAAAACAGATAACAAATCATTTTATGATTTAGTGGAGACGAGAAGATGTTGGTAAAACACAAGTACACTCACCTAAAGGATTTTTAGGAACACCTGTTCAATTTCTCATTAATGCAATTATCTAATCAAACAATCACATGGCAGTTGCTTCAATGCATTTAGGGGTGTGGTCCTGGTCAAGACAATCTCCTGAACTCCAAACTGAATGTCAGAATGGGAAAGAAAGGTGATTTAAGCAATGTTGAGCGTGGCATGGTTGTTGGTGCCAGACGGGCCGGTCTGAGTATTTCACAATCTGCTCAGTTACTAGGGTTTACAAAGAATGGTGTGAAAAGGGAAAAACATCCAGTATGCGGCAGTCCTGTGGTCGATAATGCCTTGTTGAAGCTAGAGGTCAGAGGAGAATGGGCCGAATGATTCAAGCTAATAGAAGAGCAACTTTGACTGAAATAACCACTCGTTACAACCGAGGTATGCAGCAAAGCATTTGTGAAGCCACAACACGCACAACCTTGAGGCGGATGGGCTACAACAGCAGAAGACCCCACCGGGTATCACTCATCTCCACTACAAATAGGAAAAAGTGGCTAAAATTTGCACGAGCTCACCAAAATTGGACAGTTGAAGACTGG
The DNA here is from genome assembly GCA_023029165.1 of Gobiocypris rarus. Classification (NCBI taxonomy): domain Eukaryota; kingdom Metazoa; phylum Chordata; class Actinopteri; order Cypriniformes; family Gobionidae; genus Gobiocypris; species Gobiocypris rarus. The sequence goes on along the minus strand of CM040921.1, from coordinate 5,520,774 downwards.
AAAAATGTTGCCTAGTCTAATGAGTCTCGATTTCTGTTGAGACATTCAGATGGTAGAGTCAGAATTTGGATATATATATATATATATATATATATATATATATATATATACTCAAAATTGCTCATTTAGAATACGTATTAAATATGTATCCTTAGTTTCAAAATGACGTTGTGAAAACATAATTGGGGACATGGTAATTGGCCTGTCAAGTTTATTTATATTAGTATTGTTTATGGGGCATTTCATTGAATTGAAATACATTTTTTTGTTGTTTTTACTAAATTAATTAAGTAGTTAGTAGCCTACTATTTTTTATGGGTAAAATATTACAGTATACAAACATCAGACAATGGCAGACAGCGACCTAGGAGGCTCTGGCATAATGCCAATAACACTTCTATAAATGACTTACAGTTTCTTTACAGTTATTGACTCCTTCCCCACTAATTTATTTGTATTGTGTGCATAATGTTTGCTGGGGCCAAAAAGTCCACATTAAAAATATCATGCTTTATGGTAACATAACTATGACATAAAATTTAATAACTATGACAAGTCAAAATTATGAATCATAAACATGATAAGCTATAACGATAAAACTCAAAATTATGAGATACTAAGTCACAATCATAAATAAACCCTCAAAATTATGGGAAACTAAATCATAATCATGAGATAAAACCTCAAAATTATGAGATACTAAGTCATAATCATGAGATAAATCCTCAAAATTATGAGATACTAAGTCATAATCATGAGATAAATCCACAAAATTCTGAGATACTAAGTCATAATCATGAGATAAATCCTCAAAATTATGAGATACTAAGTCATAATTATGATAAAAACAAAAAATGAGATACTAAATAATAATGACAAAACTAGAAATCATGAGATAAAGAGTAATTAACAAAAATATAAATAATGACAATACATTGACAAAAAATGTCCTTAAAATTTTTCATAATCTATATGATTTAGTATCTCATCATTTCAACTTTTTTGCCATAATTATTACATTATTTCATAAAGTTATCCCATAACTTTTGTACCATAATTGTGATCTAATAAGGCATGATTTTTATTTTACGTATGTGGAGGAAATGGGCTTCCATTTGGAAGGCAAAAGAGGTTAAGGGTTAAAGTCTGATTAAGACATGCATCCTGTGAGGCTCATTTCCCGAACCATACCTTACCAGCATTCAGTCAGAATTGCTTTTATTAAAACCGGTTTGTAAATATAAATAGCAACTATAAATAGCAATAGTCTTCAAACTAAATAATGTAATGCAATTACAACATATCCGAGGATTAATCTCAAAATAATAAAGGGATGTTTTTGAGATACTAATTTCCCAAAAATAACGAGTTTTCATTGATTTTGTTATCTCTGGGTGTTATATGTGATTTAAATCTTGATAGCAGTGACTTTATTACCGTGTTTTATTGGTCTTGAGGTGTCGTTTACCACAGTGAGGGATGAACGGTGGGGTACAGGCAATCTGAGGACAGAGATGATTACTGAAAAGAAACACACTCGTGGAGAACTGTGTGGCATATTGATAATAACACACACGTTATGGACAGGATGTGGCCCGGGTGTTTAATTCATCACAGGCCACAGACGAATGGCCGACTAACCTGAATAAATGAGTCAATTACAGAAGATGTGCTGTGCGCTTGTGCTTCACCTGCCTGATATTTTCATTATAAATAATGGAAGATACAACCCCTGTGCCTTTCTATATGTTACAGTCCTAATAACGAGCACAGCCTGGAAGAGAGCAAACAAAGAGAGCAAACACAAAGACGCACATACAGTACTGTATCACAAAAATGATGCCAGTCTTTGTTCTGTGGCTCGCATCAGATTGGAAATTGGAGGAACACAACTTGTCTTCTAAAATGAGAATCTCTGAATTGTTTTAAACGTACAATGAAACCAAGTGACCGGCCATAGCACTATAAAATAGTTAATGTGCCATATTTCAAGTCTTGGCCATATGATTGCTTTGTACTAGGAAAAAACATACATTTAAAGTCCCTTATTATTGTTTTGGAGGTCTCCTACAATAGGTTTACATGCAGCCAAGGTAAAAAATAAAAAAAATTCCTCATAATATACATTGCAGCATCAGATCTTTTCTCCCAGTGTCTGAAACAGTTCGATAAAGGATTCAGTCTCTCTAAACCCCACCTTTCTGAGAGTCTACTCTGCTCTGATTGGTCAGATGGTGTATTGTGTAAAGTGAATTGTGATTAGTCGACAGCTTAAAATGCATTTTGATAACCAAACACTCATTACCATATCTGAAATTCAGCTTTTCCTCAGTGATTGATACACAGTGATAAGAACAGAAATGCTGGCGTCAGTTTACCAATTCCAGCTTGAGTCCTCATCCTTTTGAAATTCATGCAAAGGCGAAGATTATCAGTGAATTTTGACATTATATTTCAATGGCAGTTGGGGATGTCAATTTAATGAATGTGTGAGAAGGGTTTTTGGACTTAATTAAGGGCTAGTAGGATTGTAAAATCGAGACAATGTGATTGATCATTTAATTAAATTACTTATTTAATAATCAAATATAACGAGTAATACAACGTCACCACAACACCACCTCAGATGCCTGCTATTCAGAATGTGAATGCTCTAAACCCAAAGAATTCACAAAGTTTTATTACAATATTATTCTCTTTATAATGTTATGTAATATGACAGTTCCAGTCATAGTCATTATTAGTTGAGCATGGCTGTTTGAACTGCATGCGCTGAAGATGAAGATGAGCACTGGCACGCTTTATAATGCATTAATTCTTAACCTAATGCATGCACCCATATGAGATAAATCAGATATATGGATATAGCTACACAAAATAAACATGATATTACAACTTGCATTTGCACAAAACAAAAGGCTGGTTTTGATGGGCGTGCTGCACTGGAGACTTGGTAGTAAACGCCCTCGGCTAGGATTGGATAAGATTTGCATATTTAATGAGCTTCAGCTCCTGTGTCAGTTCATGTGAGATTGTTTTGAAATCAGTAACTGGAATGATTCTCTCAATGGGTCTCAAGACGTATTTATCAAACAAACACAATGATTTGTGCACCCGCGATTGATTGGAATGTGTTTTTTTTTACTTGGCCCGCCAGATATAAGCGCAAACCGCGCACACACACGCAAGGGCACGCGCTCTTCAAATATCAAGTCAAGAGAGTGAACAATGCAGATCAAGAAATTAATGTTATTTCACTATTAAAAATACACCGGCCTGCCGACAGGCTTCCGTTTTGGTCGCCCGTCTGGAAAACACACGAGCCCTGGCCCATACATGTCTGAGTCTGATCCCGAATCGCAATGAACTAACAAATAAAGAATTCTCCAGCCTTTGACAGCGTGCTAAGGTATGTTCTGTAAGACACACATAATCAATACGATCTGTAACAATGCAATACTATCACATAAAAAAAAAAAACGTTTTACTCACATAAGTGTGTTGCACCATTCCTGTCGGATCCAATATAGAAAGCACAGCATTGTGTTTTAATTTCAATATGTCTGCAAATCCAGTCTCGACCTGTGTCTTGTTTACAAGCGATTCCACAGGGAAATGAAGCGAACAGACGTGCAAAGTCTTACACACGTGATGAAGATATTCATTAAAAATAAAGTAAATCAATGCATTCCTAATATTAGAATCTGAAGGAAGCTTATGCAGCGACTGTGTTCTTCCGCAACCAGGCACAGTGAAATATCTTGATATCTTCGGCATGTTTATTGCTCGGTTAACTCCACAAGTCGGTGGGCGGGGCTACAGAAGCAGGCGTAGATATTTATCTGTTTGGGGTGGCGTATCCTGTTCGATTGCATCATTGATCAATATATATTTGAGAGCTCTCGTTTTCTGGGCCTGGTGTCTATAAAAGCTTTTCTTTGACTAACAAGGAAGTTTTCAGCTCTGAAACGTTCAGGATATTCTTATATTACCATGACCTTTATATATCACAGGCTCAAGGAAAAGTTGATTTCTTAATTCATGACCCCTTTAATCAACGATCTATACGTTTTATCAATTCAATTATTATTGGCAATTATTCAATCGCCGATTAAACATACAGACTCCATTAAAACTTGTTTTGGTTTTGCATGTGTGAATGTATACAGGGAACTTGGATATTTTCATATAACATTTAAACAACTTAAAGAAATGACGTAAATGAAGGTTAGTTCATTTTGCTGAACAAGCCTGAAAGAGTCGGTAAAATGATCTTCCCATCACTAATAATTTCATCCTTAGAAGTGCTGTTGTTATAAATAGCTTTTTTAAGACATTTGAATTTAATTTGATTTAAAATTAAGGATGCTAATCATAAACCTAAAATAGTTGCATAAAATTTGAGGAATATCAGTTTCAAGCGCTGTAATGAGTGAATCTGACTGCAGAGAAATGTAAAATAACTGTCAGGCCCTGTCATTGCTATCCTTCTTCATAGTTAGCAAGCAGGTGAGTGACAGGTTAGACAATTATTAGTTTGACTGGCTGTTCATGTGCATCACAAAACCAGCAAAGCCCGATGGACAGAGCTCTCAAAACTCTCAAAGCACAAATTTAAAATGACAAAGTTCTACACATTCATTAGTATCTTATAAAAATCGATTTCATTTTCTGCATCATTACTCCAATCTTCAGTCACATGATCCTTAAAAAATCATTCTAATAAGCTGCTCAAGAAACATTGCTGATTACAGTATTGTTATAAACAGTTTCATTGCCCCTAGTTCAGTAGTCAGGGCACTGATCAGGCCATTATATGGGCCATCAAGTTCTCTGATAAATATAAAGTTAAAAAGAACAGCATTCATTTGAAACAGAAATGTTTTGTAACTTTATAAATGTCTTTACTGTCACTCTTGAACCAATTTAATGCATTTGAGAGCTTCCATTTTTGAGTGAACTATCCCTTTAACGTGATCATTGAAACAATAAACACTCTCACACACTGAAAAAGACAGAAAAGGGAGAAAAAATGGAAAGGGTGAGCAGTGATAAATGATATCGACTCGGGTGGCGGTGACAGATAGAAGCTGTTAGCAGGGGGTCAGAATTAGTCGGCCGCAGTCAGAAAAGCACAACTTTTTTCTGCATTGATAATAATGATTTCTGTGCACCAAAGCGCACAACTACAGTTTATATCTATGCACATTTTATTAGGTTTTATACATGCAAAAGTTTTGCTTAGTCATGGCTGTTGACTCTAAATCTCTTGTTCAGTTCCTTTGCTGTGTTTGTGTGTGTGTGTGTGTGTGTGTGTGTGTGTGTGTGTGTGTGTGTGTGTGTGTGTGTGTGTGTGTGTGTGTTGGCGTAGATGTAGGTTATGTATAAGAGTGGGTTATAAAGTGTCATCTGCTATAATAATACCTCCCACACATCAATTATCATCCGTAAGTGGTCTTAGTATTGAGTAATTAACCTTTTTCAGCTGCTCAGCATTCTGTGAAGTGTCTGCAGCAGAACCAAAAGGGTTTGTTAAGAGATAAAATCTGAGGTTGCTGCAAAACAGATACAATTTCAGATTAGCTCCAAAAATGAAATTATAAAAAGTAACAACATAATCTCTGACCTATACTGCAAAAAAAAAAAACATCTCCAGAGACCAGAGAGTCCTTTCAAAACTGTAATATTAGATTTGAATATTGGCATGATTTGAGGGATCATGATGTCTGTTGCAGAAACAGTGCAGGTGTTACTTGCTATTGTTTAATTATTCGATTTCGATGAAATAGCTCCTAAATCCCTGTCAAAGCTATGTTACCTTTTTCTGCTTGCCTTCCAAAGAAATGCTAGAATACACAAACAACTTGCGATGTGGGAGTCCACGGGGAGCCATCACAGCCTTCTCAGACACAGCATGCAGAGCTACCGTGTGTATGCGGGAAGTGTGTGTGTGAGAGAAATGACACTAACAGAATCATTTCACGCTTGACTGCACTCGCTCCCAGACACACAGATGCGCACGCGTACACACACACACACACACACACACACACACACATGTTGTGTTTCCATGTTTTATGGGGACATTCCATAGGCGTAATGCATTTTATACTGTACAAACCGTATTTTCTATCCCCCTACACTGCCCCTGCCCCTAAACCTACCCATCACAGGAGACATGCTGCATTTTTACTTTTTCAAAAACATCACTTAGTGTGATTTATAAGATGTTTTCCTCATGGGGACCAAAAATGTCCCCACAAGGACAAAAATTTGGATATTGCCATCTTTGTGGGGACATTTTGTCCCCATACCGTAGATTACCAGTCCACACACACACACACACACACACACACACACACACACACACACACACACACACACACACACACACACACACACACACACACACACACACACACACAACACACACACACACACACACACACACACACACACAGACACACACACACACACACACACACACACACACACACACACACACACACACACACACACACACACACACACACACACACACACACACACACACACACACATGTTGTGTTTCCATGTCTTATGGGGACATTCCATAGGCGTAATGCATTTTATACTGTACAAACCGTATTTTCTATCCCCCTACACTGCCCCTGCCCCTAAACCTACCCATCACAGGAGACATGCTGCATTTTTACTTTTTCAAAAACATCACTTAGTGTGATTTATAAGATGTTTTCCTCATGGGGACCAAAAAATGTCCCCACAAGGACAAAAATTTGGATATTGCCATCTTTGTGGGGACATTTTGTCCCCATACCGTAGGGATTACCAGTCCACACACACACACACACACACACACACACACACACACACACACACACACACACACACACACACACACACACACACACACACACACACACACACACACACACACACACACACAGACCGGCTCTGTTCCAAAACCTAGTGAGCTGACTAGCAGGGTTATTATTGCTAACTAAAATTATATATATATATATATAAAAATTGTAACTCTTACTAAAAAATGTAACTCTTATTTAAAATCTTATTTCAACTAGTTGCCAAAGCAATTTCTCATTTTCATTTACAATTAAATGTATTTTTTTGTACTAAAATAAATAAAAATGAAATAAAAATGAATAAAGACTATACAGACATATTCAAAAAGCAATAACTAATAAAAATGACAAAACACAGCAAAATTATTAAAACTTTTAACTTGAAAATGTAAATGACAAAAATAATAACTTATTCAATATTTAAAAGAAATAAACTAATAGTATTTAAATTATACTAAAATAACACTGCTAACTAGTTGTCCACAGTTTACATAAAGGCAATGCTGAGCTTATGATCACTGACAAATAATGAGTAAATTTGTCCTTTCTAATTCAGTTTTACTCTTATTATCATAATGATTTAATACTGAATTGCAATGTAATGAAGAGCTTATTTCAATGCATTCTAGGATTGGATTCACCATAAATGATACATGCAATATGCTTCATTAAAATGTGTTCAAAACATTGAATCTTATTCGTTCCTGTATGTGAACTGGTAGAGCATGGACCTGCGACATCAATGTTTGATTGGCAAAGAACACATTAATTGCAGAGCTTGAAGGGAATTGCATTGGATAGAAGCCTCCACCTTTTGGAAAAGCTTTTGAGGGATCATGCATATGGCCCCTTAAAATCCTGCTTATGTAGATAGCTCTCTAGGTTTTGGAACATAGCCCTGTTCTGTCTACACATATTCACAAGGATTTCCACTTACACCTCGCCTTTCTACTTTGTGTATTACGTTTACCAGCACATATGAAAACATAAAGCGAAAGAGTACAAGATACTGAAGATTAGAGAGTCAATAAGAACAACAGTATGTCACAAACGGCAAATATCCATGCCAAATGCACATAATCTGTCATATGACCTCTTGTTTCTCAATTATAGCCAACATCATAAAACATATACACACAAACACTCTCGTAATGCGGTGTTTGAGCTTGCCGTCTTCATGAATGGAGTTAATTGCACGTGAAAATTACCATCAGGCGCCATCTGTTATGTAAATGCACTGTGATCGTTTCCTTAAGCACTTGCCAAACATTTATACCGCTAAAGTCGTGGTGACTGCATCACAAACCTGCACCAAAAAAGGGCCAGTTTCAATGAAACCATTAGCTTTATGTGTTTGCTATAAACTTCTGTTTCAGCTTGAGTGCATTTACAGAGATTGGGTTAGACGGTTCATTTCAACTGTGCAAAAACATTTTCATGTCCCAATCGTAAATCCAACACTGGGTAAAATACTAGTCACAATTTTTAAAGATGGAAGATTTCTTATTTATCACAATATCAAGATTACATGAAAATAAGTGAATTTTAAACACAATAGAAATATTGTTTTCATTGCTAATAAATGTATTGTATAGTTCCCTTGTATCCTCTATATCACTTTCAATCTTGTTGGTTTTTAGTAAAAATTCCTTTAAAGGAGACTTTTTCCGTGTTTAAGTGGCATCTACCAACCCAGAAAACATGAAAAGGACGACCCAGTAGTTTTTTGGTAAGCCTTTTTCTTCAAGCATGTGAAAAAACAAGCCGCTCAGATTTCTCTCCCCTTCTGACGTAGAAAGGAGATCTATTATAATATTACTGCCCCTTAATCTGCACGTTTCCACCCACGGCGCTGACAGACTTTTCCGTATTTGTATAGTTTCAGCCCTCAGCCTGTTACTTTAGTCATTTGAACAGACTATAAAACATGATCTGTGGGGTATTTTGAGCTAAAACTTCACACACTCTGGGGACATCAGAGACTTATTTTACATCTTGTAAAAAGGGGCATAATATGTTCCCTTTAACTATCACAAGGCAGTTCAAGTTGACATCATCCTCCAGGATCATTTTGAAGGGAAAAATCAACATCACAAACATCAGTGTCAATTATTAGCAATGTATTTAATGGGTTTTCTTTCACTTTAATCCTGCCAAAAATCAACCGTTTGCTAAAAAACGGTGTGATAATATCAAAACGTTTTGTTAATAGAATAACCTTATTATTCCTCAAGCATGCTATCTCTCAATCTCTGAGCAATGACTGACTTTGCCTGTTCATTTCCATCCTGTTCATTTTATTGCCTGTGAAAATAATCATATGTGCCTGACTAGAGAAACTCCCTTTTGTACATAAAATACAACAGTCATATTCATTATTAAAAGATTACAGAATTGAAAAGCTGTTTTTGGTGCAGATAAAGTCAGATGTTGGCTGTGAGCAGTGAATGAGCAACACGCCACCTTGTGGAGTATATATAGCATACATATAGCAAAATGAATGAACATCCACACTGAAGGAGAGCAGTCAATCATAGCTGAGTCTCCAAATACCGCTTACATAACTCAAGCTGGACATGCTCAAGAGACGGATGCATACATCTTGCAACAAAAAAAACAGTGCCGTGCTCTTCTAAGAGCAGCTAGACATTATAATTAGAGTGGTGAAACCCTAATGAGTGTATGTTTGTGTATGTGTCTTATCTGTGGCCACAGAGCTGTTAAACAGAACCATTCCTTATTTTCCATTATTCACCACGAGACAAAGCGTGCCTAAAACAACCAGGCTGCTGTCACTTTAATTGCCTTTCCTCGGGCTGCCTATTATCATATAAATGGGGATCAGTTAGTGCAGAAGACATTTCCTTTCTTCGAGTCACATGTCAAAGTGCTTTCTAGCGATGGTATAAATGCACATGTGAAACACCCATCAGCCCAAAGGAAAAAGATTCCTGTGATGTCACCAGAGGTTACATGGCACATGTACAGTGTGTGTGTGTGTGTGTGTGTGTGTGTGTGTGTGTGTGTGTGTGTGTGTGTGTGTGTGTGTGTGTGTGTGTGTGTGTGTGTGTGTGTGTGTGTGTGTGTGTGTGTCTGTGTGTGTGCGAGCATGTGATTGTCCAAACATAGAGCCTGTATGATGATGACGTATGAAAAGTGAGCAAGCCAAAAAGCACATTTTGTGTGAGTGCACATTGAGTGAGACGCCCACTTATTAACCTTGGTGTGACCTCTGCTTTTGATTATGTGCAGAGAGGAATACCAAAAGATGAAGAGCAGCCTGCTTATCTATCTATCTATCTAGACCAGGGGTGTCCAAACATAATACAGTTTCATTTTACATTTGAAAACACTGATTTTGCGTTGCAGGATGGACTGTGAAAGAGGTGACGATGTTGTTTAGTCTTGTGACATATATTGTACCATATAGTGAATATAGGGATGAATTCTGGATAAACTGGATAAACTTTAGATAGGAAGTTCACATCCTTTCCACATTATTGATTTTTTTAAAATAGAATGACCTGAAAAGCATCTGATGATAAATTCACTCTGGCAAACAAGTAATAATAGTATTATTGTATGTGCTGTCAGGATAAAACATCATGACATTTAGTGTGTTCAGCGGGGGTTCGATTTTCCATATGAACTCTAAAATTAAAGCTCGCCCTGAGCTGCACAGAGTGATTTAGGCAATCAGCACTCTACTTATTATGCAAACAGGAACATTGTGCAGATTTAGCCAGAGGAGGAGCGTTAACACACTGTACAAGAGCACGGGAAACACTACTGGTGCTTACAGTCAGAGAAACAATGATGCTTTAAACAAGGCAGTCTCTGGATATATGTTCAGGGGTAGCATACTGCTCATTATACAGTTTTTCTGTCAAATTAGAGCACACTTGACTTCTATTTCCACTGTAACAAAGTAAAGTCAGCTAATGGATTCAAACATCTTTTTCTTGACTCATTAGATTTTATTAATAAAACATTTTTACATTAAATTGGATGACTAAAATGACCAAAATAATTTTTATACATATAAAAAAATAATGCCACTAAGGCCACTAACGCGCAATGACATTAGTGACAGAGAAATAGAATATGACTGTATGAAACAAAAATAGGTTAGATCTATTACAGTTATTCACCATATATATATAACGGAAACGTTCTGTTAACCATTTAACTGTTTTTTAACAGCATTTTTACAGTCTTTTACCGTTAAAATCACGATCATGTCTACTCTACGAAAGCAATCCAGTCGAATGCATTCTTGACTACCTCTGGAAGTGGTCGAAAATGCATTTTAGACATTTGTATTCTGCGTCGTCCACTTGTGATCCGATCGACCAAAATGCATCTTAATATGTGTAAACCGGACCTATAGAAGCACACAGCCTCACTAGGATGCAGCCATCCGTTTGAGAAGCACTTATAACTTACTCAACCCTTCATTTTGAAATGCTTCATAATGCTTTTGGAGGGAATAATTTAAATGAAGAATATTGTGACAAATTTGTTCCCAGAAGAAAACTCAAGACTACAATTGAGGCATTTCAGTGAGTTCAGAAACAGTGACACTGCTATAGAGAATAACTCCCATTGGAGTGACTTTGTAACTTTGCCGATCTTTATCATGTTCACACAGCAACATTACAAAAAAATAGGACAACCTTTTTTCAGTTATCAAAACTTCAAATTTTTGTTATTTTATTTAACTTTACTTAAAGGATTAGTTCACTTTTAAAAAAACTTTTGCTGATAATTTACTCACCCCCATGCCATCCAAGGTGTCCATGTCTTTCTTTCTTCAGTCGAAAATAAATTAAGGTTTTTGATGCAAACATTTCTCCTTAATGGCGGCAATGGAAAGACATGGATGACAGTTTCGAATGACAGTTTCAGTGCAGCTTCAAAGGGCTTTAAACCATACCAGACGATGAACAAGGGTCTGATCTAACGAAACAATTACTCATTTAAACTTTTCAAAGTAACTGCGTATTACGTGACGTTACATACACATATCACAGAACAGAGCAAGGCTCCGTTCAAAAATTATTATTTTTTTTTTAAATGACCGATCGTTTCGTTAGATCAGACTCGTCTGGTATGGTTTAAAGCCCTTTGAAGCTGCACTGAAACTGTCATTCGGACCTTGAACCATTTGGGGTCCATTGCTGCCATTAAGGAGAAATGTTTGCATCATTAACCTTAATTTATTTTCGACTGAAGAAAGAAAGACATGGACATCTAGGATGACATGGGGGTGAGTAAATTATCAGCAAAAGTTTTTTAAAAGTGAACTAATCATTTAAATGACCAAAAATTACTTTTTAAGAGTTCTAGTTGTTTATTTAACAATGAATACACTGCAGTACATACTGCACAGTTTGCAGTTATCAGAGCACTACATTTCGCTCTGAGTCACCACCACAGTGATCACACACATGGACACACAGATTTTGGCACAGAGCAGCTTCAGTCAGTATGCAAGAGAGAGAAACCCAAAGAGCATAAAGAAGACAGCTGTGACGATAGAGAAGGTTAAAGATATGCAGCCCAGGGGGAAAGAGAAATGCTATTCAGTCACCACTCATTAGCTTAATATTTCCCCAGCATGATTACAGCAATCACTGTCTGTCCCCCTCCAACCCCACACCAAAATACCCCTGGCTATGATGACGCCTGTGCTACTGTTCCATTTTGTTGTCATGGAAACAAAACTATTTCCTTTCGAAGGGAACTCGCTGCGTCGGAAAGACGCTACGGGGAACGCGTGACCGGTGTCTGAATCGCTATCCAATCACATCAATCCTATTGACCGCGACAGCCTCTGATGTCATCACCATGCGACCAGGAAGTATATGGGCGCCATGCAAACACAACACTATCTTCTTCGCCTTCAGGGACTGTTTGTCTGAGTTGGCTAACAATGGCATCACCTAAGAAATGCACAGAGAAGAAGCGCGACTTCCACAAGTGCGCGGATCCGTGTCCCAGGTTTCACGCCTGAGGACACACACACTCTCTGTGTGTTCTGCCTGGGAGAGGAGCATGCACGGACGTTCTCGAGGGAGCCTCCTGTGCAAACTGTGAGCGCTTTGAGAACGCTCCGCTCTCGTCTGGCCCTCTTCTTGAAGGAAGAAGGGCTGGCGGCTGGGGCGGTCCCGCTCATGCCGAGGCTGAGCGGCGACGTTGTCCTGGGGTCCCAGCTGGATCTGCCCCATCGGTTAGAGAAGGAGGTTGTCCTTCACGAGCGGCCAGATCGCAGGGGCAGCTGTCGGAGGAGGAGCTGACTATGACTCCTCCTCTTCGTCAGCTGCAGTACTTCCACCTCAGCAAGGGATGGAAGTGGAGGGTGGTGACGCGCCGAGGCCGAACCTCCCAGCCATCCTGCCCGCACGGGAGCTGTTGGAGGTTATGGAACGCGCCGCCCATAGGCTACAGCTGCCGTGGCGGCGTTTAGGGAGGAGGCCGCTCATTCAAGTCGGTTGGATGATCGGTTTCTTTCCGCCATGGCCCCCGGCTCTCGGAGTCTTCCATTCCTCCCGATCTCCATGATCAGATCGCGGGGCATGGAAGTCCTCGTATTCGCCCGCTTCCATCACCATCAGCGGCTAATTTCGCTGATGTGGAGGAGTGGCGGCGGGGTATGTGTCGATGCGCCCGATTGACGAGGCGTTTGCGAACTATCTCGCATCTGGCCGGGCATCGACACTGAGAGCTCCCACCCTGCCGCCTAAACCTTTAAAGACGACTTCACGCTTGAATGGCAGGGCGTACCGCCAGCGGTCAGGCTGTGGCGCGCGTTGCACACCATGGCGGTGTTGCAAGCTTACCAGGCTGATCTGCTGAAGGACCTCGATCAGGGGAGGGCCTGCTCCTGATGCGATGGTCGAGCGCGCGCACCACGATTTTGCTCTCCGCCACCAAGCAGACAGCGGTCGCCATCGGGCGGTCGATGGCGGCTATGGTGGCCACGGAGAGACATCTGTGGTTGAACCTGGCGGACATCGGGAGAAAGAGAAGGCATTTCTCCTCGATGCCCGGTTTCGCCCTCTGAGCTCTTCGGCACCTCCGTCCGAGGCGGTGGTGGGAAGGTTCAGGAGGCGGCGCGCGCCGGGCGGCATTTAAATCATGTATTCCACTGAGGTCCGGGCCGCGCCCAGGCAGGCGGGTGTCCCTGGTCCGCCACGGTCTGAGGACCGGAGGCAGGACCAGCGCGTGAGCTGCCGCTTCTCGTCGCGCCTCTGGCTCGGGTAGCGCAGAAGTGGCGGGACACCCGGAACCGGAGGAAGGCGGCCGGTGAGAACCGGAACCAGCGCTGGCGGCAAGAAGTCTCCGCCCCTAGAGCGCGCAGGTAGAGAATGAACTTCCTTCCTCCCACTTTTCTCGCGCGCCTAACATCGGACGGGCGGGCCCATGATGAGCGGATGTGAGACTCTGACGGCCTACCTAGCCTGGTTGGAGAGAGCGCCTCAGGTTGGTGGTGCACCTATACATGCTAATGGATTATCATGGAGCACCGGAGGCGAACTGGTGAGTCCTCTGAGAGGGAATTGTTCTCTTATTACAAGGACTCTGGCGCTTCCCTGAGCGGGTTCGAGGGATTATGGATTGATCGTCGCGGATACTACAGGGCCTGTAGTTCCCGGCGGTGGCTAGAACGATCTGATTTACCAAGTAGTTCGGTTTTTGGGCCGTTATTCGCGGAGAGCATAACCGCAATATAAATATAAATATATATAAATAACCCGAGTTTTCTCCGCTTACAGTCCCATGGGATGTAGCGTCTGGGTGAGTGCTTTCCTAGCTGAAGCTGAGTGCCAGTAGCCACCGCCGGATAAAACAGTGGTTCTCTCCCTGTGGAAGATTTGACAGGTGTGTGGGGCTGTTGTGTGAACTACAGCGGGATCTATGCCCAGCCCTATGGGGCTTTGTGGGACTGGCTTCGGGGTTCTGTATATTTCCCAAGCTTTGTTAGATCTAGTGCAGGCTGGCCCGGTTTGTGAGGGCGCCAGACCGGTTGGCCTAGGCAGTTTGCTATGGGATAGGGGCGTTCCCAAATGGTTAGGTGTCCGCCCTGAGCCTGTTTTTAAATATTTAAAATCAGTGTGTTGTGTATCCCTAGCTCAGCCTCCTCTTGTTACAGAGTCGTCCGGCCAAGGCCCGCCCCTTCTCTGCGTTCTGGGGTTATAGTAATGCAGGTGGGTGTGTAGCAGAATGAACAGCGACTCAGCCAGTGGTCGTGGGCGGGGTTTTTGCCCTCGCATGCGCAGGCTGCTTTTTGCTAACCCGCTTCAGAGCTATTGTGGCCGCCATCTTCTGGCGGCCCTGGCCCCATCCTGGAGGATGTCTGGCCAGCGATCAGCATATTTATGAAATGTTTTGCTGTCTGCTCTGTATCTTCTGCTCCACCTTTAGGCTTGGGGTGAGCTGCACTTCGCAACCTCGTGCTTCGTATGGTTTGGTCGGATGCTCCTGAAGCCGGCATTGCCATGGCTGACGCCGCATGAATGGCAGGCCGCGGGATAAACGGAACGGCGGCCTCCCCGAAGCAGGTGACGTAAGTTGTACTCCCCTTGCTTTAGAGGGTTTAGGGCACTTTTGCTGAGTACACTGCTATGTGCAATGTGTTTAGGTCTATGTTGTAGGCACTGCCGGAGAGACTGCGCCATCGCATGGAGGACTCTGCGAGACCATGGGTTGGAACCAGCCCTGGTAAGGGTGTGTGAAGGCAGCCGGCTGGGAGCAGCCGGTGCCGGCAGTCTCGGCAGCGGACACCGAGCGGGTAGGAGGCCTCGTTAGGCCACCCTGCGAGGGAGTCCCGACATCACAGCCCGTGTGGGCCTGGGAGGATTTCCCTCAACGATGTCAGTTTCAGCAGAACCTCGTCGACTAGTAGGCCCTTTTTTTGGCCTCCCTGGGGATGAGTCCCCAGGTGATAACTGTATGAATCAAAACAGT
The DNA here is from genome assembly GCA_023029165.1 of Gobiocypris rarus. NCBI lineage: Eukaryota > Metazoa > Chordata > Actinopteri > Cypriniformes > Gobionidae > Gobiocypris > Gobiocypris rarus. The sequence goes on along the minus strand of CM040921.1, from coordinate 5,504,941 downwards.
TCTTCGTCAGTTTCCGGTAGGCAGTAGGCCTGCAGACCTCCTCAGAAACTCGCTGCCGGGCAGTAGGCCGCTTCTGGCCTCCCCGGAGGTGGGCTGCAAGATGCCCATAGCTGGCTTGAGGGCCTGCTGCGGTAAGGAAAAAAGAGTAGCAGGCCTTGTCTAGCCTTCCCCGAGGGGTGTTTCTGGGCTTCAGTCACCAGATGACAGGTAGCAGGCCGCTCTAGGCCTCCCTGAGGGTCTGCCGTGGGTCAGCAGGCCTCGCCTGGCTTCCCTGAGAGGGTGTTCCCGGGTTTCGGTCCACGGCCGGCCAGGTGCCCGTGTGCATGGTCGCCTCCGGCGACCCCACACGTGTATTTCACCGTAAGCCTCCGCAGTGAGCGGGTTTCTTCCTTGGCATGTCCCTGCCACCCCTAGGGTTAAAAGTCCACCTTCGGCTGGTACCCTAGAGTTTCCCATATGCAGCCCCTGCGGTCATATGTGTACTTTTAAAAAAAAAAAAAAATCAGGCCTCCTGTGGGTGAGTTCTGGTTCCCAACCTCTGTGACAGGGAGCACGGTTGCTAGCTGGGAGTACAGCTGGCACGTTCTGCCATCAGGTGGCAGGCCTTGCCGGCCTCCCGGAGGTCGCTCCTGGTTTCCAACGCCAAGGCAACGGGTAGTATGGACGGCTGACAGGTAGCAGGTCCTGCGGGCCTCCTGTGAGATTCACCAATGGGTAGTAGGCCTCACCTGGCCTCCCTGGGGACACATTCCTGGCCTTCAGTCACTAGACCGCTAATGGTGGGCTGCCATTAGGCGTTAGGCCTCTCCAGGCCGCCTGAGACTCGCCATTACACGGGAGGCCTCTTTGGGCCTCCCAGAGGCGAGCGCTGGGACTTCAGACGCTTGCGCACGTCCCAGCAGGTAGCAGGCCTCCCAAAGTAAGGCCTCCTGAGGATGAGCCCCTGAGCTGTATGCTCAGTTGGCCGGTATATGCGCTGTTAGGAGTAGGCCCTCCTGGGCTTCCTTGGGTAGGAAGTTCCCGGCCTCGGTCCTGGTGACAAGCCAGCGTGGTCCAGCAAGTATGGATGCCAGGTGGTAGGCTCGCCAGGCCTCCTGGAGGCGAGCCCCGCGAGGTCTCACATGCCCGCAGGAAGGAATGAGTCCTGGTCCCCACTCCTCTGGTATAGGGCCCCACGCGGTTAGCAGGTGGCCGTCAGGTGGTAGGCCGCTTTAGGCCTCCTGAGGAGTGAGTGCCGTTTACAGCTACCTCGATGGCTAGCTCAACTGTGGTCAGATGGCAGGAGGCTTCGGCTTCCTGAGGCGAGCCCTTGGGGCCAACACTGCAGTTAGCACGGTCGGCTTCTGCAATATCGGCCTCCTAGGCCTCCCTGAGGGGACGAATCAAGCCGGTCCCTGCTGCCATTACACCTGGCCTCTACAGTTGCCTTTTTGGGAGCGAGTTCCTGGATGGGAACACTTAACTGGCTTACGCTGACAGCTAGTGGTCACCTGCTATCAGGTTCCGGGTTTTTAGCGGCATCACCTGAAGACGGTTGCATACCCTAGCACGACGAAACGACGCTGCTGCTATGCGGTCCCTACAGGACGGGACTTGCGAGGTTGCCTACAGCATGAGTACCTACCGGGCAGGCCTAGGAGCTCCCCTCAAGGGAGGGTCGTATGTGAGCTACAGCCGCCTGGGCCTGATCTGTCGGTGTAGGCCCTCGGGCCTCCCCAGTTAGATCGGCATGTAGGCCTGTTAGGCCTCCCGAGCGCCATAAGAGATGCGCTGGTAGATCCTAGGATCGAAGCGGCTGAGCTCCTCGCTAGCAAGGGTCGGAAAGCACTAAGCTGAGCGCTGCTCTCCAGGATGGCCCGTCTCTGAGGTCTGGCCTGAGGCGGACACTGCCAGTCTTGCAGTCCTCAGGCTGGCCGCCCCCCGGAGGCGCATTCCAGAGGCTCTGTTTCTCAACAGACAGGGCTGGCCGACGGAAGGCCCACTTTAGTGAATGCCAGGTCTGGCCTCCTGGTGGCATTCGGTGAAGGTTTTCCCGAATAGTGACTGGCTGGGGCACCTCGGGTCCCCTAGCCACTTTCCAAAGGAACCCCTTCTGTTGAATGGGCTGGTTCCAGGCCTTTGAGCGGCCGGGGAGGACTTCATGCGGTTCGCGAAGGTGCCCCCAAGGCTTATAGCTTGGGCTTTGACCGATAGGGGATGCTGTCACTGACAGCCTGGTGTGACCAGAGGGGGAGTGGTTCAGGCATTTCAGTTGAATGTGCTTGTCCTGACAGTTGTCACTGCCAGTGGGCATGCACTCCTCGGCATGGAGGCGTGGGTATATCGTTCTCGTAGCGTCTTTCCGACGCAGCGAGTTCCTTCGAAGGGAACGCCTCTGGTTACGACTGTAACCTTAGTTCCCTGAGAACAGGGAACGAGACGCCGCGCCGCTTGCCATGCCATCGGGCCTGCCTGCCCGCCAACAGTCCCTTCAGACGAAGAGGATAGTGTTGTGTTTGCATGGCGCCTTATATACTTCCTGGTCGCATGGTGATGACATCAGAGGCTGTCGCCGGTCAATAGGATTGATGTGATTGGATAGCGATTCAGACACCGGTCACGCTGAGGCGTTCCCCCGTAGCGTCTTTCCGACGCAGGCGCCTCGTTCCTGTTCTCAGGGAACTAAGGTTACAGTCGTAACCAGAGACGTTTACCCCCATCAGCCCATAATTTCTGCATCTCAAGCGTGCATCTTGTGTCCTCTGAAACAGAATGTTTCAGGGCTTTTTTAAAGCAAAGTAATGATGTTATCCAGACCCCCTCCCCAACTTTATTATGGCTACTCAAGTCATATTAAACTCTTCTTGTCTTGTTTACAATCTTACATCTCATTCTCTTTTAAAAATGCTTCTCCTCCTCCACATTCTGCACTCATTGTCCTCACTTACAGATAGCTTGCCATCTGAATGTCAAGCTGACACCTCAAGACCCACTAATAACTCAGGAAAGTTCAAGAGTTTAAAAGCTCAGTTCAACAACCAGAGAGAGACTACATCAGTCCCTCACAAACATAGGGATTGCTATGGGATTGCTATTGGTGCAGGTCTCCATCTAATTGATTTGTACTTCAAAATGTGTTTAAAGGTTGTGAATTGTCTTTCCGCCACTCAATACTCAACAATCACCAGATAATGTGTGGATCAATTGAAAGGAATGGAAGAAACAAACCCAAATCTATATCATATGCCTACCAAACTGAACTTGAGAAATACAAATAAAATGTTCTGTTCCACTCATATGTGACCCTGGACCACAAAACCAGTCATAAGTCGCATGAGTATATTTGTGGCAATAGCCAACAATACATTGCATGGGTCTAAATGATCATTTTTTCTTTTATGCCAAAAATCATGCAAGTAAATGATCCATGAAGATATTTTGTACATTTCCTACCATAAATATATCAAACATTTGACCTCGGATTGCTAAGGACTTAATTTGGACATCTTTAAAGGCGATTTTCTCAATATTTTTTTTGCACCCTTAGATTCCAGATTTTCTCGGCTAATATTCTATCCTAATACATATATATGGATACATCAACAGAAATCTTATTTATTCAATTTTTAATATGATTTTAAAAAATTGACCCTTATGACTGGTTTTGTGGCCCAGGGACACATATTATCATACTAACAAAACAATTTACTGAAATATATATACATTTACATAAGTAAATACTACTGATTGCTTAAGTCGTCCCAAAATGTAAACTACAGTAGTGGCCAAAAGTGTCCAGCTTTGGAAAATGTATGACATCACCCTTTATTCGAATATTATTTAACATTTGTTTAATATTTTGTTATTATATTATGCAGTTGTGCTTGGATTCAGTTCTTTTATTTTTTATAATAACGCATTGAAACTGCATTGAAATTATTCAGACATCATTTTCGGCCAGGTTGTCATTCAAAAAAATTATGCAAAAAAAAAACAAGAGAGAACCAGCAAAACATTAATAACAGATTGTGTTGTTGCCAATGTTCCTGTGTGCTTTTAGTTTTTCAATGCATTTTTTTTGCATAGTAAAATAAAACCTGTAGCTGTCTTTTTTCTTCTTTTTTTGCAAAATAATTGTCAGATAAATACCTTAACCTTCCCTTATTTCGAAATATAAAACTATTTCCCCCTAAATTTGGATGGTTTAAATCAAACTTATAGGGGCATTAAAAACCAATATTCCCTCCAGACATCACTTTTGGCCATTAATGTATCGCACAGCTCTAATCAACACTTTATCTTAATTGTTACACGTTTTATATGTAGTAGTAACCATAAATTATGCATATAACATAATTTATGAAACTAACCCTAAATCTAGTAAATACATGTAGTTAATTCATATTATTTAAATGTATAATTACTGTAACAAGGACTCCAATAAAGGACACAATGAAATGTAACCAATGCAACTACATGGCATTAAGATTTTAACATTATAAAAATGAACATCATGATTTTCTGTAAAGCTGCTTTTGAAATGAAATAAATAAATTTGACTTGACATTACTCATAGATTTGAATACCACTGTTTATACTGTGTATATTGCAGTAGATACTGTATTGGATATTGTAAGACCTTCTATTGTATATGTAACTGTAATACTCGTGTCGGTGAAAGGGACACTGTAAAAAGTGTTTAGTTTTTCAGGTAACCTAACACAGGTAAAAGGTTTAAATAGAATTGTGCCTTTCACAACAGTAAATACATCCTACGGCTCAAACACACAAGACAGAAGCTTTTCTTGACCAAAGCCTCTATAATCAGACTGGTGCATTTCTTTTAAACATGCCCAAGAAAAAACTGCTGATGGCAAAATGTGATGTAACCAACTAAAAACAGGTCAGAACAGAGTGTGGAAAAATACTGGACCCTGTTTACCTTTCATTCATGCTTCCTTTATTTTCAAGCTTGAAAATATACAACCCCAAATCAGAAAAAGTTGGGACAGTATGGAAAACGCAAAAAAAGAAAAAAAAAGAAGTGATTTCTAAATTTACTTTGACTTGTATTTCATTGCAGACAATATGACCAAAAAATATTTCATGTTTTGTCTGGTCAACTTCATGTCATTTGTAAATATGCATCCTTTCCTGTCATTCAGACCTGCAACACATTTAAAAAAATGTTGGGACAGTAAAGCATTTACCACTTTGTAATGTAGCCATTCCTTTTCACAACACTTAAAAGACGTTTAGGGACTGAAGACACCAAGTGATGAAGTGTTTCAGGTGTTTCAGGTCCGGAGCACACGGCGTCCATTCCTCCCAAAAAATACCTGAAAAACTGATTCATCTGACCACAGTACACGTTTCCACTGTGTGATGGTCCATCCCAGATGCCTCCGAGCCCAGAGAAGTCGACAGCGCTTCTGGACACTGTTGACATAGGGCTTCCTTTTGGCAGAGTACAGTTTTAACTGGCATTTGTGGATGTAACTACGTATTGTGGTACTAAATGTAGTCCTGAGCCCATGTGGTGATATCGCTTATAGATGAATGACGATTCTTGATGCAGTGCCGCCTGAGGGATCGGAGATCACGGTTGTTCAGCTTAGGCTTGCGCCCTTGTCCTTTATGCACTGAAATTCCTCCAGATTCCTTGAATCTTTTAATTATGTTATGCACTGTTGAATGTGAAATATCCAAATCTCTTCCTATCTTTCTTTGAGGAACATTGTTTTTAAACATTTCAATAATTTTCTGACGTATATTGGTTGGCAAACTGGCGATCCTCGGCCCATCTTTGATCCAAAAGGATTAGACCTTTCTTGGATGCTGCTTTTGTACCAAATCATAATTACAATCACCTGTTGACATCACCGGTTTCAAACCACATCATTATTCAACCATTCTACCTCATTACTAGCCCTAAATTGCTCCTGTCCCAACTTTTTTTGAAATGTGTTGCAGGTCTGAATGACAGGAAAGGATGCATATTTACAAATGACATGAAGTTGACCAGACAAAACATGAAATATTTTGTGTTCATATTGTTTGAAACATGAATGACAACTTGCCGCAATAATAATAATAATAATTAAAAAAATACAAAATAGGGGTGTAACAATATTTCACAATACAAAAATGCAACAATATGTATCATGGATAGTGACAATCTGTATTGTGTGCAGTTCACCCAAAATAAAAATTACAGTGTGAGAAAAAATTTAAGTTTTAGTGTCAGTACTACGGTCAGTACTACATTAAACTACTATATATAATGTTGAATATGATGTTTACTAATGCAATGGGGGGATATTTGTGGGTCCTGATTTCTGAATTATTTTAAATATATCTAGACAGTGACAAAGTGCAAGCATATTCCTCTAAAATAATTCAGTTTTTTCAGCTTCAGAATCATGAATATTTTTTATTCTGGTGTCATCATTGTCCTGTGCATTGGGTTACCAACACCAGGTCCAAGCCTATTCATTTACACCCCCAATGTTATACCAAATGTAGCATTTTAATCAACAGTGCATTTTTGTTAACCTTTTTACCATATGTCTTCGCAACATCATATCGTGATGTCAGTATCGTGATATGTATTGAATCGTGACAAATGGGTATCGTTAATACACCCCTACTACAAAAAAAAGTTACTTGTTGGATAAAACCCTTTTGATAACTTCCCTGTTTGGCATCCAGATCCATTTACATTTATTTAATTCCAATGTATAAAAAAATCCAAAAAATATCAAAAAACAATATTCATCCCATTATTATTCTCTGACAGGCTGAAATATAGCTTTCTGTGACCTTCAAACACTTCTAGCCATGATAGATCTACACTGCAGGGTTCAGATACCCATTTCTCTGAGCCATATTTCCTGTCAAATTATTTTACATGTCATAAAATGTCAAAGACAAATGGCTTTCCTTCCCAACAACAGTGCAACATTACAGTAAACAACTCTTAACAGCAGCCAAATTTGGTCAAGGCAGATAAAGTTATAAGATAATTTTCAACAAGGCGCAGATAGATCCTAAAAGTGTTTTAGTGGTTTGAAAGTGTTTAACAGATAATAAATGTGTGATAGAAACCACAGGGTGTGTTATGCAGTGAACACGCACTTGCATTTCATTGTTGTTATAATTAAAAGCAACATCCCCCAGGACACCGCATCAATGAGTTAATGAGCTTTACTGCTATTGATGAGTGTGTGTGTGTGTGTGTAGTTCAGGTAAGCCCTACTTTATCCCCATATTTGATTTGAATAGTATAAAAATCATAATGTCTATGGACATGAAACAGGACACTTAATGTGTGTGTGTGTGTGTGTGTGTGTGTGTGTGTGTGTGTGTGTTTGTGTGTGTGTGTGTGTGTGTGTGTCTGTGTGTGAGTGAGAGAGAGACATTCAAAATGTATTTGTTGTTTTTATGTGTCTGAACATTTTACAATGTCTCTAATTCTACATCTATACATGCAAGATACATGCAGAATCTTTATTCAAAGCAGGGTTATTATCGTTAACTAAAACTAAAACCATAAAAATTATTGTTTCTTGAAACAAAGTAAATGTTAAATGATATCAAAACCTTAAACTTAATTTGTTTCAGCTAATTGCTAAGGCAACATTTCTCATTTTCCTTTAGTAAGTACTTAAAACAGGTAACACTTTACAATAAGGTTTCATTAGTTACTGCTTTAGTTAACATTAACTAATAAACAATACTTCTACAGCATTTATTAACCTTATTTAATGGTAATGTAATACTAAATTCAGCATTTACTAATACATTATTAAAATCATATGCTGTATTTGTTAACACTGCACTGTGAACTAACATTAACAATTGTAACTTAAAGGGGTGATGAACTTTCTCTTGAGCCTTTGATATATAAAGGTCATGGTAATATAAGAATATCCGTAAGTTTCGAGCTAAAAACTTCCTTATTAGTCTGATCAATGACGTAATAGAACGGGAAACGCCACCCCAAACAGATAAATGTGTATGCCTGCTTCTGTAGCCCCGCCCACCGACTCGTGGAACTAAACGGATCACGCAACCGAGCAATAAACATGCCGAAGATAGCAAGATAGTGCCTGATATTTCACTGTGCCTGGTTGCGGAAGAACACAGTCGCTGCATAAGCTTCCTTCGGATTCTAATATTAGGAATGCATTGATTTACTTTATTTTTAATGAATATCTACATCACGTGTGTAAGACTTTGCACGTCTGTTCGCTTCATTTCCCTGTGGAATCGCTTGTAAACAAGACACAGGTCGAGACTGGATTTGCAGACATATTGAGATTAAAACACAATGCTGTGCTTTCTATATTGGATCCGACAGGAATGGTGCAACACACTTATGTGAGTAAAACATGTTTTTTTTATGTGATAGTATTGCATTGTTACAGATCGTATTGATTATGTGTGCGTGTCTAACAGAACATACCTTAGCACTGGCTGGAGAATTCTTTATTTGTTAGTTCATTGCGATTCGGGATCAGACTCAGACATGTATGGGCCAGGGCTCTCACAGCCCAACTTCCTAGGGCCAACGTAAGCCCGTCGGCAGGCAGGTGAATTTTTAATAGTGAAATAACATTCATTTCTTGGTGGATGAGAAATAAATCATTATGTTTGATAAATACGGTTTGAGAGACCTGTGAGACAAATCATTCGGTTGCCGCTTTCAAAACAATCTCTTACGTAAACGATGGGTTTTGATGGGCGCGCTGCACTGGAGACTTGGAAGTAAAGCCCACGGCTAGGATTGGATAAGATTTGCATATTTAATGAGCTTCAGCTCTCCTGTCAGTTCACATAAATATAGTTAATAATATAAGAATAAGAATATCCATCCATCCATCGTAATCCCCCCAAACACCTACATTTTTTATCCCTGATGTCCTTACACAGCTCTCTGGTCTTGGCCATTGTGGAGAGGTTGGAGTCTGTTTAATTGAGTGAGTGGACAGGTGTCTTTTATACAGGTAACAAGTTCAAAGTTAATACAGGTAATGAGTGGAGAACAGGAGGGCTTCTTAAAGAAAAACGAACCGGTCTGTGAGAGCCGGAGTTCTTACTGGTTGGTAGGTGATCAAATACTTATGTCATGCAATAAAATGCACATTAATCATTTAAAAATCATACAATGTGATTTTCTACATTTTTGTTTTGGATTCCGTCTCTCACAGTTGAAGTGTACCTATGATAAAAATGACAGACCTCTACATGCTTTCTAAGTAAGAAAACCTGCAAAATCGTCAGTGTATCGAATACTTGTTCTCCCCACTGTATATACATAAAAACAAATACAAATGAAATTACTAAAACTCAAATATTTGTTTTAAAATAAAAATCAGTGATACTAAAATACCATTTAAAGTGCAGGGACATTAATTTGTGACTTAAGTGTCCGAATACTTCTTGATGCCACTGTAAATACAGACAAAAATAGACATGTGAAATATGATAAGGATAAATTAATATGGACATTCCATCTCTCTCAGTCATTCACCCATAAATTTGCCTTTTTCTCTCGTGCTTCACTAGAATACAAATCTGAAAACCAGTATCCACATTCAGTTTTCTTCCTTGCCAACAAATCTCATCTCCACCCCTCTCTCTCTCTCTCTCTCTCTCTGAGCCCCAGGTGGGATTTGCTATTCCATCATTCGTCAGGCTGAGCGGAGGAAGAATATCTGTCATCCCTCTCTCACATCGTTCCCTTCTCTGTTTTTCTTCCCGTGGAGAACACATCCTTTATCTGGACACATATGATTTAATGCCACACACATGCCCTCTCACACACGCTCAGGCTTTATCCATCTATGCTTTAGTACATTACTTTATTTCATTCAATATAGATATCAAGTGAGAGCTGAAAGTTGCCCTTATATTCAACAAAGATATCACATATAACAATATATCATAGATCATTCTGACAGAGAGAGGATATACACTAGCAGTTCTTCCTCTGTCCTCTCATTGCACACACACGCATGCAACCTTTTCACTCAGAAGTTATTAATCTGTTTCTTAAGCATCTATTCAGTTGAATAAGTCCATTCAGAGAATAAACTGAGAAAGAGAAGCACATTATCTTGTAAATATTTAATGTAATTTAATGTATTGTTTTTATTTTAGGTATTTGATGGATTTGGGTAATGTTTTGTTTTTAAATAAATTTTTACATTATATTTTTGTATTTGGTTATTATTTTATTGTAATATAGGCTACACTACAGATTAAACTTGTTTTTCTGGTCTGTAAGATTTTTTAATGTTTCTTGAAGTATTTTGTGCTCATCAAGGCTGCATTTTTGGATCAGATATACAATAAAATCTGTAATATTGTAAAATATTATTAAAATAAACATTTTCAATTTGAATACACTGTAAAATGTAATTTATTCCTGTGATCAAAGCTGAATTTTCATCATCATTACTCCAGTCTTCAGTGTCACATGATCGTTCAGAAATCATTCTGATATGATGATTTGCTGAAACATTTATGATCATTATGACTTTTTTTGTTGTGGAAACCATGCTCCATTTTCAGGATTTTTTGCTAAATACAAATTTATTTGAAATAGAAATCTTTTGTAAATGTCTTTACTGTCAAATTACTTTACTTTTGATCAATGTAATGCATCCTCACTGACCCCAAACGTTTGAATGGTACACTCAAAAAAATGCTGGGTTGTTTCAACCCAAATTTGGGTCAAATATGGACTAACCCAAACTTTGGGTTAAAAATTTAAGTAAAAATGTAACCCAATGGTTGGGTTTGTCTAGCTTGGCTCCGCCCTCCTACGTACTTCTGCTCAATTTTCATTTTCCTTCAGTACTCCGTCTGGGATTGCGGTATATTCTCTAGTTTTCTCCGGTCAAATTTTAACCGGTCCAATCAGCGAAACAGAGGGAGTGGCTGAGAACGATGGCGTTGATGTTGCTTGTCCAATTCTGCCAATGTATGAGAGTCTGGTAGAACCAGGCTCGGGTTTGTCCATATTTGACCCAAATTTGGGTGATATATGCTATACATGGCACTATTATTTTCTGCTCTTATTATTATCATAATTTGAAGGAGAGTGACAAGGAATGTGTTTGTGTCCCACAAAATGTCCATGATCAAGACAACATTTCGATTTCAATGTTGTACTAGTTTTCATAGTGCAATGCAGTGCAGTTATTGTCATGTGAGGGAGGCGTTCAGGATGGAAATGTGTTGAGTCATTGAGTGGATGTTGGTTCATTTGTTTTCCCCGCACTCTCTTTTAACTCTTAGGGCGTAATGCTCTTTTAATAGAGTTCTGATAAACTAACGCGCTGCTCTTTTTTCATCCCTCATAGTAAATGCCTTGGCAACCTAATGATGATGGATACCAGTGCAGACTACAGCACTTAACATGCTCGTTTAAACCCCACGCATAAATTCAGCCGGGGACGCCTCTAATGATTGGCCAATGTGGGACACGCTGCTGTTGAAGATAAGGAGGTTAGTTACAGCAAGTTTGTTTTGTAGAGCAAATTCATTGAAAGCTATGAAGCTTCCAGCAAACCCTGAAGACTTTGACACTGTGTGGAACGGTGAAGAAGATTTGACTGCTCAGAAAACTGGAAACTAGTTTCTTTTCCTGAACCTGACAGCTTTTACATAACATAAACAGTATGAAAATGAGAACCCCTCATTAACCACTAGATAGAGGAAGCAATGGGGAGTAAAAGAAACGACTGATATAAAGCAGAAAGAGTCAGAGAGAGAGAGAGAGGCGTATTCTGACTGTCACGACTCTCCTCCATAAATTCAGATAATCAGTGGCCTGCACACCGTCCCAAATCTTTCACTTCCTTTGAGTAATACATTTCTTGCTGACGGGTCTCATTCATTTAAACCTGTGTGTGTATGTGTGTGTGTGTGTGTGTGTGTGTGTGTGTGTGTGTGATGGTTATCTTGTTTAAATGAAGTATTTTTCTCTCGCTTGCCTTGTTGAAGAGAAGCCGTCAATCTTGTTGCTATCTTGAGGACAAAATCTCTGTGATAGAAACGAGAAAACTCCTGCTCTTTAACATCCTCATCTCATCCAGCCGCCATTTCATCCGAACCTCATTTAATCCCTCAAGATTTTAAAACACATTGTGCGATGGTCGACAAGACAAGATTTCTGATACACGAAACCAACTCTATAACTGAACACCAACCACCATGAAACACACAAATATACACTACCATTCAAAAGTTTGGGGTCGGTAAGTTTTTAAAAAATGTTTAAAGTCTCACTAAGGTTGCATTTATTTGATCAAAAAACAGTAATATTGTGAGATATTATTACAATTTAAAATCACTTCTATGTGAATATATTGTAAAATGTAATTTTTTCCCGTGATCCAAGCTGAATTTTCAGCATCATTACTCCAGTCTTCAGTGTCACATGATCCTTCGGAAATTATTCTAATATGTTGATTAGCTGCTAATTTCTTATCATTATCAGTGGTGAAAAAAACAGTTGTGCTGCTTTATAATGAATACATGAATGAAAATAAATATAGAAAGTTCAAAAGAACAGCATTTTTATTTTTGGCATTTACGTCATATTGTAATTTTGAGACTTGTAAAAAGCGTTCACGTCCTCTTGGAATTCGTCATTTTATTTTTAACAATAACTTTAAATATTTAAAGAGCCTGTGAGCTATGAGGTTGTTAATCGATAGTATTTGCTTCTGTTGAAGCCACCGGCCCGCATTATTTCAGCTTATTTTAAAAAATAATTGTGTTTAACAGCAGAATTTGTGGTGAAAAACAATACTACTATATGATGCCGTACAGAAGATTCCACCAATCATTGAGTCGAAACAAGCAAACATGCCAAGAGATCTCTTAGCTCCACCCACTTCCACGAAGCACTGCGAATTATGTAATCCAGTCGATCTCCTCAAGCTCTCAAAATACTTTAATATGTGAATATATATGCATATTTTGCAATAAACTTAAAAAATATATTGCTTTATATATATATATATATATATATATATATATATATATATATATATATATATATATATATATATATATATATATATATATATATATATATATATATAATCAACTTTTTTAATGGATTGTACAAGGGAAGTTTTTCCCTCATGAAAGCTGTTAAGTACGCAGTCTTGTACCTTTGTATTTTTGTAGATTTGCTTAAAAAAAGTTTGTATAATGTTATGATTCACCCCGTAGCTGGTTGGCTTGGTCCATGGCTTATAACGCTTTAACTTTTTTGAAATCCCTACGGGAGAAATGAATGGAAAAAATACTTCCGGAACAAGTGCTGCTGAAAAAGTGGGTGGGCACTGTTGCACTCTATTGGCATTGGTAGTGTTGCCATAGAAACGCATAATTCCGAGGACGTGCTCCAAGTAGAACGTCACGTGTTGTCATCTCATAATTATGGTAATTACGACATGTGGTGAACGCAACATTTATGCTCACAGAAATATAACATCCTCCCATTTCCATTATGTTCTCTTCGTAGCCTAAGATATACTTACAAAAATACCATTCTATTATATTTTTTTCTGTATCTGTCCTAAAATGAACTAAAAAACAAATGTAAATATAGCCACAGCTCCATTCTATTCTCAGTCACAAATATTCTCAGTCACAAATAATAGCCTGAATGCACTGCACACATACACACACACACACACACGCGCGCGCGCGCGAAGTTGACCTTTTCATCTGTGCATTATCATTACACGTCAAAAGTGCTCTGCTGACATCAGGGATTCAAGAGATATTTCTGCATCTGAACAGAGAGTCACATGTCAGGTCTGTAGGACGGGAAGAGCCGTGAAAAAGCGCTGAATTAACCGCTTTAAAGTGCCCTGCAATTTGCCAGGTGCAGCAATTACTTGTTTCTATGGCAACCAGGCAGGACAGTTTTGTATTTTTTCGCAGAAGGATGAGAGGATGGGGTAACCTAAGATCGCCTGCATCTTCTCTGTTTTTGTAATTGCGCATTCTGCGTAGTCAAAGAGACCCTGTAAAACTCTAAATAAACCCCAGGCACTGTAGCCGAGTGTAATTAGTTTTTTAAAGAAATCTGATTGGATTTCATGCCCTAAACTGAATAAGAAAGAACACTGTCACATGCATCCATAAACCAATTTACACACGCGAAGATCTTTCTGCTCCACTGAAGGCCATACACTTGTTGTAAACTTAAATGTCACAGTAAGTCCATGACCCATTGTTCAGAACTGCTTACAAAAAAAATCACAAACTACTCAACAAAAAATGAAAGGTCAAAAACTGTTACATACCAGAACCTCCAAAAATATTCTTATAAATGTCATATAATGATATGTTTTATTAAAAGGCTCTGAAAAGAAAGGTCAGAAGAAGCTGCCCAGCTTGAGGACAATGAAATTAACCAAAGAAAAGTAATAAAACTGTGTTCGCAGTTGGAAACGACTGTAAAAGCCAAACAAATATGGTCAAATGTATAAGCTCTATTGTAGCAGAGCACTTTGTCAATAATCAAAAGATAACAGATTGGACAGCTGTAGTAAGTCTAGACAGCTCATATATAACATAAAGAGAACATATACTAAATACACTGTTCAATCACAGCTGACCATTTCTACTAAAAATACACCCAGCATAAAAACTGATTTCTCAGTACCAGACTAAACAAGTCATGCATGTTTGACTGGGTCCAAAGGATTTAAACCAATACAAATTCTTCAAATGTCATCTCATTCTCTGTAGGGCAGAGCTGACTGCTGTAGCCAATGAGCTCGCATTTCCACTTTCTAAAACTTGGTCAGCATTTGTTGTAGCAGTTACAGTGTGCTTTCAGAAAGTGTTATCAAAAAAACACAAAAATATATCAAATTGTCTACTTTGTCGAATATCTTTGTAAGCACAGTCTTAAATGAGTTAAAAAATGTTAAATAAATTAAGTTGTGAGGACGTCGGATGTCAGTCATCATCGTCGGATCATGTGCTTCAGATCTTAAAGTGACAGCAGCCTAATAAACCTGCTGCTGTAATGTCTGCCATTAATGGAAATCACAAAACAAAACACAAAGAGAAAATAACTCTTTTGTAGCTTTAATAAGGAATAATCTATATTTAATGTATGATCATTTATGCAGTTAAGACTGTGAAGTGTTTGATAACTTTATTCAATTTCTGTATATTTCCTACCTGTTAGATTTATCTTGTTTCTATGTGAATTTGGAGATTAATCAGACTGATCTCATGAAATGGCGTACATATGACACGCAAATTCGTAATTGCTTTTTAGCGTGTTTATCAACGGCGTTTCATTCTATCCCCTACACTGCCCCTACCCCAAAACCTACCCATCACTCACACACACACACACACACACACACACACACACACACACGTTGTGTTTCCATGTTTTATGGGGACATTCCATAGGCGTAATGCATTTTATACTGAACAAACCGTATTTTCTATCCCCCTACACTGCCCCTGCCCCTAAACCTACCCATCACAGGAGACATGCTGCATTTTTACATTATCAAAAACATCACTTAGTGTGATTTATGACCTGTTTTCCTCATGGGGACCAAAAATGTCCCCACAAGGACAAGGATTTTGGATATTGCTATCTTTGTGGGGACATTACCGTAGGGATTCCCATACCGTAGGGATTACCAGTCCACACACACACACACACACACACACACACACACACACACACACACACACACACACACACACACACACACACACACACACACACACACACACACACACACACACATGTGGGGACATTCCATAGGCGTAATGCATTTTATACTGAACAAACCGTATTTTCTATCCCCTACACTGCCCCTGCCCTAAACCTACCCATCACAGGAGACTGCGCAGTTTACTTTCTGTGAAAAAACCTCATCCTGTGTGATTTATAAGCATTTTGAAAAGTGAGGACATGGGGAACGTCCTCATATTTCACCCTCTTTTGTAATACCTATGTCATACCCATGTCATTATACACATTTGTGTCCTCATATTTCACAAAAACATGCCCACACACACACACACACACACACACACACACACACACACACACACACACACACACACACACACACACACACACACACTAAATCTACCCATCACAAGAAACATGTAGCATTTTTACATTGTCATAAAAAAACATAATTCAGGGCGGCAGTGGCTCAGTGGTTTATGTAGATTGTCTACAAACCGGGAGGTTGGTGGTTCGATCCCCGGTTCCACCTGAAAGTGTTGAGGTGTCCATGAGCAAGACACCTAACCCCAACTGCTCCCGACGAGCTGGATGGCTCCTTACATGGCTGACACCGCTGTCGGTGTATGAATGAGTGTGTGAATGGGTGAATGTGAGGCAATATGTAAAGTGTTTCGGATGGCCATTGGTCTGTTAAAAGCGCTATATAAATGCAGTCAATTTACCATAATTTAGTATATCTATAAATCCATTTAAACACACACACATAATGGTTAGTTTCGGTGTAGACATACACGCGGAATAACACGGCGTAGACATACACGCAAAATCACACGGGCAGTGGGCATTTTTGGCTTTAGAAAGTGCAGTGTATGTTTACGCAAAGTCATGATGCCATGTTGAGATTAAATGTGAAATTATTACAATATAAAAATATTTTAAAAACATTAAATGCTGTGCGATTAATCGTGATTAATTACAGAAAAATTTGTGATTAATTTGTTATTAAAAAATATTATCTATTGACCACTAATATATATATTAGTTATAAAAAATGACTGCCAAAGTATTAGTCCTGCTGGTGTCACATTATGTGAGATCAAGAGGAGCTCTAAAAAGACTTGAGGGGCAAACGTGCCACAGACACACCTGCTCCACTGGGCATAAAGCTGAGCTCTGCTGCCACCTACAGACACAAGGATTGACACTGTGCATCTGTAGGATTGTGTGCAGGGGAGAGAACATTTTATAACTGGCTTTCCTAACCAACTAATGCAATGACGTTTTTCAACATCGTCATCATGGATGACGCCATCATCGTGTTTCCACAGTCGCCCCCGCAGTGCCCCATTATATGCCATTGTGTGTACGTTCATCATGAAGGATTCTCCTTTTGTCATACGACTTCCTATTGTTGTGCCTCAACATGTCACAATCTATAACTTTTGATCAGTTGTTTGTGTGTGTGTAGAGCTACAGCAAATGCACAGTAGGTCTCCATATAAATAATACTGTATGGACAAATTATACACAATTAAACAATATATGAAGCAACAAATGGTGGGCAATGAACACTCTCACATGTCTGTCACGTTTATGCTCATGGGTGCCGTTGTGTTCTTCAATCAATGTCAAGCTCACAGTGAAAATGAGAAGCTGCATAAACAAACATGAAATAGATGCAAAGCTAAACTGACAGTTTAGTACGCGCACACACACACACACACACACACACACACACACACACACACACACACACACACACACACACAGATAAGAAACACTGCGTTTAAAGCTAAAGTGACAGCTCTGCTGAGAGAGAGAGACTAAGCTTTTCAATGAGTCATGACAATCCGTGTATATTAAGGAGAAACTACCTTTTTCACAGACATAACAGCAAGAGACAATTACATAAGCACTTCTGCTGAACGCACAACATGTTTCCTTCTCAACTGGTTCCTATTGGTATTTTTTAAATACTAAGAATAACATACGATAAACACATTAGATTAATTCTGTCTATATATATATTTGTTTAGTTTACTTTTCTTTGGATGCCATAAAATTAAGCAGACTAAATTAATTTAAAAAAAATATATTTTTTAAATGTTATACATAAATGCCTTTTCAGAAATTTGAATTTGGCAGATCTTGCCCTATAATTATTGCAAGATATATTATTATGATGAAATATTATTATCAATATATTATAATGATATATTATTAAAATAATTATATATTATTATTATACATTTTTCATAGGTGAACAAGATCTATTATCCTGATCTTTAGAGTTCCACATATGAAAGGAACACTTTATCTTGTTTTCTTGACATAACTTTTAAAGAATGTGCTTTCATGTTCCTAAATCAAATTATTTTAATGTAAGCAAATGCTGAATACATTGAAGTTTAGATATTGTGAATATATTAAAAAGAATATATTTAAAAAATCCATCCCCAAGATTGGTTCGCAGCGATCGACCTGAAGGACGCGTACTTTCATGTTTCCATTCTCCCGAGACACAGACCGTTCCTACGCTTTATGCTCGAGGAGGGCATATCAGTACAAAGTCCTTCCCTTCGGGCTGTCCCTGTCGCCCCACGTCTTCACGAAGGTCGCGGGGGCAGCCATTGTTCCGCTCAGAGAACGCGGTGTTCAGATTCTCAACTACCTCGATGACTGGCTGATACTGGCCCAGTCTCGGAGCAGTTAACACAGGGACCTGGTGCTCCGTCACCTCAGCCTGTTGGGCCTTCGGGTCAACCGAGAGAAGAGCAAACTCAGTCCCACACAGAGGATCTCTTTCTCGGTATGGAGCTGGATTCGGTCAACCGGACTGCACGCCTCACAGAGGAGCGAGTCCAGGCGGTGCTGAACTGCTTGAATACGTTCAAGGGCAGGACGGCGGTCTCACTGAAATCTTTTCAGAGGCTCCTGGGGCATATGGCATCTGCAGCCGCGGTAACGCCACTCGGATTGCTACATATGAGACCGCTTCAGCACTGGCTTCACGGCCGAGTCCCGAGATGGACGTGGCAGAGTGGCAGGTACCGGGTCCCAGTCAACCCGTTCTGCTGCCAAACCTTCAGCCCGTGGTCGGACCGTTCGTTTCTACGGGCGGGAGTACCATTAGAACAGGTGTCCAGGCATGCTGTGGTCTTCACGGATGCCTCGTCCACGGGTTGGGGGGCCACGTACAACGGGCACACAGTTTCGGGTCTGTGGACGGGGCCCCAACTGCGTTGGCATATGAACTGCCTGGAGTTACTGGCAGTACGTCTCGCTCTGGGCCGCCTCAGAAAGCCGCTCCAGGGCAAGCACGTACTGGTCCGCACGGACAGCACTGCGGCTGTTGCGTACATCAACCATCAGGGTGGTCTACGTTCCCGTTGCATGCTCCAACTCTACCGCCATCTCCTCCTTTGGAGTCAGAAGCATCTGAGGTCGCTTTGTGCCATCAATATCCCAGGTGTGCTGAACCAGACAACCGACGAGCTCTCTCGACAACTGACACCTCCGGGAGAGTGGGGACTCCATCCACAGACGGTCCAGCTGATATGGGGCCTCTTCGGAGCCGCGCAGGTAGACCTGTTTGCCTCTCCAGAGTCGACCCATTGCCAGTTGTATTATTCCCTGACCGGAAGCACGACCTAATCGTCAGGTTCCTCAGAGGAGGCTGAATCCTCCTCGTCAATACTCTGTACCCTCTTGGGACTTAGCTCTGGTGCTGAGAGCACTTCAGAGCCCTCCCTTTAAAGTCTGTAGAGATAAAGATCCTGTCCATAAAGACAGTACTCCTGGTTGCTTTGGCCTCTATGTGTATTCTCCACGGTACCAGCTACCCTAATTGGCTAGCCCCGTGTCTTTCCCTCGACAGATCTCCCTCTGTTGTTCCTGGAGGTGCTCTTCCCCCCCCTGGAACCAGGTGGGAACCACCCCAGGGACTGCCATATGTTGCACTACCCTGCTAGGTTAGTCCTTATGTGTATATCGCCACCTCTCCTTCCATTGAAGGATGTGGCCCGCAGCGTGCCATCTCCTCGAGACGGCCATGCTTTCCCAGCGTTATCCAATAGTCACGCTCAGTGACTGTCCTTCCCTGCCGGGAGCCCTGACTCCCACTCCGACATAGTAGTGGTCCAGCGAGCTCAGGCAGGGCGCTGGAAGGGCCAGCATCCCTGGCGAGTTGGTAGGGATCCCAATTCGTTGGTCAGTTCCGACGTATGTCGGAACGTGACCGACTGAAAGTGAACGTTTCGGTTACGTATGTAACCCTCGTTCCCTGAAGGAGGGAACGGAGACATACGTCCCGTCGCCAGGTGCTGTGCTTGCGCTGAAGGACCTGCTATTAGTTTGGCTCCTCAGCAGAAAACGAGTATGCAGTGTTTCACTTCCGTATTTATACCCGCGGTCCATGCTCCGCCCGCAATGCATGCCAATGCCAATTGGCTTGTTTAGAAACACTCAAAGCAGATTGGTCTCTGAAAGCAGATCCCAATTCGTCGGTCAGTTCCGACGTACGTCTCCGTTCCCTCCTTCAGGGAACGAGGATTACATACGTAACCGAGACATTCTGTTGACAACTATGCGTTTGTGATGTGTCATTCATGAAGGATTCATTCTTTTTTAACTAATCTTTAAAATGACTTGGGAACAACGATCAATTTTGTTTTCGGGACTGCACATATTGCAAATGGGGCTGTCCTGGCCCAGATCAGACACTGATGACGGAACTAACAACTTGAAGACAGGAGAGGTGTATTAATCTTACATGGGAACAGACGTGATAAATGTGAAGTGACAAAAGAAAGAACGACTCGGATTCGGAGCTGAGGTTAACTAACAGACTGCATAGCCTGAAGACCCAGCTTAGCAATTAATGAATCCTTTCTTTCTTAAGGTTCGGCCTTGGCTGCATTAGCTTATCATTTATTTTTTATTCCAAATGTGATCAATGTTTGCATAAGTACCAGAGGTGTTGGGGAATTTAACATGTGACATTTAAATTATATTCTTCTGAAATAAAGAAAATGACTTGGAAAAAAGATTTTGCTGAATGAGTTTCAAAGTCTATAAAGGTCTATAAAATTCCCACTACTACTATGCGTCGCTCAACGCACGTCACTTACTCCGTTGCTGTGGTTGGTTGAAAGTCTATCCAATTGAGTGCAGAGGCATTTTATTTCCTGGTTCGGTTGAAACCCGCCCTATAATCACAGCCCAATAGAGCAGTATCAGACTCATATTCTGACTAGAATCTCAGTATGACGACATCAGGCTACCATTTTTCTGGAAAAGAAAGACTCTCATTTTGTTTTCATGGGGTCTTTATTGTAAGCAATATTTAAAAATAAATGCAACCCTCCATCATCCTATAGTTAAACTGACATATGTACTGAGGTCATTTTGAACCCTTTGTGTTTAGGGTTATTCTTGTTCTGTTTGTAAATGTATGACCTTGCACAAATTTTCAAATCGAGAGGCCTTTCATGATGTGCAGCACGGTGTGTTTCAGTGCTTCCTAAAATAAGCTGAAAATGGGTCGCTAGTTATTCCAGTGTCTAATTCTGCTGAGCGGAGGAGAAGAGGATAATCCTCGCTATCCTGCTGAGAGAAAAGCCAATTTTACAGCGAAATGTGAACGGCACAGGGAGAGCATCTGCGGAGAGCTGATAAGAGTCACGCACACACACACACACACACACACACACACACACACACACACACACACACACACACACTGAACACAATCAAGGGAAAAGCGAGGATGAGAGAGGGTAAAGTTCAGAGGTCACTGGTAATGGTGTATTAACACTAGACATTTGTGGTGTGCAAGAGATGAAAACGCAGAGGAAAAATTGCTCAGATGTTGCTCTTTCATAGCTCAGGAAATGTAATGGTGTTATCAATTATGTTCAATTTAAGTATCAACTTTCCCTCAGATGTTTCTCCTAAAATGAGACAATCAAAATAGAGTCAAATGATACAATTACTGATATACAGGGTAGTAATAGTATAGAGCAGCTCTGATCAAATGATGTAGGAAGAATTCAAAGAGAAATACTTTAATTCATATTGAGATATCTGACTTTGCAGACTTGGCATCTGAGCACAGTTAGGACATTAATGAGAAATCTAGTTTCATTCTTATTAGTTAGTAAGGTAGTTTTTTTTAGTGTTTAAGTTTATGTATTCGGTAGGATGAAGGGATGTAGAATATGGTCATGCAGAATATGTGCTTTATAAGTACTAATAAACAGTCAATATCCTAGTAATATGCATACTAATAAGCAACTAGTTAATAGTGAGAATTGAACCCTAAAATTACCCAGTTGTTACAATATTTATTTATTAGTACTTGTTAATGTTAGTAAATAAAAATACAGCTGTTAATTTTTAGCTTGTGTTAGCTCAGGTCCATTAATTACATTTTAACAGATACAAATGTTGAAATCAAAATGAACTAAGATTAATAAATGCTTTAGAAGTATTAACTAATGTTAACAAATGAAACCTTATCAAAGTGTTACCAATATAATTAACATAATATTAACTAAATCAGAATCACAACATAATGCATAATAAAATATAACACAAGTATAATTTAAAAGAACATTTATCATTTAATCTCGGTGCTGTCTAGCAGTAACAACTAAGATATTAAACATGTAATTTGTGAAAGAAAGAAAAGTAAAATAAAACCTTTGACAGTATTTTTTTGCCAAATCATTTTGTCAGATAAATACCTTAACCATGTTTAGTGTTTTGTTCTTCCCTCATATTTAAAATATAAAAAAATAAAATACTTTCCCCATATTTGATGATTTATTTTAACTTATAGGGGCATTAAAAACAAATACTGCCTCCAGACATCACTTTTGGCCACTAGTGTATTTTGTTGGCTTTTGATGTGAATGAGTTATGAAATATCTGCTGTAGATAAGGGCCTCCAGCTGCACTGGACTGGGCATTTAAATCACAAACCATAGGGAATCATTTTAATTGTATGAAGTGGGAACGGCTCAGCTCCTAAGAGGGGCATATTCATATAATCCTGTGAGTCACGACGATGAGCATGTGTGAATGCTTCTGACAACTGCTGTCAGCGTCTTGTGTCTAGAGTTTCTGGCATACATACATGTCTAAAATGGCCCCGAAATGTCTTAAACCACATTTAAAAATACCTGAACGTCACTACATTAAAGATACAGAATGTGTGATACAGTGCTTGTGTTGTTTTTCTTGAACATAAATGCCACTTGCTCTGGTGTTTTGTACATATATAATGTAGTGACATTCAGAGCCTTTTATGGGCACCTTTAACATCAAAAATATTTGTTTGTGTCTACATATGCACATGAAAAATGTGAATGCTTTAATTTATTTGTTTACCAAAGTATTCTGTGTCTATATGCTATTGTATGTCAAACATTTTGGTCAAAGTATTTGATGCTCCTGGATGTTGGAATAAAACTGATGAAATTTGGTAGATAAAATGTAAAACAGAGCAGCCACTTTGACGCTTGTCACTCATAGTGGATCCTATCTGAAACCCCTTCATCATACTGACGTCTCAAAGACGCAAATAATTTAATAGAAGAGATATCTGGAGAAAAACTGAGAAGGACACGGAGAGGCAAAGACGCGTGACAAGAATGGAGATGACGCCCAAAAGGACACAAAGTGATTGGGCGGACAGAAGTGGAATATTTTAATCATGTGCGTCACACACTCAGGGCTTTTCTGTGGAAAATGGGTGTGTCTTTGATGTCACAAGACTCTAGGGCTTCCTGTCATCTGATTGGCTACTTTTATGCCACTCTTCTATTGGATGATTCGTTTTAGACTCACTGGCATATGCTAATTGCACATGCTGTCCTTGCACAAACACAGCAGCTTGTATTTACATTTAATTTGCATTTGCAAGGTATTTTATTTGCTGGATGAAGCCAATTGTAGCATTTTCCGGCAGGACACAAAATCAAACGTTTGCCAGAAATTAATAATATGATATATAATCATCACAAGGACAGAAATTATGATAATGGAATGTATATACACATGGGATATATGAAAAAATATCTTAATATTCTAGTGTTTTTGTAAATTTTTGTAAAATTAAAAAAATTGAATGGGACGAGGACTCAATGATCAGATGTGGGCTGATAAACCATTCATAGTTGCCATGCAGACACAATTTGTGCATGCTAGCATGAAGCCGTGTAAATAGCTGGAGAGGATGTTAGCGTGAGGGTTATTTAATCGCTGTAGACAGCTATCATAGCACATTAGAGCAGCCGAGAGGTGACCAAGAGGCCTTTTTGTGCACCAACTGCAGCAGAAATTTCTACTTGGGGTCAAGAACCTTTGATTTTCAAAAATGATATAAAATGAACAGCAATTATTTAATCTATTAACTGAACAAGTTACATACTCCGCAGCTTTAAAAGTGCCGTCAAAGACATGTTTCTTATAAGATAAACCTAATTTTGGCCAAAATCTATAGGAGCATATATACTTCATGGAGAAAGCAATCCTAGAATGCACTGTGCCTAGCTCATTGAAAAATCCCTTTAAAGATGACAGACAATGCAAGAGAAATGATTATAAATATATCATTAAAAACTGAAGAGTATTTCAATTTGAATAAAAACATTTTTATGCATGTAGGCTTATTGGAGTAATGCTTGGCTAACTGCTAATGACAAACTCTAATGCAATCAATTGTGAGTAAAATCTCCCATGCGTTTCATGCAACAAGCACTACTTGTGAGTTTCTGCCTATGAAGAGCGTTCCATATCAGTCACCTTTGCCTGTATGGGCTGTAGACGGCAAGGCAGCTCAGTGCTGTGGAACAGAACCATAGAGTCAGAAACACACTCCATGATTCATGCTCTCGCACACACACAAAGACACTGAAATTATCTCTTTTTCTGCCCAGCAGGGAAACCCACTTATTCATCCCCATGGCAACCACTAGAATGGAAAAAGATGCCCATGATGTCTAAAAGAGAAATGGCCTGTCAAAAGTCAGCCATTTTCGTTTAATGTGTGCGGCTCAGGACTCTGTTACTTTGTCTCACATGGACAGGTTAATCTTTCCAAACACGCTGTTGGAATCAGCATACGTGCATGATTACAACACATTTCAGCTTGTAACAATGATTATACATAAACGGGTTTGTATATAATCATAATGTACACATACAGTGCGGATCCATGTTTTTCACTTTTAAAGTCAGCATGAAATACAAAATACAAGCCATTTCTGAGTGAAACAGAATGACAAACAAGAACAAATGATTTTATTCATCAGGAATTGATTGGATAAAGAAAAGTGGACTTTACATACAAGATCAGAGTCAGATGGATGGTTAGACACATTTTAGCACTTAAAACTTAGACAAATTGCAAAGGAACTGAGCAAAATTAGCATTCATTGCACAGCTATATTAAAGGATTAGTTCACCCAAAATGAAATACAAATTATCCCATAATTTACCCTCAAGCCATCTTAGGTCTATAGACTTTCTTATTTTAGATGAACCCAATCAGAGTTATATTAAATAATATCCTGGCTCTTCCCAGCTTTGTAATGGCTTTGAATAGAGCCTGACTTTTTGGCTTTAGTGAGGGAAAGAACTACAATCCCATGAAACACTGCGAACAGCATAATCAAATTAAAAATGGAGAAATATAAAACTTCTCATTCATGTTGATTTTATATATGTATAGAAATATTTGGGTTTTTAGAGCTTAGAGAGATTGACTAAATTGCTTTTTTCGACTTACTGTAATTAGGTTAAGATTGGTGTAATTTTCTTTACAGCACCATGGGTAATGTAGTTAAATATAATTATTTATAAAATAAGCTGAAATAACATGAGTCGGCGGCTTCAACTGAAACAAATTTCATGAGTTAACCTTGTAGCTCACAGAGGCCTGTCTTTAAAGGTTTAAAAGTTACCGTTAAAAATCAAGTTCCCTATGGAGAAAATGAATGGAGTTTTTACTTCCTGAACATGACATGCGCTCTTAGACCTTATGTAGCTCTGCCCCTTTTCAGTTCTGTGTTCTGTCTTGGAGTTTGTATTTCCACAGGACGAAGCGGATTTATGAATGAACCACTCGTTTTGAAATCTTCCCGGTCTACTGACATTTGTTGTGACATCCGCTTAAAACATTACAATACAATAACACCAATTTTATCATCTCTATTAAGTTCCATATCAATTACAAAGTATTGCTACTGACCTAAAGCCCTAAATGGTTTAGCTCCAGTGTATTTAACGGATCTTCTATCGCCCTACAATCCATCGCGCTCTCTAAGATCACTAAACTCGAGGCTTCTGGTCATTCCTAGGATATCTAAGTCCACTAAAGGAGGGAGGGCATTTTCACATTTAGCTCCTAAACTCTGGAATAGTCTTCCTGATATTGTTCGAGGTTCGGACTCGCTGTCCCAGTTTAAAACTAGATTGAAGACGCATCTCTTTAGCCAAGCATTCACATTATAATTACCTTTTATACTACAGTTAAATCGGATCAAAAGCGTTAATATTCTGAACAGCAGCTTTGCTAATTATTTCCCATCTGCTTTTCTGTTGTTATCTCGGGACACTAGTTTGTCGGGACACTAGTTTGTCAGCTCCAGTTTGTATCCAGCCTCTCATGGAGACTTCAGATGCCCCAACACCTGTGAAGAGACGACTCGAAGCCTGTGAAGAGACGACTCAATGCCAGCTTTGTTATGGCCTAAATTAATACATGATTGATTAACCTTTTCAAACATTTTTCTTTAACATTCTCTTTCTATTATTTTTCAATGTACATTTAAGAAATGCACTTTCTGTAAAGCTGCTTTGAAACAATGTGTATTGTGAAAAGTGCTTTACAAATATATTTGAATTGAATTGAACAATACTCATCATAACTTTCGTTAACTCTACAATAAGTAAATCCACTTCACCAGCGAATAACTCTTCAACAGCGATGCCATTGAAATATACAGAGCTACCACAAAAACGGAAGTTCAGACACACAATTTGTGCATGCTTGTTTCTCTGGCACATAATGTTTGTCCTTATGTAAATATGCTAAAGTTGCCCCAAGATTGATCTGATTGGTCCATTGTTTTACAACCTGACAGTGAGCCACTGCAGTCAAAACTGAAACAATTTTTTAACTTGACTGTCTTGACAAGAGATGCTAAAAAAACAGCTACTTACAGAAAGTGTCCATCTAGCACAATCTGCATACATTTTACAATAAAGCAAACAAAACGCAAGAATGCAAAACCAGTAAATAGGGTCAATTCTGACATTAAACATGCCCTAGGACAGCTGTGCCTCGTTATTTGATGAAAACATGGGTGACCTTCTGACGTAGAACATTATGACAATCATCTCTCTCTTTCGCACCTCCTCTCGATGCATTTATCTTTCTCCGTCACAGTCTCCCACCTCTCTTTTTCTGGGTGGTGATGGGGCAGAACAGTATTGACAGCCCCTCCACAGCCCACTGGTCACGAGTGAGCGCTATACGCCCCTCATCTCCCACTTCCACAGGCCAGAGGAGGGTTGTCATAGAAACAGACCATCTGAGGTTAAGCGGAGTACGTGTACGACTCTGCCGTCGTTTCTCTCTGCAGGTTGGCCCACTGAAAAATTGGGTCACCACTGAACCCTTATTCTGCCATTAACATTTGCCCAGAAGTTTGTGGGCTGCTAGGGTGTTCTGAGTGGTTGTTAGATGATTGCTTACTGGCACAGGTCAAAAAGAGCCCAAGGGCCAGATTTACTAACAGCTTGCACCAGCACCAACCCTCTTTTGGCGTTAAAAAACTATTGTCAGGATTTACTAAAGACATCTAGTTAAAAATTAGTGCTGAAAAGGCATGGACAGGGTTCTTTTTGCGGCTGACCTTACTGCATATACATTTGAGTTTCCCTTTCAGACACAACATTTATGGAAGGAAAGTATTTAAATTAATCATGCAAGTGGATTTACTAATGTTTGTGCTAGTGGCATGATAATAGTTTAATGGTTAGAGTAACACCAAATCCTAACCATGCATGTAAATCCACACAGTCTTGCTCCAATTACAGTCAGTGTTTTTTTTTTCAAAGAAATTAATACTTTTATTCAGTAAGGATGCATTCAATTGCTCAAAAGGGACAGTAAAGACATTTATAATGTTACAAAAGATTTATTTTTCAAATATTTTTTATTAAAAATTCAAAATCCCCAAAAGTCTATTCAAAACCCCTCACCCTATATGAGCAATAATGAATAGTGACCACTAAGAATAAAGGGAGAAAAGCTACATTATATTGAAGTAAATGTGTTTTCACATAGCCCTCCATGTCCTAGTTACACAAAATGAATGTCAAAAGTGTGTCGCACACAAACACTCACTCCACACACGACTGCGGCCATCCGTGAGTCTCGCCACCCAGACGGGCCTCTTTCAGATGATGAATGCCTTTGTGCTCCACCGTTAAACATCTCTCTATTGTCTTTATGATTATGGCCGCACAGATAACAGCAATATTTCTGTTCATTGGCTTGCCTCTGCTTAGCGTCGGTGTGGTCATTAATATTGTCAGGACAGCTGATAGCGACCCCACCGCCATTTATCAAAGCAAAAACTCGCTAATCATATGCACATACGACCTGGGCATTAATATCACTACAGCTGCAATAACTGACAGCAGAGGAAAGTCCAATGCAGAGAGATCTTCAGCTGACCTTGAGACTCCATCTGTGCGTTTATGTCTGTGAGGCTGAAGAACTGGGTAGAAACAGGACGTGACCACACATACCGCAAGGCTATGAAATGGAAATTCACCATATCTATTTTCTAAAGGCATTATATTGTGAACAATTCATCCAGGGCTTTTTAATTTCGTTTTGACTTCTCTCTGGTGATGTATGCATGAATTCTCCAATAATTGAATCTGCTTAAACCCCGAACCCTTTTTCACAATCGACTGAAAGCTTGCGTTCAGATCTGCCTCCAGCCAATCAACAACTGAAAGATAAAACCAAGTCCCCGCCCTCATTTTTTATTGATAATCCTTTACGCTTAGATGTACATCACAATAAGAAAGAAAAGACATGTTGCTGTTTCCAACAGTCTAATGCCAAGTTCACACTACAGGATTTTAAGTCAATGAGCTCGCAGACAGGTCGGGCTATGATCACGGGCAAATCAGCGGGTGATCAGCCAATCTTTATGTGTGAACTACTCAACGACGCATCAAAGAGGCTCGCTGATGCCTCACCAACGCCAGACAAATATCTAGCATGATAAATATCTGGGACTGTCGGCCGACTCGTCATCCTGTGGTGTCAAGTGTCGCAGTGAGCTACAGCCAAACGGGCTGTCATTTTTTAGAAAAATCTCATTCGAACGGATACCAAATATCAAGCAATGTATTCAAACATAAATATCTACCGTTCGCAAAGACCCGCCCCCTTTAGTTACTGTTGCTATGTCCGACAAGCCATGGCGCTCTCACACCACACACGTTCTCATGTGGAGAAAATACATTGCGAGCAAAGAGGACACTGACAACACACCGACAGACAGGACAGAGCAAGTTACTTTTGATATGAAACAAAGTCTCAACTTTCAAATTTTGTCATTTTTTAAAGAAATGTAATCAATAAATACCATTTTGTGGCTCTTTAATGTGTTGTGATCGCTGTAATGCCTCATCTCTTCCTTCTAGTTCATTGATAAGCATCAAATAAACATGAATGAACACCAGAAGAAATGTTGTTTTTTAACAGACTAAAAACAATTTCAGCCAGCCTAGTGCCTTCAGCTGGTTTAAGCTGTCATTTTTCATAAGCGGAGAGGAATCAGACTGCTGTTTAGTTTACATTTCTGGAATTTATTAGACAATCCATCAATCAATCCATCCGCTATGACAGGTAGGTAAGCAATGTTTGGCTAATTTGTTAAAGTTAATCATCTATTTAATTAGTGGCAGGTACAGAGGACAAGCAACCAGATATTAATTACTTGCTCACATATACATAATGATACGGCTGTAGTAGAGCCCAAACGGGTCTACAGAATTAACTATAGATTTTTATATTTTCAGATACAAATAAGTCACCTCAATGATGCCAGGAATTGCTTGAATGTGTTCTAGGTCTCCAGATAACAGCTTGAAATCCTCCTTCAACATAAACTTATACAGCGTTCCCACAACTTGGTTAACTTCAAATTCAAGAACCTTTCAAGGACTTTCCAGGTCCAGTACCCTCAAATTCAAGGACTTAATGTGGGGACACATTTCGAGTGAGAGCAAGGTTACACCATGTTACCTTGTAAAATATATGCAAAAAGCTTTTTTTTTTTCTTTTTTTTTTGCATTTATTTTTGGCCATATGACAGAGGTCTGATATTCTATTTGTCATATTTCTGTTTTGCATAAAACTGAAGAATATTCGGTACATCCTATACTGCATTCTAAAATGATCTGAAATCAACTTTTGCATGGATTTTATTGAAAAGAGCTTAGGCTCATGTAACCGATTTGTCTGTGAAACGCTGAGGTACCGTAATAGTTTTGTGTGCGCGTGAACATCATGGCAACGTACAACACAAAGTACCTCACGCAGGAAACTCTTAATGTAACGCGTAAATGCAAGTAACTAACGTAAATCAAGCATAGTCCACGAAGTGTTGGCGAAATAACACATTATCGGACCGGAGACAATAATATGGAATTACTTCCAGAAAACGTCTTGCATAAAATAAATTCACGCACTTTCAAGGACCTGTATCTATGTATGTTTATTTTCAAAAACTTTCCAGGGCCTTGAAATGTTTTGTTTTTTTTCAGATTCACAAACTTTCAAGGATTTCAAGGACCCGTGGGAACCCTGCTTATAGGATTTAATTCTCGTGTTTTACCCTCATATAAAAATCATAATTCAGATCACTTGTTAAAAATATCAATCCTGTCCATAGCACAAATGCTACTTAAGATTAGGGTTTTTATCAAATCTTTAACCCCAAATATGGGGCAAGCACCTGTAACTAATCTATGCATGTACAGACAGAAACAGAAAAGTTAAATGTGTTATAGCAACTTTTTTGACATTTCAAACACTGTTCTTTAACTAAAAGGATGGAGACATTTCATAAATAGGATTTGAAAACATCACTTGTTTAGTAACGGAAAGATACCACTCACAACTCTCAAGACTCAAGAGATCATAGCATGACTTTTGCACAATTAAAGGGCATTCATGATGTTTCTGGACAGGACTAAAAATAGAAATTAATCATCTTGTCACAGCGGTGTCAAGACAGCCTAAGGGAGAAAGAACTCCACCAATTTGATTCTCTGCCCATGTACGTCTTATGTCAAACTACATCTCAATCAAAAAATACACATCCAGCATTCATCAACTAACTGCACATTTTACCATGCCCTTGAATAGAGGACATTCCTGTTTCTTGCACACACGCACACACACACGCACACACACACACACACACACACACACACACACACACACACACACACACACACACACACACACACATGGTTCTGCTCATCTAACCTTTACAACACTGCATCAACTTAAAATACTACGTAACGACTGCACATAATGCACCAGGGCTGGAATTAAACCTCCGTTATCAGGCTGATCTCTCCCTGTCCATTCATCTCTGAAAGCTCTCGCCACCCACAGATTCTCTTCCTAAAGCCCTGATTGCTCAGGTATTGACCAGCGCGAGCTGTAGGTGCCTGTCGCCGTTATACTCCTGCACTTTTCAAGGACATGTAACAATGGGTGTCCATCAGCGGCGTGCATGCTGGGACAAAGTGACGTGACGTCCATCAGAGTGAGGCGAGGTTGCTTACATGCAAAAAGGTCATAACAACACATACAGTAGTGGCCAAAAGTGAAGTCCAGAGGGGATACTTGGGTAACACTTTATTTCGATAGTCCACTTTAGACATTCTACTGACTAATATGTAACTTTGCAACTACATTTCAAAGTCTCATTAGAGTATTAATAGACTGTCTGCTTAATATCTGGTAGCACTTTATTTTGATTTTCCCCAAACAGACATTCTACTAAGTAACTTTGTAACTACTAGGTACGTGTCAAATTATTCTACTTACCCTAACCTAACAGCCTACTACAGTCTACTAATACTCTGAGATTTATAGTTGACATGTAGTTACAAAGTTACATATAGTTAGTAGAATGTCTAAAGTAGAACACCAAAATAAAGTGTAACCGATATTTGTTTTTAAAAATAATACTATAAGTTTGATTAAAACATATCTGACATGTTTTAATTATGAGGGAAGAACAAAAAACACAAAACTTGATTAACATATTTATCAGTCAAAATGATTTGGCAAAAAAAGGCAAACTACATATCTGACTGGCTTTAACAGACCAAGCTCAATTTAAAATTGAACATTAGTCTGGGGAGTCTGCTATGCAGTTTCTGCTGCACAAGAGGCGTGATAAACGAGCATAATTCAAATGACTCCTGCAATTGGATAGTCCTTCAACCAATCAGAACACAAGAGGCATGATCAACTGGCATCGACTCATCGCTTCTCTATCCGTCATCATGTTAAACCCGCCAACAGGTGGATAAGCCAGTCTGTGATTGGTTCCCGCAAAAGTGTATCAGAAGCAGTAGAAATTAATGTAAAGGTTTCCAGACTGAGTTGCACAACCAAAATCAAATCACCGGCAGATCCGGCTGGGTTTACCCAGTCTAGCAAACTACAGCAACAGGTTTTATGTTAAGATTTATTTTAAGATTTTAGGATTAAAATATGCAAAAACCACTAGAACAGTGTTATACATTTTGTTGACATTATCCCAAATGTTTCCAAGAATGTTTAAATCTAGAGAAATAAGCACATTTTAACCAGGAAACGGAGTGTGTCCGTGCGTCGCCTATCAATGACATCATACCTGCATTCCCTCGATTTTGTAGAAACCATGGAAACACCAGACACATTAATATATTGTGTGTTTTATTAGACAGGTGAGCAACTGTTTGGAGGCATTCATTGACAGAAAACGAATCATTGTTATACATCTCAACACAGTTTTTCTTATTGTTTAAATCTGTTTTTCTTGATTTACCATATTTTACCATGCCTAATATCGATCTAGCTCACTGCAGTGTGAACAAGTGTCTCATAGTAGCTGCTGAGCAAACATAGAGTAGCATTATAACATAACTTTCAACACATATCACACATACGCATGAGCGGAAGAAGTGGAAGCACTCGCCTGCAGTAAATAAAAGCTCCACATCTCTCGAGCCGTGTGTCACGTTTGTCTCTCAATAGTAATCGCTCCAGCGGCCTCGTTCCGCTCTGATGGCTTTCAGCCTTGCCCTGCTTCATAATAAATCTTGAATACATTAGCTCATCCATGAATATGATTTCTACCCGAGTCGGATTCTTTTCCACTGGCAGTAGAGGAGAAGACAACAACTCCCATGATTCCGCAAAATCAAGGTGTCATCAAGCGACCTCTAGCGGTGAAAATTACATATTGTGCCTTTAATATTTCATTGGTTCTTTCTTGTTTTTGCATGTGTTCATAATTTCTTTGTATGACAGCCTGGCCAAAATTATCTTCACACATTTGGCATGTTTCATTGCGTTATCACAAATAAAGCTCCAAGCACAGCTAAACAAATTTTTAATAATATTTGAATAAAGGTGCAACATGTATTTGGATCAACATCTTTGTTGATCCTAGAACAACATTCCAATCAATCAGATTTGATGGACAAGTTCACAGTTTATTCCAAGTTTAGGCTTACAACCAGGGTTTGTTGCTTCTACATAAGTGTTATTCACCTACCATTTCCCTATGATTTTAGAGATTAGTTATGGGCATGGTTAGGTTTAGGAAGTAGGGATATGGTCAGAAAATAATGTTGTTCCAGGATCGACAAAATATGTTGACCCAGGAACGTGTCTAACTCTGCAAAATCAGTAAATGTTCCTAGGCCGGACCACTTTTGGCCACTACTGTATAATACGTGATATCCAGGCACTTGATAGCTTGAAGCAGACATGGCTTCAACATGTGCTGTGAAATTCCAACTGATGCATTGTAGATATTGGATTGTGTGCTAAATGACAACCAACAACCCATTTGTTAACAAACGATTCATGTCACGTTACTGTGTATGGCGGTATCTCTGTGAAAGATCATAAACCCATTCACATTCATTTCACAGGACATGCTTTATGTGCCTTGAATAGCAGCGGTGTTGGTGTCACAGTCAAATGTTTGACTTTCAGGTGCTGCAGACATTGAAAGACACCAGGGACACTCATTGACATGCGGACGACTGCGTGTGCATGCAAAACAAGGCTGACAATAGACCGCGCGCCGATGCATGAAGACCTGTGTGTGTGTGAACCACATTAATACTGCGGGCTACTCAATGTCAAATAACGTCAAAAATGGGGGAAAAGGAAAAAACTTTTTTCCTGAAGCAGTTTGCAAAGAAATAACATTTTGACGTATACGAAGGATGTTTCCACATGTAAAAAAACCCATCATTGCCATGTTATTAGACTGATTTTTGGGTAAAAAACAAAACAAAAAAGAAGAGCCTGAACTGGTTTGCAGTTTTAGAAGGATTTTAGGAACATGTCAGTTGACCGACCAGCTAAACCAGCTGAAGAATGACTTGGCCAGGCTGGAAGACCAGCTTAAACCAGCTAAAACCAACAAACAAGCTTAGGCTTGCTTAAGCTGTTTTTCTCCCAGCAGAAGTTGGTTGCTAAAGCAATGCAATGCGGTTTTAGTGTGTTATGTATTTGCTCTGGGTGGGTTTTTACTGGCCCGAGCCTATGATATTCATGACTTTAGACAACTGATTTTCACAATGGAATGAACATCTATAGTTATAATATGGACAAAACAATATGAGGTTGCTCATACAGAATGCTCAACAAATGCCTCTCACATACCATAGTGGACGAGATAAAGAAACTGCAATGCGCTGATGCAGTAAGCTGAGGATCAACACCAATTTACTGGAAATTTGGTTTGCTTCTCAACAGTGACAACATTGCACCAAAGGCACAACACAGACAGTAGAATTGGCAATCTTACTCAAAAGCAAAACGTTAAAGTGCACAACCACCTCTACTGCAGTGCTGGACACTAAAAAGGAGTCATCACGCCCCCTGCTGGTTGTATGCTTGCATCACAATAATAATTTAAATGAAAAGCTTACCTCTAAAAGACATTGAGCTTTACACTTACTCTCGTCAAAACTTCCATTCACTATGTAAAGTCTTATGGAGGTCATTATAATGTAGAAGAGTAGGTTGGCACTCTTTTAAAAGCGGATAGTAGTAACAATGTTTATATGCAAATAAAAGAAAATTGAAAGTTATAAAATTGTTTTATATGCATTATTATTGAAGGATACATTCACCATATATTTGCAATAGAATTTCTAGTCTCTGTTGCATGGAATGAAGTTCCCATGCAGAAACTGTTTAAAGATGTGGACATGCAAGACTTGCAAATGTTCAAATGCTAAAATATTCATTTAAAATATTGCATGCAGTGTTAATAACACTCACCTGTAGTCTACTCATGTTCAAAAGAGCCATGACTAGCTACTAGTATTGACAAATTCCATGACTTGATTTCGATTAAAATCAATTTTTTTCCAATTCAATAGGCCTGTCAGGTACATGGCAAAGGAAAAATCTCTCTAATGCTGTAAACTGAGGAACTCAGTTTGGTAAATTACTATTATATTGATTAAAATAAAACACATTTAAATTACACACATTTTTATAATGTTATAATACATTTCTGACAATTATATTTCTACTTTAAATTATATGTAAACAAAAATGGTGGATGTCATAAAAACATGCCTGATTTCTACGAACATACATTAAATATTAAAGGAAATATTGAGTAAAAATGAAATGAATGTGCAATAATGCATTTATGTAGCAAGACGCTCTTTAGCAAGCTAACTAGCTAGTTTATGGACAATAACTTGCATGCATTTTCTGAGGTAATTGTGACAATAACATTGCATAGTTATCAAGCGCTTTTACTGACCTCTTTATGTGGTTGAAAACACTGAGCTATTACATGGATAAGGATTTCGTAAATTGCACTGTATCTTTTAACATACCTTCTGATGTTCATTCCGGAAATGACCTGTTCGCGCTTTGATTGAACTGAGGATACAGGCAATGTCATGTGACATGAAAAAGCGCCAAAACGCACGTGAACGCTGATTAACACAAAAAGAGTAATACACTCATTGCTTTTTATTGGATTATGAATAAAGAGTTATAATAAAAAAAAACATTAAACAATCAATTCAGTTAATCCAAATGAGTGATTAAAATCATGAAATCTATATTTTAACCCAGCCCTATTAGCTACTGCATCAATAATGGCCATATTTACCAGGTAAAAACCACATATAACTGTTTTGATTTTCAAGATCTTTATTGAAATTCTAAATGTGTGTAATATTCATCTCAACACATATGAGATACAGTAAAAAAACTTAAGGGAAAAAACAAAACAATGAGTGCTTGTTTAAGCCCTGAAGGGGTAAATATGAAGCATGGCATCTAAAACAGCACTTTAGATTAAGAGACATGTTTCTGCGATAAAGAAAAGGTGATTTAAAAAAAAATCTTCAGTCAAAATTAAGTACTCTTAATGAAAACTCTTCAGACCTACATGCCTCTATAACCACTTGAAGTAACTTTACAGCAATGAATAAAAAGAAATAAGGATACCACACACTTATCTTGTTACTTGTGCAAGTGACAAAACCAATGGAATATTCTAGCAGGAGGACATTTTCATTAATGGAAAAAAAAAAAACCTGGCTTAAGACTAAAAATTCAGACATTTCCAAAACCCTAACAGGTTTACTTGTAGGCCTCAAACATTTCTACAATAATACAGTATTGCATACAAATGCTGTCAGAACCAATAATCAGCTCCTTAATAAAGCTGAAAACAATCGGTGCAGAGTAAGCAGACTGTCACAGCTCTAGGAATGAAAGAACGCATAAAAAGATGTCAATAGTTATACAAGCGCTACCAGCAAACTGCTTAAGCTGAATAGATTTTGAAAACACCACATTTATAAAGCTGCATATGAGATCTTAAATCATACCAACAATCATAAGTGTGTAGATGGTAAATAAATAAACAGCATCCAGGCATCCATTATGTTTGTTCAAAGAAAAGAATTCCATTAGAATTTGATGCATGATGCCTTTTTCATGACGAGTTTAGGGGTAAAGTGTGGCATAAAGCTTTAGTGCAGCTTATAGCCATTGACACAGAAGTAGTCTGAGAATGCATTTTCCAGATCTCTTGATTTTAGGGAACATCTACAGTACAAAAGTAAGGCCATGGCTCTTTGCCCTTAAGAACCAGTCTCGCTTTTTGCTTGTTTGGAAACCGGTGCTCCATTATCTTGCCCGTTAGAATCAAGAGGTCTCTTCTTTGGACTGGCAGGTTCTGTTGAAGGGGAAAATACATTTCTGTTTTCATATGACTGAATTCAAACTCAAAGCAAACTCAGCAATCATTTACTCAACACTTGACCAGTCGAAATGTCAGCCTCAAACACAAATGATCAGATATGCAATAAAAAAAAAAAATGCAAACAATAACCAATAGGGAGTTAAATTAGCTTTGCTACAAATGTCAGCTTCTTAATAAAATAGTTGTGCTAAAACACAAAAGGCCGTGTGAAACAACAACAACAAAACAGCACAGTTTTGTATAGTTTTGAGTTGTATTGTTTAAAACTGTATGAAGTCAAAGTCTGACCAAAGTCATCAATCAGGTATAATATGTTTAGTGATGCAATTATTTAAATGAGCTTCTACTTTGTTACAAAGCTGAATTATTATTATCATAGTAATTTATAACAATAATGAATGGTTTTAAAAATGAATGAATTACTAGGCATGAGAACCAGTAAAGAAACCAGTCAAGAAAATTTAAAAATAAATAAAACATTATTATTAATAATAAATAATAATGTAATAATTCTGTTTAAAACAAAAATATTATTATAGTATTTTATTGTTAACACTATTTTACAGTGTCATTGTTACATGCATCACATGTACTTATAGTGCAACTAATAGAGAACTAATAGTAATAACTTTAAATTATGCATAATTACGTTCAACCAAACAAACCCTATTCCTAACCCTATAGTAAGTACATGTAGTTAATTAATGTTAATCAGTACTTAAATGTATAATAAAGTATAGTAACAAAGACATCTTAAAACATTTTATTTTATATTATTAAAAATAAAACACCCACATGTGTGACAATAATCAATGAGAAAAGGTCAGGAGAAT
This sequence comes from Gobiocypris rarus, assembly GCA_023029165.1. Taxonomy (NCBI): domain Eukaryota; kingdom Metazoa; phylum Chordata; class Actinopteri; order Cypriniformes; family Gobionidae; genus Gobiocypris; species Gobiocypris rarus. The sequence continues at coordinate 5,466,773 of CM040921.1, read as the reverse complement.
GTTTCTTTTACCTTCATCTCCCTCTTCATCACTATCAAACTTGGTCTTCTTTCCTTTGAACTGGGTCTGTTCTCTTCCTCCTCTGTCTCTGCGGCCTCCCCTACCTCTTCCACGACCCCTGTGACCTCCTGCAATTATAGGATACGGCGTGAAACAAGCACAAAGGTTTTAAAAAGTGAGATCGTATGGGTTCAAATACCTGCATGTGTCTTTATTGTGTCCTGTAAATTACCTCTGCCTCCTTTGCGTCTGTTCATGGACTCTTGCTGATCCTCAATGATTTTCTTCAGCATCTCCATCTCTGCGTCTCCCTCAAGTATCTCCCACTTCACAACCTGGTCTTTAACCTTCGGATCCTCCCCTCCTCGAGTCTCGCGGATTTTCTGCAGGGCCTCCTGGGCGTTTGAGTGGAACAGGATGGTGCCCTGAAAAGGATATCAAAGTCAAAAATTAATGGAAGAAAACTAGCCTGGATGTCAGCCGAATTTAGCCCCGCCCACAACATTTTTTGCTCGGGCAATTCGGTCTGGACTCGATCCATAGAGGAGTAATTATGCCCGAACAGAAACTGTTGGGACCAATGAAATTGTCAGGGCGGGCTTTAGACGATGATGGACAGATGATCAACAGTAACGTAATCATCCTCGTCATCGAAGGCGCTTGGGTTGAATTTGCTCTTATTCTAAATGGAGAACTTGTTCGTATATGCATTCACCTTCACTATTTCTCTCAGAAATGATGATCGTGTTGGTAAGTACTCTGTGTATCCTTAAATTCTTTTATTACAATACTGGCACAGATCGTTTACACTCATCTTTTTCTTCTTAAGGGAAGATCCACAGAGACAGACTGTCAGGATGGGGAAGTCCCAGAGCAAGATCAAATATGAAACACCTGTGTTTTGCCAAATGTCTATTAACAACTGTTTTAATTATCCTGTTTTTATTTTTAATTCTTACACGTGTTATTCTTATTTCTTATCACTGTTTTAATTTAATTTTCTATGTAAAGCACTTTGAATTGCCATCGTGTATGAAATGTGCTATATAAATAAACTTGCCTTGCCTTGCCTTGCCTTACGTTACTTAATCCAGCGCGCGTGCAGACAGGGTTGCCACGTTTTTCTGCAATGTCGCGCACAATTGCTACTCAAAACTATAGCCCAAAACAATAACTTTCCGGGGGGGTTCTCTGGCGTTAGGTTGGCAAAATATGTTATTTTGGCAAGGTTGCCTGCTAAAATTCGCATTCCTGGGTTTATATAATCACATAATTGGGGTCGCTTCAACTCGCGGACATGGAGAAAATCACAGTGCAGTTGAGTTCTGTTGACATTTGACAACTAATGTTATGCGTCGCTCCGTTGCACTGATTGGTTGAAGGTCTATCCAATTGAGGTCTTTCCTGGTTCGGTTGAAACACGCCCCCTAATCAAAGCCCAATGAAGCGGTATCAGACTCATATTCTGACTAGAATTGAGTATGACCACTTCAGGCTAGAAGAAAACATATTTAAGGTATAAATCAATGTATTTGTTTATGTATAATTTTATATGATTAGTTTTATAAGGTATACATCAAATAATTTTTAATATTTGTATGATTTTAGTACAGTAATTTGCGAAGCATTCCCTGTTCTCACCTCTTTTGCTCCTCTGGTGAAATCGATCCATTTGATCTGGGCATGATCAGAAAAGACTGCGTGGAAATCCTCTCTCGAGGTCTGACCCAGTTCACCGGAGAACTTGAGCAGACAGCCTCTCTGATCATTCAGGGATTTCTGGGTAAACAGAAGAGTGACATTATTAAAGGTGACCTATTATGCCCATTATAGTCTTGATTTTGTTTTTGGGGTCCAATAGAATAGGCTTTGCTTCATTGTTTAAAAAACACATTATTTTTCACATATCTGACATTGCGCTTTTCTTTAAATTTTTCTTCTTTTGCAACAATGTGTCAGTTGGACCAGTGTGTTGTGATTGGTCACCCGCTTCTAGCCTGTTTTGGAAATGTCATGACGCTTTTATGGTTTCAATACACTACTAACTAACTCAACCAGATCTCACCCCTTTATTTAGTACATGCCTTGGGCAGGAATTATTTAAATAAGGAATATTATGATGTGTTCATTCCCAAAAGAAAACTCACAACTACAATGGAGGCATTTCAGCGAGTTCAGAAACATTGCACACTGGTATAGAGAAAAACCCCCTTTGGAGTGACTTTGTGCTTTGTATCTTTTCAGACTTAAGTGTTTAAAATTCCATTAATTCCCTGCTATACAAGAGGAATTGTCTACATTTGTTAAAACTTCAAAAACAACATGCATGTTAGAGCCGATACCAACTAAACTACTGAAAGAGATGTTTCCAGAAGTCATAGATCCTTAATATTATTCATGCATCACTGTCAATAGGATATGTACCAACAACTTTTAAGGTGGCTGTTATTGAACCTCTCATAAAAAATTAAAAAAAAATTGATTCTAGAGATTAGTCAATTCCAGACCGGTCTCAAATCTCCCTTTTCTGTCAAAACTAATAGAAAAGGCAGTGTCCTCACAACTATGTTTCTTCTTAGAAAGAAATGGTATCTGCAAGGATTCGCCATCAGGATTTAGACCATATCATAGTTCTATGCTCTCAGAGTTACAAAAGATTTGCTCTTATCATTTGATCAAGGTTTTATCTCTCGATTAGTGTTACTGGATCTGAGTGCTGCATTTCGTTTTATCGACCACAATGTTCTTTTGAATAGACTTGAAAATAATGTTGGCATTGGCGGAATTGCATTGGCATGGTTCAAATCACACTTATCTGGCCATTATCAATTCTTAGCAGTAAATGAAGGTGTCATATCGATCACGTTAGGCTCAGTGCTAGGACCATTGCTTTTCACCCGGTACATGCTACCCTTGGGATATATAATTAAGAAGCATGGCGTTAGTTCTATATTTGTTTGCGCCGTGACAAAACATAATTCACAAAATTAAATCCTTGTCGTCAGTTAGGAAACTGGGTGTGATCTTTGTTTTACAGATGAAAGAAATGTGGCTTTGTATCAGTCTTAAAAATTACAACATATTCTCTCAATGACAAAGGCAAAATAGTTAGTTCATGTTTTCATTACCTCAAGGCTTTATTGTAATGCTGTATGCTTAATAAACGAACTTCATCTGGTCCAAAATGCAGACTAGAACTTACTAGAACCAGGAAGTATGACCATATTAGCCCAGTTCTGTCAACACTGCATTGGCTCCCTATTAAACATTGCATACACTTCAAAATCTTGCCAAACACTAAATGGTTTACATTCACAGTACTTCAGCAAGCTTTTAACAGGTTATATTCTTTTGCGTCTCTGGCGATCTCAAAATTCTGAAACAATCTTCCTAGCATTGTTCAGGATGCAGACATGTTCAGTCAGTTTAAATCTAGATTAAAGATCCATCTCTTTTATCTAGCATACACATAACATACTATTTATTTTCTATAATTCAAATCCATTAAAGGCTGCATAAATTAGGTCAACCAGAACTGGGAACACTTCCCATAACACCTAATTAATATTAGTTACATTGTAATAAGACTGCCATCTACACTAACATTAGTCTGTCTGTCTCCTCCTTTTCCCGAGGTTACCATAGTCAGCAGGATCCAGTGCATATCCAGATCAGATGGTGGACCTGCACCTAGACACGAGCACAACGCAGCCCTGAATGTCAGCAGAGACCGTGTCTACTAGAACAATCCCCTGTGAAGACCTCGCAGACACGACAGCCATCAGCAAAGACCCTCAGAAAAGACCACAAGAACCAGTCAAGCCCTCTGCACAGACCCCTATGGCTCCGTGATGAATCCGATCTTCAAGCAGAAGGAATTGGATGAAATATTTTGAATGCTACCGATTACAGGCAATCTGACTTGTGATGCAGCCTGAATTATAATCACACTGTGTTTGTTCGTAGTCTTTCCAAAGGTTTTCTCCATTTCTGTCATCTGATGAAGTTTGGGTTCCTTGCCAGTGTTGTCTCTGGCTTGATTAGTCGGGGACACCAAATATTTAACAATATTACTGATTTGACTGCACTGACACTATTGGATGAGAACTCAACTTAGCTGGATGACATCACTGTTTTCTGCAGAGTTAGTTGTATTTTATTGTCCAGCCATGGCTGAAAATTGGTCTTTGGCCTCACCATAGAACCACAATACTATTAACAATACACAACATCCACAATACATAAACTAAAATACTCACATATCCTACCCCTTATTCAGAAGACCTAATGCATTTGGTACAAAAGTTTGCTTACATATTGCTTTAGCTGTTCTATAACGACAACGAGATGTTAATAATTCAAAAGCGTGATTCAAAGAGTGTGTTGTATCTCTCGTTACAGCCAAACCTTTTCTCTGAGTAGCAATTTCATATAATTGATCAAATTAAAGCTTTAGAGCTGAATTGAACTAATTTAATAATTGATGTACTTTAATGTACAGTTATTGAGTTATCGGAGCTGGTGTGCTGCCCCTAGAGGTGGAAGTGGGGCGCTTTAAAGGAGTCCCAGAGGAGGACAGGTTATGTTCTGTATGTGATTTATGTTTGGTGGAGGATGAGTTTCATTTTATGTTTTATTGCCCACTGTATAACAATTTAAGAATTGGTTTGTATAATATGATGCAACAGAAAAACCCGGATCTGTTTTGGCTGCCTGAAGGTGAAATTATGTTTTGGTTATTTTAAAACAATTTTTTTTTGTATGGCAACCTTTGTTGAGAAGGCAGGGACATTAAGACAAAAGACTTTGTACCCTGAGATGAGGTGATTTAGTTGTGATTATGTCAGGATGTTGTGGCTTATTATATTGTTTTATTGTATGTATATAATACAATTTTGATGGAAATCTTTCCTAATGACTGGATAGTGTCATATAAGCCCATGTGGGCTGGACACCATGAGTGCATGACACTTAAGTAAAAATATTCACTCATTCATTCATATTGAACTTTAATGAATCAACACTGAACTGATTTCAACTGAATAATGATTGTTTACTATCGTCCTTTAAGATCTGCTTTACAGCAGAATTGAATTCTGTTTGCATCACTGAATTGTTATTTTCCTGTTTATCACTGTAAACCTGCTTTGAATCAATGTGTATTGTATAAAGTGCTATATAAATATATATAGGTGATGACTTGAAAATGTAAAAAAAAAAAAATCACCTCTTTAACACAAACATCTGAGAACTTTTTATTTGCGTTTCTGTATGAAACTCACCAGCTCTTCTACTTCAGCTTGTTTCTGCTTGTCCTCCTTTTCACTGAAATACACAGGTTTACCAATTATACAATTTTAGATCTCATCTCCCTTATTTGTAGAAAATATGTAGTGTTGTGCGTTACCTTTTTGCTTTAGATTTTGCTTCCACGCGATTCTGCTTCCTCTCTGCTATCTTTTTAGAAAAGTAGGCCTCTCTACAGACAGAGGTCAAAGGTTAACACCTCTAACACCAGTTTATTCAATGCCATTCAGTTACTAAACTGCAAATGCACATACTTCATCAAGACGATCATCTCGTTCCCTTTGTACTCTTTGACATCGGCACGTTCGACAAAAGCCTTGGCAGCATCTTCAGATTCTAGAACCGCAAAGATTGATCCCTGCAGACGACAACAACAGTATAGAGCTCGGTTTTGATGAGGTAGACAGCACATAGCTGCTAAAATTTTCCTCAATTGCAACCATCTACGCATACCGTAGCAATATAAATCGCCATTGGCTAGTAAATTGTTTAGTTTACTCACCAGACTGATAAATGTATATTTTATTTATATTAGTGCTGTCAAATCGATTCATCATGATTAACCGCATTCAAAATAAAAGTTTGTCTACATAACATAAGATTGTGTACTGTATATTATTATGTGTATATAAATACGCACACATGCATGCATGTATATATTTAAGAAATATTTTTTATACTTATATATAAAATATTTATATTTATACATAATATAAATTATATACATTTTGGTGAAATCAAAAAACAGTGACGGTAATAGATGAGCACCAGCCAATGAGATTGCCGTATGCGCATTAGTCCTGCCCACTACCGGAGAAACCGCTTCTGCTTGTTCTTAAAAGCTGAATAATTTCAAATGAACTCAAATGTTGTTTTGAAAGGAAAATACAACAAAGAATATGGTTTACATGTAGCACGTCGATTCTGCGTGGTGTTTAAGACTCTCTCTTTGCGTGTGTGTGTGTGTGTGAAACAGCACTCTCTGCAAAGCGACGGCGAGTTGTGTGCCTTCACATTATAGTTTACGTTAACTCAAATACAGGTACGTGCGCATACATTGAGCTGAACTGAAATAGACAGAACTCTTGATGGAGAGCAAAACTCTGTTGAGTGTTCAGCGAAGGAAAATATATCTATGCTAAACTTATTCTTTGCCTCTTACACTCACACACCGGTGAGTAAAATTTAAGCATTTGTTAGCCAATGGCTCGCATATTTGAGTGATTTATTTTTCATAATAGGGAAGAAATTAAAACTTGTTTCTTGCCGACTTTAAGATCATTTTTATTTTCTTAAAACCCTTACTTTGAACGTTTTCTGGGGTCCTTTCCTCATGTAGATGTTCTCGACTGTGCCTTTATCAGCGAGCCACTCTTTCACTTCATCCAGCGTAGTTTCAAGAGGAAAACCTTTCTGTTTAATTTAAACATTAACAACTGTCAACAAAAATCAGACTGCAGTGCATTAAAACAAGACAACATGTCCCAGTTTTACAGAAGACTAGACATGTTCAAATATTATTATAAGCTGTTTGTTTTAGAGAGAAAGAGAACTTAATGTCATTGTTCCCATTCGCTTACCATGTAGATGGATTTGTGTTTGAGCGCGTCCCTGTATTCCTCATTGTTCTCTGGAAGAGGTTTGCTCGGGTTTCGCCTTATTTTGGTTTTGTCCTCGCTGAGCTCCAGCAGACCCGTTTTAGATTTCTGTAGCGCCTCAACAATCACGGCTGTCTCTGACGTGAGAATCTTTAGTCTGTGAGAACAAATACAAAATGGGACACAAAGTTAAGTGGACTGACACAATGAAGAATCTTCACGTAGCTCTTTTTTCATGAAAGTAATTCATACGACTTGTGCACTACACTTTGAATTCTCTGGAGCAGTATGATAGCTTTGTGTGGGAAACACACCAAAATGTAAGCTCTTATATTGACTGTAAACTCACAATTGCATCTCTCAAATGTAATTCTCCTTTAGAAATGTTTCTCAACACATACAAAGGGGCCACATGTAGATTTGAATGTGTGTGAGAAGTACATTTGTGAACGAAGTTTTGTGTGAGGAACTGTCTGTTATCATAAGATCATACAGTATATATCTCATTTACGGTGCATGATGAAGTATAAGGTGTTTTTTTATATCCTTTAAGGAGCTTTACAGTCCATATGAACTGTCATATGGATTTGAAAAGTGTGTATATTAGTGAAAAATTATAGTATTACACACAAAAAAAAAAAACACAAAAAAAAACAGTATTGTATTTACAATTCCCATTTATTCAATAATGAACCGACTCTGCAGCCTGCATAAGGGTAGGAGCTAAACATGTTGCTCCGCTCTATTCGCACTGTGATTGGCTCTGTCGTCTTTCATAGGCATACATGATAGGAAATGTGTTCAGAGTGGTCTTCACGATTTCTACCGAGGGGTTAAAAATAAGTTTTGCAATGTTTTTGAACGATACTGACACATCTTTTTCATTTCCCTTCTCATACTATGGTGATATGACATAAATCACATTTCATTAATTATTTAAAGCCACAATATGTAATTTTTGTAATCGCCACTATAGGTTGCTTATTCAAAAAGGAGTAGCTTGAGGGTGCATTGACTTTTATTATGCTGCAGACGAGTGCTTCTGCTTCTTCCGTTCATGTGTATGTGGGGTAACGCAGCACTGTTTTATCATATTAGACTTGAGTGTGTTGAAAGTTATGTTTAATGCTACTCTGTGAATTCGCTCAGCTGGTACTATGAGACACTTGTTCACACTGCAGTGAGCTAGATCGATATTAGGCATGGTAACCATGATAAATCAAGAAAAACAGACTTAAACAATAAGACGAACTGTGTTAAGGTATGATTCGTTTTCTGTCTGTGAATGTCTCCAAACAGTTTCTCACCTGTCTAATAAAAAAACATATTACAGTGTCTTTGGGGTTTCCATGGTTTTTACAAAATTAATTGGAAATCGAGGGTAACGCGGGTATGATAAAATTGCTTAATTCTCTATAGATTTAAACATTCTTGGAAACATTTGGGATAACGCGAGTAAACAAGTCAACAAAATATATAACACTGTTCTAGTGGTTTTTGGATATGTAATCCAAAATTGTTACATATTGTGCCTTTAATTCATAATTCAGATCTGACCCTCCTGCTGTGGATAATCAACAATAGATGTTTGTTTAAATGTTGTGGGGTTGTTTGTATCTTAGCCTAAAGACCAGCTTAATTTATCGAAACAATAAATTCAGGGACATTACGAAACACAGGCTAAAGTTTATTTTCTTCTGTGCATTTTAATGGAGGCGTTTTGAAACTGCACAGCTTATAGATTTGAATGACATACACTCGAACCAATCAGAGTAGGTAGGTATGGCCGTTCTGCAGCCAGGTTTACTTGATTTATTCTGAAGCATTTCTCTTGCAATTACCTATTAAATTTCAGCATTGTCTCCAGAGTGACCCAGCCGTCATCTAACTGCATCTGCTCCTTCAGAAACTTGTCTCGGGGGAGATTGTGGTCACCAAAATAGTACTAAAAACAGGCAGAAACATTGGTATTATTGTCGCTGGTATGAACGAAGGCTTGGAAAGATAAAATACTTGTGATTATCTAACCTCAATCTGGTCTGCCACCTTCTTCTCCAGAGGAGACATTTCCTGATTGTCTGCCATCTCTGCTAGGATGATAAACAAAAACGGTCATGAGACTTTCTTAAACTGTTAACAACTAAATTATTTATATTCCGCATTTTCTATCAAAAAGTTACATCACAAACTACATTATAATGAAAAATGTACATGAACATGTGTGTGATTCTCAACCCACGTGTGAGTAATGCAGTTTCTTTTTTTAACAGAAATGTTCATTTTTGAAGTTTATAAACCCAGTGTACAACAGCACTAAAACATGCTGCATTAATAATATACAAAAATTCAGTCAACATCGGTTATAAGTGTCTTTGAAGCATGTACGCCACGCGCGCCACATGTCACAGAATGATACTGAACAAACGTCGCGTGCTCAATCTGTCATTCCTGTGTTTTCGGGCCGATCTGAAGCATAGCAACAGTAAATATCAGGAAAAACAAGTAACGCCGCCAAAAACCACCATACTCACTTTACTTGCGTTCTGATCGGTCTGATCTCAAAGAAACGCCACACTAAACGATAACCGAACGTGAGTCAAGTATGGCGTCGCGCTGTTATGATGTCACGCAGAGACTGGTGAAGAATCCTGGGAAGTTGAGTACAACACGGAATCCACTCCTCTCCAAGCTTTTGAAATATTTATAACGTGTCATTTTAAAATAATGTATTTAGTTTACTTGAATGTGCATCACCAAGTCCTTATGCACTACAAATACACTGGCAATTTTTTAATACATATTTTTCAGTTGTTTGTATTTCCTTTCTTTCATAATGAAATGTCCATAGTAGGGGAAAAAATACACTATGTTGACCACCATCAACAGTCTGGTCACCGACATTCTTCAAAATATCTTCTTTTCTTTGAAGTTTTGAACAACATGAGGGAGAGTAAATGATGACAATTTTTTTGAGTCAATGATCCCTTTAAGAGGTTTGTGCACGTCATCCTCCACAAAGTGCTGGAGTCAGTAAATTACGGTAGCTGTCTTTGCCTCGTTTCACCTCCAATCCAACAGACAATTATTCAAAGAAACAAAAGACAGACCATGACTTTTTTATTCATTTTTGATATAGGACACTAAACATGTGTGTCACAAATACAAAGGACACAAGATTTGTTGTAAATATTAACAGGAACAAGGTCTTAGTTAAGGTGAATATGCCAAGGATCCAGTCATATAAATGGATTTGTTCTGACAGATGCAAGCTTTCCTGTAAATGGTCATATGAACCTATACTCCTCCATTCATCTCTTTGCTTTGAATACAACACTGTGGACAAGGGCTGCATTTCCAACACACATCTAAACTTCAGGCTTATTCAAGAAGAAACATTCACATCACTGTTAATCTACATCAAGAGTAGCAAGTCAGACACCTGACATGCTGTCAGCACGAGTTACTACAGCATGGGAGAAAAAAGAATGGGGCCAAAAGTCTGAAACCACATTGAAAATCTGGAAATAAATACGCATTTCAATAATAATAAGTTGTGCTGAAAAATATATCTATTTTTTTAATTCAAATGTTATATCTTGCTTATGGAAATAGTTTTAATATTTACAACTACATAGTGGTCTCAGACTTTTGGTAGTATAAGGCAGATTAGGGCTTCCAATAATAATAACCTGGTCCGTATTATATCTTCTAGACTATTTTCATTTTATAGTAGTACCAGATTGCAATGTTAAAGGCTTTTGTCACAGCCCAGCTGCATTAATTCATACAACATGACAATAATGGCATTCATTTGGTATAGTGATATTAAAGGGAAATTTCTATCGTGCAAATAAATATTTATCCAGCATGTTAAAACATTTACATTTGTTCATTTTTATGTTCTACAGCAAACCTCAATGGATTAAATATTAAGCACCTCAGATGTCTGCTAAATCCTAACCATGAGCTTATTTTATGATTTAAATCTCCAAGACAAATGCAACGAAACATAAAATTTAATTCTGACCCATATTACACCATGCCCAAATGAATTTACCAAGTAAATTAAGGGAAGTTTTTTTTGTGTGTGAATTATATCTATAATGGGAGTACATGCACATAATGCATTTACTGCAGAATAAACATATTGATATTCTACTGGTCAGTCACAATATTGCCTATAATACTGTATTACTCCACTAGAGCCCGTAATTCCCGTAGGATTTCATTGCCACTAGTCCAGGGTATGATTTTCGCACTGGGTGCTTCTGGACCCTCTGAAATGGCTTTGCACAACAGTTTCTCTAGGGTGAATCCTTTCCTAGGCATTGCAATATCCCCTTCTCTCAATTCTTTAATGGGGCAAAAGTCATTTCCTCCATCTCCTATATAGCAAATCCTCTCATAATGCACATCAGCTTTAGCTTGATTCTCTCTGAAATCATGCAGCACCCTCCTCTTGCACAGGTTTATAGGACATTGCGTACAGTCATGCGCGTGAAAGCAGCGCACACTCATGTAGCCGCGCGCATCTATGTTTGCAGGGTTAGTGAAGACGTCATCTATAGCGGACTTCAACCCTGATGCATGCAAAACCCAGTCTATGAAGACGGTATTAGAATCGGAGATTATAATACAGTCAATGTCGTGCTTGTTCTCGGATATGAAGGTCAGGAGCTCGATCATTCCCTCGGTGAACGGGATGCTCTCCATGACCGCGCGCATGTGGTCCGGGCTGACGGACTGGTCTCCGATGTAGGTCAAGACTCGACCCATATACTCGGTCCAGCGGCCTCTCTCGTATGTCTTCTCCAGCCAGGCCGGTAACGTCTGGTCGGGGGTGCAGCGGATCACCCATGTGTCGCTGTTGTCATCCACTATAGTGTGGTCAAAGTCGAACACTACTAAGGTCTTCATTCTGCGCTGGGAATAACACAAAAACACAATATTGACATGATGGTCGACAAACAAATGTTCAACGTTCCTCTCTCAGCAAGTCAAGTAACGAAATGCATGTAAGACTTTAAACATGTACTGACCTGAAGCGGCAGCCTGAGTGAATTATTCGATTTTGTTAGCGATTCTGAGACAGACACTTGCTTACAACACTGAGCATGATTAGTCACTGCACGTCTCTGATAGGCTGCGGCGCACGTCGATCTAACGTCATGCGACGCTCTGATTGGTTACTCAAATCGGGTCGTTTTTGCTTTCCGTTTCGTCAGTTATTCATTCAATAAACCGAATCAGTTTATTCGAGATGAAACCGGAATTGTCTTAAATTCTGCTGACGCATTTCATAGTTTTATAACTACTATTCAAAAAGGATTTATGTCAGCAACACTAATTTCTATCATGAATACGGAAAATGTATATATATATATATATATATATAAAATTTTCTGTATTCATGATTACAAACGGGATTTTAGATCTTTATCTAAAAAACAAACATCAAATGACCATAATAAATCATGTTTTAGGAATAATGTTATATAAAGACTATAGTCTGTGTGTTTTGTAATTACTTTTAAAGATTGGAATTTAAATCTAAACACAAACAGATAAGGTGGAATACACTAAGAGTATATTTTGGAAGTTATGGATGCAAAATAGCATGTGTAAAAAAGGTTTTGCCAGTATGATCATGCTGCAAGTATAAGCATTTAGAATATTAATTTGCATCCAATATCGAAAAGCTAATAGGGATGCACAATGACGGATATAATTACACTACAAAAAAATCTAAACTAAAATTAATGTCAGACTTTTAGATTTGCTTTATATTAAAACTAATGGTATAAAATTATTTGTTGCTTTTAAAGATTTGCTGTAATGTTTTACATGTTAAATGTAAAAAAATGTAAAATATCAGCCAAACTCTACCAATATATTAAGTAGGGCAGGACTCGATTAAAAAATTAATCTAATTAATTAGAGGCTTTGTAATTAATTAATCGAAATTAATCGCATTTTAATTGCATATAAATATTTGACCTGAGAACAGTGAGAAGTAATTTTTTTCACATGGATTTTTAGTATACCATTGAATAATGACTGAATACATAAGCTTAATCAACAAAATTGTGTTTATTTATTTATGTCCAGCGTTTTGCTTTGAGGTGATATTTGAGGCTCGATACGCAAATTCCTTGTTGCAAAGCTTCCACACAACCATGCTCTTGTCGACGCTTCCATCCTTTCGTTTTTTAAAACAAAATTTCCCATCCACGGGGCCAAGCAAAGCAGTCTCGTCAGCTTCTGCGTTCATGTTCACTGTGGTTTGTTGTGTTCAGAAGTCAAGAACGCTAGTTGGTGTTCCAGTATAATCGGTCCGTCGATAACTCATTCATTAAAAACGTTCCGGTGCAAAAATAAGTTAAAATTGTTATCTATTTTTTGCGTAATTAATCTTAATTAACGCGTTAAAGTCACGCAATTAATTAATCTTAATTAACGCGTTAAAGTCCCGGCCCTAATATTAAGCTAACTGTACTTGAATAAATTTAGGACGGTTTCAATCAACAGGACCACTGAAATCGATGTTCACAGGTTCAGTATCAATTTTTATTTGTCAAATTCAGCAGAACTTAACATTGTCATCTCTTTATAAACATAAAGCCCTTACAAAACGCCAAGGTACGCAAACATGACCCCAACAAACCCTTAAAAAAAAAACTGCTCAGACCAGACAGAAAAGAAAAAAAAAAGATTAAACAACCATTTTCACTAAGGAACTCGCTAAACATTTACGTCGAGATATGGGCAAGAAAAAACAAAGGTCAGATAAAAGCAGGACAAATGTAACTGATTCAATTGAAACGAAGTAGGATTTTACTGTCTGTATCAGTCATTAAAAATATTCCAGGCGTTGAGGACCAGGGTATGTCCACAATGTTTACACGATGACTAAAATGTCAGTCTCTTTGTATCGTTTGCTGAACAGCAGACCGTTGATGCGTGTGTGTGGGTAAAAGATAACTAAAAATAGGAGTGGCACATGCAGAGTCTCAGTCACTGTCACTGGAGGAGGCGTCCTTTTTCTTTGCTTCTTTTCTTGGACTCTTAGATTTGTCCTTTGCTCTCTCTTTTGATTTTGGACTTTCGCTCCTTTTTCTTTTCTTGTGTTTATCGTCATCGCTCTCCGAATCGCTACTTCCACTGTCGCTCTTTTCTCTCCTCTTCCTTCCGCTCTGTCGATCGTCGCGCTCTCGGCCGGTCTTTCTGGGAAGAGCGTTCTTTGGAGCTCGGTCTCGTCCTCTGGTTTCTTTGCCCTTTGCCTCATCTGTGCTCTTCCTCTTATTTCTATCTTCTGCATCTCTCCCCCGATCCCGATCCCGAGCTCGGTCTCGCTCTCTGCTTCTCGACCTGCGAGATGACCTTCTGTCCCGGCTGCTGCTGTGACGCCTGTCGCGGCCTCTGTCACGTGACTGGCCACGTTGGCCGCGGCCCCTCGACCGGGAGCGGGACCTCCGTGATGTATCGCGACCCTTTTCTCTGCTTCTTGATCGGTCACGTCGCTGTTCTCCATTCTTCTTCTTTTCCACCTCCTTGGATTTCTCCTTTTCATTCTCATCTGGATGTTGTTTGGTCGTTTCTTTGCTTCTGTCTTTCTGTTCGCCTTCCTTCTCTCGTTCTTTGCCATCTTTGTCTTTCTCTTTCCTGTCCTTGCTGCTCGAGCGTCCCTGCTTGTCATCTGCTTTATCGCGCTTTTCCTTCTCTCTCTTCTTTTCTTTGCTCTTGCTCCGGCTGCGAGCTTTCTTCTTTTCCGCATCGGCATCAGTCTTTTTCCGTGCATCCCGATCTCTGCTTTTGGAGCGATGTTTGTCCCTCTTCCTATCTCTTCCTCTGGATGGACTGCGGGATTTGTCGCGCTTTGAATCTTTCCTTTCTCGTTCAGAGTTCTTTTTTGCTTCATCTTGTCCTGCAGCTTTGTTTTCGCTGGCTGGCTCAGCGGCTTCTGCCTTCTCCTCTGACATATCTCCTCTAAAATAAAATAAAAATACACATGAAACATTAATTTCAAGCAAATTCTAATAAATTCTGATTAGGGCTGGGCGATAACACGACAATGATAATTATCGCGATATAATTTAACAATAAAACGATAACAAGAGTTCGATAAATTTTTGATATAAAGCTTATTTACCAAAAGCGGAACGAATGTCACATGGACCATTTATCCATTTATTGATTTAATGGTATGGTGTATACAACTTTCACTTAGGAGCTAAAATCTGCCTTTAAACTTGAAAGTTTAACACGTATTATTTATTGATATCGACTGGTGAAAAATTCTCGTGATAGTTTTTTTAGCCGTATCACCCAGCCTTACTTCTGATTAAATACGTTTTAGAATTCCTCATTACATGAATCCTGACCGTAATATTTGCATGTAGTGTAGAATTAGACATACTTGTCCCCTTTGATCCATCTGTCCTGGGTGGCAGCTGTGTTAGTTTTAGCTTTCTGTGTCCTTTGCATTTCATGCCTCCAGTGCGGAGGCGTCTCACTGCGGCGAAACCGATCCCATGACCGTGAGCGAGACCGAGATGGTGTCCGATAGCGCTACAGACGGACAGAAGAGAAGGTCAAAACAAAATATTTAAACTAAACTGAGTTTTCATTTCCTCACTACAATCAAAAAGGAAACATTTAAATTAGGAATGCATCAAATTAAAATTATGGGCCGAAACCAAAAACTTCTGGATACACTTGGTCGAAAACCAAAACTGAAAATGCTTTGTAAAAAATATTTTTTTTTTTAAATTACCATTTTTGTATAATTGTATCAAATTAGACTTAATTAAATTTTATATTTTCAAATGATACTGAATTTAAAAAATACAAGCCAATAAAATAACTAAACTATTGAAAGTAGCACTACAATTGGACAGACAATATATTAATATTAAAAATCAATATACTATTCTTTATTCAGTTCAAAGCAACAGAATTAGATTTCATTCAGATAGTTTTATTTTCTAACCAATTATCTAAATAATGTATAGTCTTACAAAGCTATTTTTATCAGAGCATGTGAGCAAAGCGTAGTGAGGAGCGGATCAATGAATGAGAGGGTACAGCATTGCCAATAGCCAACAGTAGGGCTATTGCAATTCAGGAATATTGCGTGCAGCGTCACACCAGGCTCTGATAACGGCTAAAGCCAGAACCTGAGCGCTGAACACAGAGGAGCGGGCACCATATATTTTCTGAAAAAGTAGTATTAAAGTGTCATCTTTAATGTTGCAAAAGATTTTTATATGAAATAAATACTGTTCTTTTATACTTTCTATTCCTTAAAATAAAATCCCCTCAAGGTTCTCAAAAATACGAAGCAGCACCACTGTTTTCAACACTGAAATATATTTTGAGCAGCATATTTAAATAAATGATTCATGAAGAATCATGTGACACTGAAGACTGGAGTAATGATGCTGAAAATTCAGTTGAGATCACAGGAATAAATTACATTTTAAAATATATTCCAATAGAAAAGAGTTATTTTAGTGTGATAAAATTTAACAATATTACAGTTTTTACTGTATTTTTGATCAAATAAAAGCAGCCTTGGTGAGCAGAAGAGATTACTTGCGACAACAAACAAACTTTAGAACGGAAGTGTATTTACACTGAACTCATAATCTTTCAAAGCAAACCAGTTATTCTCTCACCCTCGGTCCTCTTCCTTTAATCCTGCGCCCTGACCTGGTCATCACCAGTCTTGCGCGGTTTGGCCGTGAATTTGCCATGGGTCTAGAATTTAACACACAAGTTATGAACTGGAGAAAATAATAAAAATCACAATATTAATATTTCATGAATATCTTTACAAACAAATGAACCTCCACACCATTACTGGGTGAAATATTTAAATACCACATCTACCTGTCCCTTTCCCTCTCTCTCTCCCTTTCCCTGTCCCTTTCTCTCTGTCTCTCTCTCCCAGAGTCCTCCTTGTTCTGTTCTTTCCCCTGCTCCTCTTCTTTGACCTTCAGGGGGCTTCGCCTCATTAGGAAGCGGTTTTCTGGAATGGGTGGAACTTCTTCTGGGCGGATGGTTGACAAAGGTTGGGGTTCAGCTTCTTCCTCATCAGACCTGGAGAAAACATGTTAAAATTCTTACTCCATTATGCAGATGATGATGATGAAGTTGTCAACAGAAGGCGAAAACCTCACTCAATGCAAATAATAAAGTGAAAAACAATATCATTATTTTGAGGTTGTGCATCCAAACAAATTTAACAATTCTGATTCACCTGTCAGTTGGTAAAAGCTAGTCAAAGGCGGCAGATGCCAACATGGATTGTGACCTCACCAGGGGGTTTAGGGTTTCAGGTAGGCCTACATTATTATTTAACAACAGAAATTGAATATTTCAATGTCAAAACACTACTTAGCCTTCACTGTATGACATGAAATTAAATATACACTGATTCTTATTTACGCTACTAAAGTTCTTCTGTCAAGAGCAAAGAATGATTTTCTCTTTGTCTGTTGTTGTTTGATTATCATTAAGCAGTGTTTATTAGGCTGCTGTCACTTTAAGAGCTGCACAGATCAAATATAGTTACACACGCTCTCTTATCCAACTGTTCACTCTACTTAAGACATAACTGACTGTTTATGTGAATATTTACCAAGACAGGCATTTTGACAATTGTGTGTATAGTTGGCCATATAAGCGGCGGAAAAGAACTGAAATCGGGATCACGCTCTCCGAGAGGCAGCATCCAGTGCGAATGAGTAGGCCCTACATCGCTACATCACCCCACAGCTTCTACCTAAAATCTTTTTATAATCTCGAAGTATTAAAATCATTCAGTTATTGTAAGCCATTACAATATCGCAATATTTGTGATATTTTGATAATTTCTATATATCGTATAGCCATGATTATTTTTCTGTAATAATGTTGGTACGGTATTGACCTTTTAGTACTGATGTGCTCAAGGCATGTGGAAGGCAAATTCTTAATACTGTTGAAAGGTGAAAGATTCTCATTGAAAATGTGCAAAAGTTAAATGTATTTACCCTTTCTTCTCTTTCTTCTTGTGTTTTGGTTCCTTCTTTTTCTTGTGTTCCTTCTTGTGTTTCTTCCGTCGCTTCTTCTCCTTCTCCTTCTCCGATTCCTCCGAGCCCGTGGAGCTGTCTGAAGAAGAGTCGTCGTCACTCTCGCTGGATGACTGATGCTTCTTCTTTTCTTTCTTTGCTAAATGAAAGGAGTTTAAACAAATACTTTAAAACACACACACATAATTTGACTGGGGAAAAAATGTGATCGTGACCGTCACACTTTAATTGTACTATTAACGGTTTTAGATTCAGATATTTTTACACTGCAGAGTATAATTTTAGTTCATACAAGTTTATAAGAATCACTATAAAACTTCTGTAATTAACCCCCTTGTACAACACAAGTAGCCATAGTGACCGTGAAAGTAAATATTGATGCCCAAAACACTGGACTGTCTTATCACAATTAATGTCATTTAATTGAATAAATGAGTTACAGTCATGGTCTTTTGTCAAATCTTAACTAACTGACAGGGCTTCTGAATTATTTATTTTGTGTGTAGAATTCAACAAAAACTTGAGGAAAAGACAGTGACTAAATAAATAAAAAACACTTAGTTCAGTTGGACAACAGACACTACAATTATAATCTGAAAGGCCAGGTCTGTTCCATACAGAACGAGCCCTCAGAGAGCACGCGCACTGAACAAAACTCTTAATTTTAGCGATGACTAACCCAAACGCATCTGATTGGCCATCACATTCATAAGCTCAACGGAAATGTGTGATTGGTTATAATGCTCAACACTGCAAAACAAAATCTGACAGTGCCACAGTCGGATTGATCAAACGAACATTAACTATTTTTAGTTTGTTTAACCAATATCATCACTTAAACATATTCTATTATATAAATATTTCGAAACAAATTTCCATGACTTTTCCAGGGGCCTATTGCACAAAACTAAGATAAGGGATTAAGCCGGGATATCTTGATGATCCTGGCTCAATTTATCTGTTAATATACAGTTATCTTTCGTTATCGTTATCATTCTTGGTGTGTGTGTGCCTTCAGGGTAAGTTTACACGACAGCGGTGTACTAAATTTTGCATACAGACGACAAGATCATCAAGATATTCCGGCTTAATCCCTTATCCTAGTTGTGCAATAGGCCCCAGGCCTGGAAATTGCTATTTTAAAATTCCATGACTTTTCCAGGTTATGACCGTACAAACCCTGCCCGATGTTATCAGTAATATCGGTGTTGACAAGTTTATATACCAGTGTGAAAATTTCCTCACCATAACATTCCAACATAAAATGCAAAAAACATCCTAAACACAAGAGAAAATACAATACATCACCTTTAGATTTTGGAACAAGTTCCCCACAGTTGAGCACTTTGACCTCGGCATAGGGTCGGCTGTTGGTATCGGTCTTCTGACTCTCGATCATCCGGATCACCTCCTGGCCGGAGATCACCTGACCAAACACCACATGAATTCTGGTGGGGGGGGGGCAACAAAACCATTAAATACTGGACATAGAGCATATAAAATATACTTGAATGCACGTTACCTAGCAGTTTGTTTATCAAATATTACTAGTTGGTACTGCATTATCAAACACTAATCCTTAATAAGACACGGTGTACTACACACTTACCCATCCAAGTGAGGAGTTGGTTTTGTAGTTCTATGGTCAGGGACACAAAACAGTGAGGCAGAATGTAAATACAAATCTAACGAACACAAAAACAGTGATTAATGCACACCATAAATCAATTTGGGTAATTTTCATCTGCAGTTCATAACTTGTTCAAAGCCAGACCAATGCACTGAGGACATATACATTTATTCAACATCACAACTGCAAAAAAGAAAGTGATAGTTGCAGATAGTCATCCATTATCCAAGAGGACAGTAGGGACGTCTGAAGAAGCCTGTGTTGGACTCACATAAAGAACTGTGAGCCGTTGGTGTCTTTCCCTCTGTTTGCCATTGACAGAAGGAACTCCTTGGTATGTTTCATTGAGAAGCTTTCATCTAGAAAAAGAAATGGCAGAATATTGAACCCAGAAATGTAATTAATATTGACAAGTAAATTCTTACGAAGACTCACCTTCAAAGAATCCCCCGTATATAGATTCTCCACCTCTGCCATTCCCTGTTAAGGCAATCATGTCTGTCAAATGTCACTGCACACAAGATACACATAATACAACGGAAAAAAGTAAGACAGTGGTACCTTCAGTGAAGTCTCCTCCTTGTATCATAAAGTCCTTCACTATCCTATGGAACAGACTTCCTTTGTAGTGCAAAGGTTTCTGGGTAGTCTTTCCAATTCCTTTCTCACCTGGAAAAGAAAATCCCCACAATGCATAAATACAGACATGGACGGCGTTTCCCAAAAAGTTTTGTGAACTAAGTTGAGCAGTAGAAAACATTAGTGGTACTGGCAATGGTCTCCAAGATCGACTTGGGCTTGTGGCGCTTTTGGGAAACGCACCCCAGGACAGTGCACCCTTTATCCGAAATCGCATACTTCCCTACTATTTAGTAGGTCAAAAAATAGTATGTGACAAAATTAGTATGTATGAATTCACAGTACTCATTAAAAAGTACACGGATGACCTACATCTTCAGGCGAGATTCTGAAGTGAGCATCTGATTGATACTTTACTATCCCATGAGAAACTATCCCTGACAAACGGCATTAAACATTGTCTGTGTTGAAGTAATGGTTCCACCTTTAGTTTCATTACAAACATATAAAAAGAAAATATTTATCTTTAAAAAAAAAAAGTATACATTTAGAAATGTGAAATTTAGAGAGCATTTTCCTGTTTTATGCAAACTTAGTGCTTGTTAGGGCCCGAGCATCGATGGTGTGAGGACCCAATTGGAATTGCTCTGTTTATTTAATGGTTGTTGTTTTTTTACCTGTGCACAGGCAGCGGAAGTTCTCACATGTCTTGGGACACGCCTCAGAGAAGAGCTCGATGACGACTCGGCCCGCTGTAGAAAGGAAAACCAGGAGAAAAAGATTACACGTAAATAAACGCCACATTTTCAGACGTTGAAAGGCAGCTCTCTTACAAAGTGCATATTGAGTCTTACCTGGTACATTACTGATGCCAATGTCAATGAAGCAGCGAGGACGCTGCGCCTTCACCCCCATCACGCTGCAAAGACAAACACACACATCAAGCTCTAGTACAGAAACAGATCTGTGCTGACCCTCAATACACATAAACAACCTGCTTAAACAGTGTAACACTCACACAAACTAACACACTCCATAAAGTGCATGGATTTTGATCTTTTGATTTTGTTGTGCATTATGACTTAGACCAGGGGTGTCCAATCCTTCTCCTGGAGGGGCACTGTCCTGCAGAGTTAAGCCAACTTGCCTTAAAAATGGAGCCTGGAAGTTTCTAGTATGACTAGCGAGGCCTTTATTAGCTGGTTCAGGTGTGTTTAATTGGGGTTGGAGCTTAACTCTGCAGGACAGTGGCCCTCCAGAAGCAGGATTGGACACACCATAGAGAACGCTGGTATTTGTTATTGCTTAATGTATTGACCGTTTTTGTCTACTCTAGCGGATTAATGAAGTAACTGACTGTAAATGTCAATGTAATGTAACCACTTTCACTATCGGCAGAACAACACATTAAGGCTGTGAAAATGTCCAAGAGGTCACTTCTACCTGTGTTCATGATACTTTTGATATTCTAAATAACTTTTTGAATAACACAAGACAACATTAAAAACCTTTATTCGTCATGCTACATGTTTTCCTAGCCTCACGGCACTAATATGCTAATACGAAAGAGAAAACACTAGCAGCACACCTAGTGTATCACATCGTTTAAAACTGCATAGTTATCTAACGAAGACTTGTGACCTGTATAATCAGCACTGTTTGCTTATATCAGTTATACATTCGTAACATTTAACCTTTTGATGATTGAATGACTAGCGTGCTAACATGCTACATTTGTCAACTAGTGCGTCTTTTAATATTTCCAATTTTGTTCTTCCCTTTGTACTAGACAACATCGGAGTATAAGTTCTATACTTACATGTTTGATCCAAGTTAAACCAATGCTAGTGTGGTACTAAAATGAAGAGAATATGAACAACATTGACTGTCGTTCTCGTGTCCTCAGCGCGCAGGTCTGTAAAAATGGCGCCGTGACGATTAGCGGTGCATTCTGGGTAAAAAAATGAACAGCCTGAACTGGAAACTATGGAATCTTAACGCGGACAAAAATCACACGCGTTTTGCAGTTTTACCTGAATTTAAAGGGATAGTTTACTCAAAAATGACAATTTTGACATTACTTACTCACCCTAATGTTGTTCCAAACCCTTATGAATTTCTTTCTTCTGTTGAACACAAAATAAGATATTTTGATAGGCCTATGGAAGTCAAAGTCAATAGAGTGGTGCTGGTATGACGTAACTTTTGTAGGCCAATCTGCAATTAGCATCACGCTCCAGAAAAACCCAATAGGGTTTTCCCATAGGATTATCATTAAAAACAAGCTCTGTGATCAACAAAAGTTTATGATGTTTTGTCCATCAAGACAATTATCGAAGATTAATTCAACTTTTATGAATTTTGAAGCCTAAATGCAGTGCCAGAAGTAAAAGGCTAAAGGTAGGCTATAAACAGACTACACCACAGTCGCTCAACGTCACCCTCACTAAACTTCCGACAACTCTTTCAGTTTTTATCTAAAAACAATTCCCCAGAATGTTTGAGTTAGTTTATAAGAGCTGAAGTCGAGTACAGCCGTCGATCCCGGTCACCCATTCCAGACTCATCATCAAAGAGGGGTCGAGATTTGAGAGGGAAACATTCCCATTCCAGATATCCTCTGAACAGTTATGTAGACCAGGAAGAGACCTTGATACTGAGACCTTCAGTCCTGCATTGGAGAAACCTTGTGAAGCTTCGACTCCAAGCTTTCAAAGAAAAACTAGCAGCAAAAAAGTATATTTTATAAACTATATTTTAAGGAAAATATACCGGTATCTGTATACATTCTGCATATTTTATAAATCCAATTAAGCTACAATAGCAAACAAGGATAGATTTTTTAACACACTTTTTACAACTTCACCTACACACAGATTTTTACAAACTGTATTTTCTGTCCCCTAACACTAAACCTACCCATCACAGACATTGTATTTTTACATTTTCAAAAAACATCACTTAGTATAATTTTGGTTTACTTAGTGGGACATTTTGACCCCTTAACGTAGAGTTTACTTGAAACACACACACACACACACGTTGTGTTTCCATGTTTTGTGGGGACATTCCATAGGCGTAATGCATTTTATACCGTACACCCCGTATTTTCTATCCCCCTACACTGCCCCTGCCCCTAAAACTACCCATCACAGGAGACATGCTGCACTTTTACATTTTCAAAAAACATCACTTATTGTGATTTATAATCAGTAGCCATGTTTTCCTCATGGAGACCAAAAAATGTCCCCACAAGGACAAGGATTTTGGATATTGCCATCTTTGTGGGGACATTTTGTAGGGATTACGTAGGATTACCAGTACACACACACACACACACAGACACACACACACACACACACACACACACACACACACACACACACACACACACACACACACACACACACACACACACACACACACACACACACACACACACACACACACACACACACACTACTGAAAGAAATAGTATCTAGTTCAACTTCACAACAGCAGTGTAATATATCAAAACATATGTGTTTCTGTAAAAACAAAGTGCAAGTCCTAGCCAGTATACTGTATAGTTACGTTATTTTTGCAATTATCAGGGAAATCAACTGTCTGCTATAAAAACAACACAAGTTAGTTTATATGGTTTAAAAATGTTTATTTTACAAAAAGAAATGCATATACAACCTACCAGTATTGTAGAGAACTAGAGTTTATTTTTTTATTACAGTATATTAACAACAGAAATTGGCGTGAACCTGTTCTTGCTGTCATGGCATTTGATGACAAATGGCTTGTTAACACACATACACAATTATTTCACGTTAACTGTCTAAAATGTAGAAAAAAAAATGGAGATCCCAAAAGCTCTTGCACTTTTAGTTCCATTGGTTTCTCGTTTTAGACTATGCTTCAATGACCACAGACAGCTGTGTGCTGAGGCCAAAGGTCACATGACCATATGGAGTCACACTTCAAAAGAGGGCTTTCATTTAGAGTTTGGGCATCCTGGCAGCATTCAGACGCATGCCAACGCAAGAGGAGCCAGAAGCGTAGCGCATCTCTCTCAGCATGCCGCTCCATGTCTTTTTATCGTCTTCATACCTGTGAAAGAAAGCCGGTCAATGCATGTGTCATGTGTCAATAGCTACGTTAACATATGAAGTATGTAGTTTCTAGCAGAACACCCTTTTGTGTGTCATACCTCCTAATTCAAACACAGATCTTATGGGTGCTTGTGAAGACATGTCTTAACAGGTAAAAGTAGGAATACTCTTGGCTGTGTTGCTATGTGTTATGAGAAAGCAGTTGCGTAATCTTGTCAAGAGTGAACGTGAGTGCTTCGATTAAATAAACCCATCCAACTTATCTGCACACGGCACAACTGTTTGAGGCTGTTAACACTAGTGTGTTTTCGTTTTAAAATGCATTACTTTTCCTATGGATACACCTGGCGTCCACACTACTCCGGACTTTTCAACCCTCGAAAACGGAGACTTTCGAAAACGCGGCATTCCATATTTTAGTTTGAAAACTCCACGGTTGCATTTCAGTGTAGACGGACCAAAATGGAGGCCCACATTCGCTCCCTGATTGGGTCTTTTGGAGCATTACGTATCATTACGTATATATTACTCGTCAATCCTTTATCATATGACCATTATGCTTCCATAACACGTCAATAACAGACCAGAGCCGTCTCTCTCTTAACAGACCAGCCTTGACGACCGTGTAAACAATAACACGGAGACGTAACTGGAAGCTTTGCTGACTTTGTTGTCCTTTTTGGATGGAGATCGTTTCTGAAACGCAGTGGAAATGGGTGCATGATGATGCTGTATGTTCATGAAACATTGCTATGCCCCATTCACTTTGACATGTTTATGAACTGTTTAATCTTTAAAGGTCTAAATGCAGTAAAATTTGGCTTGAACTTCTGTAATGTCTTCACTAAAAAATCTTACATTATTCACTTTTAAGAAGAAAAATCATTGCTCTTTTCGTTTGACCGATTATCATATCCAGTTCTACTCCAGATCTATTCCAGGGCACTTTCTTGGAACTTGATTAATTAGCTGGTTTATTCATTGATTGATTGATGAACACAAAATCAAGAAACTTACTGCCAAATGTCAGTGACCTCGGAGGGTCCAATGTTTTTGTCTTCCAGCTCTACAATAGCAAAGCCGCCAATTGCGTAGAGGTTTCCTCCAGTGCTCACAAGATTCACAGAGCTGCGTTCTTGGGGGAACTCTGTGAATGTGTCCCACCTGAGAGCAAATTATATTAATTCATTTAATGCATTGTATAGATTTAATTTTTACATGCAGAAACAGTGAAGAGATGGCTAAGGAAGACAACATCTAGAATGATAAATCTCTAGACAGACACAATATTGTCTTTTCATATAACAAGCAAACCTGTAAATAACAACAGTATCGATTTAGTTTGTTCAGGTGCACTACTTATTGAGGAACAGGGATTTATAGTTAACTAAAACTTAAACTAGTACTTAGTATTTTAATTAATTAATATATACATGTATATATATATATATATATATATATATATATATATATATATATATATATATATATATATATATATATATATATATATATATATATATATATATATATATATATATATATATATATATATATATATTAAAGTAGTAACATTACCAAAACTAGAACGGCAATAAAAATAAAATGAAAGCTAAATAGAAATGACAAAAGCACATGACAAAATGACTAAAACTTACACTAAAATTAAAATGAAAATAAATGTATATAAATAATACTAAAATAACACTGGTAAGGAATCATACTTGTTTGTTCCAAAATCGTAGACTTCAGATAAAGCTGTGAGTCCTTCTTCATTCACTCCTCCAGTTACAATGATTCTTCCTTTATGAACTACGGCACCAAACATCGCTCTGGGCGTCTTCATAGCAGCCAGTTCTCGCCATTCGGACTGCTTGTGGTTGTACACAAACATTTTATTGATAGCTTTGCTGTGAGAGAGACAAGAGAGATTTGTTTACTTTCAGAGGTTTTCATCAAACGGGATTTACAGTGCACTGATTTGTGTCAGCTTTGCACATGAATCAAAATTGACCTTATTTCTGGCATGGTGGATATCACAATGTTGATATGTTTGATCTTGGTGGAATAGATCTGTTACTCTGCTGCTGTTATTGCTGCTGCAGAACAAATACAGTACTTACTACTGCCAATACACACAAGCTGCTGTGAGTAAGACATGCCGCTGCTGTACAATATAGCACATTAATTACTAGTAGCAGATCTATACAGGTGGAGCTGGGGAAGGTGGAGGTTTTCTGAAAACACGCTGCGCTGCTAAGGCAAATGCTGCAATTGGCTACTGATACAGCAGGAACCAATCAACTGTGTCCTATAGAGAATGATGCAATTGCAAGCAGATTGAGTTAAGGATCTATCAGGCTGCGCCATCTAGAGTTTCATGACAGAACTTTGTATTTACATTCGTAATATACATTAATTGGTGTGATTGTGTCAAAATGAAATGGTGCACGTTAAAGAAATGCACTTTGTAATCTTTCTAGTAACTTCACCTCAAACTGACTTTCTGCCTTTTTTATTTATATACTTGTACAATGTAAAAGAAATGTTTGTATAATTTTTATTATATACTTATATCAAAATAAACTTCAGCCACTCATTTCTAACATAATTCTTCAGAAGTTTCTGCAGAGCTGTAGGTGCTACACACAGACAGAAGTAGTACACGGTTTGACACATTTTCTTTACTTTTTACTCTCTCTAGTTCTTCTGGTGTTCAGTAATAATATTGTCTAAGCTGCTCGATGTCAATAAATGGTTTTATTTGGATGGAAGAGGAAGTTTTGAGTTTCATGAAGACAAATACAAAATTGAATTTGCACGATAAGTTTTGCATTAAAGGCCAATTCACACTGTACTGACAGACACGCCAACCCCGACATTCACCAAGATTACAGTACGTCACTTCTCAGACATTTCAAGACCGACAAATGCGGATTCAAAATGTTCGATCAGTGAAAACGAGAGCCGATAGATCTGACAAAACCTGATGAAGTGTCTGTTGCTGTCTGCATGTTTCCTTAAGTGTCACATTGTATCAAGGATTGTTGAGGAACTTTGATGGAGCACAGACAGCTGCAAGCTATACCATATGTTCTTGAGTACCACTGATCTCATTTACACACACACACACACACATGTTTGTTTTTGTGAAATGTGGGGACATTCCATAGGCGTAATGCATTTTATACTGTACAAACCGTATTTTCTATCCCCCTACACTGCCCCTGCCCCTAAACCTACCCATCACAGGAGACTGCAGTTTACTGTCTGTGAAAAAAACCTCATCCTGTGTGATTTATAAGCATTTTGAAAAGTGAGGACATGGGGAACGTCCTCATGTTTCACCCTCTTTTTGTAATACCTATGTCATACCCATGTCATTATACACATTTGTGTCCTGATATTTCACAAAAACATGCCCACACACACACACACACACACACACACACACACACACACACACACACACACACACTCTCTCTTACTTGTCATCTGTCTTTCCTCCAATGCAGTATACCAGGTTGTTATGTGAGACAACTGCATGGCCGTGAATATGCAGAGGAAGTTTCTTGGTCTCGCTCCATTTCATCTTTCTGCAATGACATGAAATATTGAAGACACGTCTGAGCCAGTAGCCTACTCATGTGTGAAGAGGAGAATCGGCAGTTGAACAGTCAAAATTATGGAAGTATTAGATGAATTCATACTCAGAGTCATAACACATGACAGAGTCGAGGGACTCGTTGGTCTGCAGGTCTTTGCCAGCGATGGCGAACAGCAGGTGTTGACTTTCACCCAGACTGAACAGGCATCGAGGGCTGGGCATAGGTGGCATTGCCCTCCAATCAGCAGCAATACTGTCCAGCTGGATAGGACAAAATAGTTTTGAAATGACAAATCATTTCCATAACACTTCGGTTCACTAAGGTTCAACTCTAACTTTAGATATCATATTTTTTTTTACAGCATTCAATTATCTATGCTCATGTTCATTTATAGATATAGGCTAATAATGTTCACATATGCATATTATTTCATTTTTACATATCACCCAGCTCTTAAATAAAGTAAGGGTGATATATACTATATAGCAAATCTCAACTTCTTGATTGCTTGTATTGTCACAAAATGTAAACTATATTACTGCCCTGCCCTAATCTGCTAAATGCAACAATAAGGCATGAAGATATCAATATATTATAAACAATAACATTATGATTTTCTGTAAAGCTCCTTTGAAACAATGTGTATTGTGAAAAGCGCTATACAAATAATTTTGACTTGACTTGATAGGTACAATTCATATTAGTTTATAATATGTTAATGTTCATTTATAAAACTTTAAATAATAAAACAATGTATTAGTATATGTACAATATAACGTAACCTAAATGCAGTAAAAGTAATGATCATTGTTAATACATTTTGTCCAATGTTAACAAAAACCAGTGTCATCGCAAGTTGTTCACTAAAGCCATTTGGCAGGTAACTATGTGGATTGAAGAAAAGAAAAAATAGCCAGGAAAGTAAATTGATTTAAGTTTACAGATTAAAGGTAAATCATAAAAATTTCCATGTTGGTCGAGAATGGATAAATGCCGGTGGACCAGCATAAAGTCTCTACTGGTAAAGCTAGTTTAAGAAACCTAGTGTGGTTTTCACTCCAGCATCCAGTTTTCAAAGTTGATTTGTACCTGGTAGAAGTAGCACTGCAGTGGAGATTCTTTGCTGTCTTCATCAACGAACAGGCCCCCGATGACAAAGAGCTGGTTCTTCTTGGTGCAGAGACTCACATGGTTCTTTGGCACTTGCTCTGACATGGCAGCCAGAAAACACTCATTCTCAGCCACGTCATACGCCACAGCAGCCGTGTCATTGATCATGAGGATTAGATCTCGTCCGTACATCCCCAGTCTACGAGTATCATTCAAGTAACCTGGCAGCAGCTCCTCTTCTTCCTCTTCTCCGGCCTCTCCTTCCTTCTTCTCTTTGGGTTTCTTCTCAGGGAGTTTTCCTCCGAAGGCATCTTTGATGACTTGCAGCTTCTTCAAGAGTTCGGGATCGGCCTTGATGATGTCATCGGCCTCCACCTTCTCCCGGAAGTACTTCTCTGGAAGCAGGCGGAAGCGGATGCAGTCGAACACTTCCCCCAGACTCTTGGCGCGCTTGGCCTTGTCGCTGCGCACCCACTTCATCACCGTCTCGAACACAACTTCTTCTTTCTCCACATTAAGCGTGTCTCCACCTATCAGGGCCAAGAGCTCATGAGGTGCCAGCTGAAGGAACTCCTCCTCGGCAGCCACGGTTTCGAAGTGGTCAGCGATGAAATCGCGTGCCGATATAGCGAGCCTGGGAACGCTGAGGACCAGGCCGAGCCGGAAGACGGCTAGACAATTGGACAGTGAAAGCTTCTTCTGAAGATAGTTCACACATACTGTAAACACTGAGGGAATCTGGAAACGGTTTGCCACTGCAAAAATCTCCTGAACGTTGTCATCCGTCAAGTCGATCTCAGCTGAATACAGATATTGGATGATCATGTCCACGATGTTAGGATCAACGTCATCCAGAACCACTTCCTTGCCGCTTTCCTTCTCCTTGCCGTCCTCGGAGAAGAAGAGCTCTCTGAAGTAGGGGCTGCAGGCGGCCATGATCAGGCGATGGCAGGGAAAGCTGCGGTCACCGATTTTTAAAGTGCAGTCCACAAACTTGTTCTCATTCAAAAGTTCTTTCAGTCCATCCTGCAGCAAGGTGCTCTGGAACAGCCTCAACTCCTCCTTTATGGCTTTGGGATCCATGTTGTTGTGTTTTGAGATGGGAATTGAAGGATAAGAGAAGAAAGAAGTGGAGAAGGTGGCTGCAGGTCTGCTCGCCACACCGTCCGGGCTGGAAAAGGAAAGAGTGCTGAAAAGATTCCCAGGGTGAAGGGGCTGTTATTTAATCCTGCCATTCTAAATATAACCCTTCTGCTCTTGTCCACCCCCACTGCCTCTGTCATCCCTCAATCCTAGTTGTGAAGAGGGGGATCCCAATGTGATGGCCAGCAAAGACTCTTGCCAGCTGTCATGGCAGGACAGGCCACATAAAGATCTGAGGAGACCTAGGAGTCTGCAAGTTCACCAATCCAATTCTATTCTTCTATACTATATCTAAAAGTTTCTGTGCAGGAGTCTTTGAGTTCAATTCCCCACATTAATGAAGGGTTCGCTTGCAGTGTTTGGAGACAGCTGCGACTACAACAGGTGATGAGCCATTTTCAGCTGCCTCAACCACTCGATGCCTCGAGTCACCCAAACTTTATTATACATGCGTCAGATCCTGGGAGGAGATGGAATGCTTAGTGTAGCAAGTTACACTTGTGTACTCTCAAAATAAAAGTGCAAAACTTGTACCTTTAGGAGCACAACAGCTCAAAGGGACATCTTTGTATCTCATTTACCCCTAAAGGTTACAATTAAGTCTAAGGTTCTAAAATGCACATTTTAGGGGTAGATAAGCTACAAAGTTGTCCTCTTAAGAGTAATGCCCCAGTGAAAAGCTGTTGTACCCCTAAAGGTACTAAGACCAATACTTCCTAGTTAAACAGTAATTGGGGTCAATACAAAAACATCTCAAACTGATAATTTGAACTTCATTGGAACATAGGTGCCATTCAAAAAGATGTATTAACTTGACAATCACAAATACATGGGATTCCAATGTTTTTCCAACCCTAGAAAATGTAATGATCTCATGGCTCAGGGGGGAATGGCAGTCAGACTATAGACACTATTACTAAAATTAAAACAAATGAGAAGGAGAGAGAAATGACTAATAGCAGCTTAATGCCCTATTTTAAGACAGATGGGCTGTAGCTTTTTTTGGATGCTGCTTTCTTAGAATTTTGGGGTTGATTATCCCTACTATATTTTACAAAATCCAGGAATTTCATGTTACATTTTTGTGAAAAGATAAAAAATTGAGAAAGATGGAGAAATGGTGTAGTATAGGCACCAGTAGCAAGAAGCTAACTGAACTATGCTAAGATGCCAACCCTTTTATCCAAAGTAATTAGTCACATTAACAAAAATGGCAGGTCATGTACTTCCGGGACTGCATCCCCTCCAACTGCCATTGAGATGAATGGGAATGCTAACGGATAGCTCTCTCAAGTATTATAGTCATCCTTGGACACCGCAATACCACAATATGATATTTTGTTTTCCAGGAGATGGCAGTGTGTAACCTCAAGAAAACCATGTTAACCTCATTAGAAATATATTATAACCAAAACCAGAGTTCTGTAAAAAGAAGCACAAATCCTCCTTGAGCGGCACATAAAACAAAGCATAATTTTGTGAACATGGGATTACAGCACATTTTAATTTGTTGACAGTATAACAGCCAAGCCAATTATCCAGGTACAAATTATTTTATTACAAAAAGTACATATGAGATAAAAAAAAAGACATTCACTGATACTGACAACATTAGTTTTTAAAATCAAGAACACGTTTCATTTATTACATACATGCCAATTCAATGAATATTGTGTAACTATAACAGACAATTTTATACAATATTGCTCATTCACAGTTCTGCTGGTTGTGATATGAAAGTACTGTGCTTTCTCGATTAGCTACTGTTGCATAACAATGTCCCTTAATAAATGTCCTTTCCTACAATTTCTTTGATATTCTTTGTGTATTTCAGTGCAGGTCCGTCGTAGTGATAAGTGCGGAATTACAGACAAAGGAAAATGTATCCACAATTGATATCAGCCTCCTAAATGCAAAGAACAGAGTGTGACTAAATTGCAGGAACTGGTTTCTATTTTCATTTGCTGTAATGTTTACTTATCAAGTGTGTATTTTACCTGCTCTCACAACCACACATGTCCTCTTACACTCTTCTTCTGTGTCAAAGCGGTTACGGTTCCCGTCACAGCCTCCATACCAGAACTGAGCGCAGGCGTTGGCCTGCCGGTCGTAGTACCATCGGATGTTATAGTCCCGACAAGGTCCCTGATCCAGGAGCAGTTCACAACGAGGGTCCAGAGACACAACCTCTGAACACAGATGTAAAAAAAATGTTTAGCAAGATTACATTTCAGCAGTGGTGTGATTTGAGTAAATGTAATTAGTTATTGTACTTAAGTATATTTTTGGCTACTTTGTAGTTGTAATGAGTATCAAAGATATTAGCAACTTTTATTCTCTACTTGACTACATTTTTGAACTAGTAAATGTAAAGTAAATGTAAATTTTTACTCCAATACATTTGTGTTGAGTAATGCAATTACACATTACATTTTGCATGGCACCTAACTTTTATGCAGCTCTTTATTTCTGTTATAAAGAATGCCATTAGATGGATATTGCCATCTAATGGCATTGAAGGTACTATATCTTGTGTGTTTTGTCTTTACTCATCCAAACATGTCAACAAGGCTACTTTACATGAATGCGAGTGCATTAGCAGGGAGTTGCTGAATCGCAGGTGTTTGAGGTCGAAATTAGCACATCCAGTGCAAGAAAGCTTTGACTATTTCATTTTACTTAAAATTATTTTATTTATCCGCTATATTGACGAGACCTTTTTGAAGGATATTGGTCTACTTTTTGTGCACTTGAACTTAACTGAGACTTGTGAATTTGTAGATGTTTAAGAGGTTTGTATGCTGTTGTGTCGACCTTGATTCATTGCCATATTGAGGTGTTCAGTGTTACTTTGATTTTAGAAAATAAACATGATTTCTCATCTTACAAATCAATAGTTTCTTATTTTCACTGGTGTGTCTCTCAGGTGTTGAGGACTAGTGCATCATTGAGCCTATATTTATGATGAGGAAAATACTTAAGTGCTGTTAAAATCAGATAGTTTAGGACTTTTACTCTAGTTGTATTAAAAAAATTTATTAAAAAAGGTGACTTGTAACTTGTAATAGAGTCATTTTCACTGTAAGGAATCTGTACTTTTACTCAAGTATGGTTTTCGGGTACTCTTTACACCTCTGCATTTCAGATCCTTTCTGGTTGGCAATGTGTGAGAATATGTCACTTGGTTACTTGCTTTTGTTATTGGGCGAATTAAAACAGGGTTTTTGCGGCCTTGAAAGGCACACCATTTCTAGGGGTGTTCCGAACGAAAGCGAACACCTAAATCCCATGTGATGGTCACTTTAAGGAAGCCATTTTATTGCTATCATGTGACCCAGGGGGGGCGATTACTCATTTTACAGCTAGATGGCGGGAGAGTTCGCATTAACGTATGATCAGAATGATTCAAGTTGTTTTGTTTTGTTTGTGATATATCACACACATTTTTCATACATTTCATATGACGTTTAAATACATTTTATAGGTAAGAAATGTGTTTAGTAGTTGTAGATACGTCAGGTAAATGTGACTAAATGCATGGCCCAAAGGAGAGATGGCAAATACATGCACTCTCACACACATTTAACACATATTTCAACAATTATATAACCTGTTGTGGACTTAATCTTTGTACTTTATGTACACAACATTTCAAAAGTTTAGGGTCTGTAATATTTTTTTTCAGTATTTTTTTGATGAAGAGAAAGTCTGTATAGAATAAACAGCATTTATAGAAATCTTTTGAAACATAATAAATGCCTTTTCTGTTACTTTTGACCAATTTAATGCATCCTTGCTGAATAAAATAATTAATTAAAACAAATATAAAAAATGTTTACTGACCCCAAACTTGTGTGTATTTTGTAGTGTGTTAGTGAGTGTGTCATGTGTTTACCTTTAGGTAACGGTGGTCGTGGGGCTGGTATATACAGAACTGACGAGTTCACAGTTGTCGATGTTGATGATGATGATGTTGATGATAATGATGTCCCTGATGAAGGCCTGCTATGAGTGGATGTCCCAGTGACCGCTGGAGTATCTCCTCTACCGCTTGAGTTTGTGACTGTCTCAGTTACACGCTTAGCCTCCTGAGGGAACATTACAAACACACACAAACAACACTCAAAATAAAATAAAATGAGAGCACCATTCATTATCTTCAGTGCACTAACCTCATCAGTGTCTGGACCAATTGTTGGAGTAAACGTGTCTCCCCTCCCTCGCTCTTGAGTAACAGTGTGCATCGCAGATTGTGATCCCTTGTTCTCTCTGTTGCCTTCATTAATGTTGGTGCCATAATTATACCTGCCGTTACCATTGATGCGGTTGCCGTTAATTCCATATCCGTTTTCAAAACCATTAATGCGACTGAAGATAAGTGCTCCGTTTTCATCCTCACACAGCTGATTAACTAATTTGGACTCCAGAGCTGTATGAGGGAGAATTAAAAGAGGGGAAAAATGGCACATATATTTTCTTTAAAATAATTTTCAGAAAGAAATTGCTATTAAAATTCACAAATAATTACAAAAATGTCAAGTAACACATTGAATTAAACATAAAATGTTATAGTGTAAAGACTGAATTATATTTTCTTGTAAAACGTACTCCAAAAATCTTTGTTTGTTATATTTAATAATTAATTTGTATATATACGTATATATATATATACGTATATATATATATATATATATATATATATATATATATATATATATATATATATATATATATATATATATATATATATATATATATATATATATATATATATACGTTTAATCTAAAAGTTAATGAATAATGATTTATAATGTACTGGTAATGAAACAAAACTATGAATGATTCAAGCACTATTCTGCACCACATGATCTCTATTATGAATGAGGAAGTGAAGTACAGTTATTATCTTAATATTAAAGTATATGGCCCCACTTTATATTAGGTGGCCTTAACTACTATGTACTTACATTAAAAAAAATAAGTACAATGTATTTATTGTGTTCATATTGTATTGCACACACTTTTGCTGATACTGAGGTGGGATACGGGTAAAGTTAGGGACAGGTGTGGTGGGATGGGTAAGTTTAAGGGTAGGGGTTAGTTGTAAAGGATGGGTCAACAGTGTAATCATAAATGTAACAACAGAAATTAATTACAGATGTAATTACATGCAGGTATTTTTTTTTAAATGTAAGTACAATGTAAAAACATGTATGTACACAATAAGTGCATTGTATCAAATTATTAATTAAAATGTTGGTACATAGTAGTTAAGACCACCTTATATAAAGTGGGTCCAAGTATATTTAAGTTTGTGAAAAATTAACTTTTTAACAGTGCAATCAAATCATGAGTAAAAAAAACATAAAACATTCCTGTGCTGGCAATACAAATATTGACAGCAGATTGTATACATCCATTCGTACAGTATTCAAACGTATGAACCTTACCATCACCAGAGAAGTACTTTCATACAGTAGAAGTATGTGAAATGTTATGTAGCCTCAAGCTTGTTGTATCTATTACCTGGCAACGTGTTGAAGTCGTCTATGTAGTACATATGCTCAGTATCAGGGTCCGACGCAATAAGATTAAGCTCCTGGAGAAACTCTTCCTGTGTCGGATCACTAATGTTAAGAATCCCCAGAGCGTACATCTCAATGTTGGCTGCATGCGCCTCCCTGACAGCCATCTCCAGCTTCACTGGCTCCCTTTTATCCGTTTGCCCATCTGTGATGACAATGGCAACCTTCCTCACACCCGTCCTTGCACTGTAAAACGCTTCCTGGGTTGCTTTACGGATGGCAGAGCCGGTGTACGTGCCCTCGCCGATGTAGTGAACCCTACGAATGGCTTGTTTAACATCTTGTTTGGTGATGTAGCGAGCGAGGTTGAACTCAAGCTGGACCTCAAGGCTGTACACAACGAGGCCAACTCGAGTGGCAATACGGCCCACAGTGAGTCTGTCTACTAGTGCGGCCACAAAGTCCTTTATGATCTCAAAGTTTTCAGGGCCAACGCTCTCAGAGCTGTCAATCACGAACACTAGCTCCATAGGACGCTCTTTACATTTGACTCCACAGCCTGAAAGACAGCACAGTTTTATTTCATTTCATGAACCAATGAGAGTGGGCTAACATTATACTATATACCGTTCAAAATGTTGGGGTTAGTAAGACTTTTTAAAGGAATTAATACTTTTATTGAACAAGGATGCATTAAATTCAACATTGATAATAATAATAACAATAATCATAAATGTTTATTGAGCAGCATATTGGAAGGATTTCTGAAGGATCATGTGACGCTGAAGACTGGAGTAATGATGATGAAAATTCAGCTTTGATCACAGGAATAAATCAGTGTTATTATCATTAAAAACTAAAGCTATAAAAAAACATAAAGCTGAAATATAAAATATAAAATTAAAAATATTAGTTGAAAAACTTAGAAAAAACTTAGAAATAAAAATTTGAAATAGTGGCAAAAAACTGAAATAATCTGAAGCACTAAAATTATTAACTGGACATAAATAAAAACTAAAACTGAAATAAAAATGAAAATGAATGAAGCCTAAATAGCAATATAACATTTTTCAAAATAAAATGACAAAAGCACATAGTGAAATTATTAAAAAATAAACTAAATTAAACCTAAATAGCAATATAAAAACATACAAAAATGTCAAAACACATAGTGAAATTCCTACAAATTAAACTAAAATGAACAAGAAAACAAAAATATTAAAATAAAAGCTAATTCAAAATACTGATAATAAACTATAATAAAACTAAAATAACACCATCAAATATAAATAGAATTGTAATGTTTCACAATATTACAGTTTTTACTGTAATTTTCATCAAATAAATGCAGCCTTGGTGAGCAGAAGAATCTTCTTTCAACATAAAAAAATAATAGTAATCATTTTTCACTGACCCTAAACTTTTGAACAATACATAAAACAAATGAAGTTTAATGCCACATACCACAAATCTCCCTGATCATTCTGATGATCTCGTCCCTCTAAAAACAAACATCATATCTGAATGAGAGAAATGTATGTGTGTTTTGAATGTTGTAGTATGATGTGAAAGACATACCGTTAACCCAGAGTCTCCTTTGATTCCTTGTCTACCCTGAAAAAGTAATTTTTTTAATAAACATAATTTTGCCACACTTTTACTCAGATGATAAATATAGACTATATTGCTCGGTTCCACAACCTTGCAAACTCCTTTGCTGTCTATTATTTAGGCTGTGTCCTAAAATTAAATGGAAACTCGTACATATTACGAGTTTCCTCGACCGATTTGAAATGCTCTGTTCAAGTTGAGGTTAGTGTACTAACTGATTGTCCAGGAATGCCAGGATCTCCCATGTCACCTTTAACTCCCTTTATCCCTCTCTCACCCTGAGCTCCACGATCCCCCTGAGGAATACAAATGGATCTCATATTACAACAATATACGAATATTCAATCATATAACACAGATTATATGACAAAACCGAGACCTTTGACCCCGGCATTCCTTCTCCAGGAGGTCCCTTGGCCCGGTTACACCCTGCGACCCCTGATCACCCTGTAAAAGCGTATATAAGATGTGCACTTAGGTTTAGATATAGATATGTGTTAAAAACTTTGTTGTGTGTATGCCAGTGTCTCACTTTTGAACCCTGTATGCCTTGTCCTGGTGGCCCAGTAGGCCCAGGAGGTCCTGGTCTTCCCATGTTACCCTGAGACGGAGTATTCGGCACAAATCAAAAGGGAAAAATGCATTCAGATTCATTCATGCTGAGATAAAAGCAGCACTCTGACATCTGGAATGACGTTTAGGTTACTGGATTACATTACTCGGATTTGTTGGACATATGTAACAGATTTGAAGCAGAAGCATGTGTGTATCTGGTGATGAATATATGATCATGGATACAATACTATGATAAATGTGGTGTTAAGATGATGTGGTAATCGATGAAGCCTTTGAGGAATGGGATGTATTCCAAGGAAAGTCTTTATTCGTGTGCTCTGGCATACAGTGACTCAAAAAATGTATTTAGATACTAAAGACACACTTAAAAATGTCTGAATATTGCATTGGATGACAAAACAAAGCAAGTGGCATTTATTTTCTAAGAAATATTGCAACAAAAAAACCCCCACTAATTTCAAATACAAATATTACTATTAATTATGAGAAAAGCACCAGCCACATTTGTTTGCAGATGGCACTTTAATATTTTGTATTATAAAAAAAATATAGCGCTCTAACATTAGAGATTGTAATGTTTTTTAATGTCTTCTGCTTTATTTAATTAAAAATAGAGTAAAAACAGCAATATTTTATTATTATATATTATTACTATTTAAAAATAACTGTTTTCTATGTGAATATATTATAAAATGTAATTTATTCCTGTGACCAAAGCTGAATTTTCAGCATCATTACTCCAGTCTTCAGTGTCACTTGATACTTCAGAAATCATTCTATGATGATTTGATAATAATCATATTAGATAAACATTATTTATTATTATTAATGTTGAAAACAGTTGTGCTGCTTCATATTTTTCTTAATATTTTTCTAGATTTTGCTAGATGTCTTTACTGTCACTTTGCTCAATAAAAGCATTTATTTCTTTAAAAAAAAAAAAAAACTTCTTAACGGTAGTTTAAATATTACATTAACATAGAATTTATATTTAAGATTGTCATATTGTCATATGCTGTCTGTATCTTACCCATCTCATTTTGAAATCGTATGGCACAATGGGAGAAGCTTTAATGCAAGAATGTATTAAATCAAGGCTGAAAAGGGCTGAAAGACATTGACAAGGGCTAAATCAAGATATCATCATTATCTGACTGTGTTTGATGACGTACAGGTGGTCCTTGCAGACCCTCCCCTGGAGGTCCAGGTTGGCCTGGTAAACCTCTGAAGCCAACATCACCCTGAGACACAGTCACAATGAAATATCCGTGTTTACACACTATTTGTTCATAATATTCATATATATGGTCTGCTTTAGGGTGACACATAAGAACCATCCTACCTTTGGTCCTTGTATTCCGATGCCCTCTTGACCAGGTTCTCCTGGAAGACCAGGAAGACCAGGAGGCCCCTGAAAAGGAAGCCATCAAACAAATGACACACACAACAACAACAAAATATGGCCTCATGCTAAATTATGAAGAGTTCTTTATGATGCCATGATCTTGTGGATGTTTTACGCACTGAGGGACCAGGATAGCCGTCCCCTTTAAGGCCACTTAGACCAGGAGGACCTGGATCACCCCGATCACCCTGAGAAACAAAGCATGAACTATCTAATGAATTTTGATCAAGAATTGACATCATTAATAACATATTTATTTTACAATAACAATAAATAAGAATTTAATTTACCTTGGGTCCAGGAAGTCCATATCCTGTCTCTCCAACTGGACCAGATGGACCTGAAGGACCTGCGTCACCCTACAACGAGACATTACGATGCTTTTTAAATTGCATTATTGCATTCCTAATTTTGTTTTGGAGTCTCCTACAATAGGTTTACATGCAAGGTCAAAAACACTTTTCTCAAAATATACTTTGCACATCACCTCATTTCTAAAAGAGTCTTGTTCGAAGA
Organism: Gobiocypris rarus; assembly: GCA_023029165.1. NCBI lineage: Eukaryota > Metazoa > Chordata > Actinopteri > Cypriniformes > Gobionidae > Gobiocypris > Gobiocypris rarus. The sequence continues at coordinate 5,426,990 of CM040921.1, read as the reverse complement.
GTTGGTCTCTCTAAACCCCTCCTTTCCGAAAGCCTATACGCTGCTCTGATCGGTCACACGGCCCAGTCTGTTGTGATTGATCGACGGCTTACACAAGTGTCGGAAACTAAATGCCTATTACCATATCTGAATTTCAGCTCCGGAGGCTTCCTCAGCGCTTTATACAAAGTGATATGAACAGTAGCAATAGTGTCAGTTTTCCATATCAATTCCAGCTTCCTCATCCTTTGGAAGTTCATGCAAAGTGGATTTGCAGCTCTGAAAACAGCGTCTTCTGAACATGTCGACAACATGAATCAAACTCCTCCAGTCTCAGATACAACTAAAGTGAGGGCAGGGCAAAGTAGACATTATTTGCGGGCAGCCAATGGAGACCATAGGCTGGTGTAATGCAAATTTGTTACGTTGTTATATAGGCATGTCACAGGAAGTGAGCCTGGAAATGCTGTTGACTCGACTTAGCAGTTCAGAAATTATTCTTTCATTTAGGAGACAATACCTTGATTTGTTATGCACTTTGATCTTTAAAACTTTACAGACCTTTTACATTCACAAACACTTCTATTATACACTACATGAAAAGTAATATTTGAAAAAGCATAATAGGGGCACTTTAAAGTCCCCATGAAATCTTAGTATGAGTATCTTAGCCTCAAGGTTATCTATAAGCTAGTGTGCTCCAAAACCATGACAAAATTCCGTTTAGAGGATAAAAGCGTTCAAAACCTTCAAACATTCAATACACATTCAAAATCTCTCTTTCTTTTGATGACATCGTTCTGCACTTCAGCTCCTCATCAGATTTTCTGTCCAATCAAATGCTCTCTTGAATCTAAAGCGTCCCGCTCCCTACATTATAAAAAGACTAAAATCGCTCACTTGCTAAAAAAAGACTAAAATCGCTCAATACCTTTTTTTTTGCTAACTGGCGCCATGAACCAACATAAATTAAACACCTTTCAAACTAGACATCCACAGTATGATTATGATCACTGTTAAATCTAAAGGCATTAGAATGTGGCTGTTATAAGCTGTCAAATACAGCATTATAGATAGAAAAGCTCTTACTTTTGGTCCTGCTATTGCCCGTCCTGGTAGTCCAGGTAATCCCAGTCGACCAGGGGTGCCAGGCTCTCCCTACAAAAACATTAATAAAGAACAGAAGGAAATGTAGTTAATTTCGTTTTTTACCCTCAAATTAATTTTGTATTATATAATGTACCAAAACACAAAAAATCCAGATTCACAGATATCCCTCACCTTTGACCCTGAGGGTCCAGCTATTCCTGGTGGCCCTGCTAACCCACGGATTCCCCGCTGACCCTGATCACCCTGCACAACATCAACACTACATCAATAAGCATCAAGTCAGCATTCACAGTTAAAGACCCCATCGAAACAGGAACACAAACAATTTTCATTTAATGGGGTTCCTGTAAAAGCCTAATATATTAAATAAGAGCCCATATTAAAATAGAACAGTTTGTTGAAACTTTAGTTTGCAAAAAGTTTGCAATGCTTGTTTTTTGTTGAGTGTCATATTTGACACATCAAATGTATGGCTCATATACGTAGTATGATATAATAAGAATATGGAGCTCATACTTGAAGAGGAAAATCAACTCCAAACTGAGCAGAAACATGCAAGCTGGTGCAGATATGACCAAAAAGTAAGATAAAATTATGATTGCTTTTAAAACAATGAGATCTTTATAACATACTACTATAACAGACTACTTACTTACATAAAATGCATTTAAATATCAGAGGTCATTCTATACTCCCAACAATATGTCTTATTAAAATTATATTTAAATGCTTAGTTTTATGATCAAAGCTCTGTAGTTTTAATTGGGGGGCAAAACACTTCACAGCAAAAAGACAAGTGAACCATGACTTTTTTACAATTACACAACAATTTACTTGCTAAAAAGTATGAACTATCAATCAGACAACAAAAGGCATGTGGTCGATTGTGTGCAACAGGTTTTCCAGGAAAGTTTTTGATCAATGCTGATAATTTAGAGGCCTTAGAAATTTGCCCATCAAATATGATACAGTAGGCTTTACAGGGTTAAGATGATTTTAGAATAGAAAACATAAGAAAAGTGAGATACTTTTTCACCCTGGATGCCCACTCCTGCTGCTCCTTCAGGGCCCCTTGACCCAGAGGCTCCTGGTTCTCCCTGAAATACACACAGAGGTACAACAATAAGTGTGACTTTTTTTCAAATGTGTTGATGCTGAGCAAGTAAAATGTCTTGGTGACTAAGGTGAGACTGATACCTTCTGTCCTTCTGCTCCATCTTCCCCAGGTAATCCTGGTAATCCTGATAACCCTGGAGCTCCAGGTTCCCCCTACACATGTATATAGACAATAATTTTAAATCAGCACCATTAGGACTGAAGTATACACATATATATGCTGTAAAAGCAAACTAAATACTTTAATGTGCATATGAAACAAATGTTTTCATGTTGATTGTAGATTTAACAGTAAATTGAAGAAGACTTACTTTAGCTCCCGTTTCTCCTGCTCCTCTCTCTCCTGGTGCTCCAATCTCACCTGGTAAACCTTGATCACCCTTCATGAGCAGCACATTTACAAACATACAAACGTTTCCATATGTTATCAAACATTGTTTATCCAGGACCTATTACTATCTGAAGATATGAATGTGTTTATAGCATGATGGGAAACTCTTGCCTTTGCTCCAGGGTAGCCCTCACCCGGTGGGCCTCTGCTTCCCGGGGGTCCACGTGGTCCTTCCACACCCTAAAACCAAACATTATCAATGCATTCTTAGGTATAGAGAACTTCTTTATGTCATCATGCACAAATCATAAGTTTATTAGCACCTTCTGTCCTTGGATCCCTTCTCCAGGAAGCCCAACTGGACCTTGAAGCCCAGGAGGACCAAAATCACCCTTAAGGGAATAAACACAAATATATTCATGTCAGTGCCAAGCATAAGCATATTTGTCAGCTTGTGTATAATCTAGTTATTAATATGATTTGCAATGTGTAATAGATACAACATTGATATTCATATGTCTTGGCCACAGTCTGAGTACTGACTGCACTGCATGCTGTGACATGTTTTTCAAAACATCCACAGAGAGGGGTTTACTAACATAAATTGTGCAAATAATAAGGGCTGGGTGGTATGACAGTATATGGTGGAGACGGCATAAAATCGTTAGAGTATCGATATCAACACTTAACTACACTTTAACTATCCTTAAATGTCTATTGACATTTTAGAGTGAAGAAACGCATAAATGAGACAATAACTCTAGCATCAAGTACATCCCACACTTTATTAAGCGAAATATGCTGTGAAAAAGAACTCAATGCGGTTCACCCACTGACTGACACACAGCTGAAGCTCACACACAGAAAGCCACGTCTCTCAGCATGCGATCGCAAATTCAGATCTCTTTCATGTCTTACTGTGCTCGAATACACAGAAATATGTCAAAATGCCCATCATGTGGAGTATTTATTTTTACAGTCGATTATGTCTGAAGTGAAAGCAAACAGTTGGATCTAAACTCAATGTGCATCATATCCTTGCAATCGGTCTTAAAGTGACAGCAACCCAATATACCTTCAGCTCTCTGTGAAGTTAAAGGCCCACTGAAGTGCCTTGAAACACGCAACATTAAACATGTGTTTTGACATAATTTCCACTGAAACAGGAAGACAGGGCTGGACATATCAAGCAGCTCCTCCATTTTTTTAAAATAGCAAATAGTGTTTAGTTTATATCACAGCTTGTCCAGAGTCGTTGAGGTTGGTAAAGCTGCGGTTTCCTCCTAATCTCTAACCGCTTCTCCTCCTAATCTCCTCCATATCGCTTTGAAATACAGCATTCTGTACAGAATTCAAAAGGGTCCTATATGTTTTCTGGTCTGCGCCGACTCGCACACATGATCAGCTCTGTGCTATTGTGTCTCTGGACTGGAGCAGACTGTGTGCTCGCTGCGGTGGGTCACGTGACACTAACATGAAACCAGACTTCATTCGCCCCAATGGAAATGCTATTTACACTGTCTGAATCGTTGTCATTGAAAACCCATCCATGTTTTACCTTGTCTCCTTTAATGCCAGGACCTACTTGTCCTCTGGGTCCTTTTGGTCCTTCCAGACCCCTCTCACCCTGTAAAAGACAATTAAAATTCATCAAATGCATCGACAATCCATTTCCCAATTTCATATTCTGTTTATCATGGTGAATCACACAAAATTGTCACAATTCACCCTAAAATCAAATAAAACAAACAAACAATTGAATAAAGAAAATGATGATTGTTTAAAGGACCATTAAGATTTGTTGCATTGTTAATTATAATGGAAATTCATAAAATATACCCAAATAGATTTTTACAGCTTCTGACAAAAAAATAACAAACTTTGCCATGATGCTACACTGTAAAAAATATTTGTCAAAGTTGTAAATAGAGGTGTGTAAAGTATGTTTTACAAAAAAAATTTTTTTGAAAATACTTTCTACTGCAACATTTTGTGTTTAATTCAATGTGTTACTTTGTAATGTGTTTGTAATTATTTCTTAATTTACTAGCAATTCAAATTAAATTCAAAGTGTATAAGTGTACAGTATCTGACTATTTGCCAGGGAGTTATTACATAATTGCTAAGGATTTTTGGTTGTTAATGATGTTTGTCATAGCAAACACTACTAGTTAAAATCACTAATTCTGCCCGGTGCCAACTGGAGTGGTAACAATGCCAAAGTCATGGGTTTGATTTCTAGGTACACTCAAAACACTTTAAGTTGCTTTGTATAAAGGCATCTGCCAAATGCATAAATATATCTGACACACCCTGCATTTTTCATACAGAGTCAAATAACAGCAGGATTGATTATGTTCCATTATTTCATCAAAAAAACAGATGAAAGAATGTTGGATCACTCAGGATCACTCACTCAGGTCAGACGTCACAAGGTTCAGACATTTCAAAGGTTCTCTGATTTAAAACATGCACACAAGGCACGACTTGCATTAAAAAAACATATTAAAATTCTTCATAGCCTTGATATGACTCATGCACACTGAATCTGTAAATGATAAACATTAAAAATTGATGTGTGTACCTTTGGCCCTGGTAAACCCTCTCCTGAAGGGCCCTTCTCTCCTGGCATACCCTGTGGCCCCTGTGGCCCCTTTAGAGGTACACATGATAGTAGAATTTAATACTGTGTTCAATGTCGATTTAAACCCCTAGTGTGAGCATGATCAATGCACATCTTTACCGGTTGACCTGGCTCGCCGAGCCCAGGTGGCCCGGGAGGACCCATTCTGCCTTGGAACCCCACATCACCCTACAGATTGAGAAAACACATGTTATGAGTACATTGGGTTCCTGGTATCATAGGTTTTTATAAATAATTCAGGCCAACCTTTGGTCCAGGAAGCCCAATGCCAGTCTCGCCCTGTATTCCTGGTGGTCCAGGAAAGCCTCTCTCCCCCTGAAGAAGCAGAACCATTCAGAACAATCACAACAGATCCAAAACTGATGAACGCAATGCTGTCCACTTATCTCAGCCATGCTGAAAAGAATGATTAGAGCATGATTAATAGTGCAGAGCAAATTAATACTCATTTTATGCTGGTATTCTGCAGAGTTTTTTTCTTCTTTTAGACCTTCACAAAGAAAAGTATCACTATATGTCTAGACAGAACAACCTGATACAATCTCAAAATAAATGTATATCAGATTCTTTTACATAATTTAACCAGCTGAGGCAAACATAAACTGCAAACCAGTGTAATCAAAATACACAAGACATATATATATACACAGTTCATATGTATTGAATTTGATTTTTGTTTATTTTCTACATACAAATTCATTTTAAAAATATAAAAAATATTGACATTATATCATGCAAATATGATAATTATGTGTTTAACAAAGGGCAATAAAATGATTATTGTGCCGATACGATAAACTCGGTTATGTCGCTTTGTATAAAAGAATCTGACACACCCTGCATTTTTCATACAGAGTCAAACAACAGTAATGTCACGCCATTACGTTACTGTCATTATGAGATTCAAGCTTGTAAAAAGTGTTTCAGATTCGTTTTGCCTATGTTAGTGTTGCCATAGAACAGCTCAGAGTAGAACGTCACATGTTGCATCTCGAAAATATGATAATCATGCAATGCATGAACACAGCAAATGTTTTTTTTCTTTCCTTCCTATGAAGGGGCGGCCCAGAGAGAAGCCACACCTGTTTACGATTAATTAAAGGAACACTCCACCGTTTTTAGAAATAGGGCTTATTTAACTTCTTTCCTACATTTAGATATGTGGGTAAATGCCTTTTTGTCTCAGTGCATGCATTGTTTTAGTTTGGCAGGGTCGCCGCTAGCTTAGTTTAGCATAATGAATGGAATCCTCAGAATCAGAATCAGAAAGAGCTTTATTGCCAAGTGTGCTTTCACACACAAGGAATTTTTTTTGGTGCTGAAGCTTCCAGTGCACATATACAATACAAATACAACAGTAATAAATAAAAAATTCTAAGAATAAAAATATAAGAAAAATATAAACAGTATAAGGTCACGGTTCCGTTTAGTCAGAAAAGACATAGATTATGAACATTTACAGTATTTGGAGAGTAAGAATAAATATAAATAAAATAAATAATCACCTGAGTTTAGGAGATATTGCACTAAGCAGTGGGAGTAATTGGTGGTTGGGGGGTTAACTGTTCAAGAGGGAAATGGCCTGTGGGAAGAAACTGTTCCTGCGCCTAGATGTCCTAGTGGCCAGTGATCGGAGTCGCCGTCCTGACGGTAACAGTTCAAACTGGTGGTGTCCGGGGTGAGTGGAGTCTGTGATGATTTTACCTGCTCTCTTCCTCACTCTGGAAGAGTACAGGTCCAGGAGGGTTGGCAGGTGGGCACCAATGATCCTCTCTGCAGTCCGGATGGTACGTTGCAGTCTCCTGATGTCTGATCTGGTAGCTGAACCAAACCAGACAGTGATGGAGGTGCATAAGACAGACTCAATGACAGCCGAGTAGAACTGAATCAGCAGCTCCTGTGGCAGGTTGAACTTCCTCAGCTGACAAAGGAAGTACAGTCTCTGCTGAGCAGAGCCTTTTTTACAATGGAGTCAATGTGATTGTCCCACTTCAGGTCCTGAGAGATGGTAGTGCCCAGGAACCTGAAAGACTCCACTGCGTCCACAGTGCTGTTCATGAGGGTGAGTGGAGGGAGTGCTGGGCCTATCCTATGTTGCCAGCTAGCATGTCCCGAGTAAAAGTGATCCAAAAATAAATAAATAAAACCCACCTAATTACTTCTTGTGGCCTGCGTATTCACAACGAATACAAATAGCGATGCAGATTAAGACTATAGGCAATTTCCCATGCAGAGATATCACGCAATACATGAAATCCCCAAACATCCGTCAACATACCGGCGTATGTTGTGCTTGTGTTGCGCGATGCTTTGTCTGTGCTTACCCATAATATAGTCCCAAGTTAATATCTGCCTAGGAAATCGCCTAGTCTTAATCTGCATCACTATTTGTATTCGTTATGAATACGCAGGCCACAAGAAGTAATTAGGTGTTTTTTTTGTTTTGTTTTGATAACTTTTACTCAGGACATGCTAGCTGGCAACATAGGATTCCATTCATTATGCTAAGCTAAGTTAGCGGCGACCCTGCCAAACTAAAACAATGCATGCACTGAGACAAAAATGCATTTGCCCACATATCTAAATGTAGGAAAGAAGTTGAATAAGCCCTATTTCTAAAAACAGTTTAAATGCCAGATAATACCAATAATAGCCTGGACTTTTAATTCTAAACAATCCCAAAATACACAGCTTGGCATCAATAATGTCAAATCTGACCACCAGCTTGACAGTTTGCAGCTGCCTGTTGAATGGGGAAACAATGTAACCACTCTTCAATATTTCTCATTATGTTTTATAGCAACATGAGGTTGAAGAAGATTTTAAAATCCAAATGGCAGTTAATCTAGTCAAGTCAAGTCAAATGTATTTATATAGCGCTTTTACCAATGCAGATTGTTTCAAAGCAGCTTCACAGTGTTAAACAGGAAAATAAAAGATTATATTTCAATTATCATACATATACATGTAATCATGTAATATGTAACATGTAATATAATCTACATGAGACGGAGATTATATCTGGATTCAGTCATATTTACTGAATATAAAGTCAGTGTGCTTGTCATCAAGCCTTTAAACCGGTTTCAACCTTAAGAGAATGTGCCTGCTTTGAATATCAGCATCTATTAAATTTAAAAATAATAATAACCATGACAATATAAAAATCATTTCATGACTATTATTTATATCAGGCACACGTGTCTGGTTGCATTTTTCATTGGGCAGATGCAATGTCGGTCTTTGAAGACACATGGCTCCTGTCAGACACATTGAATTTAAGACTGCAATTACTGTGTTCACACACATTAGGCAGAACACCTTAACCTGTCAAAGACAGAAATACTGATCTGTGCTGCGACACACACATGCATTCTGCGTGTGCATGCCCAGACATTAATCTGTTGCTCAGCTGAAACATGACAGCCATCAGTACATGAAAAAAAGAACATTCCAGAAAAATAATTAAGCTCTGAGTTCTCTTGAATAGCACATATGCATATCAGCACTGATAGAAAACTAGATTTTTGAGGGTCAAGATTAAAAATATGTTGAGTGTCAGCATTTACTACAAGCTCACACATGGGTTTCATGCACACTTCAAGTTATCTGATCACGGAAGAATGTTTGTGGCATTAGGTTGTCTCAAACATTTCCTATCCTTTTCTACCTTCTGTCTGGAAACGTGCTGCTTTACTGTATTTGAAAACTGAGATTGTTGAATCCAACTCACTTTTCTCCCTGTTAGGCCCTCTGGTCCAATGTCTCCGTTAGGTCCAGGCAAACCCTGAAGAATGAATTCAGTAAATTACTGAAAGAGAAGATTAGTGCTTGTTTTGCACTTTCACAAATGTAGTTTAAAAACCATACCTGCAGCCCTCGACTTCCTCGGATACCAACAGGACCCTCCGGACCCTTAAAAGAATCAGATTCAGTCAATTAAACATACAGTATGCTATTGTGCATGACCTGAAGTGTCACTCACTCTGTCTCCTTTGACTCCTGGTGTTCCACACTCTCCTCGCTCCCCCTAAAAATGTGTTTCACGGTCAGTGCATATTCTTATATACACACACAATACAATTTAAAGGTATGCCAAGTAACTAAATAATTATATAAAAATATATAGTACTTTTGACAGATATCTTTAATATGATATACACTCAGATGAGATAAAGACTCTAGCAGTGGCCTTTATTCTACATAAATTGCATACTACCAGTCAAATACTGCTTGTTTGGCTTTTCATACCTGCAAAATATATCATTGTATTCCATTTAAATCTGTTTAGTTCGTTTTAGCATTTTACATTTATTCATTTAGCAAACACGTATATCCTAAGTGACAAATAAGATATTTTAAACAATTTATCAAATTAAATTCCACATTGTTTAAAAATGATCCCCTGGTTTCACAGACAAGGCTTAAGCCTAGTCCCAGACTAAAATGCATGTTTAGCTGTTTTAAAGTGCCCCTATTATGGTCTTTCCCTTTCATGCAGTGTAATATTGCTGTTTGTGAATGTAAACGTTCTGCAAAGTCGTAAACTGATAAATAAAGTTATTGCCTCCAAAAAGAAAGAATCGTCTCAGTATTGCCTAAACGAGTCGTTTGTCAGTTGAATCTCACTGCGTTGAAGTTCTACGTCACTAGAAAAGACATTTGCATAATGCCAGGTTATGTTGTACGTTGTACACCCGTGAACAACTTGACCCGCCCAAAAACGTCATTTTACTGACAAATGCTTCACAAATCTTGGGTACAACGAGGGATTCGCAAAATGCTTGCTTTTGAAAGATGGGTAAAAAATGTAAATATGTGCCATTGTTTTGTCTCAAGATTTTTAAGGAGTGTTTATAAAAGCTACTTAAAAGCCCTAATTGAACTAAGGACTAATCCTGTTTCAATCTAAGCCCTGTCTGTGAAACTAGGCCTATATTGTATAATTTTATATTTATTTTTCTATATTAACAAACAGTTAAAGACCTCTAACCCATTAGATGGCATTGCTAGCAACATGCTCTACTTGTTTTTTAATATCAGCAGATTTTCTTCTATAATGCATCATTTTACCTTTTCTCCTTTGTATCCAGGTTTCCCCTAAAGATCAGTACAGAACACATGGTGAGAAAGCAATTACATAAGCAGATAATGTCAAAATAGAGTGACTCTAGCCAGGTTCACCTCTGTCCCGTCTCGTCCAGGAGGCCCACTGAAACCGCCCTCTCCCTGCAGGACGTGCAACACATTTTAGATGGTTACACGACTAAATAATTCACAAATATGATAGATGATTAAAGACAGCTTTGACCTTTTGTCCTTTAGGTCCTGGACTTCCATCATCTCCAGGACGACCCTTTTTACCCTGTGGTTCTCAGAGAAAGAGTGCTAACTTACTAATGATTCAGATTCAGACTGCCATACAGAGCAGATCATTATGCTGACAGTGTATAGATGATGACATTTTTTTGAAGTGGTACAACTAGTAGGTACAGAATAATTTCTTTATGTTTGTGTTTATGTCCTCACTTCTGGACCTATTAAAAAATCAATGAAAATTATTTACAGTAATAAAGAAATTCTTATTAAAAGGCACATTTTCTTCTGTATTCTAGACCCCCACTAATTGGCAGTGAAGCATTTTAGTTTTTAAAAGTTTATCAATATTTGAATTATTTATTTTAGTGCAATATTTAAACCACTTTGACCACCATAGGAACAATACAAATGTTATGGTGTTTTCATAGTTTTTTCCCCCTTATGTTCCGTTTTGGAGATTGACAGATAAAACCATAAATCATCACTCTACGGACAACATCTGTGTGGATATACTGCAAAAATGAGTAATACAAAAATAATAGCAAACAGGTTTGAAATGACATGAGTGTGAATAATTACAGAATTTACATTTTCGGCTGAAGCATTTATATTATAATTGTTCATAGCATTTAACATTCTAGTTTGTTCAGCCAAGAAGGCCACTTTGATCAATGTGGTGTTTCTTCTCTTTATTAAAAATGTAAAGAAACATAACATCTCTGAATTTATATTAAATGGTGTGTTGGAACATCATGTTAGGGGCTGGAAAGGATTTAAGAATGTTTGACACTTACAGCGGGTCCACTGGGTCCTCGCTCTCCTTTCTCACAAGTGCATTTTGGGGAAAAAGGACACTGTTGGGACACACACACACACACACACGCACATACACACACACACATACACACACACGCACACACACACACACACACACACACACACACACACACACACACACACACACACACACACACACACACACACACACACACACACACACACACACACACACACACACACACACACACGTCATAATGCCACTCAAGTCAAGTGTCCTAAATGAATTTGGTCAGACAAACACTTACCACTTCATTAGCCACCTCAGTCTAGAAGGGAACAAAATTGGAAAAGGTAAATTTACAAGAAAAATGTACAAGAATTGTAATTTACAAGCATTTAATTAACACTATAAAAATGTTGGCATTTTCTGGTATCAAACATCTAACATAAACTGAAGAGGTGGTGAATGTCTGCAGGCAGTCTCTGAGATATGCTGTCACGAGCTAATTAACTTTTTTTTTTTTAACACTAAACATGTAATACTAGTCACTGTAAAAGATGTCAAGGCAAGTTCTTGAATAAGCCCAGTTAACCCTCAGAGCTACAGAATAAAGCTGAACTAATCATTTTTATGAGATTGTAATATTTGATATTCTGAAGTGTCCCAGAAAGGCAGTCATGAAAACATCTAGAAATGGGAATTCAAAATCAAGCAACCCCAAAGAGGAACAATTTCTTCCTTATTTTGCATTAAACAATAACACTCACACTCTCAAAGCCTTTGTGTCCCAAACAACTTTAAGAAAAAAATTAAATGTTGTGTTTTCTTCTCAAGACATGAAAGGTCATCATGCATATTGGAAGAAAGTCTGAAGTTCCACATGCACGTGCACCATATGCCAAGATATTTTTTTATTAGATTTTTCTCATGCCAGATTTTAGTGTGAGTATTTTGCATGATGGGTGCAAGTGTGTATGAATGAAAGAACAGAGAGAGAGACAGGAGAGAGACACACTCCAACAGCATTCCTTGGCTGAACGATCTTGTTTAAAGAGAGTGATGACAGACAGATGCCGTAATCTGGGAATCACAGGCAACCATGAGAACAAAGGAAATTTTACTGCAGCACAATAGGTCATTTCTTCTTGATTGTAAACAGCACACAGTTGCTGTTGACATAATGACACATTGAAAAGATGCATTTCCTTTTTAACTTAAAGCGAGTGTGATGAGCAACATCATGCTTAGTTTAAATGATCATCTGATAAACAGATGTAAACACAGCGGCTGAGACAGTCGAGCAGCAGAAAAGGTGATTTGAATGCTCCTGGCCAGCGATTAAAGCCCCTGATTGTACTTTTTTTTGTCTCTATGACAAGCACCTGCATCAACAGTCGTTCCAGAGCATGAATATAGCGTGCAGAAGGCTGGGTGAGATATTCATTCTGCATGCAGGATCATGCTGCTCGTAGTACCCTAAAGCTCTGACCCAGCACAAAGTCAGAAACAGATGTTCTTTGCAAATACTGCAACCAGCTAACTGTTATTCTGCTCTGATCCCAGTAATACTGCCATCATACCAGTTTAAGGTCAAGCAGATTATTCAGATCTACACCTGTCAAGACTTTACATTCAATAAATGAGGAAAATTACTATTGTTTCTAAAACAAATCAGATTAACAAACACAAATGGATACAATTAACATAAAGTAAGCAGGAATATTTTGGTCAACTTACTCTCAGAATTTGGATTTACCCACCACAAATGCTCTATCACAGATATTGTTTCACAGATATTAATTTGATTATTAATTTGTTACTTTTATATAGCGCTTTTCTGGGTACTCAAATAGCTTATACATGGAACGGAATCTCCTCAACCACCACCAATGTGTAGCATCCACCTGGATGATGTGACGGCAGCCATACTGAACGCTCACCACACATCAGCTGATTGGTGGAGAGGAGACAGAGTGATGAAGCCAATCGGTATATGGGGATTATTAGGAGGCTTAGATGGACAGAGGCCAATAGGTAAATTTGGTCAGGATGCCGGGGTTACACCCCTATTCTTTTTCCAAAGGAAATCCTGGGACTTTTTAATGACCACAGAGAGTCAAGACCTCATCTGAAGGACAGTGCTTATTGACAGTGTAGCGTCCCCATCACTATACTAGGGTGTTAGGACCCACACAGACCACAGGGTGAGCCTGGCCTCACTAACATCTCTATCAGCAGCTACCTAGTTTTCCCAGGAGGTCTCCCATCCAGGTACTGACCAGGCTCAGCCCTGCTTAGCTTCAGTGGGAAACCAGATATCACTTATACACCCACCACTAAGCCAAAAAAACAGCAATTCCTACTGGAATAAATAACAATTTGAGGTGGTCAAACTGGTCAAGTAGTTCATTTAGGTCTACACCAGTTTAGCCAAATTAATCAACCAGCTCTGACCAGATCTACCTGGATAACCTCAGCCCAATAAACTGGTATTCTGGTTGATTAAAACCATCACAACCTACCAGATTGGACCATCTAAGACCCTGCTAAACCAAATCATTTATCACTGTAAATGTAGTTTAGCTGGATATTCCAGCAGGGAACAGGAACATTTCAATGGAATCTGAGAATGTGGATCTACTTGCCAGTAGATGTTTTCTTAGATATTTAACTCTGTTAAAAAGACCAAAAAAATGGTCTTCTTTGATGAAATATGGTTTAAACCAGCTCAATCATGCCCCCTAACAGCTAAGCCAAGACTAGTAAGACTAGTATTATAACTAGTATGGTCAACATCTATCAGGGTGTGTTTCCCAAAAAGCATTGTTAGCCAAACATAGTCGCAAGTTCCATTGATCTCTGTTGGTAACAGCCGAACTTTCGACCACCATAGTTGCTTTTGAGAAATGCAACCCAGGTCAATCTCAATCCATCTGACTAAGCACTTGAAACAGTTTGTCCAGTCTGGGATAAACATTTAAAAACCATCAAACACTTTTTCCGGCATCTATGGTGTGATGTCATGGGCTTGGTTGTCTCAGATCTGCTGTTTTCTATTATCAGAGAAGCACAAGGGAACCTCTAGCAGGAGACATCAGCACTGGCTAACATATTCAGTCATAAAAGTTTCCCAACCATGTGCAGATGCTTTGTGCTGTGAGACACAGAGGTCAGAAAAGACATTCTGTAGGTTTACACCACTCCAGACACACTAAGATCCACCATTCCTGTCTACTAATAGGAAACAATCCTAGTAACGTCAGCCATGGTCATATGGAACTGTCAAAGGATTTTTAATAAAATTGTGAAGAAACAGATGGAATCTCCCTCCTAGATGAACACAGACAGACATGACTACCAGTTTTACTGGATGGAATATGTTGGTTGACCAACTTCTCCAGCATGAATCAACCTGGACCAGCAAAGACATTTATTCTGGTCTTTTCAGCAAGGTATTTAGATGAGACGACAACTTAGTCAGAATGATCCCCGTTCACATGAATCTGTGAAAATGACTAAAAAGCATGCCAGGCCAGTAGTGGGAGATGATGCTTTGTCAAGGAACACCCCACGAAAACGTAATAGTTGTAACATAAATGGCATCACCATTTTACAGATTCACGTTTTAGTTGTTTACATGGAGAGGGTAAAGGTATCGTTTTCAAAACCTTGCACTTTGAAACCCGTTTTCGAAACCTTGCGCTTTCAGGCCCCCAAAACGCTGTTGTCGTGTAAATTAACAGCCAAAGCGTATAAAAATTCTTACATTTTTAGGTGTACCCACACATAAACAGCTCCTAAGACTCAAAAACATGAACAGAACAACGATATAAACGACGAGAACAAACAGTGAACTGAAAGAAACACGGTGCTTAAATACACAACCAAATCAATCAACGAAATGAACAACAGGTGCAAATGATAATCAAATCAATGAAAAACCATAGAAAATAACTGAAACGCAGGAAGGAAACCCACCCAAAACAGACAAACAAACACAGATCTGCATAGATACCAATACAGAGAATTTGATGGTTCTGCTTTTCATACCTTGTTTCTAACGAATTACACTTAATTACACAATTCTGAAATAAAATGCTTTCAGGTAACCCCCCCCCTCCCATTTGATTGACAGGATATAATTGGCCCTGATCATTGTCTGTTTTTAAACAATCGGGTGACGTCCGATATCATGGGTAATTGCTTTCATCGTCTGATATATTGATGCATACCTGGATTTATTAATTTATTTTTGCAGGCATGCTTTGTATCTCTTTTATCAGGTAATGAAGAAAGAATTGGCTTAGGAATGGGAACTTTTCTCTAGTACTGCAAACAACTTTTTAAATCACCTTTAGGGGTTTTTAATGTGAATGAGTGAGCATTTACTCATTATGCCTAATGCCCTGTTCAAGGAATTCATAATCGACTTTTTCCATGTCCTCAGGAGAGATCCAGTGATAAGACAGCCCATTTTCCATAGCTGCTACTGCAGATGTGTGGATGAGGAAGAGTGAGGGTTCTCAGTAGCTCAAACACATGACCCCTCCTAATCGAAGATCCCTCAAGAAATATAAATCCTTCATCTGGGCCTTCACAAACATCTGAGCATCATAATTTCTACACTTCAAAGTGTAGAACCAAAAGCGTATTGTTTTCACAGCTCTTGGATCAACACTGCTACCTTCAACTGTCTTGTTTGGACAATCCTGAGGGAAGTTGTATTGCTCTTTAATGGCTCACAAGATATTTATTCAAACAGTCCTCAGGAGAAATAAAAATAGACAAAATGAGACAACTGTTGACATTCAGTATACATAACAGAGCAGTAAAACAAATGTGGATCACAGCTCATATCACTGGATCTTATTTATGTGTTTGAGTTCAGACTTCCAAAAGCACTATTAGCCTAACTAGATTGTAGAAGACACTGGTACCAATGAGCTCTGTGTTGAATTTAGGCTCACAATGGTTCTCTTGAGGAGACACAGGAGATTCATGGGGTCTTATTAGAGAAGCAAGACAAAATCTCCATTTGCTGGCCATTTATTTTGATTGATGTCTTCTATGAAAAAAAGGACTGACAAGAGTTTTATTTTCTATTGGAAAACAAATAGCACTACTCACAATCTCTTTGACGATCTTGTCCACGACGCCCTTGTCCTGTAGGTTGTGTACGTAGCGGGCGGCTGGAGGACTGGCCAGTAGTCGCAGCTGTTCCACGTTGGCAGCAGATGTGAAACCTACTGTGAAGAATTTAATTCCTTGGTTCTTGGCATCAGCTAAAGCAGAGAAAATATCAGGATTCTTGGGATGCGACACGCCGTCGTACAGCAGAATGGCCACCTTCACTGTGCCAGCGCCAGACTCCTCCAGGTAGATACGGGTGAGGTTGGTGATTGCATAGGTGGTGTAGGTACCATGCCCTATGTATGGAATGGGCGCAATGCGGTCCTGGAAGGTGGGCACACCTCTCCAATCTTTGAAGGACTGCTCAGTGATCACATGACTGCTATACTGAAGGAGAGCAGTTCTGAAATTCAAGCCCTGCCCGGTTTGGAGACGGATGTTCTGGATCCGGGTAACGAGATCGGTAACGAAACGCTTCTCTTGGGCATGGTTGCCTTTGGCACTTTCTGAACTGTCCACCAAAAATGCCAGTTCCAAATTACAGTCCTCATCTAAAAGACGACAAAAACAATAAAAACAACATTAATAAAAATAAATTTATTTTAAAGCATATTATTTTGAGATATAATTTCAGATTGGACATAAAAAAAACTTTTTCAAACCTCTTTGTTTCTTGCGTGTCTTGAGAGCAAATATCATTGTGGTCAAACATGAATGTTTTTTGTCTTAATTGGGAGCTTGACACTGACAGCTGTAAATATGGACTGTTACTGAATTTAAAAGCGATGAGTCAAATTTCTGCAAAAAAATCTTGTTGTTGACCACCAAAGAAATAACAGCCTACTAGGGTTGTTATCGTAAGCCAAAAGTTACTCAAAAACAAACTGTAAACATGTATTATTTCAGCTAGTGGCCAAGGCAACATTGCTTTCCATTTAGTTTAAGTACTAAAATAACTAAAGTTAAATAAAATAGAACTAAGTACCCTAGTGAAAAATAAATATAATCAAATGTATTTGAAATACAACTAATAACTAATTTTGTACTTGAACTTAAGTTATCCGGAAATATTGCTGAAGTATATTTGATGGTGCTAAAGTGGAACGAGTACTCCAAATAAAGTTTAATTATAACATATAATAACATATAAGTCCTGTAAGTTGTGAGGTTGGGCCTCCATGGATTGGACTTGTTTTCTTCAGCATATCCCACAGATGCTCGATTGGATTGAGATCTGGGAAATTTGGAGGCCAAATCAACACATCAAACTCGTTGTTGTGCTCATCAAACCATTCCTGAACAATTTTTGCTTTGTGGCAGGGCGCATTATCCTGCAGAAAGAGCCACAGCCACCAGGGAATACCGTTTCCATGAAAGGGTGTACATGGTCTGCAACAATGCTTGATATGTCAAAGTAATATCCACATGGATGGCCAAGGTTTCCCAGCAGAACCTTGCTTAAAGCATTACACTGCCTCCACCGGCTTGCCTTCTTCCTATAGTGCATCTTGGTGCCATGTGTTCCCCAGGTAAGCAATGCACATGCACCCGGCCATCCACGTGATGAGCCTTGGCCGCCCATGACCCTGTCACCGGTTCACCACTGTTCCTTCCTTGGAGCACTTTTGATAGATACTGACCACTGCAGACCGGGAACACCCCACAAGAGCTGCAGTTTTAGAGATGCTCTGACCCAGTCGTCTTGAGGAAAAAATATTTTTTTCCTGCTTCTAACACATCAACTTTGAATGTTCACTCGCTGCCTAATATATTCCACCCACTAACAGGTGCTGTGATGACGAGATAATCAGTGTTATTCACTTCACCTGGTCATAATGTTATGCCTGATCGGTGTATATCAGTAAGTCTCAAGCGATATATCAGTAAATACAGTATGTTAATGGATTTGTAGTATACTTAGTATGAAATAAATGTATTTTAAATACATTTTGTTATAGTTTTTTCACTAGGGTATATATAAAAAAGTAATAAAAATGACAAACACACATCAAAATTACTAAAACTCTCAAATGAAAATGAAAACACCAAATATGAAAATAAAATCTAAATATTGACAAGAGCTACAATAGAATATCAATGATAGTAAAATAACACTGCAGCATACTGGCATGAGATGCCATTTTTAGTAAATTACATTTTTGGGGGAGAACTATTTCTTTCAGCGAGACTTGGAGTAACAAAGTGACAAAAATGCTGAATTGTGACCGCATACAATGCAATGTTCTGCAAGAAGACAGCCACTGACTCCTATTTGAGTTGAATTATTTGATAAATGTTTAGATATTATATAAAAACCATGAGGTGTCTGCCAAAAACAAATGTAAAGGTAAAAGTAAATGTGTTCCAGCTGAAATGGCCCCAGTCTACAGTAAATCACATTTATGAAGAAGAAGAAACATGTCAAAGAGGAAATTTGCCCCAGGACAGTGAGCAGCGTTTAGATCAATTTTAGAGCAGAGCAGACTGTAGGGTTGCAATCAGCACATATGAACTTTTCATGCTCTTGAGAAGTATTTAAATCAGTTTCATTTGTTAAAAAAGTCAAATTCAATCAACAAACTTCACATGTCTGAAAGTTGAGGACCACACCCTGCCTGACAGATGCATGAATGAAATGTCTTGATTATCTCATACCACCTGGACTAAAAACTGGTGCTTTTGAATCAGAAAACGAATTATTTTGCAAGCATCTGCTCACTATGTACTTGCTGTTTGCTGTGTTGAACGGCAAATAATATTTACCATTGTTTTTTGGGATGACATTTGAGGTGATTGGTTTATTGTTGTTTCTTCCATTTCTCTTGTCTTTTACATCATCATCAGCATCATCATCATCATCACCAAGATCCTCGACCTGAGCCAAAACAAGCTGAACTCCCAACAGCAAAACCAGCCACCTTGCACACAGCCGTATCATCACTACAGTAGGAGAGAGACAAAAGATGCCACACAACATTAAGGATGGATAACCTTTTTCTCAAATGTATTAGCACATTCAAAGTTTGCAATCAGTAGCTGCTTATTTACTTTTCACTCTAAATTCTTAAAAATAGTATTAAAATCATATAGCCACATTACTTTGTGTAGGAACGAAAAAGTGGAATATCAAAGAATGATGCACTGAACTCTTCAAACAGAACAGAATCATAATGCAAGCAAAATGTGCACTTACTGTGTAAACCAGCTCTGATTTCAGTACACTATACAGGCTTGAGTCCACCCTCAATGATGAAGATCAGAAGCTCATGACAGACTTCACAGCCTCTTCACTGTATGAGATACACATGCAATAAAAAGATGCCATATGAAATGGCTGAGAATCACTGGTTATGTGTGAAGACTAGAATGCATGTGTTTGCTGTATAAGAGAAGAGATGTAAAAATGTGCATCAGCTCCAGTCATGTAAAGCATCTGCTGCCATCCAGAGGAACACTAATATCCAGAGCTCCTCCCATGAACCCACCCATTTCTACACATAATGAAATATAATAATATATCAGATGTATGCCTGTGCATTAATGTAAAAAGACAGTTTACATTTTTTCAGAGTTAAAATCATTTTAATTTAGGAATATGTTGTAATTTATAACAAATTATTCATGCACATTAAAAAAACAACTAGTGATCTACTACTAATTAAATCAGCTATGTATGAGGATACTTTTTTTAAAGTACAGAAGAATGCACAGCTCTTAATGAATTTGTATGTAATAACTTTAAATTAAAAACAATTACTCTACACATCAATGGTCTTAAAAATGCTTAAAGGATTCATGGGAAATCTCCAGCAGGGATCGTAATGTCCTGACCTGTTATGATATACAACTACATGCCATGTACCGTATGTCAGCATGCTGTGTGAAACACCACTGTACAGCACTGAAATGAAGCTGAAACATCAAAGCATGTGGTGTTCAAAGCATGCCAGGCAGTAATAAAACAATACAACCTTTGAATCTGAGCAGAAACATAAATTCTGTTTTGAGCCAATGATGAGGACCTCAATTGTCCTCAGTGTGAAAAGATGGATCTCTTTTCCTGGAGTATCAGTGAATGTTTCAACCTTTTTTTAACTTTTGAACAGGCTTTTCTTTTGTGTAATTATATCTTATTCAGGATAAATGATTAATATTTTCACAGATTCTGCAAGGGTAAACTTTTGAGAAAGACGTATATATCACAAAAGTATATATCAAAGTGTATATATCACAAAAACATAAATAGCAGTAGTAAAAGTAAGATTTTTTTCAATTCAATTTTGACTAGCCTACTAGAAAAATTCTAAGCCCATTTAAGCATAATTAAATTTTTACTATTCATAGGTATTCAGTATTTAAATTAAAGTACTGCATTTTTGTATTGTTTCCTCTTAATTTGAATAATCATTAGAAAAAAATGCTATTATAATTATAATCAAAATGTATTCATGACTAGTAAATTGCAGATAGAAATCATTGTTCTCACCAGAAATTGCATTAAAACGAGTAGCTATGGGATTGAAAGCTAAATCTCACCCAGCATGAAATACATCATGACATTGTTCACCTGCACTTCATCTGTTTCGCTTGATTCCCAGAAAGCTGAACCTCCCTGAGAGCAGTCTCACATCCATCATCATCCTCACTCGGATCTCTGGACATCTTTACGGCCTCTAAGACACAGTAAAGTCACAAACAGCTGAATAAAGTCAGTCAGGTTCATCTCATATATCAGGATATACAGGGTTTCATTTAAATAATGCAGAATTTTTTAAAGCTCTATAAAGGTATGTGGTTATCTTTAACATTAATAAAACAATCTAGTTGAAACAATGTTGTGTAGAGTCATTTGAAAAGTATTTTTTTCCATTAAACTGGAAAAAAGCCAAATATCTGCAGCTCAGAAAAAAAAGTTGACTGATGACTCATTTGATTCAGAAACTTACAATAGCTGTAGCCTGGAGGACAAGTAAATGAGACATCTCAATAAAACATGTCTAGAAATCCAGTCAATGCCATGTGTGTACTGTATTCTGCCTGAGGATACACAGGTGATCCTTCTCCTGCCATTAGAAACTTTACCATTTATATTAGGACCCTAAATCCATCAAACCTACTATAAAACTAGAAGAGCAAGTCATCATAATTATGTCATAAGTAAACCATTTAGACCAGGCCTATGTGAGTACCAAAATCAAGTTTGCAGTTTTAAACTAATGAAATATGGGAGTAACTCATGTGTCAGACTGGATTTACATGGATGATATGTATATGGATGAGTTCAGCATATAAACAATGCAAACACTTATTTTTATTTATGCTAATTAATGTGATGTGACTACATCCTGTGTTTTTGCTGCAGCCATTTCCCTATGTGCTTCAGCACATTAAAAGAGCTTTTCCCCCTAAAAGAGTACACGGGTGTGACACTGCATATTTTTCAAGATGTCATTCCATCCATTCGTTTGTGGATGTTCCCTGTCACCAGCTGACAGTCACAATCATTGTCTTACGTGTCTGGGCATTCAGCACGCTGAGGCAGCATTTGTGGATAGTTCTTGTACCCACTGCGGGAACATGACTATCTCGGCGTTGAGGTCGAGACTCACCTACCTTCGTGAAGGCAGGGTCCCCTTACCTATACCCCAATCTAATGCTATTCCAGCTGGCCAGAAGAATAGGGCTACTTCGGTGGATAGCCAGGGTGACCTAAGGATCATGGTTAGGCTACCATGCTGAGGCAAACTCTGTAGGTCACTAATCCCTAATCGTACAGCTGGTAGAGTTACCGAGAGAGCCTGCTGGCCCCTCCCATGGGTGTCCAGTGGTGACTTTCGGAGCTCCAGCAGATGACAGGATGTCGATCGCTGCAGCCGAGGGGAGCTTCAGTCTTCTGGGGATGAAGACTCGGCTGGGTTGATCCCTCTGGGAGAGTAGTGTTGCCCGAGACGGACCGAGAGTTGATGTATATGCATTCCTGGGCCGCCAAAAAGGTCCACATTGGTTCTCAGTGCCACCTTCATCCTGCAAGTGCATAAGGAACTTACTAGGTCGTGGATGGCACCTTTTCTTGCCAGAAACTAGGCTAGTAGCTCCTCCCTCCTCACTACCCTCCCGCCAGTGGAGGCCATCGCGATGCAATTGTGTCCGGTGTCTGCTTCCTCCTGGTGCGGTAATCCGCGTCTCCCATCCAAGGCCTGTAAGTTTACGTCCGCTCTGATGAGCAAAGCTTACAGAGCCTGTGGACAGGCTGCGTCCGCCCTTCATACCCTGGCATTGCTTTAGGTGCATCAAGCACAGGCACTCATGGACATGCACGAGGGTAGACCTGACCCTGAGCTCCTGAACGAGCTCTGGCCAGCAATGGACCTCGTCATCTGAGTGACGAAAGTCACCGCCAGTTCTATTGTTTAGGTGATGCCCATCCAGGAGCGCCAACTCTGGCTCAACCTGGCGTTTATGTGGGAGGCCGATAAGTATCGGTTCCTGGACACCCCCGTTTCCCAGGTTGGGCTATTCAGCGATGCGGTCAAGAGCTTCGCCCAGCAGTTCTTGGCCGCCCAGAAGCAGACAGAGACCATTAAACATATCCTGCCCAGGCGGGTGGGGGGAGGCAGCAGATCCTCTGCCTGCTGATTGCCGAGGGCGCCCCCACTCTCGCTGAAGCCCAGCAGCATCCTCCATCAGGGCAACAGTGCTGAGCTGGCCACAGGAAGGGCACCCAGGCCGCTGCTAAGCAAGGTGGCAAGCGGAAGTCCAAGAGACCCTGAGACGGGCCACCCAGAGATGGAGCGGACAGCTCATCGGGAGATGGTGTCTGCACCACTCCCTCACCCGGAGGAGGGCCGGGGGAGAATCCTTTGTTCCAATTAATTTGTATTCCGCCACTGTCCTTTCTACCTAAAACTTGGGTTATGGCCAATCTTGGATCTGCGGTTTTTGAATCGGTCCCTGCACAGGCTGCCATTCAAGATGCTAATGCAGATGCGCATCTTCAGGTGCATCCGTCCCTGAGATTGACCTGAAGGACGTTTACTTTGATGTCTCAATTGTCCCTCAACACAGACCGTTCCTATGCTTTGCGTTCGAGGGGTGGGCATATCAGTACAGAGTCCTACCTTTCGGGCTGTGACTGTAGCCCACTGTTTTTACAAACATTGCAAACATCATTGCTCCCATGAGAGTGTTTCCATTCTAAACTACCTCAACAACTGGCTGATTCCGGGAGCAGTTGTGCGAACACAGGGACATGGACATGGTCACCTCAGCCAGGTGGGACTTAAGCCCAATTTATACTTCTGTGTTGAATGTATGATGTAGCTACGTCGTAGGCTGTGTGTAGCACGTGTAGACTACAACGTACCCTGACGCGCACCTCTCCAAAAATATAACAACACATCGATTCGACGCGGACCGCAAGTGCTGTGATTGGTCTGCCAGAACCCCTCCTTCAGGGGTATCATGCTAAATCTGCATGTGTAACTGTGCGTTGCCGCGGACAACGATGCAGAAGTATAAATGAAAATCGACGCATAGCCCACGGCGTAGAGGCCACCGTGCATGTCCGATGCAGAAGTATAAATTTACATTTACAATTAGGCATTTAGCAGACGCTTTTATCCAAAGCGACTTACAACATAAATCAGCCTTTAGGGTCAACTGGGAAAAGAGCAAACTCTCCCCCATGCAGAGGATCTCTCACAGAGGAGCGTGTCCTGTGTTGAACTACTTGAAAACGCAGATGCAGTTATATTCATATGAGGCCACTTCAACACTGGCTCTACGACGGGTCCCGAGATGGGCGTGGCAGAGCGGTTCATTCCGTGTGACAATCCCGCGAACCTTCAGCCCGTGGTCTGACCCTTTGTTTCCACCTATGCTGGGTTCAATGAATTGATTCAAAATGCTGATTCAGCTGTATTTAATAAAAAGATGTGGATAAATATTGATCTTTATATATGTTGTATTGGCAAATGGTTAGCCTATATAAACTGAAACGATTCAATTTTCTTTCTTGTTTAGTTAGTAAAAAAAAAAAATGCCTTGAAAACATTCCTTGGTTAGATTTTATTTTGCTTCATAAACATTGTGAACCTACATTGTGAAATTATGAAATGGTGTTTCCTCTAAGACAAAAACAAAAACAGCCATTACAGAGCAAAAACATTAAATTGAATATCATTTTAAGGCTGAATGATGAAGGTGCAATGATCCTGTGTGGTTATATGCTTATGTGCCAGCAGAGGGCAGCAGAACCATGAGTTACATTTATTTTTATAGCCACACAAATACAAATATATAATTCTTTATCATTACAAAAAGATGTTCAAAACAACGTTTCACAATAATAATAAATACATTAAGAGTAATGAATGAGTCTGTTTTGTGTGAAAGCACTGAAGCTATTGCAAAATCTCAAGGCTATAAACTGATACATTTGTTTCTTAACTCCCAAATGTCTAATTCCCAGCATCCTCTACCTGACCTATTTGCATTTAGACACATCTTTCCAAACCAACGCCTAAACAAGAAATAATGGAATATGTTTGAAGTTTGAGGCAAAATATATTACCATCTTTATGATTGTTTCTATCATTTTCTATCACAAGAAAGTGTTTTTAATGAGCACACAAATGAATCCATACAGAGAACAAGAGGATCTGACACGCCTATTGAAATAACAAATGACGTCTTTTTCTTCTCACGACAATGTTAATCTCATTCCTGAAAAGGGCAATATCAAAGACTGGGGGAGGAACTGCCGGTTTTTGATGAATGTACAAGACCAACAAAAAAACAGACATCATATTCTATCAGCTGATTGGTTGATAACCCCCAAAGTCCCCATTCCTTGAGTTAAGTAGTGCATTAGTAATATTATAGACACAAGATGACAACAGGTACTGATCAAGATTTTTTTGGATGTAACTCATTCATACAGCCAGGAATGGTCATTTCTCACTGTCAGGTGCCTGATCTCGATCTCCTCGAGGGTCTCGGGGGTGATGCAAGAGGGGCCACAGGCTCTTTAGCTGATGTATTAGTTGGCATATGCAAGCTATGAATTATCAAGGAAAAAGAGTCAATTATCCAGTCCTGAAAGAGACCCGGCCGCTGTGGCCTCAGGGCCTTCTGCATTTACAAAATCATTTCATGGAGAGCAACGTTGAGGAGACAAGGGACTCCAGACGGGTGGAGAGAGTGTCCGCACACACACACACACACACACACACACACACACACACACACACACACACACACACACACACACACACACACACACACACACATGTT
Organism: Gobiocypris rarus; assembly: GCA_023029165.1. NCBI lineage: Eukaryota > Metazoa > Chordata > Actinopteri > Cypriniformes > Gobionidae > Gobiocypris > Gobiocypris rarus. Next base: position 5,401,286 of record CM040921.1, on the reverse strand, counting down.
GGGTTTTCATGTTTTATGGGGACATTCCATAGGCGTAATGCATTTTATACTGTACAAACCGTATTTTCTATCCCCCTACACTGCCCCTGCCCCTAAACCTACCCATCACAGGAGACATGCTGCATTTTTACTTTTTCAAAAAACATCACTTAGTGTTAATAGCACTAGTTTTCCTCATGGGGACCAAAAAATGTCCCCACAAGGACAAGGATTTTGGATATTGCCATCTTTGTGGGGACATTTTGTCCCCATACCAGAGGGATTACCAGTCCACACACACACACACACACACACACACACACACACACACACACACACACACACACACACACACACACACACACACACACACACACACACACACACACACACACACACACACACACACACACACACTCACACACACACACACACACACACACACACACACACACACACACACACAACCCATAAACCTCTCAGCATCACCATCCAGAAGGCAGAAAGCACATTTTGAACTCCTCGATAATAATCCATATTTATAAACAGTGATTCCTCATAGAGATTTTGCTCCGATGGAAAATCTTCGCACCCTACTTCTTTCTTCTTCTTCCCATTAAAAATCTAAATAGGTTCTGATTAACCGTGGCCCGTCTTGTGTTGAGGGTGATGGCAGCATATGGGACAGACCATTATGGTCTCATAACCGAGCCACATTTCATTCCTTATTGGTTTGATTTTTTTCCAGTCAAGCTGCTTGACTAGTTTGATTTAATTTAAATGCATGATGTGTTTTGTAAATAGAAATAAAATACATTTCCCACTGCAATACCTCCAGTTGGAAAAAAATATGTTTGCTATGAAGGATATAGTTTATGAGTTCTATGACAGATAGAGATATTCTATGATGTATAAGATATTACATTGATTATTTCAAAAGTGGTATAGTATCATTGCCATCCAAGATTTAGTCAATCAGGAAGAAAGGTACTTTACAACACTTATGGCACTGTGTTTTTTCCCTTTCTTTCTTTCTTTCTTCTTGCTTTTGTTTTTTGGAGGGAAAATGGGGGTGTATGGGGGGTGTTTAAGATTTTGTTAAACAATGTAATGTAAAGTGAGAAGACGTTTTTTGCGATGTTGTATATATGTGATTTGAATTCAGTTCTGTCTCTCTCCTCAAAAAGCAATAAAGAGAATGTAAAATAAAATAAAAATCCCTCATGATTAGCCTGTGACAGGACAAAAAGGGAGAGCGGTTTAAGGTGACGGCACAAATATTTCACAATATTATTGTTTTTACTGTAAATGCAGCCTTTATGAGCACAAGTGCTCTCTTTCAAAAACAAAATCTTGTGGGTTTTTTAAATAACTTGCTGTATCAAAATGTTTTGCTTTGCAAAATGATTGTCCCTTTATCTATAGATCTCCCCTGGGGGCCGTTTACCTCATGCTGAGGAGCCATTTACCCAAAGTGTGAACTACAAGACCCATGAAGTGGCCTATTTACATGAATTTTACTTTTGACAAATTTAGTTGCTCCACCAATATTCAGTAAACAGAAATGCACTTTGATCAACATACACAAAAAGCATATGTTCTGTGAGTAGGAACTTTAGTAGGGAAACTGAACACCAAAAAGAGCGTGTAATAGACCACACACACATAAATCGAGAGGGGTTAAACAGTTAGTAAAAGTGCATTATGGAAAGAGCTTTGTTACTGCGGTGTTGTCATGCGGATTTAGATCCTTTGTCGGATGTAAAAATGTTATTCGCACGCCTCACAAGGCTATGTTTTATTTCTGGGTTTCATTCAGTGGTACATGCTTTCTTACTTATCCAAACAGCCGGTTGGTTTTGATTCTTCTAATCTGTCTCTGCCTCTCTCGGTACAGTAAGCATTTGAGAAAGCACTTATTGAGAGGGAAGGAGAAAGGCTCTAACCTCTCCTGAAGAGGTGAGCTCCATCTCCACTCAGGGCTTAAGTGACAGGTAAATTGCAAGTTAAGTGGGGAACACAGCCTTTTAACAAGAGGCTTCGAGCCGCTGCAAATCCTCCTTAGTCTCTAATCTGAATACAAAAGCTTGAGGCGGGGTGGATTAAATTTGACCCCTGAATGAGGTGTTTGTTCCAGCCGAGGAGCCACTTTAGCCGAGAGGAGCGAGCCAGGTTTACGTTTCCTTTTGTGCGTTGCGGCCGCGTTTAAAAACAACAGGGCCACAATGAATTCTCTTCAGAGGCTCATTTTCCACGGGACAAAGGAAAGTGTAGAGCCACCGGCTTCCCCCGCAGGCTCGCCTATTTAGACGACTCTAAAAGACTGTTTATTTAATTGGGGATGAAATGCCATAACGGGCTCTGCTATCGGTGGCGCAGGAAAACAAATCCAGCTTTCTTCCGCGACAGGCTGAAAGGGGAGAAGGGCTGTGGCGAGAGCAAGAGGGGGAAAAGCGCTTTTGGGTTGTCAACTTTTTAGAGGCTTAGAGTCAAACCTATCCGGGCTCAGGGAAGAGAAGTCGGGTGTTAGGGAGGCAAAATGACTCGTGATAGAAGGTGTTTGCGGCTCAAGTCGGGGGGAATCGTCTTCGCTCGCAGGATGAGGGTTGGACTAATTGATTTTCTGAAGTTTCCTGTCGTAGATTATGATTACAGGTACGACTGGATCCTTGAAAGCACGCGTACACACAGACACACACACACACCGTCAGGAAAGCAGTCTTACGGAATCAAAGGGAAGATGAGAGCTGCCAAACATAGCGTGAAAATACTGGGATAAGAGGATGTGAGAGAGTGTGTGTGTGTGTGTGTGTGTGCGTATGACACACAGGTGCTGTACTTATCAAACAGGTGCATTAAGGGGGTCATATCAAACCTTTTTTAACATTATTTAGCTTTTTCTCCAGGTCTTCTCACTACATTAGGCAAGTTTTTTACACCTAAATCAGTTTCAAAATTCAAGTTTTCATTACCATTTTCATCTCTGACCCTTAAAATTAAACGGGCCGTGTTTGCTGCTATATATATAGGCTGCATTTATAAATTCAGTGAAAACAGAAATATTGTGAAATATTAACTGTAAGTAACTGTTTTATTATATGCTGATTTGGTGCACAGGAATCAGTTCTTATTATCTCAGAATTCTTTGATCGATTATTAAGTTTTAAAAAATTACTTATAAATGTCTTTACTGTCACTTTCGATCAATTTAATGCTTCTTTTCTGAACAAAAGTATATTAAAGGGTTAGTTCTTCCAAAAATGAAAAGTATCCCATCATTTCCTCACCATCAAGCCATCTAGGTGTATATTACTTTCTTCTTTCAGCCAAACACAATTGGAGTTATATTAAAAAATATCCTGACTCTTCAAAGTTTTATAATGGGAGTGAATGGTAGCATAGATTTTGAAGCCCAAAAAGTACATCCATCTATTATAAACGTACTCAACATGGCTCTAGGGGGTTCATAAAGGACTTTTTAGAAAAATGTGTTTTAGAAAAATATCCATATTTATAACTTTATAATTCTATCCTCTGTTTCCACATTCGTCAATATGCCATGTGTCGGGTCAGAGGTCACTCTTCCACCAGAACTCGATTTGTGTATGTCCGTTACTGGAAGCTATAGTTTATAAAGTTATAAGTATAGATTTCTTACAAAAATGCATGGTTTTGCTTCAGAAGGCCTTTATTAACCCCCTGGAGCCATATGGATTACTTTTATGATGGATAGATGCGCTTTTTTGGGCTTCAAAATCCAAGTTACCATTCACTTCCATTATAAAGCTAGGAAGAGCCAGGATATTCTTTTTATTTAACTCTGAGTGTGTTTGGCTGAAATAAGAAATTAATCAAGCAATCAAGCAATCAATCTATCAATCAATCTATCTATCTATCTATCTATCTATCTATCTATCTATCTATCTATCTATCTATCTATCTATCTATCTATCTATCTATCTATCTATCTATCTATCTATCTATCTATCTATCATCTATCTATCTATCTATCTATCTATCTATCTATCTATCTATCTATCTATCTATCTATCTATCTATCTATCAATCAATCAATCAATCAATCTATCTATCTATCTATCTATCTATCTATCTATCTATCATCTATCTATCTATCTATCTATCTATCTATCTATCTATATGTCTGTCTATCTATCTATCCATCTATCTATCTATCTATCTATCTATCTATCTATCTATCTATCTATCTATCTATCTATCTATCTATCTATCTATCTATCTATCTATCTATCTATCTATCTATCTATCTATCTATCTATCTATCTATCTATCTATCTATCTATCTATCTATCTATCTATCTATCTATCTATCATCCATCCATCTGTAAATTACTGTGGCAGGCTGTACATTTTCATATTATTTTGTCCAAAAACCAAGTAAAATATGAGAACAGAAGCAGAGGTGAAACAGGCCATTCTTTACACGACCAACCAGCGTTAAGGCTTATATCCTGCTGTAAGCTGTCATATAAGAGTGTAAAATGGCTTGCTTATTGACCAAGACTTGTGTAGGCCCTGCGAGAGCCATAACTCAAGCTCTATCAAGCTCCCAACATTCCCCTGCAGCCTCTGATCCTGTACAGTAATAATTGTACTCATGTCACACTGGTAATTATCATTGATCTACTGAGAGCGGGTCAGACGCACTTGGAAGTGATTCATGCCTGACATGGGACAGTCTCCCTCAGTAACAACAGTGATGAAGCACTGTTAAGGGAACGTCTCTCCACCTGCACGTCCAGCACGAGACGGCAGCTCTTAGCCGCCTAATAAAGCATAGCTCCTGTTTCTCAACCTGAGAGGTTTATTTCGGCCCCAGACACTGACATTCACTCCTCAAGGCCACAAGATATCATTATCAAAATCATTACAGGAAACTATAAGACCATAAAATCCCAACTTTTCTAATCACAGACATCATTGAGATGAAAAGTGTTCATTTTCAGCTTGTGGTTATAGTGCTCTGAAGAATAAAGCACAAAAGCACTTGCTAGCTATAACTTCACATTGCAAGATTTATGAGCAAAGTTGGGGAAACGCATTAAGAGTAGCATTTCAGTCAATGTGAAATAATATTCTCATTATTCCAGGCAAAATATTATATGACATTGACAACAATCCCATTTCTAGTTTTAAAAGTGCATTATCTTGTCCTGAAGACAGACGCTCTCTGAGATGTGCTCTTGAACATGAAAAATTGGACAAACATTTTATGGTCCTACACCTTCCACAGATGATATATAAATACATATAAATACATTTAGACTACTAAAATGGTTAGTTCACCCCAAAAAAATGAAAATTAGTCCATTATTTACTTACCCTCAAGTCACCCTAGGTGTATATGACATTCTTTTTTTTTATATTAAAAAAGTCCTGGCTCTTCCAAGCTTTATAATGGTAGTGACTTGTTGGGTCATTTTTTAAGTCCATAAAAGTGCATCCATCCATCATATAACTGCTCCACACGGCTCCGGGGGGTTAATAAAGGCATTCTGAAGTGAAGTGATGCATTTGTGTAAGAAAAATATCCATATTTAAAACTTTATAAACCAAAATAACTACCTTCCGGCAGACTTTTCGATTCACGGCGAAAGAGTAACCCTTGACCCTTAAACCCTTGTCACATGCATACTGATGAACGCAGAAGCACCTGAGGATAGAGCAAAACAAAACACCGGTCATAAATTAGAAGTCACAAATTTTTAAAGAGAAATGGCGAAGGATTTCGAGATAAGAGAAGAGGGGCTTGAGCATGTTGCCCAGACCTATCCGCAAGAGGCGTCAAAGCTTGCGATGCTCTGTGTCAGGGGTTACTCTTTTGCGTAAGTCGACTTTTTGTCAAATATGGGTATTTTTATTAACTTCAGAATGCCTTTATCAACCCCCCGGAGCCGTGTGGAGCAGTTTTATGATGGATAGATGCACTTTTTTTATGGACTTCAAAAACTAACCAACAAGTCACTGCCATTATAAAGCTTAGAAGAGCCAGGCCTTTTTAATATAACTCTGATTGTATTCGTCTGAAAGAAGAATGTCTTATACACCTAGAATGGCTTGAGGATGTAAATCATGAGCTAATTTTCATTTTTGGGAGAACTAACCTTTTAACTTAGTGATTGCTATCAGGATGTGAAGAGAATTTCAACTAGCATAACAAAACATGCTTCTGGAACAAACCTGCCTTTAATTGAGTTAATTTCAACATTTACTAATAAATTATTCAAATAAAAAGTTGTATCTGTAAATATTATTTAATGAACCTAAGCTAACATGAACAATTTCGCATTTTTATTAACGTTTTTATTACTAATGTTACTTAACCTAATAATTTTTTTTTAAACCCTACGCTTTAATTTTTCTTTAATCTCTCCCTATCCTAGCTCTGAGCAACGTCTGAAACTTTGTATTTTGAGCACTTTTGTGTTTATCTGCCTCTTCACGATGAATCGCTTGCTGCTGTATTCCTCATTTGTAAGTCGCTTTGGATATAAGCGTATGCAAAATGAATAAATGTAAATGTTAACAAAGATGAATAAATACTGTAACAAATGTAGCTGCTCATTGTTAGTTAATGCATTGACTAATCTAATGGGACCTTACTGTAAAGTGTTACCAAAGAAGAATTTTGCTTAAATCTCTTTCTTAGAAGTTTCACTTGAGAAAATGTCTAATCTTACATTTTATTTATTTTATATTAAAAATATTGCTTTCAAGAAAAAACAGTACATTTTCACTCCATTAAGTGTCCTGAAAGCGCAATCTCTGAGCAATGCAATTTTCCTCTGGAATGGGATGAATATGAAAACAGCGCAACGTCTTAATTTCCCTATTTAATGAATCAGATGAATGTGTCTTTGCTTTGCATTTCAGGCCTCCTTCTGTTGGCAGTGAGGGAAAAACCAATTGTGTATCTGTGTGTGTTTGGGAAGGGAGGAGGTGCAAGGTTGAAGGAGGTGAGATTGAGTGAGCGGGCCAGACAATCAGTTTTCTTTTTGCGGCCATTGGAGCGAGGGGTGTGCATGTCACCATCAGACAGAACCCCATTTCCAGCGATTAAGTCCTCCAAAAATATTCCATTTGTCAGTGTCACGGCCCCGACACACTGCAGCCACTCAGCCATGTCTGTTGACTATGTCGCCCTGCAATTTACATCAGCCACTGACAATATTATCTTGCTGATAATGTCCTACGGCCTCCTGCCTCCATCAGATGTGTGCCCCAGCGCTCACGGCCTGTTTGTATGCCCTGCTCACAAAGTCTGCTTGTAAGATTGGTGGATTGCTGTCAACATTTGTATAAAAAAGAATAAAGATAACTGCTTTTTACTAGGCTTTGATGTGATTTTTGTTAGCAATGTTGTTGCATTGTGTTCAACTTATTTCCCTTAAGGAATGAAAAGTGTTTACAGTGTAACTGAATATCCAGGCTATGGCAGGCAACATTTACATGATATGCATAGCCTATATGTATACAATATCCGAATATTACCAAGTTCATATTACTATTGAAATATTCTTGCACCAAATCAATGGCCATGTTTATCTGATGTTTAAAGATTTATTCCGAAAAAGAGGTCACAGTTGTTGGAATTTTTACTGTATATAAGGCAATCAAAAAGGTAATTTCCATTCTCTTTTGATAAAACTAGAAATTGAGGGAATGAGATTTGCTTACTGTAAAAACAAAATTGTTGTTTCAACCTAAAAAAGTGCATGTGCTGTTTTTAAATGTTAAATTTAGTCAATTCTATCACTTAATTCAACTTCACATTTTAAGGCAGCATGAATGCTTACGATTTTAAGCTGAAACAACAAATGCTGGTCACACTTTATTTTAAAGGGGTACTTCAGCACTGGGAAGATGAATCTGTATTTAAACTCGGTCATTAATGTAGTAGAAATATGAAATTATTTTTGAATTTGGTGCCTTCTAGACTGAGAAAACACAGAAAATGTATTTTTGTCTCATGGGGATGAAAGACAACAATTCCCAGAATGCACTTCGCTGAGGCACGGCTACTGGTTTACTTGCCCACCGCGTTCATTTTCATAAAATCAGTTCAGTTAGAGACGCTACAATTAAAAACTGAACGTGTCTGTTCAATATGAGTGAGTCGATTGAGTGTCACGGCACAAACGCAGCAGGATCGGATTACATTCATCACATGAGATGAGGTAAGCGCGGGATTCGGGGCTGCGGCTGGATTCACAGCACGTGAACAGTCTGGCGCATTTTCAGATCATTTCTTTGGAAGCTTAACTTTCATAGGAATTCATTTGAAAAGTTGAAACACTCACTTTGCTCTCCACCGCTCCGTTTACGTCCCCCATATGAGGGGGGAAAGTACGATAATTTGAATATCCTCCTGGGCTTCTACTGATACAAAGCTTAATGCTAATCGCTGAAGTAACCCTTTAAGGTGTCATTGTTACAGTGTAATTATATATTTAAGTACTGAGGAATATTTAGTAACTACATGTACTTACTATAGGGTTAGGGTAGGATAAGGGTTTAGTTTAGGGTTAGTTACATATAATAATGCATAATGTACTGTTAATAAGTATGTAATATATGTAACAAGGACACTGTAAAATAAAGTGTTTTTTTGTACATTTTTTTACAGTGATCAAATTTTTTTATAAGGAATTGTTGAGAAAGCTTAAAAATTCAATGCAACCTAATGCTTTCAGATTTGTAGGTTCTCGACTTAACTATTGTTAATTGTCCTATAGAAGTAAAACCAGGGTTTTGCCAGGGTTGGAACTACATGGCAAGCTTGCAAGAGACTGGAATACACTAGAGGACATGTGAAATAAATTTCCATCTTTATCTTCTGAAAACGTTCAGGGCAAAAAAGTGTTTCTGTATTAATAGGAGTCCATTACAATCTCCTGATGGAAAACCCTCGCTGTCCTGCTCTTGTGTTTTCTCTCTCCTGACAGGTAGCGGCATTCGCCCTGACTTGATGACTAGACTCAATCACCTGTGACAGAGTTGATTTGATGTCACTTGCCAGGTCTCTCCATTTGTTTGAGCACTTAAGAGGTAATTGTGTGACATCTTAGAACCGACAACTTGCTCCAGGAGAGCACGTGGAGCTGATGAACCACGCACGGGGTGGAAGAGTGAAGCTGTTATTAATGACATCTATTTTCTCCAATATCCACTGGGAGAGACAGCTATATTGGAAGAAATGTCATAGTTCATGACAACTATCAAACATACATATTTAGGTCATATTAAAGATATGCTGTTAGTTTTTCTGTGGAGCACAAAGAGAAGAATCAAGAGAAGTAATTAAAGGTATACTATATGTAAGAATTTGTGTTGTTTTTTAATGTATTACCAAACTTGTAACGAAACTTAATAAAAAACAAGACCGCCCCCATCCTCATAGGAAGTCTATGAAAGCCTGTGTACTGATTTTTATGAGGAAAATCAAAAGGATGTGACGCTTAAGCGCACTCCTGAAATTCTCCCTTCCTAAAGAACACATGCATGAAATTAACAATGTTCAGTATATGCCATAAGAACCAACCTGTAGGCCCACTGTGTGATGCAAACTCCAAAAGAAAAGGGATTCATTTAAACTCACATAAGAATATCTATAGGCTATAGTCTAGTCTCAAATATACTTTATAATAAAACATCATAAAAGTGTAATTTTAATTACCTCATCTGTGAATTGTAGCTGCTGAAACCAAATCCACATCTCTATGATCCGATACTTTCTTAGCCACTGTTTTCTACCGCTGTCATTTTTGTCGTGTATTTGTTTTGTTATTGAGAGGAAAGCGCGCTGCACAATCACATTTACATATTCATCTAAACGTCGCTCTCAGCAGCGTGGACAGCGTCGGGATGTTAGTTAACAGCGCAAAGGTATTTCCAACTTCCTTTTATTCTAAACGAAGAACGAAAAATAACTTTTTCGTGAGTATATTGGTATCTTGAATCACGTTCAGTCTCTTGCACGTTATGTGCGCACGAGCAGTTACTGCTGTCTACGGTTCACTTAACGGCCACAGATGTCGCTAAAAGCAAGGGTTTCTGAATTCTACATAATAGCCCCTTTGATGGCAGAATTTCCATTTTTGAAGCTTTCGTAATTTTTCTTTCAGGTTTTTACTTTCCCGAACACATTCTTCCCTCACGTGCTCCTTAGTTTCCAGCCATATTATATTCCAAGATGAAGAATGTTTGGATTAAACCTGCTCTTGACCCATCACCTCAATTGTCCATGCGTTTTTTGCCACAGGCTAAAGAGAAACAAAACTATTTGAAAAGTATTAGCAGTAAATCTGATAAGAATGACGGATGCAGCAGAGACGGAGTACTGTTGTAAGAAGTATAAAAATATAAAGAATCAACAAGATTATTAAAACCAATAGAATATGGTTTATAATTTGATTGATGATGTTAAAGGATAATAACTGAATCAGCTGCTTCTCCTTTTAAATATGGCCATACTTAACTTTAAGAGCTGAAAAGCCTATACAAGTCTGTTTATTGGCTTTCCTGATGAGTATAGTGTTGAAAATGTTCAATAAGTGCATACATTATTTCATATAGCCTAATTATAAGCATTTTCCCTTCAGATGAAATCTCAAACCAATGCAGTTTATTTTCCCATGCATGCAAGGCTTTTCCTCAAAACGCTGCTCAAAAACATTTGTTTGCTATCTCAGGGAGGGATTTCAAGAGATTCAAAGCTGATCAAGACACAAAAGCATATAGCGGATAAAAGACACTTAGGTAATTGGTTTAGAGCGGCTCTTCAGAGTGCTAAAACTCATCCTCTTTCTTCTCACTTTGTTTTCTTTTTTATCACAGTGACTTAACTGAGGAGAAGAGAAAAGTGGGTGAGAAAGCAGAAGGGAAGACAAAGCGGGAAAGGGAAGAGGCTTTTAGGCTGAGAAGCTGGGAGATCATAAGCAACGAAGGCCTCTTTATGGGCTGCTTGGGATTTTGGGATCTGGCTGAGAGTTGCGGACAGATGCTGTTTCATTAGTTGTATCATGTCTCACATTAAGAGAATGGTACAGGAATTGGTTAATTGTGACATGCTTTCTCTCTCTATTTATTTTAAAGAACAATTTTCTAATTCATGCACAGTTTTTATACACTAATGTTCAAGAGTTTGGGGTCAGAAAGATTTGTTTTAAATAAATACTCTTATTGATGCATTAAATGTTCAAAAATGACAGTAAAGACATTAATAATGTTACAAAAGATTTCTATGTCAAATAAATGCTTTCAATTCATCAAAGAATCCTGAAAGAACAATATTACAATTTCCGCAAAAATATGAAGCAGCACAACTGGTTTCAACACTGATAATAATCAGAAATGTTTCTTGAGCAGAAAATCATCATATTAGAATGACTTCTGAAGGATCATGTGACCTAATCGTAAACATAAAACATTTAAAATATTGTTATGTTAATAGATGCAATAAAGCATCTCATCACCATGTGAACCTCATGAAGTTGTTCAAATAAGTTTTAATGACTTTTTATGACTGCTATTACCCGAAAATATGACAAACAATAGATTTTTCTAGCATTAGATACTATTGGATATATACATTTTAACTTAAAAACCTGATGTTGAAAAAAAAAGTTTGTCAACTACTATTTAACAAATGTATTTCTAGTGTAAACACAACAAGACTAAAAATAATATATCTTTTCATCCCGTTTTTCTAAAATGTGGACTGAAATCTTCTTTAATTAGATCAGGTCAAGGACACTGAGTGAAAACAGCAAACACGGTAGCATCGTTCCTGACGCTTTCCATATGGAAATAACCTGTGAGAAAGGTGCTTACTGAGGACAGATAACAGCAAAGATGAGCAGCTATGGATTAGAGACTGGAGGCGATTATGGCCAGAAGGAGATGTGTGCATCTGTATGTGTGTGTGTGCGGGTTGTGTTTGGAGAGAGTAGGCCTACTGATTCCACTGTGAGTGTGTAAGTGTGTGTCTGGGCTGCTGGATATAAAGGAATATTAATCTGGGTTTAGTACAAGCAGGACCCCACAAACGGCTCAAGCAAACAGAGCTTAGAGGAGGCCAAGCCTCACAGAAAGTCCTAAATCTTCACATTAGCTCCCCACGTTTCTTCAACTGAACCCATAAGCTCTTTTTCTAAAGGACATCACAAACAACTCGCAACCCCCCAGCACTACCCCTACGCCACCCCGCACCCTCGCAGACCCACGAAATCAAGACGGATTTGAGAATCCAAGATTGCTGGGAATTTATAAATCCGAGACCCAAGTGTGGATCGGTAGAGATTAGACGAACCCCCTCCTGCCCCAAACCCGAGGAAGCAGGGAGCCACCAAAAACTGCGTTCTTCTCCCAACGGTATGTCCTACTTCTGCATCTGCAGCCACTAGGGAGGCAGGAGCCACTTTATGAGGTGAAAATGAAAGGCAGGTACATTTAGACTAACCTACATTCCCTTACTATTGCCATATACGTACCTCTGTTATGATGGGCAGCAGTTTTAGGAGCTGATCGATGCTCGTGTGGAAAATGATGAGTTCTGTACCACAGTTTTATAGCTTTATAATTGTATAGGAGCTCTGTGTTGAATCCAGGTACTTTTGAATTCAGACTTAATTAAAAATAAAACAATATTTTTGTAATATAATAGTCTATAAAATAAAAAAAGTCTGTAGTTTCAAAGCTGTGGTCTTTTTTCTTTCAATATTAACAGCATTTTACTTTGTAATTGTTCATAAAAATGTTAATAAAGGAGTTTAATTCGGATTAAAATATTTTATAATAAAAAGATAAATATGCTTGATTTTGAAGATGATGCTTTATTCCCATAATTAAAATTCATAAACATAAAGAAATAAACAAACAAATACATAATTATAATATTTGTCTGTTTTATGTCTGTTTCAAGGTTCTCATTTCATGTTTTTTTTATTCAATAGAATTTTACTAATTGTTTATAAAAATGTTAATAAAAGGAACTTTAATTCTGATTAAAATATTTTTATATTTAAAAGTTCAAGTAAACAGAAACATGATTTTAACCTATTCCTATCATTAATCTTTCCATAAAAAAATAACTGTAGAACAAAAACGTTCTGTATATTTAATTAATTATTGCAATTCTCATAACTTTTAGCAGCTGTATAGCAACAAGCTAAAAATCACTCAGAGCAACTTAGCCACCGCATAGCAACACCCTAGCAACCACCCACATAAAGTTTTGCATAGGCAAACACTCACACTTTCCTGAAAAAAATGTCAAAAATATAGCACTGATATTAATAAGTTTAAGTAGAAGAAGTGTAACGTTTGGAATAGGATGCAGGAGCTGTGGTGGCACAGCAGTCAGCAGGTAGGCTGAGGTGAAGGTGGGGGGATTTAACTAGAGATACTAAACCCTATTCTGTCACCTGCAGTTTTCCGGCAGGGTGTAAACCCGAAGAAGCTGCTGTCCTGCAGAGTTTCATTAACCTGCCTGCATGTCCCTAAAACCCTGCTTTACGCTTAATCAAACTGCAGCCGCTGCAGCTTCCGTGCTCGTCGTGGTCACCTGGGCGTCCCGCACACACTTTTCCCAGCATCCACCGCAGGCCAAAAGTGTGATGGACCCAACACAGTTTCAGTCCAATGAGGGTCATCTATAATAGGAGAGAGGTCTGCACTGTACTAGTATATAACAGAGGTCAGACATTAAAGGATTAGTTCACTTCAAAATGAATATTTCCTGATAATTTACTCACCCCCATCTTATCCTAAATATTAATGACTTTCTTTTTATTCAGTGCAAAAGAAATTACGTTTTTGGAGGAAAACATTCCAGGATTTTTCTTCACATTATGCATTTCAATGGCAACCAACGGGTTGAAGGACCAAATCAATGCAGTTTCAGAGGGCTTCAGAGAATATCAGGAATATGTTATTATCTAGCAAAACCATCTGCCATTTTCAAAAAACAATAAACATTTATATACTTTTTAACCACAAATGCATGACTTCTGTTTTGTTCTTCACTGCGTATGTGATGTCATCACGTCGGAAAGGTCACGTCGGTGTGCGGCGTAGGTGGAAGTACCGACCCAGTGCCGAAAAACTCCATCTCATGTTCTCCTCCAACTTTAAAATCCAGCATTGATGTTATACCTTTATTTTTGTAAAGGTTTGATTTAGTCTTTGCACGTTCATTTTAACAATGGGTCAGCTTCCACGTACTTCACAAACGTGACCTTTCCGACGGGGTGACTTCACACCGTTAAGAATAACACTGAAGTTGCGCATTTGAGAAAAAAAAGTATTTAAATATTGATTTATTTTAGAAAATGACCGATGGTCCTCAGCTGGGATTGTGCAGAGCCTCTGAAGCCCTTTGAAACTGCATTGATTTGGACCTTCAACCCATTGGTTGCCACTGAAGTACATTATATGGAGAAAAATCCTGGAATGTTTTCCTCAAAAAACGTACATTTATTTTTGACTGAAGAAAGAAAGACATGGGCTTGAGTAAATTATCAGGAAATTTGGCAAGATAATCATTAATTTTTTTTTTTAAAAGGTAAAACTTTATATAAGGTCACATGGTTAATGTTAATGCATTAAATAGCAGAAACTAACAATGAGCAATTTGAGCAATTGAACAATGAGCATTTACAATATGTATTAATATTTAATAAAATATACAACTATTCATTGTTAGTTCAAGTTAGCTCAGGTCCATTAAATAATATTAACAGATACAACTTTCGATTTCAATACTGTATTAATAAATGATTCAATTAACATTAACTTGGATTAAATAATGCTTTAGAAGTATTTTTTCATTGTTAGTTCATGCAGTTAACCAGCATGACCATAGATAGATAGATAGATAGATAGATAGATAGATAGATAGATAGATAGATAGATAGATAGATAGATAGATAGATAGATAGATAGATAGATAGATAGAGATAAAATTGCATACAGGTATCAGTACTTCTGTACTGATAGCATACAAGTATATAGCATACAATTTAAGACATTTTAAAGGTTGCATATTATATTATATTATATTATATTATAGGCTACATCCACAAGTGTGATAGATAGACCTGCATTCCATTTTGGGTTGTTACCCATCGGATGAGAACCAGTGATTCACCTTTTTCAGTCTTTAGTAATGATTCTAGAGTCTCTTTAAGAGCAAAACTATCATACAACCATCAATCATTTTTAATATAATATCATTAAATGCAATTTAGATTCCTGTCAAATGTTCAAACGAACACGTTTAGCAGGTCTGTCCACCGCACCGTTCCCTCAGCGATGCTGGACCGTCAGGCCTTGAGCCTGAGGCACTGCGGCCCAGCGGCGGACGCTCACACAGCGACTTCCACAGATCAATCTTCCTCTGACACTTCATTTAGACTGCATTAATGTGGAATTAGGAGCCATTATAGCCATTGGCAGGTCTTGACAGTCCTGAAACGTGAGCAGTTATCCAGCCTCCTGGGAACCGTCGTGAATTTGAATGGACCAGATCAAGCTGATCCAGCCCCCACTACAAAGCTGAATAAGTGATTTGATTATTTAGCTCCACATTTCATTCAGCACTGTCAGTGTTTTCAGTCAGCTAAAGGAATGCACGAGGATTTTTTTTTTTTTTTGCTGTTATCACTCTCTTTCGAGTGTAAATGAAATGCCGGAATGACGTTATCAACACAGGACATCCCACTGCAGATATCACAACACGATCTCATGACAATGCGTATCAATAGTACGAGTGTGTAATCTCGTAGAATGTATACGCCAAAACTCATTTTGGCGTGCATATGGTACGCCGTTTTTGGCGTGCATAAGATACGCACTTTATGACGTGTATATGACACGCTTTTGGGTAGGGTGAGGGTGGGGGTGTGGGGGGTTCGTACATATAATACGCCATAAAGTGCGTATCATATGTACGCCAAAAACGGCGTACCTTTAATTTTTTTTTATTATTTGACTTTTCTGCTGCAGTACACTTTTAAGGTTAGGTTTTAGATTATTTGAATTATATCTTATTTTAAATGAAAAAAAAAAAACACTTTACCCTCACATAGTCCCGTTTCGTGTAGCTAGTGTGTAATACAGCTGTTTATGAAGGTAAAAGGTATTTTAAAGCATCAAGTATTAAAGATCAAAGTGCAGATAAATGGAGTCATCAGTAACTCCAGTCTTTCTTCCTGCTCAAATTTACAAGGGTTTGTAACAAACTTGCATAAAGCCAGCCTAAGATCTTCGATGGCTGCCCACAAACAACAACTAACTTTGCCCCGCCCACAAACACTGTTGTAGCTGAGACCAGAAGAGTTTGGTTTGAGTTGTTCATGTCGAGAGGATGCTGTTTTCTGTGCTTCTGTGCTACTTCCAAAAGATGAGGACTTGCGCTGGAATGGATACATCTGACCAAATGAAGCATAGAAAGGGCAGATCAAAGGAGGGGTTCACTAAATCATTAAAGACATGCAGTGTCACGGCGTGGACAGGGTTATTTTTTCAAATGACCTTATTACATATGCATTTGTTGGAATTTTAATATGCAAAATTTATGGGAGGAGAGTATTTAAATGAAGCGCGCAAGGTGATTTAAGGTTTGCGCTCATCAATTTACTGGAGTTTGCGGCATTATTTACTGCCCAAAAAGCACTTCTTAAATTAAATGCTAACTAGTATTTGGTCATTATGGGAATGATCCGTCTGCTAATGTGTACATCAGTAGATCACGCACAGAGATTTCAAAAGGAGTTGTTGATATTTAATATCATAACGATATCGATGATATTTACATCGTTAACTACATGGCACAAGCTGATTGGTTCATTTCACATTTGCAGCCAATGAGCTTTCTGCCAAAGAGTTCCTTTGAGACCCTCCACCTTCCCCAGCTCCACCTGTATAGATCTGCTATGGGTAATTGTATATGCTATTTGTGCAGTATGTCTTACTACAGTTAAAGTTATTCAGCATTTTTAATCGACTTTTTGTAAATATTTCTAAACAGAAATTGCAGATGTTATTACTTTTAGCTATTTTTAGTTACTTTTAGCTATTTATTTAATTTTACTAAAAGGGCAAGTTGAAAGGTTGTTGGATAGGGTAGGTCACTCATCTGGGTATTCTGTACAGAAAATCTGCATAATATATTCACAATATACATATTATTTACAGGAAGACCAGTAAAGTATCCTTACAATTGCAAACATAATGTATAGTGTCTGTCATACTTCCTCCGCATTACCTCTATAAATCTGGATATTTACTTATTGGCCACTATGTCCTATTAAACAGTTGAGTTGCTCATAGTGCACTTTCAATGTTTTCAGACCTGATTTTATTAATCAACAGCCATTTGAAATATAGAAATGCTAGATAGCAGCATCTTTTGTCACTTTCAGTGACATTTTCGCCCCAACACCTGGTAAATTTTTGACCTCGCTCTCTTGTCATAAAGTCAGGGACAGGATAGTTTGGCTTCACACTGTTTTTTTTTACTCAGTGTGACTCCTTTTGATTTGGCCGCTTGTGTGGCGTCTTCAATCACACAGTAATTAGGATTAAATAAGCAAAAGCTATATGCAAGAGCAAAAGCACATTATATATCTATGCCACGAACGTGGCCTGTGTAAAAATAGCTTGCCACCCCACATGAAAGCCATATGAATGGGTGACTCGATAATCACATCACGGCTATCCTTCAGACGTGAATGTACGAGATGACCCTGGTCGCCTTTGCATTGGTGTGTTATAAATGCAGTCTGTTTCCCCCTCCTCCTCCTCTCACTGTTAGTGACCAGGCAAGTGAGAGGCACACCGATACTCCTTAAGGAGCTTTGCTCTTGGGAGGAAACCTAATCTTCTTTTTTAACGCCATCCCAAAGCTCCTCGCAGACTCTGAAAAGAAGGGGGTGGAGTCCAGTGCTGAGTATCTCTGTCCCCATGAGACAGCGTCGCCCTGGCGATCACACTCAAGGGAATTAGCCGCTCTAAACGTGGGGGTAAATCCCTCCGCCCTGCCTCTGCAGCGCCTCCTACAGGGTGGGTGTTTATTCCGCTCTTTTATTTGTTTAATAAACAGCTACACATGCAGAGAAAAGACACAGGCTGAATCACAATTCCTGTACTATCCATAGTATAAAGTGTGTATCCCAAAAAAAGGATGCAAATTGCAAGTAATTTAAGGATTTTGATTCTACTTAACTAGTTCCTTCTTATTATTTTTTTAAAGGAGTATTTAACAAATTCACAACTCAAATGCATGTGGTCAGTAAGATTTTATTTCTTTGAAATAAATTAATACTTTTATTCAGCAAGGACATATTAAATGGATCAAAAGTGACATATATATATATTTTTTTATTTTATTTTATTTTTTCTCATTGAATATTATACAGTATGTCACTGTGAAATGTGGGTTGCAAACACTGTCAAATAATTGTAATTCAATTATCTGGTAAAAATTAAGTCCCAAGTCTGGCATATTGCCTCAAAATTACTTTTCCATCAGAGAATGATTTGCTTTCAGTGTAAGAATGAGAATTGGGATGCAACAATAGCACTAAATATGATTTTCTCATTTGGTTAAAGCAGTTTGAAGTGTCCATGAATGTATTCCCTATCATTTTTTTTTTTATAACTTATGGCGTTTATGGCCCCTGAGAGTTAGGCAATACTTATTTGTGCACACATCTGTACATAAGTCTTCTGATCAAGACGTTTATTACCTAATTGTTTTTAATTTATTTATCTTCTTAATCTTACTTATTTAAATGTTCTTTGTGATATATATGTACCCTGAGCTCCTTGAAACCACAACAAATTCCTTTTGTTTCCGCACACTTTGCGAATAAAGCTCATTCTGATTCTGATTTAGTAAAAATAGAAAGATAGAAAAACAGAGAGGTTCACAACTCCAGCATGTTTAAGGCCGGTCTAAGACAAGCATACACAGTGCTGACAGATACAAAGACAGCGCATGGCTCTCTCGCTCTGTACAAGAGGTCACGGTAAATATTAACTCTGACAGAACGGTGTGAAAATCTCAGGCAGGTTTCATGGGAAGAAGGTGTGAGAGATTACAGACTCAGAGATTCCTGTGAGGAGAGACAAGTGACATAACTTTTCATCTCACAAACTCCTGGAATGACTCTCTGACCTTCTCTTAAAGATTTCCCAAAACAAACGCACACTCCGCTCTACTCTCTTCAGAAATCACACTCTTGTGTACTTTACCCTTTACAGCTATTTAAGTAACTTGTTAGTTCTTCTGTTAAACATGCTGTGGTCGCTCTGAACATATGGCGTAGCGCTTTTGACCAGACATTTCTCGGCTGAAGATTAAGGTGACCATTCTTCTAGCATGTCTGCGTGAAAGAGAGCGCGTTTAGATGATGCCAGCGCAGGTCAAAGTGAAGGCAAACTGCAGGTATTTTTAATGAAGGTGTGACATTCTGACAGGACCCTGATAATACAGTCCTCGCACTAGCTTAAGACAGACAGGAAGTATATAAGGAATTTAAAACCAAAAGAATTAACCCAGAGCAACAGCCCTGACAGCTCTACCACAGTACTCTGGAAAGTACTAACACATTTATTCTATTTGTGTTTAATAAGATATATGTGTTTTATCATGCAGAAGTGCTAAAGTTTCAGAAAGCACGCCCACACTCTGTTTACGGGCCGTCTGAAGAATATAATTGTCATGGTGTGGTTCAAAACAAAGGTGAGAAAAGGATATATAGACATGCAGTTTTATTAAAGAAAACCAAAACAAAAAAATCAGGAAGCAAAAACATATAACAGATGAGCAGAGATAAAAGACATGCAGAACTATACATGCGGTATAAATACAGTGAGAAAACAAGGAACAGGTGTGACAAATCAATCAACTAATGAGTAACCATGGCAACAGAGGAAGCAGCAAACAAAGGGAGCTGAAAATACTCAAAATAAGTGAACACAGAGGACCCAATTTTAACGTGCGTGGTCTGTGCATAATGTAGGGGCGGGACGCTTCAGAGCATTTGATTAAACAGAAAATCTGACAAGAAGCTGAAGTGCAGATCGATGTCATCTAAATCATTGATCCATATTGGCGGAAGTGAGAGAGAGAGTTTTGAATGCTTAAATCTTCTAAATGCAAATTTTGTCATTGTTTTGGAGCACACTAAGATAACAATAAAACACATTCATACTAAAGGCCAAAAACTATTTTTGTTTCATGAGGACTTTAATGTTATATCAACATATACCTATACATCATTAAAATCAATGTTGCATCTGTTAATATTATTTAATGGACTGTATTTTTTGTAGCTGTGTTTTTATTTATTAATGTTAACCAAGATTAATAAATACTGTAACAATACTGTAACTGCATTAACTAACGTTGCCCTATAGCATTTTTGCTTAGCATTATTAGTATAATTTACTAATAGTTTTTTTGTATTTATTTGTTTGTTTGAAGGCCATTTTTATTTCATTTTATTTGTAATGTACTTTCTGTTTGTTATTTATTTGCCATCTCAGTCTTCAGTATGTTTCCAAAAAACGAACCATCTTTACCACAGCCCTTACCTTTGCTAGATCTGATCGTGGCCACGTAAAGTTAGTTTGCTTTGCTCTTGCCAGTCACATCTTCATTGATTGCCATTTCCTCTCCATCTCCAGTGCCACCCTCTGAGACAAAAACAAAATAGGACAAACCTATGATTATCTTTACAGCAAAAGGGTTAAGCAGTCTGTTAAATTAATTAATCCACATTAGGAATTTCACAGCTGTTAATTTAATGGAGAGGCAGAGAACTGAGTTCATCAAGTGAGCACTAATAGCTCTCAATCTGCCCAATGTGAACATCAGAAGCGCTGGGGTGGGGTCGAGATTTCTCATATACATTATTCTTGAGAAGTCTTAGACACACTTGTCACGAAACCAAAAGTAAAATACACATACTGTACAGTGGAGCACCCAGGATTCTATTTTGGGGGAATAATGGTATTTTTTCCCCTGCCGGAGCCTTTCATGTCATTTAGAGAGGTGTTTAATAAGGATGGGCACTAAGAGGATTATGATCCCATTTGGCCATGGCCCCGTTGAGATGAGGGGTTGTGGGGGGCATCCTTCTCACTGTCAAAACTCATTTTCCTCATAAATGATCAGCAAGATGACAATCCCATATTCTGGAAATATGCTCCAGCCCCCAGCCTCCTCTCCTCACTGGGTTAATGAAGACCGAGCCGTCCTGATCAGCCCCGGTCTAAACTCATGTATGCCGCAGAGACATATGAGAGAAAAGCTGAACCTTGTTCTTTTTGGAGACATACACTCTTAAAAGTAAAGGTTCCAAAAAGTTTTTTTTTTTTTTGTCTTTCTTTGTGTGTGTGTGTGTGTGTGTGTGTGTGTGTGTGTGTGTGTGTGTGTGTGTGTGTGTTGCTGTGATGTCATTAAAGTACCATGTTTACTTCCCAAAAGAACCTTAAAAAAAAAAAGTTTGAAGAAAAATAATCATGTTTTTCTCAGTGTGAAGAATATTTTTCCATAATAAAGAAAGTTTTGTGGAATGGAAAGGTTCCATGGATGTTAAACGTTTAACACTTTATGATAGTAATTATCATCACTGGTTCTTTCTAGTAGAGTTAGGTCTATTTTACACTGTGTGAGTTAAAGTGCAAGCGTAATTGCAGACAAAATTCCAGCACTAAAGTTATTTTTGCTGCACTGTAAACCTGAATAAGTTGGCAGAACTTAAAATATTTGAGGTAACCAGTTACATCAACAAAAAAACTATAATTTTGTACTCATACTTTTTAAATAAATATTTGAGTAATATAATTCATTAATTATTATCATGTAATCTCAATTTAAATATTTTTAGTAGTGTAAACTAGGTTAACTTTAACTAGCTAATTCATTAAATGCTAACTTGCTATTTTGAAGCACAATGCTTTGACAACATTAGCATAGCAAAGCAATTCCTGAAAGATATGCAATACAGAAGGTTTAACATAAATTCTTAAACTAAGCTCACCCTCCACTCGTCACCATGATGGTAAAAACTTCAGAAAGTCTTCTAAATAAGCATAGCAAAACATTAAACACTCTCCCACTCAACATTAATCTTGCACAAAAATCTTTATTTAACACTTAATTTTAGCATTTACTCTCTCTTTCGAGTGCTATGGCGAAGCAATCTGGGAAATAGAAATCCCAGCTCAGTTTCAGTTAAATTTAAGTTTGTCAAAATGAAAATAAACAAGTTCATAAAACACAAAACAATGAAACAATTCAGATGACTTAAAATGTGTCAGTTTGGTGAACTCAAAATAAGAAGTTCAAAATACTCATATTTTGTATTTAAGTTTACAGTACAGTGTGCACAAAATGTTTAACTATTAAAATACAGATAAAATGCTGTGCAAACATTTATTATCACAATCATTTTCAAATAATGAAGAAACGAAATAATTCAGCAAACTGCTCACATATTCTGCATTTAAAGTTACTTTTAATCAGATGCTTTTGTAGCGAACTATATGCACATGAAGTACAAAAATGCAAATGCTTGCAACTACTCAAATTATTTTAATGTATTGTTGTTGTGTACCGAATCATAACACAACCCAAGTACACACTGCATTCTCAGCATTGTCACAATTGTACAAAAGTCTGGAAAAACATCTTGCAAAGTAAGTTGATTAAAAAAGTGTTAAATGCAAGTTTGAATTTAACCAACTTACTTTGAAAGATGTTTTTCAGACTTTTGTTCAACTGTGACAAACAAAATGCTGAGAATGCAATGTGTACTTGTGTTCAAAGAAAGCTTCCTGAATAATAATATGTTTGCTTTTAAATGGCACAGATATTTAAAGATTGGGTTGTGATGTTTACCAGGGCCACATGCTTTCGTTGGCCAAGCATTTGCATCTGTTAAATGTACCCTATGTAACTTTTGGCCCTCTAGTGGCTAAAAACAAAACTGCATGCATTTTGTGGAAGAGCCTTTTGGTTGTGCTTCGGCTCTGTGTGAATGTGCATCATTTCAAATCCCTCAGTTCTTGCTCTGAAAAGCCAAGCCATGTTGATTCTGGTTTTATTACGAGCTCTGTCGCGTTCTCTTTTTGCCAGCACACTCTCCTCTGTTCGGCGTCTGTTTAAAACGTGTGAGGTTGGTGATTTAGTTGTTCCATGTCAACTATCCTCTGCCACTCCCACACCAGATATACGGCAAAGTAGCCAGAGCAACTTTTCTCCATTTATGGATATGAGGAGAAACAGGCGAGTGTCACATGTACGCAATTTCAAACGAAATCCCGACAGGTCTAAACACTTATATTAGGCTTACCGAATCAGGGAAAGACAAAAACAGGTTTTGGAAGAACAATTGACACTTTATTCAAATTATGTTCATTTTGAGTCAGTTTCATTTACTTTTTTTTCTTTGCTTTGTTTGACCAGTTCCGGTAACACTTGATCACACGGGTGATAGTAGAGTCTGGATTATATCATAACTTTACCAAATCAAGCAAGAGCATGTGTCAGTGACCTTATGATATCTTCGCCTCTTGCTTTCTTAAGAAAAGATGGCAAGCTTCATTTCCCACAGCATGGGAGTCAAGCTCTTGGCTGGCATCGCTATTCCATCCCTCCCTCTCCCTCTTTCTCTTCTCTTTTCTGCATGCTCTGGCTATTAAATGCATCTTCAATTCAGCAACTTTGAAGTGGCACTCCAGGAAATGCACTCAATCAATTATAAATGAAATAATCTCCTTATAATATTAGAGATTTTAAAAGTGTAAGAAATACCGCCAGATTAAGGAACCCAAATCAGTTTTAACAGTATCTAAAGTGACAGCAGGAGAATCATGGGAAGGAATGGGGAGAAAGTTAAAATGATTATGTAGATCTGTGTCACGGGCGAATGTTTCTGCAAATCCCTGCAGGATCTCACAGCACAGTGGAAACAGATTATTCCCAGCCTTATTTAAAAAGCTGTGGCTTTTTTTTTTTCTAAATGGGAAACGTTTATATACATTTAAATTTACTGCTCTTGCTATTTCTCTCTGTGTCTCGCCAATGTCTTATTGTGAACAGCTGACTGTTGCACATGTTGTAAATTATTAAAATAAATGTATTTAATTGAATGTAAAGAATTACCAAGTAAAACACACATTTTGGTCTGACTTGAACAGACACCGCAAAAAACGTTTGAAGAAAAATCAACATATGTTGATCATTGATTGCTATACAAACACTGAATTTATTTCCTAACGATTCACCGCCTGTTAACTTTGACATCATCTGTATGGTAGTGCACATCTACAACACACCGCAACTTCTAGCAGATAAAAAAATGTCAAATCTCACTAGGAAAATGGACCAAAAACATTGATGGCTCATCTTACATCGACACATGCATAATAAAATATTTGTGAAATCAAATGCTCTCTGGAATGAGAATGTCCCTCCCTGTAAAGTGCCCCTATTATGCTTTTTCGATTTGTGTAAAAGAGCTGTTTCTGCAAGGTTTTACTGATCAACATACACAACAAATAAAGTTATTGTCTCTCGAAAGAAGTGATTTTGAACTGCTAAAACGAGTCGTCAGTAATTCCTAGACGCTGGTTTGTGTGTGTGTGTGTGTGTGTGTGTGTGTGTGTGTGTGTGTGTTGATACGGAAAAACCAACGCCATTGTTTTTATCACTGTGTGTAGCAATCACTGTGGAAGCTGAAATTCATATAAGGTAATAGGCATTTTCTCACACATGCTGCAAGTGGTCGACCAATCACAATAGACTGAGCCATCTGACCAATCAGAGCAGAGTAGACTCTCATAAAGGAGGGGTTAAGAGAGACCAAATCCTTCTGAATCTTTATTGAACTCTTTCAGACACTGAGAGAAAAGAGCTGATGCTGCAATGTATATTATGTGGAAAATTAAAGAGTTTTTAGACCTTGCATGTAATATTGTAGGAGCCAAAATTAGGAACCTTAAAATAATAGAAGCACTTTAAATTATTATATATGACATAATATATGACCACTGACTGATAAAAGTATAAAATTATGGTTCATAGATTTTATGTAACTAAAGACTATTTAAAATAAACAAATAAAGGGACAATCCCTTTGACATGTCCCACAGGAAATATGTCAAACTTTGCGCAGCTATTTATTTAAAGGTGCAGTGTGTAAATTTTAGCGGCATCTAGTGCTGAGGTTGTGAATTACAACTGCCCACCACCGCTCACCCCTCCCTTTCGAAGCAAATAGAGAAGCTACGGGGGCTGACACAGGACAAAAATGTTGGCGTCTGAGCTCAGTGTTTAGTAGAAAAGTTTGTCCACACACTGCACCTAATATGTACACACTGCATCCGCAGTCTATGTATATAGAAATGGCTCATTCTAAGGTAATAAAAACATAACAGCTCATTATGTAAGGTATTTATACATCACTGAAAACATAGTTATGTATATTATATTGCATTTCTGTCAATAGAGCCTCATAAATGCTACACACTGCACCTTTAATGGGGTATTTCAACGGTCCTTTGGTGTGATTTGAAATTTTAAAACTATATAAAATGTCTTGCATAATAATTATTAAAAATAATTAGCAAAATTGTGTTTAAAATAGTTTACCATGTCACACTGCAGGACTGTGAAAAGGCTCCGATATAGTTTGGATAAACATAACTGAGATTTCCAGGTGCTCCTAGAAAAGTAGACCCCTTAAATAATGAATGCTATTATGTGGAGCGGTGAACTTTCATGCTGTGCTTGTCCTGAACAACTGCTTCCATCAAAAATGATTTTGAAACTTTTGGATGGACAAAAAAATAACAGTGCATGGGAGCATTACATGTGGAAATAATTTGGACTGACCTCAGCTGGGTTTCACTACCACCATATCGGTCAAAAGCTGGACTGTGCAGCTGTCCAGGGGCAGCAAATCAATTGATCATTAGGGGAAGATAAGTAGGCAAACACATCCATCACTGCTCTGTTCACTAGCACCCCGCTGCTACAGTGAGCTACAGGGATTATCTGTGTTTAGGCAAGCGTCTGAGCGGTGTGTGTGTGTTCCCCGGTCAGTCCCTCTTCTAACAGGTTGCTCTCACTCATTACATGGTTAGTTGAGCCCAATGAGGGCTCTTTCAGCTAAGTGAGAGGCAGGCTGGAGGGTTCATTCTGTGTTTGCATCTGTGAAGGAGTTAGACACACTTGGTCAGCGGTTTGACAGCCTAGACTCCACTGAAGCAGCTACAATCCCTGTGGACACACACACATGCACACACACACACACACACACACACACACACACACACACACACACACACACACACACACACACACACACACACGCACGCACGCACACACACACACACATGTCTGGTTCACTATCTTTGTGGGGACTCTCCATAGACGTAATTGTTTTTATACCGTACAAAACTGTACATTCTATCCCCCTACACTGCCCCTGCCCCTAAACCTACCCATCACAGAAGACATTCTGCATTTTTACTTTCTCAAATAAACTCATCCTGTGTGATTTATAAGCTTTTTGAAAAGTGGGGACCGCTGGAATGTAGGTGATCTCAAGTTTTACTGTCCTTATGGGGACATTTGGTCCCCACAATGTAATATAAACAAGGGCACACACACACACGCGCTCCAGCACACACACAAGCACACACACACACTTTCCATAGGCGTAATGCATTTTATACTGTACAAACTGTACATGCTATCCCCCTACACTGCCCCTGCCCCTAAACCTACCCATCACAGAAGACATTCTGCATTTTTACTTTCTCAAATAAACTCATCCTGTGTGATTTATAAGCTTTTTGAAAAGTGGGGACCGCTGGAATGTAGGTGATCTCAAGTTTTACTGTCCTTATGGGGACATTTGGTCCCCACAATGTAATATAAACAAGGGCACACACACACACGCGCTCCAGCACACACACAAGCACACACACACACTTTCCATAGGCGTAATGCATTTTATACTGTACAAACTGTACATGCTATCCCCCTTCAATGCCCCTGCCCCTAAACCTACCCATCACAGGAGACATGCTGCATTGTCACATTAAAAAAATAACATAATTTAGTATGTTTATTAATCCTTTTAATTTGCTGGCTTGTCCCCACAATGTAATATAAACAAGTACACACACACATGTTTACACGCACGCGCGCACACACACACACACACACACACACATACACACACACACACACACACACACACACACACACACACACACACACACACACACACACACACTCAAGCACACACACTCAAGCACACACACAAGCACACACACACGCTTACATGCACACACACACACATGTTTGTTTTTAATATTTTATGGGGACATTCCATAGACATATTATTCTCTCCACTAACCCTAACCATCACAGAACAACTTTCTGCATTTTTAGATTTTAAAAATGATCACTTAATATGATTTATAAGCTGCATGGGGACCGAAAAATGTCTGCACAAAGACAGGGATTATAGATGCCATCTTTGTGGGCACGTTTTGTCCCCATATTGTAGTATTTACCAGGACCACACACACACACACACACACAGAGAGAGAGAGAGAGAGAGAGAGAGAGAGAGAGAGAGAGAGAGAGAGAGAGAGAGAGAGAGAGAGAGAGACAGAGAGTCTTCAAAGTTTCAAAGGCACCATGAACCTTTAACTTTTTACTGAATTTTACTATTAGCAAAATAACCGAATAATGCTTCAAACTAAATATGTCTAACACATTTAAGTAAAATCCTTAAAATAGAATTTTATATGATATTGTTTGCTCAATATCTGATTGCCAGTTGCCAATTACAACTAAACACTAATCAAGAAATTACCTATGAAAATAATGCAAAAATGCTAAATCATGCAGTCAATGCAAAGATCAGCAAATAAATGTTTCAGTTTTACTGCATTTAGGTCATTAAGAAATTGTCAGTATGTCAATGGTCAGTGTTTTGTTAATGTTTATATTATATTTTACAACAGTGGGTTCTTCTTTTGTAATTGAGTACACACATACACATTAGTTTAAAGTTAAAAAGTTAATTTCTGCCATCATTTATTACCTCTCATGGGTTACACTATTTCGATAGCCCACTTTAGACATACCAACTATAACTAACTGCAGGTCAACTAACTCTCCGAGTAGACTATTAGTACATTATGGTTAGGGTTGGGATTAGTAGAATAAGTGAACTTGTACTTGCAAAGTTACTTATAGTCAGAATGTCTGTTGGGGAGCATCAAAATAAAGTTAGCAGATATTAAGCAGACAGTCATGCACTGATACAACTTTTGAATATGAAAATGACTCCAAATGAAATTCAAGTGTCCCAGTGGAAATAACTATCTATTTCTTTCCAAAAGCTTTTATGGATAAAATTCATTAGTCATATCAGTTTAGAATGAATCTAAATATTTACATGAAAGTTAGTAAATTATGACAGAATTCAAATTTTGGGTGAACCGTTCATTTAAATTCTTCTACCTTTTACAGATCTTCATTGTTCCTGGAAAAGATGTGTCTGAAGACTTAAGCAGCTGACTTGACTTGTTGCCTCGCTATCAAGCAATAACTCTGCAGGCAGCGTTTGTGCATGAAGGTACCTCAAAAAACTGATTTCGGACAGGTTTCTGAGACAGTTGATATATAATGATATATAACAAAATAGAGCGAGCTTTGGTGATAACTAAGCAAATATTTAACTACTACAATAATAATAATTTCTCAGTAATAATGACATCAAAAGTGGAAAAAGTTGGTCAAATGTGAAAGTGATTTCACCACAACATGGTCCTGGATCAAGCTACGTCAGTGTTATTTACCTATCCTTTCCTGATAAGTTATAGGTATAGGTTTAGTATATACGTTGACCTGCAAAACATGCAGGTCTTATTTTGCAAAATAACGGTGACCTGAAAAATTATATTCAATTTTTTTAAGGAAGTGCTATTCAAGCGTGAAACACTTAAATGATCAACAATCCCATCAAGTGCTTCAAAAACACTCATTTGGATTAGCTTCTGTGTCCTGATAAGGTTTTGTACTCATCAGATTGGTCTGTTTTAAGACACTTAGAAAACTAAGAGGTCAGTAGAAGCAGTTTGCTCGAGGCGTTGGTGTGTGTGCTGTGTTTAGACTCCAGAGAGTCATTGCATGGCTTGAGTCAGACTCCATCAGTTCATTCTTTACTTCAATATCCTTCTGAAGGAAAGAATAAGGACTTCAACGGCTCTCTTGTGGAATGTTTAGTGAGAGGGAGAAAATGGAAGCCTTCATCGCTAGACTCATAAAGTGGCCACTGAGGGTGAGATTTAGGAGGAAATCGTATTTAAGATTTATACCAGTTGCAGAAATCAGTCACTGGAATACAACAGAACTCATGGCCCAAACAAGAACTATTAATGCTCCAATCGAGAAGATCACTGAACATGCAGATCATTTATAGCACTGCTTCTCAACTGGTTTTGCTTCAACCACCAGATTATGTTTTCTCTGCCTTTTAAAAAGTCAATAAGATATCAATAACTAGATAAATTGCCCTCGTTAATGGAAATCAGCCCAAACCTGCAATCCATTTTTGTTGAGGAAGAGGATTTTGTACAAAGTATTTTATTAAACTGATTAGTTCTACTATATTTACATATACATATTTTCACTAAATTTCCAAAAGTATTGGGGCACCCCTCCAAATCACTGAATTCAGGTGTTCCAATCACTTCATGGCCACAGGTGTATAAAATCAAGCACCTAGGCATGCAGACACTTCTACAAACATTTGTGAAAGAATGAGTCGCTCTCAGGAGCTCAGTGAATTCAAGCGTGTTCCCGTGATAGGTTGCCACATGTGCAATAAGTCCATTTTGGAAATTTTCTCACTACTAAATATTCCACATTCAACTCTTAGTTGTATTATAACAAAGTGGAAGCAATTAACATCAGCCACAAATGGTAGGCCACATAAAATCACAGAGCGGGGTCAGCGCATGCTGAGGTGCACAGTGCACAGAAGTCGCCAACTTTCTGCAGAGTCAATATCTACGGACCTCCAAACTTCGTGTGGCCTTCAGATTAGCTCAAGAACGGGAATGGGTTTCCATGGCTGAGCAGCTGCATCCAAGCCGTACATCACCAAGTGCAATTCAAAGTGTCAGATGATGTGGTGTAAAGCGCGCCGCCACTGGACTCTAGAGCAGTGGAGGCGTGTTCTCTGGAGTGACGAATCACGCTTGTCTGTCTGGCAATCCGATGGAGGAGTCTGGGTTTGGCGGTGCCAGGAGAATGGCATTTGGCTGACTGCATTGTGCCAATTGTAAAGATTGGTTGAGGGTGGATTATGGTGTGGGGTTGTTTTTCAGGGGTTGGACTTGGAACCTTAGTTCCAGTGAAAGGAATTCTTAATGCTTCAGCATACCAAGACATTTTA
The DNA here is from genome assembly GCA_023029165.1 of Gobiocypris rarus. NCBI lineage: Eukaryota > Metazoa > Chordata > Actinopteri > Cypriniformes > Gobionidae > Gobiocypris > Gobiocypris rarus. The sequence continues at coordinate 5,370,768 of CM040921.1, read as the reverse complement.
ACAATTTCATGCTCCCAAAATCCATAAAGACATGGATGAGCAAGTTTGGTGTGGAGGAACTTGATGGGTTGAGTCCTGACCTCAACCCGATAGTACACCTTTGGGCTGAATTAGAGCGGAGACTGGGAGCCAGGCCTTCTCGTCCAACATCAGTGCCTGACCTCACAAATGCGCTTCTAGAATAATAAGATAAACACACTCCTAAAACTTGTGGAAAGCCTTCCCAGAAGAGTTGAAGCTGTTATAGCTGCAAAGGGTGGGTCAACTCCATATTAAACCCTACAGATTAAGAATGTTATGTCATTAAAGTTTTACCACTTTTTGCAATATAGTGTATATTTATATGTATATATAGCAGAACTAATCTGTTTTTCAAGCCCAGAGTTAATAATAAAACACTTTCACTTTCACAAAATCATGTTGCCTCAACAAAAATGGATTGTGCTGATCGCCATTAACAAGAGGGCAATTAATCTTAGGTAAAGCTGTACATACACACACACACACACACACACACACACACACACACACACACACACACACACACACACACACATGTTGTGTTTCCATGTTTTATGGGGACATTCCATAGGCGTAATGCATTTTATACTGTACAAACCGTATTTTCTATCCCCCTACACTGCCCCTGCCCCTAAACCTACCCATCACAGGAGACATGCTGCATTTTTACTTTTTCAAAAACATCACTTAGTGTGATTTATAAGATGTTTTCCTCATGGGGACCAAAAAATTTCCCCACAAGGACAAAAATTTGGATATTGCCATCTTTGTGGGGACATTTTGTCCCCATACCGTAGGGATTACCAGTCCACACACACACACACACACACACACACACACACACACACACACACACACACACAAACACACACACACATATATATATATATATATATATATATATATATATATATATATATATATATATAGTTCTGTCAAATCGATAAATCATGATTAATCGTATCTAACAAAAGTTTGTTTATATAATATAGGCATTTGTGTGTGTATTTATACTGTATATACAGTATATAATACTAATCCTAATAATACTAATATAATACTAATAATATATGTATGTATATATATATATATATATATATATATATATATATATATATATATATATATATATATATATATATATATTATAATTAATATTATATATATACTACATAAAGTTCTACTTTCTAGAAACTAAACATATTCATTGGACACAACATATTTATTGAAATCACTCCTAAAATAAAATTCTGTGAAAGTCTGAAAATGTATAATTTAAAGAGTCAAATATCTAATGTGTAGAACCTTCTCTATGACTTCATGGTACTTTGTGTCACTAGTGGCCCTGAAAGCCTGTCAGAAATGCTTAGTTTCTCCAGGAAAATGGTTTGTATGGATCTTTGCTCCGGGTCTTGCCCTGTTTCTGCACAATTTCTCTCCACCCTCTTGTTTTTTTCCCTCCTTTTGTTTAGGTAAAGCTAGGATTAGGGAAGATTTTCCCCCTAAAGTAGTGGTTTGATGGTGCTTTTATCCCCTAGAGTTTCGAAGACGGTGGAGCCCCAGGATTAGACCAACACAAAAGGTGTTGTTGTGTCCGGCCGCAGGCTGGAGGGAAGAAACTCAACTGCCAGTTTCAATATGTCAATGTTCTCAGGATGGGAAGTTGGCCAAATCAATTGAGGAGGACTCTGGTGTCCAAAGACTCGTGGTTCAGACACAGTTCACATTTTGGCGTACCAAAGTTACAACTATTCAAAATCCTTCCTTCATGCAGGAAAGAATCCAAAGAATGTCCCATGTGTTATATCTAGAAAAAACAATCTTAAATTGTTGATTAGTATTACACTTAAACACTTTTTTGGTTTGTAGTCTCTTTAATGACTGCACTCCTAAAGTTGACAAAATTCACTTTTAGCAGATAATACACATTTAGACGAATGGCCGAGAATCAGTTCCTCCCAAAAAACACTTGCACTTACAAGCAAATTATAAGCATTATCTAAAACCTATTATTTATTAACTTTGATATGTTCCACCCAAACTTTCTGCTTCTGAAATACTTTAACACAGAAAACAAAATTGTTCATTGAGCCATTACATAGATTTTTACAGACTGTCACTTAAAATCTTTGCCAGACAATCCCTGTCTCAACAGTAACTTCATACTGTGTGTTAACATCACAAAAATAATCTTAGCCTTCAGCCCAAAGTGCAGTCATGTATGTTAAAGAAGAAAAATCCCAGTGCTGTTTAGCATTACTGAGGAAGGATCGATTGTTGGCAAGTGTTATTTTGGCCCATTTTAATAAGATTCAACGGAAAGAAAATATTTTAACCAAATGTCTTAATAATAACAGTTCTAACGCATTGCTTCTGGCAAGTTGATTTGCTATTCTTGTCACAAGAGTCCCCAGGAAGCAGTCAACTTAGAACCATTAATCAAAATTATTAATATTGCCTATATCAGCACATATAATACCCTTGACAAGAAACAGAGAGGTTCAACCCTCGACCAATGGCAAAGTAGGGTGTTTACATTCGAAACACAATAAGAGATAATTTTGCAAGCATTCCCGTATGTCTCTCAGAGGAAGACTTGAGCGAATTCAGACCATAAAACCTTGGATGCATCCATTTCCTAAACATGAAATTCGAGCAGGCTAACTAAAACCTGGCGTATTGCATTTGGCTCATTGGTTTAAAGTTGGTTTTACACCTCATTGAGTAAGCTTGCACATTTTGGCTGGTCGGTTGAGCTTTGAGAGAGGATAAAGTTTTGTTCTGAAGATCTGGCATGCGAGAGCATCATCTCAGAAAGACGTTAAATCATCTAAAGAGGCTTTCTGTGATGGAGCCTGTTCATAGTAAAATATGGAGATTGAGCAGCTTCCACAGAGACTCAATACATGTGGGCCAGATAGCAAAAGTGGTAGAAATGGTGGTAAACAGTGGTACTCAACTTTAGCCACGTTCGGGAGACATGTCAAAACACTCATTATCTTTCACCTTTGTAAGTAATGTATTAAGGAAATGAAAGCATCTTTAAAAGCATCTTTGATTAGTGGTGTTTAAGCCAAGCATCGAAACAATACATATCATACTCACATAGGCAACGCCACAAAGTAGCATTAGCATTTTGGTTCTTTTTCATGATGCCAGGTACAGTCAAGTGATAGAAGTTAAAGCTTTTTGAAAAGTTAGACTGGCCCATCAGCTAACAGGGAACGTTCTCAGAACTTAAGTAACGTTCTGGCAAGGTTCTCTTAAGAACAAATGTTCTTCCAGTAACTTCTTCCTTGTTATCTGGTCTTCAATAAGTTTCTCAAAATCAAAGCACAAAAATGTCATTTATAGACTACAAGCATTTTTCTGTATTTTTTTAAGTTCGACCTCCATCTAAAAAAAATGTTTAAATGTTGCTAGCCTACTTGTTTTAGAATGTTCAGAGAACGTTTAAAGGGATAATCCCCCCCCCCTCCTCCCAAAATGAAAATGATATCCAAACCTGTATGAATTTCTTTCTTCTGCTGAACATAAAAGAAGATATTTTGAAGAATATGGATAACCAAACATCTAAAAGGCCCCAATGGGGGAAATATGCCTACTATGGAACTCATTGGGGCCCATTAACTGTTACTGACTTTTTTTTTAAATGATGTTTATAACTTAATAGAATGTTAGCACATTTTTCTTATTAAATGGTTAGTTCCAGTCATTTATTCTGATTGGTCAATAGTTGTGATTTATTGTAAAATAATAATAAAAATAATAATAACATTTAACTTTTTTTTTTTTAACTGGTCAACTGAAATACCGATAGTAACATAATGGAACATTAGCAAAACTTTCTTAAAACATTTGTTAGGTGGGAAGTTCCGGCCTAACTGCACAGAGTTGTCATTAAAAACTGACAAGAGAAATTAAATAATGTTTTTGCGGGAATGTTATTTACTTATCGACTGACAAACCCACAAACACCTCAGAAGTGCTGGACACATGCGCATTAGAGTCTGGAGAAACTGAGGAATTCCTTCTCGCTTTAATTGCTTTAAAACGGTCTTTACAAAGAGACCCAGCTTTACCTCCTATTTAACTTCTTATTTCCACTGGTTCAAAAGTTAATCGGATTTTTCCTTCTAGACCTTTAATGCGCGCAGAAACAGTCTACCCTACGAACCGGAGAAACTTCAAATAGACTAGGAACCTTAAAAACTTTTTATTCTATTTTATTTTTTTTATTTAGATTAATATTATTATTATAGGCTGTACAGGGGAGCGCACTACGTCCTATGGTTTATAATAGCGTAAATGCGTTAGTTTATTTAATAAATACAAAAACATTAAAAAAACAAACAAAAAAAACCAACATCTGTGCAAAAAACATCTAAAAAGGCTTTAATAATTTAGCAAAGACTGAACATATCACTCTGAATAGCCAAATTTGCCCAGCATTTCAACACAATATCAAGGTTTACATTTAAGGACACTTCTTAATTCCAGCCTGAACGTTTTTTTTTCTCTGGAAGAAATAATCTTAAAAAAAAACTGAAGAAGAGAAGGGCATTATTGTTTTAATCCTCTTACCATCCGTCATTTTAAGAGTGTTTTAAAGGCTGAGATGGCGTCTTGTCTCAGTAAATCCTCCGGGCCGGGAGAGATTCTGCCATCTATTAGAGATCTCATTCTCTCTCCTCCTTCTCTTCGGTCCCTCTTAAAATCAGCTTGTCAGACTCAGAGGTGTAACGCAAATAATAGCATAGTACAGCGAGTTAGTTTGCAACTCTTTTCCCCTCTACATTTCCATAATTAAGATTCCAGCCTGGAAATCACAAATGTGTCACAGCTGTGTTTTAGTTTAGGCTACTGTTCCTAAAGGGTTCTTTTTTTCTTTTTCTTTTGCACTTTCTTAATGGTGTAACAACAACAAATCATATTCATTTATTCAGAATTCTACCTGATGTTTAAGCATAATATGCAAATACAATTAGGGCATATCGTTTAGACGTTTAAAAAGCTATTTTATGTTTAAATTATTATTTATAATTTAATAATAGTTTATTTATAATTCTTAACGGATTCGGTCACTCATCTTATATTTATGAAAAGTGCATTCCGTTGCACAGGTCAGCATGAACCCGTGAAAACTGGAGGAACTGAAGGTGAATGAGAACACCTGACTGACAGCGAAATTGGCCAATCAGGTCCCGCTGTGATCTCATCGCGCTCCTCATTGGCCGATGGGCGGGAGCTGCTGGCGCTCTGACCCGCGGAGGCTGTGATATTTTTGAGGACTAACGTCAAACCTTCTCCAGAACAGAGCAGTTGTAAACAGTCTCGGATACGTTTGACTTCCAACAGGATATTAAACTACAGACAGACTGGGAAAAAATCACTTGTGTTCAGTTCTATTGTTGTTACAGTTCGGAGGGGAAAGACTTCTCACAGAGGTGAGTAACCATCAGTTTTAAAATCTGCTTTAACTTAAACATACGTTGCTTTATAATGAGATTTAAAATGGTATTGTTAGCTATAAAATGTCAAAACCCTTGACTTATAGGTCCTAAAGACTGGTCGTTTTAAAAAATGGTAACCTCATAATAACTTTAACAAACATTAAATTATAAACTGTAGGTGGTGAAAGTCTGCAATAGTTGAGGATCTATTTATGATTGGACCCCTACAAATTTATTTGGCTGGTGCAACCTAACGTAGCCTAATCAGGACGATTTAGTCATATTAAACAATATTTTGAGTTTAAAATTTAATTGGGATATTATAGGCTATAACAAACAAAAATACAATGTGTAATGCTCGAAGACCATTAGCCTATTTAATGTAAGCCACATTCAGATTAGCAAGAAATGACTAGACTTTGATTTATATATGGAGCTGTAGCCTATAGGCTATTTTATAAACATATTTAAACTAAATGTATGGATACATTAAGCCCGGATTTGCTCAGAAATATACAAATGCTGGGTTGTTAATATGGTCAAACCCACACGTTGGTTTAACGTTAAATATTTAAATTAAATTTTTAAACCAAACGGTTGGTTTAAATTTTTAAATTACATTTTTAAACCTAACGGTTGATTTTGTCCATATTTGACCCAAACGTGGTTGAAACAACAAAGCAATTTTAAAGTGATTGTTGATGGCTTATGAAAAGTTATTAAATATAACTTTAAGAAGAAAATGAAGACACAAAAGCAGTTATTATAAACGTTGTCAAACGCCTAAAATTATTTTAATCAAAAAGTCTTGGAAACATTGTGGAGGGTGCGCCAAGTGTCGTCCAGCACAAACTCGCGTCCCGTCAGGTCAGACTGGAGATGAAACTATTTGCAGCAACATTGGGCGAATTTATAAATGCACACACACCTCCAGCATAAGCAGCCCAGAGGCGATGAAGGACAGAGAGAGCACCAATTGAGCTTAACACCGGGAGGGCACAGTAAATGTTTAGCAAAGCACTTTTTGTTCAGCCGAATTAAAGTATTCCCATGTGGCTGGAATATGATTACACTGGGGAATTTAGTGTCAGTGGCACAAATGCCACGGGCTCTTTAGTGAGGACTAAATCCTAAACCCCCAGGCTGCTTATTCTTGCTTTAAAAAATAATTATGACTAATAAAGAGATTATTACACTGTAGCCAATTATCACCGATTAAAGGGTGATCAAACTGCATTTTATAATCCTTGGAGTCTACTTAAGAAAATAAATTAAAATTCATTCGTCTGCTGTGCTAAAATCCATATTACTATTATTATTATTAGTATGCCTAATTGTTATTTATTAATGCAGTTCAAGAGATTTTTGACAGATGGATTTAGTCAAATATGCCCTCGAGCAGTTCCTGCAAAGAGAATGCGCAAAAATTAATACGCTTTTTAAAATGTCTTCAACAAAACGAATTATTCATATCTCTATATTTCATTTGATAGACGACCTATCAGAACTCAATCTGTCACGGCTGCTGCAAACTGAACGAAAACATTCATCATCGATTGTGTCAAACACGCATTCAGCCTAAGTACAATGTTTGTTCTCAGTCAGATTGAATTTTAAAAAATGTTGATTTTGCTCTAACATGAGCGCTTTCCAATTTAATAAAAGTGAATGCATTGCACACAAACGTTTTAGGCTATAAGCTAATTAAGCTGTCAAAAAGTAGCTAGTGTAGGCTATTAACCTATTTATTTTAATTTGCTTAAAACGATAGGAGAAAAACAAAGAATTTCCAAGCACTTTTAGCAATAAAAATGATTCGATACAAATTAAATTAAATGCAAAAACGTAACCTAAAAAAATGTAGCGAGCGTTTTACAAGAAAGAGAAAGTTTATGAGCACACACGCGTATTGTTTTTTTGTTTTGTTTTTGTAAGAGTCCTCTATTTTGTTGCAATGAACATATTTTGTGAAAGTGGCCTAGGAAATAATTATTCCTTTATTTATTAGGAAACTATTATTTCATTTACAATTAAATGATAGGCTATGCGATACATAATTTATTCCTGTAGCTAATAGCCTATAAGAAGCACGTGCATTTAATGTTTTTTTTTAATTTATTTATTTGTTTAAGTTGCCTACACTCTTATTAAGATTCCAAAAGGAACTCTTTTGCAATAGAACAATCATTTTGGAGTTCCAAAAGAACCTTTCAGTGAGAACCGTTTTTTCTGTTATAGCGCGCGAAGAACATTTTAAAAATCTACAGAACCTTTTATGCGATGTTAAGATTCCATGGATTCCATTTATTTTCAAATTCGGTCAGTAATTTATTTTTCGGGTAGTGGAATTATTTCCATGATGGGTCTCTTTTATGGATGCAAGCCTAATTCAGATTCAGATTCAGATTCAAGTTTATTGTCAATCATGCGTTATCATGAGCATCACATGTGTGAGATGCAACATTGCAACCTCAAAACACCACGAACTCATAGACGTAGACGTTCAATTATTATTTTAGTCATGAAAGTAATGTTTTTTATTGTCTGTCGTTTGTCAGAGTGACGCGATGCAGCACTACGGGGTGAACGGCTACTCTCTGCACGCCATGAACTCGCTGAGCGCCATGTACAACCTGCATCAACAGGCCGCACAGCACGCGCAGCACGCGCCCGACTACCGGCCCTCCGTGCACGCGCTCACCCTGGCGGAGAGACTGGCAGGTAACCGCTCAGCAGAAATGTCCAATTCTTTGACAGATGTGTAGTAGATAGACAGGCAGACAGACAGACAGACAGACAGACAGACAGACAGACAGAGAGATAGATGATAGATAGATAGATAGATAGATAGATAGATAGATAGATAGATAGATAGATAGATAGATAGATAGATAGATAGATAGATAGATAGATAGATAGATAGACAGATAGTTGACATGTTTGTTATGAAACTCACCATAATTCATCTATATTGACTGTTTAGACATCATCTTGGAGGCACGGTATGGCTCTCAGCACAGGAAGCAACGCCGCAGCCGCACAGCCTTCACTGCCCAGCAGCTGGAGGCACTGGAGAAAACTTTCCAGAAAACTCACTACCCTGATGTGGTCATGCGTGAACGTCTGGCCATGTGCACCAACCTTCCCGAAGCTCGAGTGCAGGTGAGTTTACAGCATGCAAGGACACCAGCCAGTGGGATTGGTTGAGTACAATTGCTGGGAAATAATTGCATGACCAAAGGCAACCAAAAATCATTGTTTTTCATGCACTGATCAGTTTTGGGGTTCTTCTTTTTGTTTCTTCTTTTAGACTTAATGGGAAGAAAACATCCAAAATGCACAATTAAGACTTTTTTATTTATTAAATTTGATCTATTTGCATCTGTAGATTTTAATTACAATACATATCAGCACTTACTATATACAACAAACTGTTTTATTCCTATTTATATTCTGAAGGTTTACAAAGGGTTTGTTCATGTATCATCACCTGTTTTATAATTTCGGTCTTTCAAACATGGTGAAAATATTTTTTTTCTTGCAGTTAGTAGTATTTTCTGATTTTGGGAGCTAAAGAAATATCCAAAATCCCCTCTGTAAAATTCTTCAACACTAATATGTCAGCAAAATTAAGCAAGAGATTTCTATTCTGGAAATTGATGCAATTGTGTGCATAATTTAGATATTGCCTCATTTGCATAATTGAACATAACATTACAAAACTTGTAATACAATTGTATTGGTGTATTAAGGGACATGGTCATATCTCCATTCACAATTCAATTGACAACCTTTAAAGGTTTACAAACACCAATTTCTTCACAATAACAGGTTTGGTTTAAAAACCGCCGTGCAAAGTTCCGCAAGAAGCAGCGCAGCTTGCAGAAAGAGCAGCTTCAGCGGCTGAAGGAAGCTGGGATGGAGAGCACGCAGGAAGAAGGAAAAGAAGAAGCTCCGCCAATTGAGGCTCAAGCCCCGCCTTCCCCTTCAGATGGGCGTGGCCCCATGTGTCCCCCGCCCTGTGAGCTGAATGAGGAGGTGAATGTCACCTCACCGGAACAGTCAGGGGCGGAGTCGGGAGCTGAGGACATGACTGACAGAGAGGATGAATCGTTGTCCATCAAAGATGAAATAAAAGAGGTGGAGCCACCCCCGACGACAGATGACTGTTTACCTTCTTGCAAGCCAGTCAGCCCTAAATCAGGTATAAATAGCTATTTATGTATGAGCTTTCTTTCACAACGCTTAAAAAGAAACTCTTTCAAGTAGATTAAAGAAGTAGTGTCCAGAATTAAAGTGTTAATTACTGTCATAATTTACTCACCCACATCATTTCAAACTCTGGAGTCGAGAAAAAAAAGCACCTTAACAGTAAATCAGGACAGCATTTACACTACTATAGGTTAAAAATCTGGTTACATTGATCATTGCTTAGATTTAAATAAAATAAAATAAAAAGTTTACACAATGTCATTTTGAAATAAAAACTGAAATGTTTTTAATGTGCTTAGGCCACTCATTTACACGACAATTGCTTTTAGGGGGACTGACAACTCAAGTTTTTGAAAACGATACTGTTATTGTCTCAAATTTGTAAAAAAAAGCTGACGCCATGCATATTAGGTGTTGGTCTGTGGTTTTTCTTTACATAGTGATGTCGCCAACTACTGGCCTGGCAGCATAATACAACGTTTTTAATCATTTTCGGGGTCGTTTTGACAATGTTGCCGTCTGTATGCGAAAAACTATTCAGTTTTTAGTACATTGTTGTCGTGTAAACGTTCCTCAAATCTGTACATTATATTAAGCAATCGTATCATAAAACTTGGATTAAAACACTAGATTTTTATGGATTTTTAGATCTTTTAAGTTTTGGTTTCCTGGTCTTTCAATAGAGGGACAGAAACCTCTCAGGTATCTTTAAAAATATCTTAATTTGTGTTACGAAGATGAACAAAGTCTTGTGTGTATGGAACATGACAGTGAGTAATTGATGACACAATTTTCATTTTTGGCAGAATATTTTTTTAAGAGGAAGCCTGTGTGCTATTGGTAAATTAAACCAAAGTCTTATGGGTTTGGAACATCAATGACAGAATATTCATTTTTGGCTGAACTATATCTTTAAGAATGTTGAATGCAAATGGTATTACATTGTCATCTACCTCTCTCCCCAGATGAGCCGCTTGGTTCTCCGGCTCTTCCCTCCTCCAGTGGCGTCAGCGGCGGCGTGGCTCAGACTAATTCCTACGCCTCGTCTCCTCTCAGTCTGTTCCGTCTGCAGGAACAGTTCCGCCAGCACATGGCCGCCACCAACAACATCATGCACTATCCCGCCTTCGACGTGACCACGCCCTCCTCCTTACCCTACCTGGGCGTAAACATGAACATGGCGTCTCCGCTGGGATCGCTGCCGTGTCAGCCCTACTACCAGACCCTGTCTCAAGCCCAGCAGATGTGGAGCAGCCCTCTGATGCAGGGCTCAGGGGCTCTACCAGCCCTCAACAGCAAAACCACAAGCATCGAAAACCTGCGTCTGAGGGCGAAGCAGCATGCTGCATCACTCGGCTTGGACACGCTACCAAACTAACCACTGATCAATGTCTCGTGTCCAGGATCTAAGGCCCTGTTTACACCTGGTATTACGATGTGTTTTGGTCGATTGGATCACAAGTAGATGAGGGAGACATTCCCGTTTACACCTGGTGTTTTAATCCGTCTCTTTGTCCACTTTCTACCACTTGTTATATTGGGTGTAAATGTATGGATTTTTTCAGATCTTTATGATGTAATGGACAAAATGAGCATGCGCAATTTACATATGAATGCCCGGAAATGACGGAAAAACACACAGAGAGCATCAGCTTTCGTTTCTGCTCTGACAGACGCAAGACCAGCCGAACGCTGTGAGTGTGTGTTAGAAATCAGGAATGCTGAGAAAACTTGGTACATTTTTCGTCTTCAAACCAAACTTTGCGATTAATGCGGACAAAGTTTAAATCCCGTCTGTCTAGCGCGCTACCCATAATGTTTACGCATCAGGTCAGTTGGTGGAGAGTAGGCGTCTTTTGTGGCTGTTTGTATTACACTACAAAGACAATCCAGTCAAATGCATTTTCAACTACCTCTGGAAGAGGTCTAAAGTGGACAAGCTCTAAACATTTTAGACCCCGTTTACACCTGTATTTAGCGTCGTCCACTTTTGATCCGATCGACTAAAACGCATCTTAATACCAGGTGTAAACAGGACCTAAGTCACATTAGTGTGCTGAAATCACTTGACAGCTGGCTGAGCTGGAGCTGTTTCATTATCATATAGCATGGCGGAATAGAAAAGTCTGGACGACATTGAAATGTTTAGGTCTGGCTGCATGGCAGAGGTTTTAAACTTTTCCAAACACCCCTTGCTTTGCACTTTGAAAAGCAAAAAAATTAAGCACATTGATTCATTTGTCTCTGTAAATAAGCTTATTCAGGTTCACAGCCTTAGTAGAAGGTTAGTGAAGCCTCCCGTTTGTATATTTGAAGAGATGTTTAAATGTCTTCACTGTCTGTGGATGTTATAAAGGGACATAAACGTATGGATGGAGCTTCTGCAAACATCAGAAAGACTTCAGCATCACCTGGACTGATGTTTCTGATGTCATGCCATGTGATTTGTCATTTTAGAGTCTATTGGATATCTCTGAATTGTTTAAATAAATGTGAATAATTTATCAGTGAAATGAAAGGGAATAAACCACATATATGAACTCAATCTGTAACAGATGTTTGTTGAGTCTATGTTTCAGATTTGTATGTTTTTTTCTTTTCTGTTCCACCTTTATTAGACCTTTATTTAATGCACACACCTTTTCTGCCACTGAGGCACATTATTTTAATCCTGCTATTTCAATTTTTTAAAGAATAATCATGCATTACTTAAAGTTCAACAATTTAAAAATTATTCTTTAAATTTCTGTAATTGCAACAGAAGCCAAATTGATCATGAATTGGTAAAAAAAGCTAACTAACATTAGCTATAAGCTCTAAAACGGCAACAATCATAATTAGAGTAGAGCATGCCTCTTTTTCATGTTATTCTCTAAAATGATCTTGTTTTAATCCATACATGCACATTACCTGTACACCATTAGTAATGGCAAACCTAACCTGGTTAACACACATGAAAGGGAACATACATGCCTTGTCTCTGTCTTCCCCTCTTTCGCAAACATGTTCATCTTGATAACAGATCCAGTGAAAAGCTTAAAACACAGTGGCAGAAAATGAGTCCATCAGCCACATCACCCTGGCAAGACCGTCGCCACCCACCTGTCAGAGGTTTGGCAGCTCTGGAGCAGAACTCTCTGCTGTAAGGAGATTAGCACGGGTCAGGATACCAGTGGATTAAGTTAAGGAAGAACAGAGGAATGGAGTGAGAAGACATGCCGTGTTCAGACACCTGTTAACAGCCCATACTTTATATGCTGGCACTCCAGTGAATTTTAGATGGATTTCATTCTTATTCCAGGAAGAAAATGGTGGTTTGGGGGTGGGGGTGCGTGTGGGGACAAGAAAAGACAAGATCTTTAACAAAAGCAAAATAATGGTTAACATCTCTAATGCATTGGTTCTCAAGTGGTGTGTCACAAACAATAAAATGTAAGTTGAGTACCTTATTGCTTTTATAAAACGGTTACCACACAATACAGATATTAAAGCCAAAAAATATGCATCAATGCAACTTTCAAGAAGTAAAATCACTAAAAGCCTTCCTTCCACTGGAAAAAATGTGTCCCGGATCATGAACAACAACATAAATTACATTATTATGCCATTAGATGGCGGGAAAGACTGTCTTGATGAGTGAGTCAGTCAGTTGTGGACATTTTTATATTGAAAGGACTGAAATTTGTTGTTAACACGGAGAAAGACATAGCTGACAAATAGGGTTGCCACCCGTCCCTTAAAATACGGAATCGTCCCGTATTTACAAGCAAAATAACGTGTCCCGTATCAAAGCAATACGGGACGCGATTTGTCCCGTATTTTACATAGGCCCACACGTAGTTCAATAAACAAATACGGATTTTGCAGTGTGTAGAATACTGATAGCAAATATAAAGATATCCATTTGATGATAAGTAGTACAGGAACTCATTTGTGCGTGATTGCTTTAGCGGCTTTGTTGCCATAGCGGCGGAGTCTTGAGAAGATGCGCTGTGCCAGTGTGCCTGTAAACTTGCGTGGTTTTTAAAAACATGTCAAGCTTGCGTCGTGTCCACCGTTTGAACGCAAAAGAATCTCCAGATATAGAACTAAATATCAAAATGTATCAATGGGTTCGTCCAGTAACTCATGATGAACCTCAGGCCAACTGCACACTTTATGAGAAGCATTTCTGTTGCTCAGACTGTCTCTTAAAGCGGCAGCGCTGACAGACCGGTCTATGTGACACACGCATCCGTGCTTCTAAAGGTAGGCCTATTGTTTTTTTTTATGGATAATGTATTTAATATAATATTCCATACATTTTTTAGACAGGTTAATTAATAAATTATAGCCTAATAAATGTTATTATTAATATAATTTATAATCTAACTAGGCTATAATTATCATAATAAATAGTCCTGTCATATAAAGTTTGACATTTAAAAAAATATTTAGATAAAAACGGGACAAATAATTACATGATAATATAGTCATAATTTAAGTAAATTAATACAAAAAATAAACATTTTTGAAATTCAAAAAAGTGATTACTGGTTCAGAATGACTGCTTAAAGGGACAGTTCAGCCAAAAATGAAAATTCTGTCATAATTTACCCTCAAGTTGTTCCAAACATGTGTACATTTCTTTGTTATGTTGAACACATAGGAAGACTCCTACTATGGAAGTCAATGGTGCCCCTAAAGCAGCCTGGGTAAACTTTCTTCAAAATATCTTCACTTGTGTTCAGTAGAACAAAGAAACTCATACAGGTTTGAAACATCATGAGGGCGAGTAAATGATGACAGAATTTTAATTATTGGGTGAACTTTCCATTTAAAGTGCACCAAATAGGCTACTAAAGAGTTCTTTAGAAATAAATAAAAATCAAATGTAAAATAATATAAAACCTGCTCTGTTGCAAGTTCACATACTTGATCTCATGTGGGTCGTAAATGGGTGTCACTTATTTTGGCACACTGAAGGTGGCAACCCTACTGACAAATGATTTGACTAGCGTTGTCAGTGTCAGTGCACGGAAAACCGGTTAAATGTTAAAAAAGACAAGATATCGCAGCTGACTTTCAAACCGATTTTTATTGAACATAGGACTGATCTGAAGGAAAATGCTATAAATGCAGGTAATACTCGCTCACTCGATATCTCTCTTTCTCAACGAACAATATCAATTGAGAACAAACATGTTTACGTTGCTAATGGTGCGTTCACACCAGAAGTGAATGAAGCGATAACCGCGAGTGAAACATGTTAAAGGATTAGTTCACTTTTAAATAAACTTTTGCTGATACTCACCCCCATGTCATCCAAGATGTCCATGTCTTTCTTTCTTCAGTCGAAAAGAAATTAAGGTTTTTGATGAAAACATTCCAGGATTTTTCTTCATATTATGGACTTCAATGGACCCCAAACGGTTCAAGGTCCAAATGCCAGTTTCAGTGCAGCTTCAAAGTGCTTTAAACCATACCAGACGATGAACAAGGGTCTTATCTAACGAAACGATCGGTCATTTAAAAAAATAAAATAAAAGTTTAAGTTTTATAAGTGTTCGCCTTGCTCCTTTCTGTGATATGTGTACGTGACGTCACGTAATACGCAATTACGTTGAAAAGGTCACTCTTGTCGTCGTAGGAGCTTGCTCTAGTAATGACAATCTGGAAAGTAGTAAAAAACGCTCTTTACTCAATTTGAGCTATACAGGGTGATTTCCTGGGTGATTGGGAAACTTTTTGCTAGGAAAATGTGTCCCAATGACCCTGAATTCACCCTATTGAGACTACAAGCTAGTTAAAACCTGCAAATTGAGCTTATTCGCTGTATTTTAAATGTCAGCTATTTCACAACGAGTGAACGCCCCATGTTGCTTAAAGGTGTTGTGTACAGAACTGTTTGGTGAAGTTTTATCGTGATTAAAACAGATTGACCAATCAAAATCAAGGACTGGAAATAACAGTTTTTATGAAAAACGTAAAAGGTACACCATGTAAATAAAATTATGTCAAAATGCTTAAAAAAAATGTTTTTTTTTACTTAAACTAAATTAAACCGGAAAATATAAAAATAAAAACAAATTGGAAATATTAATAAAAACTAGTTTTGTTGTTGAAGGCCATGAATAAAACAAAAACGAAAATACTTTTCAAACTACATGAAATGAGGCATGACTATTCTTTTTACAGCAAAGATAAACATAGTTTGAATTATTGGCTCTTGAAACCGTTAAAACTGCATATCTATAACTAATAATGTCATAAGTAATAATGTTCTTATTCAGTCTAATGCGTGTTAATAATTTCACATTTATGGGTTCTATGCAGGTCAGGATGCCAACATTCAAATTTATTTAGTTACTAAATCTCTTAGATACAATCTGCGTCCTGAAGCAAAACCAGTTGAGAACCACTAGTGATCATCACAGAACTTTAGTGATCATTAATGTAATTAATAACAATAAAATTAATTTCAAGGACAACGTTACATGTCTTCTTTGACAGTTGCAACCATTAAGTGTAAAAATGTGAGTGCAGTTTTTGGGTTGGATGTTTTTTTGTCTCTCTCAGTGTGTGTGTGTGTGTGTGTGTTAAGCTGTTGAGGTCCTCTTGAGCTCTTTGATGTGTATCAGGGTTGTGCTCTGTTATAGGGATTTTCTGAGTTGACAGCTGCTTGAATATGTGGCGGTACTGCGATGGCAGTGGGTTAAAGAATGCTGGGAACAGGATTAGGATCATATTCTGGCAGTGGCTGTCAGTTCATCAATGGGCTCAGGTTCCCCAGTGACAGCTCTCCTTTGCTGCACGGCTAAGACCTTTAGAGGAACCATAAAGGAGTGTGAAAAAGGGCTGTTTCAATGGCATGGTATGAGTTTTGTTCTAACCTTGCTGGCTGTGCATAAAGTAGAGGAGTCAGGAAATATCAGTGGGGTGCGTCTGATTTTAACACTTAAGACAGGAGGGTTGGAGACTTTGCAAGAACAAGCATTTATTTTAAAGTATTTATAAAGTTTAAAATCGGTTCTCCATCTCAGTGGGTGCAGAGCCAAGAACAAAAGTTTGAAAGAAGGATCTGCAGAGCGGAATGTGCTACAGTCTTTAAGAAAAAAAGCATCAGTTGGTTTTGTTGTATATAGAACCCTAGGGATCGTCACTACATTTTAAAGAACCATTTATGCCAAAAATAGACAAATTAAAACGAAATTCATAAAATTATCCCATGATGGAATCCACTAAAAGGATCTATATACAGTAGGACAGGTTGTCAACCAAAATGCCTATAGAGTGGAACTGGTATGACATCACATTGTAGGCGAAAGCGTGAGTTGTGAGATAGCATTTTAGCATTTCCAGTTCCATTGTCCCAAAGTCAATGGGTGTCTTTTTTATGGGATTTTGGTTGAATGGCTGAAATAAGGTCTGTGGTGAACACAAGCTCAAGACACTTTCACGATTTATTCTACACCATAAAATACAACAGAATTACCCACTTGTGATTTTTTTAAAGCTGTCTGCTAAGTTGCTAAATGGGACTACAAGGGCTCAAGGAGATAAAACATCATCATGCTAAACAGGTAAGCTCAGTCTGCTTTTACAGCCTCATTATGCTTATAATTGTGCTATTAACTATTCTTACTCAAACTTTGTGGGAAAATGTTTTTAGATAAAAACTATTGTTGCTTAGTGATGGTGATGACGTTGAAGTCGAGCAACCATGGTGTAGTTCGTTTATAGCACAGACTACCTTCCACTAAGGAAAAGTGGAGATTTGCGACTGAGTCTGCGCAGAGCAGGAAGTAGAGCCGTGATATCAAAAGCCCACACTCTCGCAGATGCAGAACAAATCATTATGTCGGTGTGAAATTAACAGTTATGGAAATGTAGAAATTAAAGTTAAAGCTCCAATCTCCTCCCGAAAATCCAGAAAAAAGTCTGTTGGTGTCTCAGTGACAACTTCACTCAGAGAAGCTGTCAATCAGGATGTCACCCCATTTTTATAGCATCAAATAACTCAATAAAACCAAACTTATTAAAAACAAAGACTTGAAATGAAATCAGCGTGATAAAAACGGCCTAAAATGACAGAAACCATATTTGGGAAAAAATCTTTTGAAATGTAATTTATAATACATGGAGGGGCGGGGCTTATGACCTATACTGGGACCAACCACCTGGGAGCGATCGAGATGTTTTGCCTTCAGTTTTCAACCAAGTATCAACGTCCCCTATTTCCTCTTGAAGCCGATACGGAAGTGACTTAAACTGCAGTTCATCGAATGGCCGCCAGAGACAGGCTCCACAGGCAGAATCTCTTTGAGCTCCATGTTAAAATGCCCAACTCTACAGCAGAAAAAAACATGTTTACAGCCTGGTACAAATTGTGGGTTTGGTCGATACAGCTAATTTTCCTTTAATAACAACTGCGAGGGGGTGAATTTTTTTCTAACTCATACGTTTATATTGTATGAAGCCTTAAAGTTCTACACAATTAAGGGCGTGGCCACTTTGAGTGACAGGTGGATAGCCATTCGTCTTCTGTCTTTTAGTCATCACGTCACCTCAGCTCCGTCGACGTCCCGCCCCTTTGCCTATTTTCTATTATCCGGGAGTGACGCGCAATGATGCGCTGCCAAGATGGCAACAGCCAGCTCGACCCTACTTTACGCCTCAAAACTGCTCTTCAGAATCCTATGGGTGACGTCACGGACACTACGTCCATATTTTTTTACAGTCTACACGTGCTTGGTTTATAGCCTACCATAACTTTTTACTTCTGCCGTCTGCATTTAGGCTTCAAAATTTATACGTGAAAATGATATTGATGGACAAAATGTGTATGTATCAAACTTTTGTTGATCACAGAGATTTTATTTTTGCGATAATCCAGAAGCCTATAGAAAAATCCTATTGGGTTTTTGTCAAGGGAACTAATGTGATGCTAACTGTCGATTGGCCTACAAAGTGACGTCATACCTGCACCATTATTACTGCTGCTGCGAGACCACAGCGTAAAATACAACACAGTCACGTGTGATGCTCATTGGCAAAATCACTGTCAGGTGGTGCAAAGGGGCTGTTTGCAACATTGCTCAATAAGTCTGCAATTGTGAAGTTTTTACTTGTAAATGAAGAAACAATTATGAAATAAATTACTATCAGTAACATTTAATCGTGGCTAATTATTTATCAGATAACTGCTTAATGTTTCATGCTTAATGTGACGGCTGTGCATGAAGTGTGCTTACATTTTACTAGCCAGTAGCCTATTTTAGATCATAAATTATTATATATCATTCATGCCATAAATTAAATAAAACGACAGAAAAGGTGGACTTTTAGGTAGGTCTGAATGGGAACAGCCTAGTATAATATAGCATAGTTTTCTAACACAAACTACTTTACCCTTTAGGGATCTATATTGAACCTTTTCTTATGCACTCGCCCATGAATTGCACATGGTCTTTTCGGTATTGTATCATTTCTTCTTCTGATGTTTAGGAATAATCTGCAATATGCTAATTTTCCCACTTTCTGAACACCAAATAGGTGCTATTTACATATCAATGTGGGCGGCCAGGTATTACATGTATTCATGTAACATAATAAAAGTCCAAGGCATTCAAACAAGTTGTTTTTGCAGCTCAGTTGTACTATTATGCTCATTTTAAACTGTGAATTTAGATGAAATGTTACAGTAGCCTATTTGTTTTCATATAGCACAAACATTTCCAAAGATCTAGGGAAATTCAGTTTCTCATGACATGGCAGATTTACTTTTCTCGCAAGTAAAAGACCTTTCAGTGTAATTGTAAAAATGCCTCCCTTCAGGTCATGGTACACCTCTTTTGCTGTGAAATCTTTACTGATTTTTATGAAGTAAACTTGAAATAAATTTGAGATTGTTAGTATTTCAAAATTAACACTTACAGGATTGAAGCAGCTTAGGTGTTCAAATGTTCACAATCAAATGTTTGAATGAAATATGACACAATGCTTTAGAGGAACTTTTATTTGTTCATCTTTTAATCATCATTGTATTGCATTGCAGTATATGTTTTGAGGCAACCCGTTCCATGTAAATAAACTATTTATTAGGCTGCCGAGTCCTGATATGACAGAATGCACCTTTAAATTCAGCCAAAAAAGTGTACTAACAAAGTTAACTACATGGGTTAAGGTTATTACCCAGTTATTATAGTTATTACCCAGTTATTGCAATTACAATAACAAGTTCATAATATGTGCATGGGGATCAGGACTGTAAAATAAAGAGCTACCGAAAATAGTTGAACTGAATTCAGTGACTCGGCCACTTTAGCAACGTGAAGCATCAAACTCCTTCACGCTCTCAGAGTTAAGACAACAGAAGAAGCCGCTCAGCAGAATTCATTCCTCACTTCAGAAGGTTTAAAGCAGATTTCCCATAAATCCACTCGACAGGATTCTCACTTGAAAACTCTGCAGTCTTACCCCTTCCATCTGACCCGACCGACGACTCACTCTGCCAGCCCTGCAAAACAATACTTTCACAATACCGCCGGACTTTTATTCTTGCCATGGCGTTATATAATTCCAGGAATTACTGACAGGCAAGGATATGCTAAATCCTCTTCTGCTCTTCCTGAAAGTGGATGAGACAGACTCTGCGAGCAGCGGCTCTCTTTTCCGCCTCCTGACTTGGTCGGTAATCCCGATACGCACTGTCTGCATTTTTACTGTATGTGTTTAAGCGCATTTGCAGAGCATTTATCTCCCCAATGTAAACCAATTTGGCTATAAGGGCTTCGGGGCGAGCTCACCGCGGAAGGAAAGAAAGGAAAACTCAAACGTAGCAGAAGCGCTGTGGGGGGTGGTGTGACGTAGAGCAAAAAAAGGAGACGGCGAAAGAAAAGAAGAAAAGAAGCAGAACGGCGCAGGAGAAAAGAGAATCTTGTCCAGAGGCGATGCTTCCCATTTGTGCAATAAGAACCCCAAAGCCGCCAAAACCTGAATCACTGGACTGTTGAATCTCAGAAATCTTTACAATCATCGTTATCCCCTAATCCGGCGGTACGTCCCTGGCCAAACATACTTTTCAAGTTTCAGTGAGGTGTCTGTACTGTACATGCCAGAAACATCTGCACATACAGTTTTTCCACTGCTTGCAGTCTTAAAACTACATGATCTCAACCCTCGCCATCATGATGCAATTAAATTAAAACCTATTAAGTTAGTATAAGATATACTAAAATATTTGGATTGAAATTTAACAAGTATTGAGAATGGTGAAATTATAATAATCGGTTTTAATAACTACAATTAATATTCATTCTACATCAATATTCTTCATCTTTGCCCACAACTTAAAGAGTTAGTTCACCCAAACATTATCCTATAATTTCCTCACCCTCAAGCCATCCTTGTGTATGACTTTCTTCTTTCAGCCAAACACAATTGGAGTTATATTAAAAGAATATCCTGGCTCTTCCAAGCTTTATAATGGAAGTGAATGGTAACTTGGATTTTGAAGTCCAAAAAAGCGCATCTATCCATCATAAAAGTAATCCATACGGCTCCAGGGGGTTAATGAAGGCCTTCTGAAGCGAAGCCATGCAGTTTTGTGAGAAAAATATCCATATTTATAACTTTATAAACTTTAATCACTGGCTTCCGGTAAAGGCTGAATGCGAGTCAAGTTCCAGCCAAAGAGTGACCTCTGACCCGACACACGACGCATGAGGTAGGAGTATTGTAAGCTTAGGTGAGAGTCGACGCATCTTGTGGTTCAAACTTATAGAGCTGGGCAACAAACTGAAGCGCCTCCAACATTTCTCTTTAAAAATCCTCGTTTTAGACTTCTAATCCTTGACCGGTGTTTTGTTCAGCCGAACTAGACTCCCATATAGCCATTATTGGAAGCAAGTGAATATAGTTTATCAAGTTATAAATATGGATATTTTTCGTACAAAACTGCATGGCTTCGCTTCAGAAGGCCTTTATTAACCCCCTGGAGCCGTATGGATTACTTTTATGATGGATAGATACGCTTTTTGGGTTACAAAATCTAAGGCACCATTCACTCCCATTATAAAGCTAGGAAGAGCCAGGATATTTTTTTAACATAACTCTGATTGTGTTTGGCTGAAAGAAGGAAGTCATACACATCTAAGGAGTAAATTTGTGGGATAATTTTTATTTTGGGGTGAACTAATAACCCTTTAAGAAATTGAGAAAGTTGGAAATAATTAACAATTTCAAACAAAGATAGGAAAATCAAATTTTCCCACCAAACTGAGTAACACCCACCGCTAGCCTAGCGTAGCACAAAGACTGGAGGTAAACGGCTCCATCTAGCCAACTGCTCAATAAGTGACAACATAACGCCTATTTAAATGTTGTGATGTGTCAGACAGAGTTATGGCACGCATGGAGATGAGAATGGTATGTGTTGACTTATCTAACTCTGGGGGATACGCTAATAAGTTAAAGTCCCAAAAAGTCGGCGTGTTCCTTTAAAATAGTCAGTATGACTTGTTTACTATATTTAAAGCTTTTAATGACATACGGTTGCTTTGTGTGAGGTACAGATTAAAATGTTGCTGTCTTTCTTTGTTTTTGAAATGCTGATTTTGTCAGACTGGGTTAATTGTTATGCTGTAGGTGTCTGATTACTCTCCAACTGCTGAGAGCTCTGAAAACTAAAAAGCAAGGGCAGGTTTTCAGGGCATATACACTACCATAAAAAAAGATTTTAAATGTTTTTGAAAGAAGTCTCTTATGCACACCAAGGCTGCATTTAATGATCAAAAATAAATGAAACAATATATACAGTTTAAAATATCTTTTTTGTATTGTAAAATGTAATTTATTCCTGTGATCAAAGCTGAATTTTCAGCATCATTCCTGCAGTCTTCAGTGTCACATG
Organism: Gobiocypris rarus; assembly: GCA_023029165.1. Lineage (NCBI taxonomy): Eukaryota > Metazoa > Chordata > Actinopteri > Cypriniformes > Gobionidae > Gobiocypris > Gobiocypris rarus. The sequence continues at coordinate 5,348,190 of CM040921.1, read as the reverse complement.
ATCCGTCAGAAATCATTCTAAAATGATGATTTGATACCGTTATTATCATTTTTTTTTGTCAAAACCGTATTCTTTAATGAATAGAAAGTTCAAAAGAACATAATTTGAAATCTTTTGTAACATTATAAATGTCTTTACTGACACTTTTATTCAATTTAATAAATCATTGCTTTTTTTTTTTTTTTAATTGTACTGATCCCAGACTTTTGAACATAGTGTATGTCTCCATGTTACATTACTAAATCAGTGTTTTTTTTTAATGCATTACATTATTCATGCCAGAATTAGAGTTAGGATCCATTTCAGCAATGGAACCGGAAAGAGAACAATAAAATGAGAAGAATGTCCCTAATGAGTTCCCATCCTTGATGACTCATGCAAATGAAGAATTTAAAATGTGTGCAAAACCCAGAACAGACAAATATTTACATTACATTGGAGCTGATGGAGTCATGTGTCATTAAGTCCAGTTAAAGCCTTTCCAACCAAAGTCATCATTCAGGGCACCGAAAACGAGCACCGCTCATCTCATAACGACAGCCAAGCAAGGAAGAAGGTTTCCCAGTGAACCTGTGATGTACTGATTCATTTTAGTTTAATGAATTTGTTAGGCATTAAATTATACAAAATGGTACAGATATGAAGAGATGCATTCAAATCCCCATTCAGGCTTGATTAAATTACATTGCTTCTAGTGCAAAAAATCATTCTTCATTAAAATATAGTGAAGAATGATTGAAAGTTATTTGTTACTTATTAAAGGTGAAGTGTGTAATTTCATCACCACTATCTTCATCAAAAGTTATTGCAAAAAGATTAAGCCAGATTTCAAATAGTTCTCACTGTGTGCCACTGGTTGGACAAACAGATCATCCTATGGGTGTCTTTATACATGTTAATCTGACATATGAGTATTTAAACATCAAAAAATACACATTAACTAAACACAATCTCATGATCAATCAGATCTAAACATTAATTAGATGCCCTATGGTAAACATACACAGCAGAATTTCAGTTATTATGTTTCCCGTTGAGTTTGTTTTTAGCTGTGAGCTGTTCGACCTCTCTCATAAAGCGCAGACACATTTCATCCTGCCACGGTAGAGATACACACTGTACTGCCACAGGAAGACCTACGCCACCCTTCACTGCCTGAAAACACACACACACACTCACACACATTGGGTTTTCATGTTTTATGAGGACATTCTATAGACATGATGAGTTTTATACTGTACAAACTGTATATTCTATCCCCTACCCCTAAACCTACCCAGCCCGTCTGTATTTTTACATTTTCAAAAACATTCTGTATGATTTATAAGTAGTTTTCCTCATAGACACACACACACGCACACATACAGACACACACAGACAGAGACACACAAACAAATAGACACACACACACACACACACACACACACACACACACACACACACACACACACACACACACACACACACACACACACACACACACACACACACACACACACACACACACACACACACACACACACACACACGGAGAGTCATATATATACACACAGAGAAACAGGCACTCAGACAGAGGCACAGAACCACCCACACACACAAGGGTCGTTTTCAGGAAATTGTGTTAATTGTGCCCCATTGACATATTACTGAAATTATTTGATGGTTTTGGCTTTGTAATGCAAAAGTAATGCAAATGCAAAATAAAAAAATGTAAATATAAATGTATTTTTGTAATAAATGTTATTTTATAAAAAAAAATTGTTCTGTTTATTATAAACTATATATATATATATATATATATATATATTATTTTTTTTTAAATTTATTTATATATATTTTTTTCTATTAAAATATCAGCCATTTAAAAATCTACCTAATTATTGCTTTCCCCCCTAAAATTCTGTTTAGATTTTTATTTTCTGAAAAAAAAAAAAAAATCTAAATATATCTTTGTTTCTACACTGTTGAATGTTTTACCAATTTTGTTCGTGGCACAAAATACAAAATTGTTGACATTTGTTAGCGAAGGTCGTTTCTACATCGACTTTTCAACCTCCCTATGTTTTAAATAAATTAATAATGATTTCCATGTTATTATGTGTGATTAATTTCAAGGCATACCAAAACAGTAAAAAAAAGAACTTAAGAAAACAAATATAGACACTGTCTAAATAGTCTCATATATAATCATTTACTAAATAGTCTCATTTACTATTCTTTACAGGAGTTAAGCAGAGCATTACATATATCAAAGACACGCCTGTTTAACAGAAGTACATCCCAGTCTGTCACTTGCTGTGTGCTGTGTGATTCTTTCTTCGTAATCGTGGCTATGCTGCCTCCTTGTGGTTGTCAGACATACAACTCACGATGAAAACATTTTAAGCTTGACAATAACATCCTTAACTTCAGTGGTCTTGCACTGTGTAAACTTACCTTAACAAAGAGTTTGTCCCACAGGTCACCAAAGACACCCTTATACTGACTGAGCTGTTCCTCGTCCTCTTCCGTCACTGTAGACACGGTCACAGACCCGGCAGGGAAGTTCAGCAGGTTGTACAGGCTGGTGTAACTGAGAGCACCTTCAGGGAAGAAGTGGAGAAAATGTATTACATCTAGGTGACTGTTGCTGGCCTTATGTAATGTTAAGATCATTATTGTCGAGTTAATAAGTAACATTAAATCGCAGACACCTACTGCATGATTTCAAACAGACATTGGATCACAATCTACATCAGGGAATACCGCAGTATGTATTATAAATGTTTTATCAGTGCACATCATTGTTTTAAATTTATGTGCCTCGTAATCTTGAATCAGAATAACTTCGACTTTCTCTTGCAGTGACATCGCTCCTCTGATGACGAGGGCGGGGCAACCTGTCACTCACATGAGATCCACCAATAGCAAACCACAACCATCCAATCAATTCCTCATAGATAAAATCAAGACCCGCCCTATATTTGTTCTTGTTCCAGAAGCCATTTCAGTCAGATGTATGTCACAATAGAGAAGAAAACTCTATCAAAACTTCTGACTTACTGATTTTTAAGGGATAGCTTACCCAAAAGTGAAAATTAGCCCATGATTAGCCCTAGTTGACTTGAGGATGACATTCTTCTTTCAGATGAATACAATCGGATGTCCTAACTCTTCCAAGCTTTACAATGGCAGTGAATGGCTGTTTTTGTTTTGAAGTTCATAAAAGTGCATCTATCCATCATAAAAGTGCTCCCCACGGCTCCAGGGGGTAAATAAAGGCCTTCTGAAGTTTGTGTAATAAAAATACCTATATTTAAAACTTTCCGCTAACTGTCGTACGCACGTTCATGAGAGACTGGCCATCCAGCGTATGACGTTTATAAACACACCGGAGCCGTGTGCAGTGATTAATTACAAAAAGGTTGTTGACCCTAGATTTACAGACAGAAAGGTAATGTAATAGTAATGTAAATTTGAGGTAAGTACTGTTGAGATGGCCGCAGTAACGGAAATTGTAGGCTGGTCCAAGCATAGGGCATAACAACACGTCCACATTCAGTCTCCTCCACTCTGCTATCACCTCATTAATGTATTCCTATAGATGAAACAACCAAACATCTTTTACACATTCTCAAAATACATACAATCGTGTCAGAATAAGAATCACTTTTATATACAGAATTAACCAGACGTCGTCATACTCAGATTCTAGTCAGAATATGACTTTGATACTGCTTCATTGGGCTGTGATCATGGGGCGTGTTTCAACCGAACCATCAATTGGATAGACCTACAACCAATCAGAGCAACGGAGTGAGTGACGCATGTTGAGCGACGCATAGTTGTCAACAGAACTCAACTGCATGCATGCTGGAAGTAGAAGAAGAGGCTGACTGTAAGCAATCTTTGCCATATATACGGAGTACTTATCGACACAATCATAATTTTTGAGAGAAATAGAAAAGGTGAATGCATATAAGGTTCTCCGTTTAGGATTAGAACTAATTCAACCCAAGCGCTCTTTGGTGACGTGCGTTACTGTTGATCATCAGTCCATCATCATATAAAGCCCGCCCTGCCCCTGACAATTTGATTGGTCCGAACATCTCTTGTTCGAGCATAGTTGCTCCACAACGGATCAAGTCCAGACTGAACTTTCCGACCTCAAATGTTGTGGGAGGGGCTAAGTTCGGCTGGCATCCAGGCTAATACAGAATGTGCTGGGAAATTAATTTGATCAACTGTTGGGAGGCACTGTCACAATCAGTGTTTGGGGTAATGCATAAGAAGTAACGCGAGTTACATAATTAGATTACTTTTTTCAAGTAACACGTAGTGTATTACTTTAATTTTACAACAAAATATCTGTCACTTTTTCAAATAAGTAAAGCAAGTTACTTTGTTTTCCCATGTATTGACGGACAGCTCTCTTGTCCCCATGTTGAGGGAAATCGTGAGTAAGTGCAGAGGCGTTGTGTGAACATGCATGCAAGTTCAGTATTCAAACGAAAAGCAAACGCAGAATATTATGCAAATATGCAATAATTAAATGTTAAATTACACAAAATACTTTGTATTTAACCTCACTTTATTAACCAATGTCTTTGCTGCTGACCTTCGATGATCCAATTCAGCCATACTAATAAGCAAAAATGACTTTAGATAAACATCATATTTGCGTTTCTTTTCTTTTTTTTTTCTGACGAGGCTGCATCTGAAATAGCATACTTCCTATATAGTAGGCGAAAAACAGTATGTGACAAAAGTAGTATGTCCTAATTCACAGAACTCATAAAAAAGTTGTCAATAATTACCCAGATAACCTACTTCTTCCGGCGGAATTCTGAAGTGAGAATTTAATGGACACTTTACTATCCCATGAGGACACAGGAGAGGGTTTTATTGGTCGTGAAGCGACGTAACTGGTAGGTCATATAATGACAACATGGTGGTTGTAGTAAATCCAGATTACATTCTTTTCATACACACCCATACTATATAGAATATGCTTTTTCCAGTGGTCGTGAAGTAATTACTTTAAAAAAAAGTACCCAGAGAGTATGCGGACGCAGCCAGAGTGTTGAACTTTTTTTTTCTGTGAGTGGCAGCACAGCTGAAAGGATTTTTTGAGTGGTGCCCTCTATGTGAATTTGCATTTCCTTCAGCCTGAGGCTTATTCATTTCACTTTTGGTGTCTTTGTTATAAAAAACAAACAAACAAGCAAATCCAGCCCAGTTGAGAAAAGTAACGCAATCTTGTATCACATTATTTTAAAAGTAACTTTCCCCAACACTGGTCACAATAATACACATAACAACAATTTTTTGTCTGGATGGCATTTAAATGTTTCCAGTAATGAAAATGGTGCATAATGCAATGCTTCACATGGTTTAATGAGCTACAGCAATGACCAGTGAGAACCAAAGGCCTCTATTACACTGTCCAGTTTCATCAACATTTTAGTGCATTTGTGCCTTCAGCACTTGATAAAATTGGCCATCATTTCTACAATCTCAGTGGTTATGATGAAAGTTGTAGAAGACCACGTAATATTAATAATAAATCAATATAATAAAATACTACCTCAATATTTGCATGTTGTCTCCATAATTCTTTGATAGACCTTGCAAAAGAAAAAAAAATGCTATTAAAGGAATAGTATAATTTCAATACAGTTCAGTTCTATTATGAAATTATTTCAGTTTAAAATAACTATATTCTATTTGAATACATTATCAATGTTGAAAACAGTTGCATCAAAAGTCAAAAGTTCACAGTTTGTAATAATGTAGAGGTCTTTATTTTTTTTTTTTTTTTTAAACTGTAAAAGTAAACAACTTAAATGAAACTCTAGAAAATAAGATTTATCTGCATAATTGTATTCATAATGCAAACAAAAAAAATAAAATAAAAAAAAGCTTTAAGTGTATAGCTTACCTGACTCCAGCAACTCCTTGCAGGTACGCAGACAACCGTGGATACTGGAGAAAATGATCCAAACACACAACAGTTTAAAAACATAAACATATCAGCTAGAATATAACAGATTGCTTAATTAGATGCAAATGAGAAGCAGGAAGCAACTGCATTTACAGAACTCACAATAGGCTTTAGAACAACAGAAAGTAACTTCTTTACGAAGCATGGAACTCTCAACCAGGTGGCCTGATCGCAAAGACACGGGTCAATGGGGCCTGCCTTCCTGAAATCACACACATATGAAACAAACATAATGTGTGTTGTTTACTATGAATCAGAGGTAACTACAGCATCTTTAATGTGAATGTGCTGATACCAGACGTACAGGTGACTGAAGAAGGTACCACCTCCATCAGCGAAGGCCCCTTTAATTATTAACTCATGGAAGGCGTGGTAGAGCCGTAGAGGTTGGAAAGGAACAAGCTGAAATGTGATCAACACACCAGAACATCAGACAGCTTTTCAAGTCTGCAGATCTCAACTGATCACACACGTTCTGGATAGTGCGTCGATACAGCATTTAAACCTCAAAACAAAAGCACAACATTTTCTCATCTTTAATTTCTAACATAAAATATATGTATATTAGTCAGAATATCTTTAGTCTTAAAAGCCATTCACAAGGTGTTGTTACGTCCAATACATAATGGGTGATCTGTATTTTACAAATATATAACCAGTTGTTGTGTATTCATATTTTGAAAACGGCATGTCCTTAGCTTACCTATAAACTGCCATTGGCTTACATAAAAACTGTCAATGAAGTATTGTGTGTACCGTGTGGCCCGCTCTCTCAAGCAGGTCCTTAGTCTCCCTGAAGGCCCTGGCCATGCTTGGAGACGGCTGCAGATAACCGTCGTTCTCATAATAACCAATCCTCAGGGGCTCTGAGCTCTCATACACCTGTTTAATAAGAGGAAAGTATCATAGATTCTGCTTTCACCTATAAACAAGCATTTGATGTGTTATGTTTATACAGAACCTTTAGGTTGAATGGTATGGGAGGAACAGTGGGATCCAATGTGAACATATCCTGGCAGAGCAGTGCCCGCATACACAGAGCCAAGCTCTCGACGTCCCTTGCCAAAGGTCCCAGAGAGGACAATACTGCAAACCAGCACATAGATGATTATGCCCTATATTTCAGTTTGTTTACAGTTAAAAACTAAACAAGGATGATAAACCTGATCTTACTTGACTTCTGGCCTTTGACACAAGAACCGATTCCTTGAAGACTAAACAAGAATTTATCAAATATAAAGCAAATCAAAGAACAGGGGAAAAAAAGATTAAATAAACAAATAAATACAATTGCATATCACATTTTTCAGAATGGAATAAGAAATCCTATTATGATTAAATAAATGTTTGTGCATCATCATGACAATATTTACAAAAGTTAGGCACATTTACTGTGACTTTTTTGTCCATCATTCACACATAATAATTGTTTTTATTTAATGATGTTATTATAGGCATTTAGCCCTGTCTTACCAAATTCCCCTTTTTATATTAGTAAATATGCTCATTTTAATAAAAAAAAAAACATGCAAGCAAACGCTATTATCTTTTTTAAATATGAATTGATATAAAACATTATTCAAAATATACTTGAAGTTGTTTTCCTATGTTATGCATCTACCCTGTTACCACCATAACCATCCCATAATCAAGCATAATCTACACACAAAAAAATTACATCATCATCAGCATGAAGTGACCTCTGCAAGCTGTAAATGTGTTAACAAGTCATTTTATATTTTGTTAGATTTGTTGCTTAAAGGACAACTCTGTTACTTTAATTTTCAACTGACTATTGCAAACTGTGCTCATGTCCTTGAGCACATGGCTAGTAATGGCTAAACATCATGAATCATAAACATATTTACCCTGAGATGGCACAATGCATTTTATAAAACACTTCATATGCATTTAAGTCCCAGTTAAAACATATCTATTCAACAAGCATTTCGGATAATGCAATTATATGTATCGTGATTTACATATAGATGTATATGTAGGTGTCTAAATGTACTGTAATGTGCAATGTAAAGCGACGTTGAGCTATGGAAAGGCGCTATATACATAAAACTACTTCTTCTTCTTCTTTTTCATGTTAATTGTCTGAGATAATCTTTAAAACCTTTGTTATCAATTCCTGTAGCAAGAACTACTGTGAACCCTTTCCTTTGGAACATGAAACTTTTCCTCAAAGACACATACGAACCTTAGTCTCCTCGATGTAGGCTTAAATCCACAAATCCCACAGAAGGATGCTGGGATACGAATGCTCCCTCCAATGTCAGTGCCTAGGCCCAGGACGGAGCCTCCCCCTCCGATCAGAGCCCCCTCCCCTCCGGACGAACCACCAGGGGTCTTCTGGAGGTTGCAGGGGTTCAGGGTTTGCCCATAAATGGGGTTACTGCAGTCATAACTACAGTAGATACAAATACAGAGGGTTTGGGTTGGTTACAATTGAACTAATCAAAGTTGCTTTCCAGAACCATCACTCTCTTAATTCCTCTGTGGTAGAATGAGCTGTCAACCTCTACCTGATTTCCTGAGACCATCACAGCCTTCAAGAAACACCTCTGCACTTCTGCTCTAGTTTCTGTACTACTCTAGCTGACCCCTAAAACTTGCCATTTGTGATCAAGATTACTGAAATCAACTTTCAACTCTCATAAAATGTTTATGACTTTTATAAGTTAAACCACTCTTAAATTTGTTTTTCAGTACAGGGGCCTTATCTTGAAAATCTCTGGATCAGCATACGTTACAAGTTCACTTAGATATTACACATAATAGCGGCCCATAATGTCATAAAATAATTTTATAAGAGGCAAATAAGGCCAGGGAGTTGAAGAGCTCTTTTGTGAATTCTCTGTTATGAATACTGAGTTCTGCAGGAGGGAATTGAAGTACTAGTATATTAGAAACAGCATACCAGCTTTAGGAACGTTTGCCCTTGGATTGTATGTCACTGTCTGTTCTATAGAAAATAATACCAAATTAATTGATGTGTGGAGATGATGTGGAAGGTTAATTTCAGAAAAAAAGGTCATCTTTAGGAGCATTTTAATTTATTATTATTATTATTAATTCGTTTTTTTCGCATGGTGACAATGTTGTAGCATGCACATTTTCCCCAAAATTTCTTATTTTTTTTTATTAAAATCAGAAAAAATGAAATTCAGTACAACTGTCCTTTACAATTTAAATAATATTAAAAAGTTCCTTTGTACTGAAAATAAGTTTCCACATTAACAACTGGAGAATAAATGTGCTTAATTGTCATGAACAATGTCAGAAAAATGCTTCTTCATTTTAATGGCTAAGCTCCGTAAATAAGCAACTAACTGGACTCTCTCTCCACACTCTCTCATTCGCTTAAGATTCATTTCCATGGTTCATCTTGTCCTGCAAATCATCTAATATGTGTTCCAGTGTTTTTAATGATTTGCAGTTTACTCACTTGAGAAGGCCTTGTGGTATGTTGGTCTTGACGAACGGGATCGCGCCCTGTTTCTTTAGCACTGTAACCAGCACACTGTCCATGACCACAGGCTGATCCAACATACTCACCACACCACATGTAGAAACATGACCCTGCACACACCAACAGGAAGTTATGTACACCTCAAACAGGAAGTCACCGCTCTTCACCTGTGTAATCTTCTGTTCTTTTATACGCACCTTATATCCAACGTTGTCTTTGATGCTGATCGGCACGCCATACAGAAGACCTTTCTTTTGAGTGTTGATGTCTTTGAGCTGCGCCATAGACTCCATTAAGATCTCAGTGTTGCAGTTCAGATTCCTGTTCACCTCCAGAGCCTTTGAAGTATGACATTTCACATCTCAGTTTGTGACACCAAGTGGTTTCACTCAAACAGACCTTAACAATAAGCGCTTCTTATACCTTTTGCTTATTTTTTTCTATTTATGGTTGGGAGACACTGACCTAAAATTGATGCCCCTCTTGATGGAAATAACATAACAACATTTATTTCCATCAAGTGCATCAATATTTGGTCACGATCTTGTATTGAGTCCAGCATTCTGTAAAGTCTCCTCAAGCACATCCCAAAGACTTTCAATGAATTTAAGGTCTGGGCTCATGTGTGAAAATGATTCTTCATGCTCCCTCACAACCATTCTTTCACAGTTTGAGCCTGATAAATCTTGACATTGTCATCCTGGAATGTGTCATGTCTCCTACATAATAAAGTATACCTCGACCTTGACATGGTTGTTTAAGAAATTAATCACTCCATCAATTAGGGTTAGAAGAACTGTTAGCAAACATATAACATGATAGAAACATAATAATCCCAGCAGTAATGATCCAATCGAAGACTCTTAAGCAACTGCATATTTAAATCCAAACAGTGATTTTTTCTTCTTCGGTAAGGCAGTGTATATACAGTAAGTATATTTTAAAAGGTAATTGCGACTTTTACATTTTAAAAGGTAATTGCGATTTTTCATCATTCAATTGAGAATTTACATCTCGCAATTCTGTCTTTATATCGCAATTGATAGTTTATATCATGCAATTCTGAGATACTGTAAAAATAATTGCGAAAAAAATCAAAATTGTAACATAAAAAGTCGCAATTACCTATTTTATTTTTTATTCTGTGGCGGAAACAAGCGTCCATAGATTTCCCACATTATCTCCAAATCAATTCAAATGAATCAACTGCCATATACCATAAATGCTTTGTTATATTTTTTTTTTTAAGAAATTAGAAGCTTCTCTTTATTGAAGAAGAGACATATTTATTTACTTATTTAAATTACATTTATAATATGAGTAAAAATGTAAACTATTATTAAATGGTGTCTAGAACAGACAGCAAAAGATGTCTCAATGTCTCAAAGGATTTACAATAAAAATCTTAATTGTAAACCTCTGAAGCTGGCAATAAACTCATAAATCTCATAAAGATTTGTCGACAGGTAAAATATGGCCACAACCTTTTCCATAAAAGCATGAAGAACAGCGTCTGGCTGCAGGGAGCCTTCCTTGAGTTTCCCAGTGAGCTCAGACAAAGACAGGGACACTATTGATCTGCCCTCAAAGTCTGGGTTCTGGGAAGATGCAAGAAACACACATCAGATATATTCACACAGGGGATACTGGGGCTAGTTGTCACAGTAAATTACACAAATGCTTATTTTCTCTAGCAGTGGTTTTCTATGTTGGTTTACAAGCATAGTTAAACAAAAAGTTACGTTTTCCAGTACCAAACAATTTTTTTCTACTACAATATTTGTTAAGATGAACACAATAACACCACACACACATACATTAGATCAAAAGTCGTCAACAATATATTGAAGAAGGGTTGTTCTCCATAAAAGTCAGATTGGTGCAAGTTAACATTTTATTGAGGCAATTTGTCCTTTATTTTAAATGTATCAATTTCATTGATCGATTTAATAAATTATTTAAAATGTAATAATTTTAGTTAATTTATTTTAAATGTATTATTATATTTATTCCACTTTTACAGTTTCATAAGTTCATACAGTTTTCATAAATGAGTGTGTGATAACATAATTTCAGGTTTTTCTTGAATTATGACTCCCTTGATCTAAATACATGATGTGCATATTCATAAAAACTTACTCGATGGATATGCCATTCATATTGCATTAATAATTGATGCATGTTAGATTTTATACCTGTATTTTAAATTGTTGCACCGCTTGTTCAGCCTGTTGGACTGATATATCACGTCTTTTCTGTGCGTTAAGTATTTTCTTCTGAATCTTCTGGTTATTTCTCCATTTCCAGAAGAGAAATAACGCGCCTGTACCGCAAACTGTGGCTGCAAACATCGGCGTCCAGTTAATATTCATATCTGAAATAAGTTGTTGCAAATTAAAAGTGTCCATAGCTGTTGCTCAGTGTGTTGTGCTAGAGCGTTGTCCGGTCATTAATGTCAACGCGTGGCTGTCACAGGGTCTTCATGTAAGTTACTCCAGAACAGAGCCGTTACCTCAGAAGTGCTAGAACTCATTCACTTGCTATCGGATACGTATTTCCGAGTTCATCGTATTCAAATTTTGACTTGAGAGGGCGTTCATGTACAATGTTTAACTAGGAACTAGTATTTACGATAATTCCGAGGCGATGAAGGCGGCATTTATGACAACACAATTCCATTTCCTGTGCGAATCAATGGATATCAGAGCCTCTCGTCGTAAAAGGGAGACTACCAGCTGCGCTCAAAATGGATCTTGACTAGGGAGAAAGGCTGTTCGTTTCAATGGAAGGCTGTTTGGTGGTCCGTGTACGTTTTGATCATTTCATTTCATGTTTTTAATGGAATAACGAGATCAGATAAATCGGCTCGTTTATTCGTTATTTGTTTAGTTTAAAAAACGAAAAATTAGATTTTGGCTCGATATTTCATTTTTCGTGTGTGGTTTAGAAATCGGTTTATGGGTTCGATATTTCATTCGCACACGAAGGCGGTGCTGAAACGCCCCTTTCCTCTGATTGGTCAAATTGCTCCGCCTTCAGTACGAGCTTTTCTGTCTGTCAGGCAGAATAAGAGCCAGTTCGAGTGCGGCACAGACAAATGTACTTTAATAAATAATGTCTGACCACCACTCACTGTTAACTAATATTTGAAGCAGAAATATGTTGCTGGTCACGTAATTCGTGCTGCTGCAACTCGCTAGCGACCACATTAATGTGAACCACAGTATAGGCTATATGACAGAGTATAGCATGATGATGTATTTCCCATGATAAATAAAGGGCAAATAGTTCCGTTTGTCTGGATAAAAGGGAAATGGGAATACAAATCAATAATAGGCTGAACTGTACCATGATAATATGTCCGTAACAGTTACCGCTACATATAGCCACACACACACACACACACACACACACACACACACACACACACACACACACACACACACACACACACACACACACAGACACGTTGTGTTTCCATGTTTTATGGGGACATTCCATAGGCGTAATGCATTTTATACTGTACAAACCATATTTTCTATCCCCCTACACTGCCCCTGCCCCTAAACCTACCCATCACAGGAGACATGCTGCATTTTACTTTTTCAAAAACATCACTTAGTGTGATTTATAAGATGTTTTCCTCATGGGGACCAAAAAAATGTCCCCACAAGGACAAAAATTTGGATATTGCCATCTTTGTGGGGACATTTTGTCCCCATACCGTAGGGATTACCAGTCCACACACACACACACACACACACACACACACACACACACACACACACACACACACACACACACACACACACACATATATATATATATATATATATATATATATATATATATATATATATCACACACACACACACACACACACACACAATATATATATATATATATATATATATATATATATATATATATATATATATATATATATATATATATAATTCTTTATTATGTTGGCATTAGAAAGATTATTAAAGATTATTATTATTATTATAAGAAATTGACTTTAGAACTTTATTGCTTAACCAAACTCAGGTTCAGACCTTCCGAATGGTCGAATGTGGTGCTAAAACAATAGCATGTATATTGCTCGGCTGAAATCATGTTCAATCTCTTCAGTGATATCAGCTGAAAGTGTGTGGCCCCTGTTTTTGCAGTAACTGCCAAAGGTTGTATCATTTTTAGCCATGATATCAGCTGTAAATGATGTGATTTGACTTGCTGTTTTATTTGGCACCAGCTGCAGTTAATGTTGACTTTTTATATTTTCTTTACCAAGCTGTCATGGAACACCCTGTGTTCACCTCATGCTGCAGGAGTGTGGTGGGGTGCAAGGTCTGTATTGACCAATGGATGGCAAACTCAAGCAGAGGTGGACAAAGTACTCAACTCTATTACTTGAGTAAAAGTAAAAGTACTCCTGGTCAAATATTCTTTAATCTTTTCAGAAAACTGAAACATGCTTTCTAAGTATGACCATGTGTGCACACACTGTGCCCAGGAACCATCTTCTTCCATTTTGCTATAAACTGATCAGTGTTCAAAAAATGTTGAGAAACTTTACATGACCCTACAAGAGTGATTACTGATAGGCTGTCTGCAAAAAACTTTAACGTAAAGAAACTTTTAAAGAAGAAAAAAATCATCCACTGATTTTTAAAGCTGCTACAGAAACGACTTTCGACTTCGAGGACCTTGATAGAAATGTAGTGGAGTACAAAGTACAATATTTGTCTTTCAAATGTAGTGAAGTTAAAGTAAAAGTTTCCCAAAAAAATAATACTCCAGTAAAGTACAGATACTCAAAAAGTGTACTTAAGTACAGTACTCAAGTAAATTTACTTAATTACTGCCCACCTCTGAACTCAAGGCATTGCCCTAAATGCAGATCTGAAGATGTTGTCATCACAGAAGTCGCTGGCCTATCCAATGTTCTTGAAGCCACTAAGAGTTTTGTTTAAAACAGTATTATTTTTTTCCTTCCTTCCTGCTGTAACATTTGTTCTGTTAGTAAGGTCTAAGCAGGGCATGCGACTTCAAAATCTTCAAAAGTTTGAAAACATTGCAGTTGTTTGCAATTTTAGGCTAACATTGTTGCACTGCAGTGTTGTGAGAACAAATAAAGTTTTTGCAGATTCCATTTTCCATTGCACTAACTGACCTACAAATCTGCATGCGGACACCCAACTTTGCACATTCATTTATAGATTTAACACCCAGTCTTGACCCAGGAGGATCATGTTCTGCAGAGGTCAGCTCCAACCAGTCCCAACACACTTTCCTCGACATTTCTTGATAATCTGAAGACCTTGCTTAGCCGGTTCAGGTGTGTTTAACTAGCCTAGCTAAACTTGACATTAGCTCATTACATTCATTGAATGTGATTTATCAACAGCTAGTACATCTTAAAATATAGAGCTCATGACAAATAAAAGTTCCATATGGACAAACATTAAATGCAACAACAACAAATAAACAATAACAAATTTAAAAGAAACTAGGGAGTGGCAAACTTTGAAGTAGGGTTCAAGTTTTAATGAGTTGTAGCCTACAGCTTGAAGTGTAAAGCCTGTTCTCATACACAGAAATGGCCTATTTATGAATTACATTTTTGCATTTATTTGTCATTTAAACTGATGCAAAAAGGGAGAGAGAATAGAAAAGACTTAGTGTGCGTCACAATCAGCTCCCTAGTTCAGAAGTCAATGGGCTGACAGACTCCCTGATCAGTGCCCTGACTACTGACCAGGGGGAGCTGATTGAGACGCACCCTTATTATCCTGTCGCCCCCTCTAGTGGACAGCATTAAGTATTACGGCCCCTATTGCTCAGATAACGCAAATCAATGGGATTTTTTTGGGGGAAAGTAGGTCTGCATTTAGAAAAGATATAAGCGAGTCAGACCATTCGGAAGGTCTGAGCCTGAGTTTGGTGAAGCAATAAAGTTCTAGGCAGAGTCAATTTCTTATAATAATAATAATAATAATAATAATAATAATAATAATAATAATAATAATAATAATAATCTTTAATGCTGGCTTTCTTATGCCAACATACATAAAGAACACACACACACACACACACACAGACACAGACACACACACACACACACACACACACACACACACACACACACACACACACACACACACACACACACACACACACACACACACACACACACACACACACACACACACACACACACACACACACACACACACACACACACACACACATGTTGTGTTTCCATGTTTTATGGGGACATTCCATAGGCGTAATGCATTTTATACTGTCCCCTACACTGCCCCTGCCCCTAAACCTACCCATCACAGGAGACATTCTGCATTTTTACTTTTTCAAAAACATCACTTAGTGTGATTTATAAGATGTTTTCCTCATGGGGACCAAAAAATGTCCCCACAAGGACAAAAATTTGGATATTGCCATCTTTGTGGGGACATTTTGTCCCCATACCGTAGGGATTACCAGTCCACACACACACACACACACACACACACACACACGTCTGAGAGTTGCTGGGGTTTGGCAGAGAGGGCATGCTGGATCATCTCCAAACCACTGGTTAAGGTTCTTGGGTGTAGGAAGAACATCGTAGGTAGCCCTGATGAGGAAGCTTATTTGGCTTCCTTCCATCTCCCACATATCTCTCCAAGTGAGTTTACGGTGCTCCAGGTTTTCCCAGGTAGTCCACTGACTCTGCTTGGCTTGAGCCACTGCCTTTGTGCATCTCTGCTTCCTGTTGATGCCGGACCTCAGCAACTACCAACTTTCTCCTCTCTGCAGATGTTGCCTTGTGCCATGTAGGTCGACTAGTCCCAAGTCCTAGCCCGCCTCTTCCTTGCTGCACCTGTCCCACTATGTCTCCATGTCTGAGAGTGAATTGTGCTTGCTCTACTGCCTCAGCTGGGGTCCACTTCCTCCCAGTTGCCAGTCTGGGAGGAGCTGTTCGTATGACTGCATCTTGAGACTCTGCCAGGGTCATGCTCAGCCTCACTTTGGTGCACTTGTATTTTTCGGTGAGGCTAGAGGTAGGCAGTTCCAGTGCACCGTTTCCGTACAACCCGATGTTACTGAAGCAGCGCGGGAGTCCCAGCCACTTCTTGATGTATGCACTGACTGTCCTCTCCACTTTCTCAACTTTGGAAATAGGGACCTTGTACACCGTTAGAGGCCACATTAGGTGGGGAGCAACCCAAACTGCAGACACCACAGTTTCAACTTTCCCGGTGAAGTCTTATCAATACTGACAAGGCCTTTGATGGTTTCTTCCCTCAATTGGTCACACTGCTCTGGGTCTTTGAGACTTGCATTGTACCACCGACCTAGGCTCTTGACAGGCTTCTCTGATACCAATGGAATGGGTGTTTCTTTGATATTAAACCTCTGGTCGGTAAGCTTTCCTTTGATGATGGATATGCTTCTGGATTTACTGGGTTTCAACTTCATCCTTGCCCATGTAATGTAGGAGTGAAGCTTCGCTAACTGGCGTTTGGTACAGGCGATGGTTGAGGTCAAGGTGGTCATATCGTCCATACACGCGCAAATCGGAGGTAGACGCTGTCCATCCTGCTGACGCTCCCCTCCGACTACCCATCTAGATGCCCTGATGATCACTTCCATTGCCATGGTGAAGGCTGGAGGGGATATGGTGCACCCTGCCATGATACCCGCTCCTTTTTTGGTACCTTAAGAGATCCGCTCTTTTACCTTGTAAAAAGCACTTTTACAAATTTGAAAGGATACTTGTAGAAGGATGTTCTTGCCTTCTCCTTTTTTCTGCGTTTAGTTCGGAGGTTTTCTGCTCTCCGCAATCTTCAGAGGCGCCCCTTTAGCTCTGCTTGCAGGAGGTCAATGCCTTCTCTCTCTTCCAGTGACGATTTCTTCCATTGTTTCCTCAAATCTCTCCTTTTTTTGATAAGGTGCTCAATTTTCTGTTGTCTTCTAGACTTGGGAGGGGTTGGTGTTTCCTTCCTTTGCTCTTTTTTTTCTGAATCTTTCTGCCCCATAGTAATAGATCAGATCACTCATTATCTCCAGTTTCTTCTCCACTGTTCCTCTGATTCCTTCCAGGATCACGCCTAGGTCTGCATCGACCGTTACCCACTCGTTCTTGCTGCTGGACTTTGGCCACTTTACTTGGGGTCTGCGGCCGTGGATCTTCTTCTCTATAACAGGCCGTGACTGGCCGTGACCCAGATTCTCAGATGTGGTGCTTGAATTACTCTCAGCCATTGGGGTACTGATGCTCATTGGACTGTGGGTTGATTCCGGCCGCTGAGCTTCACTTGCCTGATTTGACCTTTTTCTCAAAAGATAATGGTCAAAGCACTTCATCCGCCCTTGATGTATTTTAAGGCCTCGGGTAGATGTTACCTTGGACCAGCCAAAGCTGCATGTTTGGAGTTCTTGTCCTGCAGCTGATGATATTAGTGCCATGCTAATTATTCGCTTTGTCGTTGTCATGTTCTTTCCAGGGTCTGTTACCGTGTAGTCAGTTAACGAGTCTTCTTCCGACCCTGCTCTCGCAGACTCAAGGGGTATTTTCCTCTTTGGACTTTATGTAGCCATGAGGGGTGACTCCTTTTCACTTATTAGGGTGACGGAGCCTGCCGTCATGGATAGCTAGTCCATGACAGCCCCGTTGGGGTCTTTTCCTCCTGTCAGCTGTCTTTCCACGCCGTTACATAGTCTTTCCCTTGATGTCAGCTGTCAGCTTTCACGCACACATATATATATATATATATTTTGGTATTATTTACCTCATAACTACAATAGAACTGGAATTTTTACTGTTCTTATTTATTTTTCTTTATTTCCTTAAAGTCCCTGTAAAGGCAATTCTGAGATTTGTTTCTAAACACATTAGAAATGTTAGAAATGTATTGTTGAAACACATTACAAAGACTGTGAACTATGTAGTACTGAATTCAGAAGTTAGACCGTTAAGAAGTTTTTCACCATTGCTGTGTTCCGGATTTTTTGGGCGGGGTTAAAACGGTGGCTCAATGACGCACTGGAGCCGCTTGGCATGTGGCCCCTCCCCCATAACTAGAGCACATTCGCAATTTCGCATCAGTTCACCCGCGAGTTACTGTCAGTACCGTTAGTTACTACAGCCTAAAACTCCCAAAACAGCCTTCAAAAAAAAAAAAGACTATCTCAAGAAGAGGTGGATTAATTTTGTGAACAGCTACCTTGATGGAGTGCTGACGATCACCACCAACACCTGCCTCTGCAGTGTCTTTACACCGGATAGTTTTACAAACTTTCATCGGCAACAACTGGCAACAACTGGGATTCACTAATAATCCGCTGCAGAATGGGGCCGAACCGACTATCTCCCGCCCGACCTTTATCCTCCCGTCCGCCGACATCTGGTGCCGTCGTGACTCATGAGCTGTACTTGAGTGTTGTTGTTGTCTTGTGTGTTTACGGCCGCTTTCCGAAAGTGGGTGTGGTTTCGTATATATATATATAGCAATCCGTTTCTATGATATATTATAAAAACTTTAATATTGTGAAATATTATTAAAATGTAAAATAACTGATTTCTATTTGAACATATTTTACTATGACATTTATAATTGTACAATTATTATATTAAGTAATCATCATTAGACAATATATATATATATATATATATATATATATATATATATATATATATATATATATATATATATATATATATATATATGTATTTTTTTTAATCATGTAGTGACTTTTAATTTGGAGCAAGAGAACCAGGGGGAGTGGCTTTATTGAATCAGAGATGAGTCACTTTGCTCACAGCTGATTGGTTCAAATTCAGTTTGCGATCTCTTATACAAAACCCAGGATTGGTACAAACTAAGCTTAAACATATCTGGCTAGCTAGCTAAACCGGCTTCATGGTATAGGCCCCTGCTGTTAATCATGTAATCGCCTGGCACTGTTAGCTTGCTTGTCCTGCTTGTGGACTGAATAAAATAATGTGAGAACTGGGAACGTTCTTGTGCTTATGCTTACCTAGAAAACATAACACTTTAAATAAACCAAGACATAAACTAAGACATGGTTCAAATGAAGTTTATTCTCCGAGCCAACAGATGTCAGCAAAGATGTTAGATATAACGCACATCAACGCTAGCAGTATAAAGTTTAAATGTGAAAATATGTCATAAATTACACACGTCTCTCACCAAAATTTCACTTTATTCAATATTAGTGTAGAATACACAATTATATTGCTGGTTGCAAAACATGAATTACGCTTATTTACAGCTCAGCTGGATAAACGCGGTGAACCGGAAGTTGTCAGAGGTGGACGTTTCTCTTTGTGTGTACGTCTTTACAACTTCCGGAAAGTGTCACGCTGTCCTCCATCGGCGCATATCCCAGTCTTCAGAGGGTCACTTCAGGGAAAACTTAGCTAAAATCATGGTTTTCGAAGACAAAATGATCATGAACGGAGAGCCAGAGGAGGTATAATAGCATATAGCCTTTTGCTGAGTGGTTTTTAAATGTAATTTAAGGGGGTAAATTAGCCGCTTTATGTCGAAACGCTCTGGTTTAAGTGGCCGAGCCTGATCTATAGGTTGATTCTTTTGCACATATATATTATTATTGTATACTTCTGCTGTTTAAACTGTTATGTGAGATGTTACTTTAGTCTCATATGTGTAAACACACTCACCCCGGGTATCATATGTATTATTTTCGTTCTCATATTATTAATGTATATGCACGTATTATGTAACTCATTAATATACTTGTGTTGTGTTTAGGAGGAGGAAGAAGAAGAGGAGGAGGACATGGTGGTACGTCTCTTGTGTATTGTATAATCTGAGCAATGTTGTATTCCTCATTATGTCCAACTCAATCCAAATTAATTAAAACATAAATGTGTTTTACCTATTGCTTTATTCTATATGAAGTGGTTAATGGATGACATTCCATAAACTTTAACTATTGTGCCTTTGATCAAGACCTCAGGCGATCACAGTAATCAGTGTACTGTGAGCCACTTTGAAAAATCCATTTTTGTTACTGCAATTTAATTAGTCATTTAAAATGAGAAATTATTATTTACATGATATAAAAATTACTATTTAGGTGAATCTCATGAAAACTATCCACATATCCCCCAAATCAAAATAATACAATTGTGTTGTATACCATAATGTGTGTAGAGAACATGGCTAAAATATTCCTATTCGAAAAAGTAGATGCTGTGGATCCTGTTGATTTTGTGAGAACTTTGATCACAGCTGTGCAGCTTTGAGGATGTTGAGGTTATAGCGCCCTCTATCATAACTTGGAGAAATCTGACATGTCTCTTTGCATTTTTCTTGTTTCCTTGTGTACCAAATCCTATTCACTTTAGAAATTGCAGTCTCAAGATACAGAACATTTTCTTATCAGTTAAACCCTTTAGCCTTGTCTCTGGATGATATGCACAATGTGGTGTGCATCTTCATAATATCTGGAAGTCTATGCATACCAAGTTTGATGAAGAATATTGTTTCTTATTTGCTCTGCAGGACCCCCTAGAGGCTGTGAGGGAGAAGTGTGAGCAGACCGAGCATTGTGTTCACACACGCGAGCGGCTGGAGGCGTGTGAGTCCCGGGTCGGCTCCCGCTCCGAGACGACAGAAGACTGCACAGAGGAGCTCTTTGACTTCCTTCATGCTCGTGACCACTGTGTAAGAATGCTTATGGCTGTTAGATGCATTAGCTATGTTTCCATCCACCTATTTTTATGTGATTTTTGGGTTATTGCATAAAAAAAACACTGGCTAGAAAACTTTGTTTGGAAACAGCTAATGATTGGTTTATAGGGATGAAACGATACACTCCTGTCACGATGCAATATAACTGACGATAGCCAAAATAAAGATGAGGGTTTTTTTTATTATTAAAATATTATTATTGTATAACAATGTATCAGGTCCTATAAATATTCCCATTGCATGATTATACTTTATATTCAGCATTATGTATAGTCATTTTATGTAATAATGTCTCTGAAACGGTTTCACTTTGAGAAGTGCCGTTGCTTCAGATGATCAATGCAATCAATCACAGTTCTAATTGCAAGAAAGTGTGTCAAAATGACCACTCAAACTGTGTTTAGCTCATTCAAGAGTTTTAGTTACGCATTTTTATATTGCGATAAATATGGTTACACCCCTAGAAGTTTAGATGATGCATTAAGCATTTCAGGAAGAATGACTTTGCCAAGCTGCTGGGGAAAGCAAATTAGAGTCACACCTACATTCAAGGAGTAGTTTTACCAAATATGATAAATCTCTCATTACTTACTCTCTCATTTGTCATACCTGACCTCTATGCTGCTGTTTTGTGTTTGTGTGTGAACATTCTTAAAATAATCTACTTTTGTCTGACAGAATTTTGTTCTTGAATAAACTGTTTTTTTTTCTTCTTATTTTCTACAGGTGGCCCACAAGGTCTTCCAGTCAATCAAATAAATGGAGCTGTTTATAGATGGATGACTGCTTATAGATATACAGTGCTCGGTTATTTATATAAGATGTGATTTTTGTCCAAGATTCAACAATTCCCTGTAACCGATATGTTCTTCAAATCGTCCATTTAGCTGAATTGTGACTTATGTGTTAATAACTGTGCTCTGTTTTCATTACTCATATGAAATAATGTGTCCTCTGTTGTTAAGATCTGTAAAGAGGTGATGTTGACACAGAATTTGGGTTTGTTGCTAATGTCAAATAACAGAAAACAATAAAGAACAAAAAACAACTGTTGTATGCAATACTTTATTGCCTTAACTTGGTTGTTGGGGATTTGTTTCAGTGTAAGAAGTGCAGCAGCAAAGAAGCATCAACATACAATAGCCCTGATAAATGAAAACAGTAAAGCATCAGGGAACATTATAAATGAATTGGTGTACTCAGAGATTGTTCATAATGTGCTGGTGCTTAAATGGAGAGGGAACATTCAGCATTGTATAATCTTGCAGTATGTGTAATTTAGATTTTTTTTTCAAGTCTGATCCATGGAGGCCCACCTCACAACTTAGAGGATTTAAAAGATCTGCTGCTAACATCTTGGTGCCAGATACCACAGCACACCTTCAGGGGTCTAGCAGAGTCCATGCCTCGACGGATCAGGGCTGTTTTGGCAGCAAAAGGGGAACCAACACAATATTAGGGAAGTGGTCATAATGTTATGCCTGATCGGTGTACACAACTGTACAGTGTGTGTGTGTATATGTTTGCTTGTACAGTGTATATACTGGATCAGATAAAATGCAACAAAGGAATCAAATCAAAGAGGTCTGCTATACTAAATCAAAGGGACAGATATTTAAAAAAAATGAATAAAGTAATCATTCAGTGATTTATTGCTTATGAAGTACATTGCAGTTCTCAACTTTCATGAGCTGATGATGTGCTGTACTGGGCGGGACCTGCACCACGTGTTTCATACGGCGTGTTTCATTGGCTACACCAGCACCCGGAAGTTAAGAGTCGATGAAGTTGAGCTAACTGGTGCCTTTTTTACTAAGAATTTGAGAAGCTAGAATGGAATTTAACATAAAATAAGGAGGGTTAACATTTTAACTGGCGGGACGTAGCAGCCAAAACGTGTCTTTATTGATCATGTTTAGTTTGATGGATATAAAGTAAATTTTCATATATAAATTCTTAGAGATGTACATTAAAAAAAGAGAAATGTTGTCACGTAGTAACTTTTGTTTCTCTGCGCTTTTTCTTCTGTCTGGGCTGCTGAGCGCCCCCTGAAGGAATTACTACTTTCAGTCGATATTTCCTTCCAATGCATTTTTATTTCTGAAACACATGACGGAAGCACAACATTTGGGATGAATCGAGCACGCGCTCTGTTGTGAGAAGAAAACACTCTTGTGCAAATATGGGACTTTCAGAGGGAAGCTCGTTGGTGCAAATGTGCATCGTGAAAGTGGCTCAAAACATTGACGTGTTAGAAAGAAAGGTTTTGAGTGAGTTTTACTTGTAGCAAAGATTATTTCCTTGTCAATACATAATCAAGAGTTTGGCATTTATAATATTCTTTCTATTTTTCTTTGGCTAGATCTGCCTGTCTCTCTCCTGAAAGACTTACTGCCACATCTAAACATTTACTATCTGGACAGGATTGAAGCTGCTGTTGCCACTAAAGGTACAAAATGTGTTCATTCATTTATACATGAATAGAGAGAGAGAGAGAGAGAGAGAGAGAGAGAGAGAGAGAGAGAGAGAGAGAGAGAGTGTGTGTGTGTGTGTGTGTGTGTGTGTGTGTGTACACCTGTTTATTTATCCCTTTGGGGACTTCAACCTGAATGCACTGACTCATGGGGACACCGTGAGGGCAAACATTGAGAAAACTGGCTTGTAAATCATGCAGTAGGTTTTGTGTTATGGCTAGGGTTATTGTAAAGGGGAGAATTAACAGTTTGTTCAGAATAAACCATTAGAGTTAGGTTAGTCTATGGAGAGTCCCCCAAAAGATAGTGAACCAGACATGTGTGAGTGTGTATAATGTGCATATAATGTAGAAAATGGATGTTAATGATATAATAAAGTTAGGGTGTTGGATTTAATCCTGATGCTCATTTCAGGAATCTCCACCTCTGTAATTTGGGCAACAATATGGAGAGATCTGGATCAGACATGGCGCTGGCGAGCGAAGGTTTGTTCTTCATATGATCATAACATCATGTCATCATGTGTGATGTCAAATTCCTTTAAGTATATCTTACATTGTATTAAACCGTTACTATTATAATTTTTTCTGAGTTTTAGAGCAAACTGCCAAGACAAATTCCTCATAAGTACAACCTACATTGCCAATAAACATTGCATTTTTTGTGTGTATTTTTATTTTATTTTTTTATTCTGGATTTTTAGAGCAAACTACCAAATCAAATAGATTATAAGTGCAACTTACATGGCCAATGAACATTTTATTTATTTTGTATTTTAATTTTATTCTGGATTTTTAGAGCAAACTAGAGTCAAATTCCTTATATAAACATTTTTTATTTTTACTTTGTTCAAACCTTGGTTCCCATGAGACCCATGTTGTGAGCAAGTGCACTAAACCTGAAATCTGATTTACTATTTTTTCAGTCAGCACCGCCCAATCAGGACTGGAAGCAGCGCTGTTTGGAAAGGCTCTTTCACCTGGTCATGTTCACCCAGGTCAGACGAGCAGGATCGTACCTTTCCAACCTCAGCGACTCTTCCATTCTCTCCATGGCCGTGAAGCACGTCAGAGTCCTCTCTCTCCACACGTCAACCAAAAACATCTGCAGGCTCGCATCCGGGGACCTGCGGCACATCCTGAGCACCCTAGAAAAGGGAGTGACGTCCCTCAGATTACTGGATGCGAATGCTCTATTCAAACACGGACGGAAATATGTGTTGTTCATTCTCCACCGGCTCCTGGACCACGGGTCTGTCAGAGAAGTGGTTCTGAGAAGAAATCCAGATTCATCTTTTCTGAGCTGGCTCATGTCCAGGCGCAGGGGTCCTCAGGGTGGGTTATCAGTGTCCACCGCACCAGAGACGTCTCACGCTGATGGCCATTGTTCAGTAATAGATGATGGAGAGCTGGAGGAACCTGCAGCCAAACGTCTAGCTTTAGATGTGGAGGAAAATCCAGAGGTTTTGTGCAGCGAGTTTTCATCCTTTAGCAGCCCTGCTGACCACTGCCCTGAAGGTCAGATCCACTCGCTTGATTTTGAAGTGTCCAAATGTGAAATCCTGACCACGGTGTCACATATCCTGCCTACATGGCTGTGTCTTCGCACACTACATCTTCATAGTGACTGTAAGTACATGCTGACAACTAAATATAATCTCTAGTTTTTCCTAAAAGGACTGTATGTACTATAGTGTCAGGTGGGCATTTTTGGAGATCTAAACACTACTGCTCAAACATTTCTGTAAGGTTTTTTCCTTTAAGAAAATATTGTTTTTCAGCAAGGATGTGTTAACTTGATCAGAAGTGACAGTAAAGACAAAAGATTTTAAATAAATGCTGATTTTACTTTCTTTTCATCAAAGAATCTTGGAAAAAATGTATCATGGTTTGCACAAAAATCTTTTCAATATTGGTAATAATCAGAAATGTTTCTTGAGTAGTAAATCATCATATCAGAATGATTCCTGAAGGATCATGTGACACTGAAGACTGCAGGAATGATGCTGAACATTCAGCTTTGATCACAGGAATAAATTACATTTCAAAATATATTACAACAGAAACCAGTTAAATTGTAATAATATTTAACAGTATTGCTGTTTTACTGTATTTGTGATCAAAGAAATGCCTTAGTGAGATTAAGAGACTAGTTTCTAAAACATTAAAACACACACACACACACACACACACACACACACACACACACACACACACACACACACACACACACACACACACACACACACACACACACACACACACACACACACACACACACACACACACACACACACACACACACACACACAGTTTTTTCTTTTTTCTAGTCCAGCCCTAATACGGACACCTCTGAATGGAGGATGGTGTGAAGTAAAGCTGTGTGTGTGTGTGTGTGTGTGTCTTTAGGGCTCATTCATGAGGAGGAGATGTCAGTGTTGGTGGAGTCTCTCAGACGGTTGTTCCTGAACCCCGGCTGCTCTCTCACAGATCTCAGTCTAAGTCACATTTGCGGTCACACACACTTGATCAGCGTGCTGAGAGCATGTCCGACCCTACTGAGCCTTTCTCTGGAGATCTGCCCACCTGCCGACAGAAACACCCGGAGCCAGCAGCCGCATTCCACTCAAAACAAAGGTGATGATTTCCTGACTCAAACAAAGCCAATTCTGCAGACGGATGAGATGTTGATATGCTCCAGTGTTCATGCATAGACAGATAGATTGAACAGCAACTGCTGATGCTAAGTCTCAGCCAGCCACCTAGAGATGGAGTAGATAATGTCAAATCAATGGCATCAAAATATTGGACAGCTGAAGAAAGGAATTGGACATGCAAAACAACAACAGCAAAAAAACTCAGATTTGGCCACATTTGTATGCTATTTAAAATTGCAATCCTGCAGGGGAAAGCTTTTTTTTTCTTGAATCTGATCAAGGCCTTTTATATTTGCTCAAAATTTCTTACAAAATAAAGGATCTCAGATTGTTTTTACTGGGTATGTGCTAAATCAGTGCAGGGTTATTATAGTTAACCAAAACCATGAAAATATGATTTTGTTACTTAAAATAAACACTAACTGAAATACAATATAACTAATTAGTTGTCAAGGCACCATTCTCATTTTATTTAGCTTAACTTGATGTACTAAAATAATTAAAACTGAAGTAAAAAAAAGATTACAGACATTAAAAATGACAACAAAACTTATAAAACTGTAAAAAATTTAAATACATTTAAAATAAAAATGGACTCAAATATTTAATAAAACGATATAAATATCTCAATTATACTAAAATAACACTGACAGTGCCATCACTCTTAACTGATTGTAATCATTCATTAATAACGTTACAGGTTTCGGATTGGTAATATTGTTCTTGTCTCTGTTATTCACAGTGCTCTGCCTGGAAAAGCTGTCCGTCAAATCCACTGGTCCAATGACAGTCAAGTGTTTCCTGCCGGCGCTGACGTGGGCTCCCAATCTCAGCAGCCTTCATATGACAGGAATCCAACTGTCACCTCAGTTTTTCCACACATTAACAGGTACTTCTGCTTTAGCCAGGCGTTTACACAAGACCGCAACTCCTTTTGACACCCTTGTGAACTCTAGCACACTTTAAAAAAAGACTACCCGATACAGAAACAAGACATTAAAGAATATCCTTGAATGAAATGTTTTCAGAAACTCATGCGTGTTAACTGCAATTAAATGAAAATGTATTATAATTTAAATAATACTTTACATTATTTAAACATTAGATAATGCATCAACTAACAATGAGCAATACATGTTACAGTATTTATTCATCTTTGTTAACATTAGTTTAAAAAAATTGTTCATTGTTAGTTCATGTCAGGTCATTTTTTAGATTAATCTGATTTATTTTGAAGTATTTTCACTGTTAGTTCATGTTAACTAATGTAGTTAACTCATAACCTTATTAAATGCAATCAGTTGGTAAAAAAAACAAAAGAAAGTTTTTTTCATAATTTTTTTATGTTGTCTTTGAAATATGGTTCTGCATGTAGGCATATATGGTAAACTAAAATATACTTTAATATAATTTCTATTGAAACTTGTATGTCATATATGGAATAACACCAGTCAAGTACTTTACATGTGCTTTAGTATGTTCCAGGGTTCCCGCTCTTTCATGAACACCAGATTCAAGGACTTTCAAGGATCTTTTATTTTATATCAAGCACCTATCAAATTCCCATCCCAGCCCTCTTACAGCACTTAACATTTTAACCCTCATGTTGCGTTTGCATCCATTTGAACCCGGAAGAGGTACAGAATCATTTGCGCACAAACTTAGTTTACGAAAATGAAATTTTGGAATCGTGTTAAAACAGTTTGCAGCTTTCTCATCCCTAATGTTAACAATTCCGTTTTGGTTTTTATTTTTTATTAATCATTATTTTTCTTAATCGTTATTGTGATTAATTTTTTTCATTTTTCTCTCTTGATATTGTGAATTTATATCTGAGAAAAGTAGTCTGAAATGTGAGATATAAACTGGCAATTGCATTATGTAGAGATAAATTCTGAGGAAATTGAGTTCTCACAATTTAGAAATTGTATTTGTGGCTTATAAAGTCAGAATATATATAATATAATATAATATAATATAATATAATATAATATACATATAAACTCGTAATT
Source organism: Gobiocypris rarus (assembly GCA_023029165.1). Lineage (NCBI taxonomy): Eukaryota > Metazoa > Chordata > Actinopteri > Cypriniformes > Gobionidae > Gobiocypris > Gobiocypris rarus. The sequence goes on along the minus strand of CM040921.1, from coordinate 5,319,837 downwards.
CTGAGGAAAAAAATCTGAACTGCAATTTATCTCACAATTCTGACTTTATAGAATTCTGGCTTTATATCACGCAATTGTGAATTTAGATTAGCCTTTAGCATTAGCGGTGTTGAAGGACTCAATCTACTCCATGTTTTGATCATCGTTCTGAATCTGATCAAGGCGTTATCTTTCACACAGATTGTTTAAAATGTTGCCTTTCTTTATGAAACGTACCCACATTCAAGATGCATGAAACTATAATAAAATGTTTTTCAAATGAGTTAGTCAAGTTTAAAAAAAAATCTACATTTGAACATAGTAGTATACTGAAAGTGCAAAAGTAATATATAGTGAACGATAAGTATATGTTCCCTTAAAGAAAACTTACAAGTATACTTTCAGTAAACTACTAGTTTAGTAGTTTATACTGAGAGTTCACTTCAAAGTGTTCTTTCATAAACTAAAAAAGTACTACTTGTATTAAAATAGTAAACTAATAGTATACTTATTCTATAAGTTCACTTGTTGTACAGATGCAGTACAAATGAGAGAACTAGTTGTTCACTTAAAGTTTACTAATGTTGCATGTTATTTAAAAAAATATATTTCAAGTTTAATTCAAGCATTTTCAAGGACCAACATTTGTTTTCAAGAACTTTCCAGGCCTTGAATTCATGTGTCTGAAATTCAAGCACTTTCAAGGCGAGTGAGTGGGAACCCTGATGTTAGCCAGCATATTAAGAAGTGTACAAAACATGATTTAAAATGGACTTTAAAGTAAAACTTAATTTAACATGAAGTGCATAAAAAACAAAAAATGAAAGTACATTTAATATGTCCTTTTATTTAATTGATATAGGGTTTTTTTAAAAAACAGAAATATACTTATGCATTTAAAGTACACATTCAATACAATTAAGCATACTTTTTCACAAAGTCTGAGGCCAAACATGTGTGGTTCTGAGGTAATGAACAGTGTCATAGCGGTTTAATAATGGACAAATGCTGCCCTTACGTGATACAATCCACTTCTTTTGTTTGATTGTAATGTTTGAATATGAATTATTTCAGTTGTATTACAAAATGTTTCCCCCTAATGCTATTAAGCTACAAACTACTATTTGTGTACAAACACCGTTGATTCATATGTTAGCATGATACCTGTCTCTTTTTTTCCCCTCATAGGATCTAATCCATTACTCAAGGTATTAAAGCTGGAAGACATAACCCTAGCCGACTATCACCAGGAGATTCTTCATTTTCTGGAAAATTCTGTGTTAGAAGGTACAGCGTAATATGTAAAAAAAGCTAGCCTGGTCCTGAAATGAATGACTGATGTTTGTACTGTTGTTTGAATCTCAGAGCTGTCCTTGAAAGACTGTAGGCTGCTGGATAAGTGTACAGTAAAGGAGGACTTCCTGGTGCCATTCGTGGAGGCACTGAAGGGGATCTCGTCCCTCCAGAGCCTGATGCTGGCCCAGAACCGACTGGGTAAGACTGAACTCGCTCCGTACAATAACTGACTGGCTACCACTCTGTTTGGGGTCAGGGATATTTTTAATGAATACTTTTATTCGGCAAGGATGCATTAAGTTGGTCAAAAGTGACAAGTCAAGACATTTATAACGTTACTATTAAAAAATGCTGTTCCTTTAAACGTTATATTCATCAGAATCCTGAAAAAATGTCACGGTTTCCACAAAAATATGAAGCAGCACAACTGATTTCAACATTGATAAGAAATGTTTCTTGAGCAGCAAATCAGCCTATTAAAATGATTTCTGAAAGATCATGTAGCTTTGTGTGAGAATATGAATATGTAGACTTAAATATGTTGATTGTCTAAGAAAAGTTAATAACTTTGTGTGCCGTGAAAACATGACCAAACTTGTTTTTCTTCTTCCAGCAACGAGTGCCATAGAGATCGCCAAATTATTCTCAGGATGCAGTCCCAGCAAAATCACAAAATTAGACCTTAGGTAATATTGGTTTTGTTGCATGCATCTTTCATACATGTTTGTTTACACAATAAACATACTGTTTTCTTTCATACAGCTCCAATTTCATTCTTCCTACTGAACTTCTGGAGTTTGCACAGCTGCTGGAAACATACAGGCCAGTTCAGCGACCAACACTGGACCTGCGCTATAATCCACTGGATCGTGACCCTGAGGTCAAAGGTCAAGCTCTGCGAAAGCTCATCCCGTACTGTAACATATTAACAGATGACTGGGACTCCAGGTCCACCATGGCAGATCACATCAGTGTGATGTGAAACATTTCCGTGTGGAGAAAAGGCCCATGCAGCTGTGACCGTAAGAAACAACACCTTGGATATAGTTCACGTTTAATGACGCTGATAGGGATAACATTGAATATTTCAATTGGTTTATAAATGCAAAGAATAAATAACAGTAACAGGAAAATAATTCAATTACAGTGCAGAAAGTGTCTCTTTATGCTATTCCAGTTCCAGAGCTCTTACTGTTCCCAGATCAGCTCTGATATCAGTTCCACAGTGTTCAGCCTTTATGATCTGTTGCATTCATTCATGATGCTCACACGACTCCTCTCTGGTCCTCATGCGAGCGCTGGTGAAAGACGAACGAGACGGCAGCGTCCCAGGACGCCTGCAGCACCGAGTCCCTCAGGCCCCTCTTATCTACACAGTGATGCCAGTTGGACAGATCGCTGGTGCAGTCCGAATCATCTGGAGGAGGACGCACCTGCCGATTATTTATGCAGCGCCTGCAGCGAAACCTGACACACAAAAAAGGACTTGAATACAAATGCCCCATTTGATCATTTCTGTACATGAACAGCATTTTGAATTCCATTCGTGTAAATATTTAGGAAATATTGCATTAATATCCACATTAAAAACAAGAACTTGCAGAGGGAATGTTTTTGTATCAAAGAGGGTTTGAGTATTAAATCAATCTATGCACAGTCTGTCTATACTTGTTCTTCATGCTAGTACGTGCTAAAACCCCACCTTTACAAAGGTACACTGTAGAGAACAGCAGTAATGTAATCAGACAGATCTCACTTTTTGCAGTGAGAGGCACCTTTTTAAAATAGTTTACTATTGGCAGTGAGTGTTTTGCATGCTGTTTATGCTCCCCGGGTGCCTCGTGTTTTTGTAGGAGTGAACTGAGAATTCAGGAGCGCCTACATTTTCCATTGTCCAATCAAATGAATGGAGAGGCAGGCCTTCCGTTGTGGCGATGTTACCTTGATTAGACTGACAGGACAGCTGATTCAGGGGTTGCCTAGCAACATAAAACCCTCAGTGCACTGCTCTTTTCTAAATTAAAAAACAAACCAAAAAATAAAGGCAGTGCGGTGCGCTCGCATTTTAAACCTGATACGGTATACGGCCTAAGGTATACTGTGCTTGCAACCTATCATCTGCATGCTGCTGGTAATTTGAGATATAAGGTCATTTGATAGGATGTCATCTATGAGCTTTTACAAAAGTTTTAATGATATTTTAATGTGGGGTAGAATTAAATACACAGCACAACTCTGCCTTTTGTTCATGTACCCCCTCTGTCACCTCACGTGGGTACCACTGCTGTATGATATTGATCCGTTCATTGCAGCACGTAGCACCACAATGCCCTGTTCGCTTTGAACCAACACTCTTTAACCAAAGCTGAATGTCTTTTACCAAGTAACTTATCAGTCATGATCCCACACCGGCTTAACTAAACCTGTGGCTCCGCCTGCTACAGAAGCCACGCCCCAAACTCACTATAGGTTGAGTTGGAAAGTGATTGACAGATTTGATTAGACTGACTTTTGATGGTGACTGGGAGACATTAGCATGAATGGCATGCTAATGAACATTAACTGGCTTTCGAGAATCTATTTTATCATTAAAAAAAAATCTTACATCATTGTTAATGCATTTTTACCTGTCATGTGTGTCGCTGACTGTTTTCTCGTTGAGTGAGAAGAGTTCTCGTAGCTCTCCAAGAGAGAAATGTCTTTCCACATCCTGTTCCTCATCCACTACACAGCTACTCAAAGCTTTCTTATGAGCCTGTCTCTGCAAGATCTTTTCCTCTATCGTTCCCGTCTAACAGAGAGAAAAAAAAGCAAGTTTTCTCATGATCCACTTTTAAATGATGAGCATCTTGTACAATAAGAGACATTGTTAGGCATTTCATTTGGAAAATCTGTCTCGACTCACCGACAGCAGTCTGTAGATGTAGCAGGTCTTCTTCTGTCCATCTCGCCACACTCTGGCCATCGCCTGCTCATCATTGGCTGGATTCCAGTCAGGGTCGAACATCACCAGGCGATTTGCACCAATCAGATTCAGCCCACAGCCTCCAGCCTTACTGCTCAGCATGAAGATGAACTCTGGATTCTGGAAGAGAGGAATTCAAGTACAAAGCTGAAATAAACTAGAAAAGGTCTGTTACGTCCTAGTAACAAGCTCCTGTATTTCACAGTAGATTCATAATAACGGGTAATACGCTCGCTGCAATATTCTAAACCGAACTTCAACTAAGCACTTCAATGTGACAAAGTGAGGGAAAAATCTCACATCACATCCCTAACGGGTAAAAAGGTTAATACATTTTGATTATTTTATTCTATTTTCCACAATGTCAAACCAACGCAACTTAACCCAAAATGCAAGCTCAGGCATGCACTTCTTCCATATAAGCTCATGCACTTGTGCGCTCTAGACAATACTCTAATGTATTTCACCAGATTTTATAGTGTAAACTTATTTAAGTGCGAACGAGAACCGCTTTGAGGGGATGCCAGGTGTGCGAGAAAACAAACAAATGAATAAATGAATAATTCCAAAATTGAAAATCGAATACCAACCCACCAAACAAATATTCTGGGTCCAGCACTACTAAAATTTCAAACTGAAAATTGTAATAATTAAAACCTGAAGATGAAAAAAAAGAAACAATAATAATAGTACTAAATAACACTAATAAGACTTCATATGACACACTGAGTATGAACAGAAACAGACTTACAGAGGGGCTGTTGAATCTCTCCACAACCTTTGCTCTCTTCTTGATGGACATTGTCCCATCCAGTCTAACGTAAAGGTATCTATTCATGAAGAAAAATATATTATTAAACCATCATAAGGCTGAATGGTAACACTTTGGTTCATGGTTAACATTTTTAGATCATTTTGTGAAGCTCTACAGGGAGGTTGATTGCACTTCCAGATCAAGTCCACTTGCACCCTACACTGATGTTAGATTTATTTGATCAGAATCCCTCACCTTCGGGTTCGACACAGCTTTTCAAAAAGGTCCAAAGTCTGCGTGTAGTTAGAGACCAGAACCACTTTGTCACTCGTTGTCGTTCTGGTCATCGCCAGGATATAGTCCAGTACCAGCATCTTCCCTGAAAACAAGGCAGTCATTTAGACATTAATGAATCAGGGCTTAAATGCCACACATTATGGGTTTTGGCCCACTTGAATCCTAAGGCTTGTTTAGTACAATGCTGTTTTACAGATCATTTCTTATTTGATGTTGATTTAATTATATAGGTCCAAATTTCTTCAATTTGATTTTATATGGTTCAGAAAAATGCAGTCATGAAGATAAAGCATTTTTTAGGGTCGGTAACAGTTTGAAGTCTCTTCAACCAATGTTGAATTTATTTGATCAAAATCATAGTAACAACAGTAATAATCCATGTGAATAGATTTTGAAATGTAATTTATTCCTGTGATAAAAGCTGAATTTTCAGCATCATTACTCCAGTCTTCTGTGTCACATGATCCTTCTGAAATCATTCTGATATGAGGATTTGTAGCTCAAGAAACATTTATTATTATTATCAATGTTGTAAACAGTTGTGCTGCTTCATATTTTCGTATAAACATTTCAGGATTCTGAACAAAGTAAAAAAAAAACAGCAGTTATATAACTTTTTTTTTGTTCTTTAGAACTGACCTGAGAGCTGTGGTTCCACTGCTTTAGTTGAATAATTGTGTGGGAAGAGGTCCATTGCTCCATCAAAGCCCTCTTCTCCTGCCAGACACTTCTCATAAATCAAGGCAGGATCTAACAGAGACAGGAAAAAAACATTTTTTGTAGTTTTCATGTAACAATAACTTTAGCACAAAAGAGAAAAAGGGTTGATTATGTTGATGAAGAGGTCAAAGGTAAAGAGGCCCACACTCACGATTGCAAAGCTTCTTAAGCGAGGTGATGGACGACAGAGAAGACACTGTGATCTTGCCGGTCTGCAGACTCTCTACAGGTTTGGACTGCTTCAGGAATAACTTATACAGCTCTTTCTGGAGAGGAGTCAGACTGAAAAAACACAAATATTGTTCATTAATGCTTCCTTTAAGGCCAAATGAGAAGCCACATTAAAATAAAGCCATTTTCATTTAAACTGCTCAAGGGCTAATAATGGCACATGCATGAGGTTATTGAAAGTAGGGAACATGACCATCAACTGATCTCTTACTTGCAGCAGACGACTTGTTCAATCTTCACAGGCAAATACTTGGAAAGAATATCTGAGGTTCTTCTAATCAAACACCTTAGCAAAACAAACACAGTGTTTAATTGAAATGATTTGAATAGTGAGATCTGGCCAGGTGGTTTTCTCTCATGCTCACCTGTTTACAATGCTGATGAGTTCCTTGAGTTTCTCCTCTCCGGCAGCCCTGTCTTTATCACTGGCGTCAGCGTCGCGACCCTTTAGGATTGGAATCTCAAACCGTTTCTTAAACTCCTGAGCTGTGCCTAAAAAAAAAAGAGACAGATGGACGAATGATTAATCAATCAACATTTATTGTGTGCGCTTCAGTGAAGTTCTCCACAGGGTCACGTACAACTGGAAGGATCATAAGTCTCTTACCAAGAATACCAGCATTTACAAAGTGCACCAAACTGAAATATTCCAGCAAGTCGTTCTGAATGGGTGTTCCAGATATCAGCACTCTCCTCTGGGCATTCATAGAGTTCAGCGCCTGGTACGTCTGATTGTCCGAGTTTTTCAGCCTATGACCCTAAACAAAACAACACAGACACGGACATACCTTTATTATCGGACTCATAACTAAGAATTATAACTATAAAGACAACTATTTTAACATCCAGCCCAGCGCTTTTGGTTAATTATTAGTGCTGCAGTTTTGTTGGCTGCTGCTTTAAATGCTTGAGTTTGTTACAGCAGGATGGATTCTGATCGACTGTCACTGCCAATGTTTCTATGGTTCATCAGAAAAATATTGTTCTGAAAGTGATTCCAATGACTCAAATTGTTTCTCTGTGCCATTATCGTTATAGTTGTGGTATGGATATCTTTAGCATTATATTTATTGTCCTTGGTGTGAACAATTTAATTATAAATGTCTTTATCTTTGCTGAATCAATGTATTATGTTTTAAAATGGTATTTACTTAAAGGGTTACTTCAGCGATAAGCATTAAGCTTTGTATCAGTAGAAACCCGGGAGTATATTCAAATTATCGTACTTTCCCCCCTCATATGACCCTGAGACGAGAGAATTATGTATTTTATTTCTGTAAAAATTCCTCCGATTAAGCAAATATCGTCATTTTGCATCATCGGAGGAGTTTTTGTCCAGAGGCTGAAGACTACAGCCAGCAGGAGTCGCTATTTCCACATGTTTTCAACATCGCACACACAGCACTCGGCTCGGGGAGCTGCTGAGATTCATGTAAACGGAGCGGTGGAGAGCAAAGTGAGTGTTTCAACTGTTCAAATGAATTCCTATGAAAGTTAAGCTTCCAAAGACATGAACTGAAAATGCGGCAGACTGATCACACGCTGTGAATGCAGCCGCGAATCCCGCGATTACCTCAGCTCAATTGATGAATGTAATCCGATCCTGCTGCGTTTGTGCCGTGACACTCAATCGACTCACTCATATTGAACAGACACGTTCAGTTTTTAATTGTAGTGTCTCTAACTGAACTGATTTTATGAAAATGAACGGTGGGCAAGTAAACCAGTAAGCTGTGCCTAGAGCAGCGAAGTACATTCTGGGAATTGTTGTCTTTCATCCCCATGAGACAAAAATACATTTTCTGGGTTTCCTCAGTCTAGAAGACACCAAATTCAAAAATAATTTCATATTTCTACTACATTAATAACCAAGTTTAAATACAGATTAATCTTCCCAGCGCTGAAGTACCCCTTTAAGAAATTTCCATGACTTTTGAAAAAGTTATAAATTTCTCTTACTTTTCCAGGTCTGAAGATTCCCTAATATTGCATGCTTTTTAGGAATCGTTTTATCATTATGTACATTTACCTCATCACAGATAACCAGTCCAACTCGGCCTTTGTGCAGGACTTCAGTGTGGAGGCGGAATGTTTCATAGGATATTATCAAAATTGGAGTTGGCACTCTCATGCCATGCTGGGAGATGAAGTTCTCTGAAAGAACACATGATATATTTAACACACATACATAATATATACACACACAAGCAAAAAAATAAATAAAATTAATAACCAGTATGTCTCGTAAAAAATAAAACATTATAATGTGCATAGAAAATTTATATTTTTCTTACTTTACTGGCAAATATTGTTTTCTTTTTTTAAGTACAAATTTAACAATTTAGTGAGGCTTTACCATAAACTAATAAAACAACGGGGTAAAGCCTGGGACACACCAAGACAACAACAAAAAACTAGCAGTGACAAAAGCTGACAGTGATGTCGCCTCTCCACCAAAAACACACCAAAAGGACTAAAGGTGAATGTCAACTGGCATGTGCCTTCTATGCCTGCACGTAAGTAAATATCTGTCTATATCAGCAGGTATCAATAGTAGGGGTGTACAATACATTGTATATCGAGATGTCATGATATAAAAACGCGACAATATATGTCACTTATTTAAACGCTATGACTCATGATAGAGTTAGTTTTATAAAGTATAAATCACCCAAAAATGTGTCGTTTCAAACCTATGAGATTTTCGTTGATCTTTCAAATACAAATGAAGATATTTTTTATGAGAGATTTCTGTCCCTCCAATTTAAGTCAATTCCCCTAAAACGTGTAAAAATGTCATAAGGCATGGTCAAAATAATCAATCGAGCGGTCTAATCCAAGTCTTCTGAAGAGACATGATGGTTTTATACAGCCACACGCAGAATGTAGTAAACACGGACATTCAAACACTTCCTTCATTCCACTCAGCTCATGTTGTTATGAAAATATTTGTGTATTCGAATGCTCAGGTAAGATTATGTAAGATTATAACAGCCTGCTGTCTGTGCCATCTTGACTGCTCGCTTTCATCACTTTTGCTTTTATTCTTCTACTCGTTTGCTAAGCTGAACATCCAATCAGAGTTCTCTCTCTCATCGATGGGCATGCTGCAAAAAACCCTGATGGTGTCTGACTAGAGTCGTTGAGGAAAACACCAGAAAAACTAAGCCATCCATCTTGATGTGTCCCAGTCTAAAGAGAATCAATGAATTCAAGAAATATTCTCTGGAAAGTCTTCTTTATCAGTTTTGCATCCCAAGTGAATTTTTTCCCAGTTAAAACGATCTTGAAGTCTATAAATAACTCCTGTTGTAACAAAAGAAAAAGAATACCAAGTTTGCGATCTATCTCGTCTTTGGAGCCGCCATCAATAGCGACAGGCTGCACGCGACCACCGAGCCATTTGCCCACTTCATTGTACCAGTTTCGCACGAGGCTGGAAGGGGACACCACAATGACCTTGTCAATCTCAGGTTTGAAATCAGGACTCTGTTTCAGTAAAGTCCACATGAGAGTGATGCACTGCAGCGTCTTGCCCAGCCCCATCTCATCCGCCATAATACAGCCGAAAGAGTTTTCAATCCGCCTTCCTGTCACACAATCCCACAGGAACTTAACACCCTACGGAAGAAAATTGTGTAGATTATTTGAAAGGTCTTTCACAAAAAAGGGTTATAATTATAGTGAAAATATCCATCATTTTGGACGTTATTCTGGGATAATCCACTCGCTACACCCCTGATTCCTCTATATAGCAAGATCATACCTCTCGTTGATGGGGCCGAAGCACTTTAGTGAGCACTGGATCTACAACCACATGCACTGGTAACTTCTCCCTGCAAAAGAATAAATGACAAAGTCAATTGTGTCATTGGTGAGGAACTGCAATATAAGACCCATCTGATAATCAACAGATATGACTGACTTTTCTGCTTTGATGAGTTCATGAGCGCTGATGGCAGGCGGCTCATACAGAACCAGAGCTCCATCTTCAAATGGGTCATGCAGGGCCTTCCTCACACCGGCCCGCTTCAGTCCCAGAGCCCGCAGACCCAACGGGCCTGATCGGAGCAACACAAGACACTCTGAACCTCTACAACTCCTTTATTATCACACTAATTACTTAATTAAAATCACATAAATGAGCTCTGAGTACAGACTGACCTGTATAATTTGGAATGGGAACTTTAAACGGCTTTGATAAGATCTTGCGAATGAAGGTTTCCTGTAAAAAAAAAAGAGAGAAAATCAATCAGTTCATTATAGTAATAGCTCATATCTAAATGTTACCTCCCTTGTGTATGTTCAAGAATTTTCCAACAGCCATGTAAAGAATAATGCACATTTATAAAATAAAATGATTCTTTATCCTTTTTGACTGCACTGACAACTACTGGATGAGAAAAAAAATAAATGTGATGTTTGTTACCTCAATACATTTAAGGTCATTCCTATTTTATGTTCTATTATATTAACATTAAAAGCACACTTTTTACAACGAAAATAACAGTAAAGGGTACAATTTTTTTTATAAAACAATTCCCCAAAATTAAAAAGGAAAAAACAGAATTTGGGAGAAAAAAAAAAAAATCGAACGGATTTCATAGGGCCCTAATCGAGCGTTCAGACTGCTGTCAGTGAGCGTTAAAATTAGCAAAATCCTGCCAACAACAATGCAGAAAGATTTGTGCACGCTTTGACGAAGATCAAATGCTTGTTCTTGAAAACTTTATTTAAAAGAGCCGCAAAGCAAACAAGCATGCTGATCGGTATTTGTGCAGACTGATCACAAGTAGGGTATAAGTTAACCTCATGAAATCTTTTCGATGGATCGATTGAAAGAACTTAATAATAGTTACAAGTTTGCTAATGAAATAAACCAATTTAAAGCCATTTGTGTGGTGTGGCTTCTGTGTTCATGGTTTAATGCTGATCTGATTTGAACATGCAGTTTTTAGGAGACGTTTACTAGCCTTGGTCTTTAATTAACATTAACATTAATTTGTGTGCAGTCTACATTACAATAACTGTCCGGGTTAAAGAGTAGCCTTAAAGGTGTAATGAACTGGCTTTTTAAATTTTTTTATACTAGTGTCTGAGGTCAACTAATGACGTTCGTGTGGTTTTTACATTCAAAAACATCATAATGAATAAGTAATAGGCTATTTTCTACACTGGTTTTGAGGCTTTCTCCTGAACGCGGGGTTCTGATGGGCGTGCCACACTGGAGAATTGGAAGTGAACGCCACGGCTGGGATTGGATAAGATTTGCATATTTAATGAGCTTCAGCTCCCCTGTGAGTTCAGTTCACATTAGGGAGGGATCGTTTTGAAAGCGGCAACCGGAATGATTATTTCGATCACAGGGCTCGTAAACGTCTTTAACAAACAAACACAATGATTTATTTCTCATCCACCCGAGATTGATTGGAATATTATTTCTGTATTACATGGCCCGTCCGATCGGTCGATAAGCACGAACCGCACACACGTGCGCGCGCCGCCAGATCAAGAAAGGAATATTATTTCACTATTTGAGATTCATATTAGGCCTGCCGACCATTACATATAAAAAAGACGTTTTACTCACATAAGTTTGTTGCACCATTCCTGTCGATATCAATATAGAAGGCACAACACTGTGTCTGCAAATCCAGCACCTGAGACTTGTTTACAAACGATTCCGCAGTGAAATGAAGCGAACATACATACATGTCTTCCCCACGTCAGCTGGAACTTCATTAAAAATAAAGTTCAACCACTCATTCCTAATATTAGTAACCGAAGGAAGCTTATGCAGCGACTGAGTTCTTCCACAACCTGGCTCTCGACTCAGATGGTGGGGCTTCAGAAGCACACATACACATTCATCAGTTGAGTTGTGTTTCTTCTTTCCATGACGTCATTGGATTCCAGCTCTCGTTTTCTGGGCCTGGTGTCTATAAAAGCTTTTCTTTGACTAACAAGGATGTTTTCAGCTCTGAAACTTACAGGATATTCTTATATCATGATGAACTTTGATATATCAAAGGCTTGGATTCTCAATTCATCACCCCTTTAAACCAAGTGTCATTTTGGGCAAATTAATTGCATTCCCGCTGAAAAACAAGTGTTCTAGAGTGAAAATGTTGCCTATAACTAGTGTTGCGCTTCTTATCAAATTCACATCACTATGGATGAAGTTTGTTGCGCTTGGTGTGGCATTGCTCTACCTGCGAGAAGACGGATATAATGTTTGGTCGGAACCAAAGTTTACCTAAAAATATCTTAGATATTTTTCTAACACAATCACAAGTCCAATTTCTACAAGTGCTTGAATCTGCTGCTACGAGTCTCAAATGCAGTTTTTTCACCTTCAAATGGCAGGTTCCACGCGCTCTGACTTTTGCACCATATACTACGTGAAAATGTGGAGCAAAAGTGCTTTGTGCATCTGTGAGGCAGCGGCAGGCACTGTGACTGTTCAGAGAGCAGAGAATTTCGCCAATCGGAAGAGCTCGGTTGTACGGAGCCCCTAATGGGACATGGTGGTGGGAAAAAAGTAGGTAGGGAGGATTTATTTTGAACTTAGACTTAATAAAGAAATAGTCAGTGCTTCAATGAGTTCAATCTGCTTCAAAGATTAAAATGTCCCGGATCAATAACTCGTGAGCTAAACATTGTTAAAACACAAATGACACCTCTTGAACGGAAACAACGAGCAACAAACCAATTTTCCTCAAATTGAGGAATAATATAATATAGGCTAACTAGGGCTGAAACCAAAAAGGCCCCTAAACCATTCACTATTCCCTACTTTATTCCAGTAATACCAGAAGGAGTGAATGAAAACGAGTGCGTGAAGTCATCGGCTGTACACTCGTTATTGCGATGCAATGTGGGATTGAATGAGTGCACTCGAACATGTCCACTATGGTTTCGGACACCACTACACTGAGAACTACACCCACTGGAGGGGAACATAGTTTTACATATGATATTTCCTGTCACTGACTGAGATTTGGATATTTAACTAAATGTTTCCTGCACACATTGGCATACTGAGTGTCAAGATCCAAAAATTGACCCATTCTTCCGGCTGAAACTTCATGTATTATTGCCTGTATCCACTTTTATCTCCTTAAACGTTTGTTTTTTTGGGTCGACAGCTTATAAAAACTTCATGTGTTTTGCATAATAGGTCCCCTTTAAATGTAAAAGAATCACCGCAATAATTTATTTATATAAAAATGACTGTATTCTCACACTTATGCCCAAGGGATTTTTGGGATTGTAAGGGTTTTTCTGTTTTTATTTGTTAGATTTCCAATGTGTTCTAACTGAATGTTCCTCTCTGTATTTTATTTTCATTTAAAAACAACTCACATGCTCATTGCCATCAGTGCAGACGGGCCTGTTGGTGAGCGGCGTCAGGGGTTTCCTGAAGGGAGAGATGTAGTTTTCCCGACAGTTTCTCTTACTCTCTGATGCCTGTGGGAGTGACAACAGTCAGGGTTGATTCAAAGTGTGCTTATAAGCATGACAAGTGTCACAATGTATTGCCAAAGCAATTGTAATGTTTACAGTGAATCTAAAACACACACACACACACACACACACACACACACACACACACACACACACACAATGTAAAGATGCACATATATATGTAAGAAAATGGTAATAAAATAAGACAAGAACTCAGAGTTAAACTGTGTCAGAACAAATTAATCTTGATAATGTCAGATAACTTTGATAGAAAAGTGTGTAATGGATTACAATCCACCAATCAGCTGTTAAATTTAAGTACACAATTAGATAATACCAGTTTAGCTCAACCAATGACCAAGCAATGCTTCATTTTGTTCAGTCTGTGGTGTCAAATGTCACATTAGAAATTAAATAAAAAACACTGAAGCAAAACTTGATCAGGTCAAAGTGTCTGATAATTTTGTGGTAGTCCACTATATGAAGAATATTTGGGTATAATGTCACAGTGTGTGTGTTTGTGTCAATCACATCCTCACTGATGATGATCATTCAATCAAGAGCTTTAAATGTGTCCAACTCACGACTTCAGGCTCCCAGTCCTCATCATCTGAATCCGGCCCTTGCTTCCTTTTGGCCATCTGACTGGGTGCTAGACTTCTCCTCTAAAGTTATTAATAATTGAGGTAGATTTTACTGAACACGAATCAATAACAACAAACAGAACATACATTAAATATGTTATAAAGACCACAGGAATCTAAACAAACAAGATTAATATCGCAACCTACCATTCTGGAACAGGAATTTATTCCAACTTAAGTGAATACAATCAAATAAATATTCATTTTTCTGTCTTTTATCAAGTATTCTTTTCCCTGAGGCGCTGCGCCTCATGAAATAAATAAACAACTGATCCGTTTAACGAAATCCCCACACCAACACTGTCGATTTAAACTACAACGAAACTATATCGTATTTAAGAACATATTAACTTTGACATATTAATCCACATTAATTAGAACAGAAAATAAACTCGTTGTTGTTGTTAAACACTAGCAGCAGCTTTTGAGAGTCCCGCGCGTAGCTCACCCAAATCTACGGCAAACGCGAAAGAACAAACTTCGACTTCCGTTTCGAAAATAAAATGCTGCTAACAGTGAGAGAGCGAAAATATCATTAACAATGATATGATACAAAAAAATATCAAATGTAAATGTATATTAATATAAACAGTTAATTTAAATAAACAGATGTAATATAAATGTAAATATTTTATATTTATGTTAACAATATAGCTACAAATATACAATCTATTTTATATGAGGCTATTATAATTTCCTGTTACATGATAGGATTTGCCATTATTACTCAATATTAAGGTTATATATTATATATTATATATTCTTTTACTGTGAGGTTACTTCTACATTTTTTTAGTCAATTCCTCCTATAATCTAACAAGATGTCATCTTTTTTAAGTGTCACCCTTCTCTGATGTTGTACTTTTTGTTTTATTGATGGGTATTATCATATCCATACTTGTAAATGGGAAAAATGTAAACCCTCCTTTTAGTATGTTTTTCTTTGATGTCTGTTTCGGCTACCTGTCTGTTCTCACCCTTGCTTCTTGTTTTTTATATTCCTTCTCAAATTCAAACTCTGTGTGTTTGTCCCAATGGAAGTGTCTTACATTGTTGATTGTTCAGCTGGTCAAGGTTGATATGGGATTAATTAGTAATCAATAAGTAAAGTAAAAAGTAAAGCAATAGTTTTTAGAGATAACAGTAATCTAATTACACTGTTAAAGAAGGAATTAGTAGCTAATAATTCACTACCTTTTTAGGGTAACAGCCAAAACTGCTCGTAACCCGAGCTTCTGCTGTGACTGTCCACTTGATGGCGCAGCCGGGTTATTTATATAGGGGTCAGAACAGAAGTCAGACAGACGCTGACTGAGGAAAAGTTTCAGAACTCCATGGGAGAGCACAGAGAAGCTGGAATGTTAATGTTGGTGCAAAGGAAAACACAAAATGAAGCACATGGCACACAAAGGTAAAATGTATTTCTCTTTAAATGCATCATCTGTATAAAAATCTGAGCAATAAATTCCAGGTATATACACTTTATAAATAATAAAAAATATAATTATGATAACATGTACACAAAAAAACTACAATAAATATATCAAACAATAGCAGTAATTTCCCTTAAATAAAGCAGGGGATGCATGGCATCCAAAGGGTACAATGATGTCATCCTTAAGGAAAAGAGTTCACTGCGCTGCTGGGAAACGAGAGGAGCAGTTCAATACAAACACATACAATAAAACCTGGCTTTCCTCAGATCTCAGAGGAGCAAACGTCCCAGATTAGCACAACAACATTATTGTGAAGAGGCTGACGTGATGAAGAAAGCTTTGCCCAATCTGACATCTTTCAAATGTTGGGAAAAAATAGTAGATAATCTATTAGATCAATGATCTATGAGTCAAAAAACAGAAATGCATGATAAAAACAGGGCAAAAACACTGCAAGTCATCTAACAAAACATAAGGAGGTTAAACGGATGTCTATTGTATGCGGTTTTCTATTAATCGATTACTTAATATCAATACAAAACAGTTGATAAAATCCCTGTTACATTCAAAGGCAGTAACATCAATGGAATTTATGATTTTGTCATTTCCTTAGTAATAAAATGTTTTCAGTATAACCGGGTGAAGCTCATGACGACATGTACTGGTCACGTTTAACCCCAAAAATCAAACAGAAATGAAAAGAAGAAAAGAAATCATGCGTAAATAAAAAATCATGTACAATAAATACTGCCGAAATGTATGAACACCAGTGTTATTTTATTAGTTTTTACTTAATATTTATTTTGAAATATCACTTTATTTTTATATTTTCAGGTTTCATTTTAATTTCAGTTAAAGTAATTGTGTTGAGTGTTTTTGTCATCATATATATATATATATATATATATATATATATATATATATATATATATATATATATATATATATATATATATTTAATTTTTTTTGTTCAAGTTAAACTAAATGAAAGTTGGAAGTGCTGAAATAAAAAAATATATATTTTTTATACTTTATTCTATTTCAGTTAATGTTTATTTTATTTTATTTTGTATTATATTGTATTTGATTATTTATTTTGTTTTAGTTTCTACATTAAAGAATTGAAATTGAAAATTAAAAATATCATAAAAATAATGTTGTAAATATTGGCTAAATTTCAAGAAAACAAAATCCAATTCCTGTATATTTCTGTTGAATTTCGGGTGAAACATGATCCAGACGTGTTCTTGAGCGGTTTTGTGAGATTCACACATGAGTTCACAGGTTGTTATAGTGTCTTTGAGAACGTTACAAGTGATTTACAAGTAAAAGTTAAAGTAAACCTAATACAGTAACTGTGAGAAGAGGAATAGAAGCGTGTGACTGTCGATTATAGACCTCTATCTATCTATCTATCTATCTATCTATCTATCTATCTATCTATCTATCTATCTATCTATCTATCTATCTATCTATCTATCTATCTATCTATCTATCTATCTATCTATCTATCTATCTATCTATCTATCTATCTATCTATCTATCTATCTATCTATCTATCTTTCTATCTATCACTTTGGTAGATCATTCACCTTGCATACAATAAGTCAACACCCAAAAACATAGAACAAAATTGTGAAATGTGTCAATGGAAATACAGTTTGCTTGTGATGAACCTCAGACAGGGCATCGTTTAATTGAACTGACTCTAATGAATACAAGACAAAGGTCATACTGTGGTGGTGTATCGTAATCTTTCCAGTGAAAGCTCTGGAAAACATGGGTTGTAAAAACTAGACATGACCCAAGACCTGAAGACAGAACTACCTCATGAACAGACTGTACGTCTATCCAGTGAAATATGGCATCCACCCTGACAAAGATCCAGTCCGTAAGACATTCCCACGAGCAGTGAAACAAAAATAACAATGCTGATCAATGCGTTGAAAAAACGTATTATAAATTAAAGAGGTATTTCTTGAAATCTCACTAGTAGAGGTTTCTGAATGTGACATCACGATAACTAGTTAGCTGTGTGGTTGGTTGTGTTTGTGCAAGTGTGTAACGCCAAGGGCACATTACAAGACAGTCACAAGTCAACCTGAGCAACTGAAACACACTGTGAATTCAGTACACAATTCCACTTGCAACAACATGCATCTTATTCACTAACCATCCGCAATCCAGTTAGATCTGTGCTGGTACAGAAATGCACAATAAGTATTTACACTACTGTTCAAAAGTTTGGGGTTAGTAAGAATTTTAAGTCTCATCTGCTCAACAAGACAGACAGAAAACGACAGTAAAACAGTAGTATTGTGAATTATTATTACAATTTAAAATCCGCCACTGAATAAAAAAAAAGGTTTTAAATATTTATTTAATTTTCAAGAGTTTAATTCTCTATGCAATAAGCAATTCTGAGAAAACATTTCAGAAATGTGAGATAAAAAGTTGAAATGACCCTTTTATTCTGTAGCAGAAACGAGTTTCCATAGTTTTCTATGTGAAAATATTGTAAAATGTAATTTATTCCTGTGATCAAAGCTGAATTTTCAGCATCATTACTCATTATTGTTGGGGGTACACATTACTTGAGTTACGTAATCAGATTACTTTTACTAGTAACTAGTAAATTACAACAAAATATTTTACTTCTTTACATTTGCCCCCCCCCCCAAAATATATATTTTGTTATAAAGACAAAAAAAGTAACTAAGTAACGCAATTAGTTACTTTTTAAGGGAGTAATACAATATTTTAATGCACTACTTTTCAAAGTAACTTTCCCCAACACTGTTATTATTAATGTTGAAATGTTGTCGAAACCATGATAAACATTTTTTTTAATGATTCTTGGATGAATCGAATGTTCAAAAGAACAGCATTTATTTGAAACAGAAATCTTTTGTAACATTATAAATGTCTTCACTGTAACTTTTGATCAATGTAATGCATCCTTGCTGAATAAAAGTATGAATTTCTTACTGAACCCAAACTTTTGAACAGTATTGTAAATTTGGTCATCGTCATTCTTATAAATACAAGCACAGTTCAAAACTAATGTAAAACCAGCTTATTCTAGAATAAAACATTATTCACAAAATGCAACGCTTGAGCTTGTACTGCATATGGAAAGCAGGCGGAATTTTGTTTAAAAGAGAAAAGAGTTGAAAAGAGTTAAAAATAGTTTGTGTACATTTCCTAGCGATCATGGCAGCAGTAATTCATCTAATGATGATCAGATGATGGAGGAGAGCGTTATAACCGGGCGTACGTCCAGACATGCAGTGTAATCGAGCACGATTTCATCAATCTAAAGAGCTGATTCAGACGCAGAAATACACGACTTAGCATTCAGAACCGTACCTGCAAAACGGGGAATTGCTGCATGCTATGTTCTAAACGACTCGCAAAGATGATCTGCTTCAGTCTTGCAGTGTGCTCTTGGCTTAAGGAAAGTGTGTGTATAATAAACACACATGCTAAGCTGATAAGTGAATTAAAGCACCTTCTGTTCTGTTAAAATGAACCTTCATGGTATTCATGTCATTTTTAAAACATACTGAATACTCAATCTCATGATGCCCAGAGGCAGATAATGTGAAATGTAGGCCTTCAAGTTACTTTTCACAAACTTTCCATGTAGAACAGGAGCAGATACTGTATCTGAGGACTCGCTTCACAGGTAGTTTTTAGCTCTCCGAGGTCAGACGATACAGTCATCTACCACTTTACTCTGACCATTACCCTGCAGGATGTCCTTTATTCCTGTGGTCCCTGTGTTCACGGTGGCGGACGCTTTGCACCAGTGAAGCTCTCATCACCAAGAGCGCTGTACGATGCATCACCGATTCCTTGCACTGGAATTCCCTCTCTTTCTACACCGGAGCTTTGGATTGACTTTACCGGTTGTGTTTCCACGGCTTCACTCATCCCACACAGCTGCAGTTGGCTGCTGAAAGCCATTTGATGGTTTGCCAGTTCGTCTGGGCGTCCATGAAAGAGACGGTCTCGAAGCGCGTCGGTCTGCAGCAGGGGTGAGTGCTCACTTTACGGCTTGGAACGCTGCCGTTATCTGTTAACACTTTCAGGGCTAGGTCGTAGTTCTTACGGGCGCTCATGCACGTCCCCACACAGTACTTAAACAGCACAATCTCGTCCGAGTCGTAACCGAGGCCGAGATCACGCACCTTCATCTCCTTCCTCTCCAAACGACAGTCCTGGCTGCTCCGGCCTCGCGTACGGTTGCGACGTTCCTTGCGGTTCTTAGGAGATTTCCTCAAACTGGAGGTGTTTGTAGAGGAGCGCTGCCAGCGGATTCGATGACCCTCACCTTCTTCAGCCAGCGACGGGTCTAAGGAGACAGAAAGCATAAGCTGATAGTAGAACTGACTACAGAATGTGTGAACAAACATTTTTCAAAGCTAGACATCAGCCTTCTTTGTATTCCTCAATCAATTCATTTTAAACATTAAAACAAGAAAGAAAAAAAAAGCCTATTTTTCCATTAATCTTTTGTAAAAATTGTATAAGGTCACTAATGACCCAAGGTGTGTAAGATTGTACGTATATTTTTATACACAATAATAATTGAATCTTTAATGACGGAATAAGTGCAGTTCACCTTTATTCCACAAGGTAGCAATGTCTGATACACAATGATGAAGTGACGTTTCACTCAAAGTTACTGCAGACTGAAAACGAAACGGTAACTTGAAATGGCTCGCGATTTACTGCAGAGAAGTACTGAACGCAATCAAATATTAGTGTCACTGTCACTTGGTGGATCTGGTGAAGAAGCGGTCAGTGATCAAAATACAGATTTTGAAGATGTTGAAAATGATCGTTTTGAGAATATGTTTGAGATGGAAAATATGAGCTAGATGCTGAATGTACTGGGAAATGAGCTCTGACGAGGACAGTGATGATGGTAGAAAACATCAGCTCAAACTGAACCCTTCCAAGCTCCAAAAGGTAATACAAATATGCTTTATTTTATTCTTCTGTGATTGTTACACTAATATCAGGAGGGTTTAATATTATCGCAGCAGGTAGAGATCCATCTGTATTAGATATAGATCCGGGTCTCTAAAGACCTGAATATGTAAGAATGTGTAAGAAACAGTCATGCATTTTTTTGTTTTTTTTTATACAGCGCAATAGGTGGCAACAAGTGACTTTTTTTTTAAGAATGACGAATCATTCATTCAATCAAAATCAAAAACTTAAAAACTAAAAAAGTTACTGTTTTTATTAATGAGCAATTAAATAATTCATTCAACCAGTTTAATGCAAATAACATTTGGTGACAAGAAAAAGCCTATGATGTTTGATGTAATTTACATAAAACGTAATGCTACATATCTGATGGCAACATAATGGAATTGACATATACAGTGGAGAGGCATATTTTCAATGCATTTCTGCTCCTGTTCTATTATCACTTGCAAATGCAAAAAATTTGCATTGACTACTTACGTATAACATTTGATGGCGTTTTTTTGTCATCTTGTCAGCACCTGTCCCTCATTTTATGGACCACAGTGGACAGGATCTTTTTTTACATGCAAAAAAATATATCCCCTTTTGTGTTCCACAGAATATAGAAAGCCATCCGAGTTTGGAATGACACTGGCATGAGTAAATGATTTTCAGGTGAACTATTTTCCCAGAGAATACAGCTTCTGGCACATGGCTCTGATGCATTAAAATAGTCTCCATTCCTGACAGCGCAAGGCACATCCGCCCACTGTAATGTAACACTGGTATTTAAAAAGGTGATAACACTAGTGACCCTGGTTCACACCTCAACAGCTGATTGTGTAACGGTGCACGTCTCTCCGGCAAGATCACCACAGTGTGAAATTCCTCCTGTTGTTACTGCCACTGTTCTGGACTATTGTTGTACTGTAACTCATGCAACTGCAGCATGCAGCATTGAAAACATCCCACAACATGCCACATCATGTTTACAGAGTTTTGTTTAAAGTCACAAGGTAAGAAGATATGATTCAAACTTTCTCCAGGCGAAGATTGCGGTAATTAGCTTCCAAGGGAGCAATTTGCTGTGTCAAAACCTGCAGAGGAGCTTCGGATTATTTGAAGTGGAACACAACATTGATAAGAAAGAAAATGCTGAGATTATTCTATTGCATGCATGAGCTGGGGAAAACATGTCAAATGTACTGGGTGTGAAAACTAGAATACTGTACAACATCTGTGTGCCTCTTAAAGGTGAAGTGTGTCATTGTTTGCAATACTGTAAAACTTTCTCTAATCCTGAGTAAACGACACAGAAAATGCCTCTACAACTCAGACTTCATCATTTTCTTAGGCTCTGTTTACACCTGGTATTAAGATATGTTTCGGTCGATCGGAGCACAAGTGGACGACGCTAAATACAGGTATAAACGGGGTCTAAAATGTTTTGAGCTTGTCCACTTTAGACCATTTCAAGAGGTATTCGAAAACACATTCGACCGGATTGCTTCCGTAGTGTCGACGGTCATGTGGTCAAATGCGTTCGAACAGCCACAAAAGACCGCCTACTCTCCGCCTACTGACCTAATGCATAAATATTATGGGAAGCGAGCTATAGACAGACGGGATTTCAACTGGCGGGAGACCCAAGTTTGGTTTGAAGAAGAAAAACGTACCAAGCACAATGTTCTCTCACCATTTCTGATTTCTAACTCACACTCACAGTGTTCGGCTGGTCTTGTGTCTGTCAAAGCAGAAACGAACGCTGATGCTCTCCGTGTGTTTTTCTGTCGTCTCTGGGCGTGTTCAAATGTGAACTGTGCAAGCTTATTTTGTCCATTACATCAAAAGATCTGAAAAATCCCATACATTAACCCCATAGACGCCCCACCTCAAAGAAATCAGGACAGAAGTGGTTGAAAGTGGACAAAAGAGATGGATCAAAACATCAGGTGTAAACGTGAATGTCTCTGCTTCATCGACTTGTGATCAGATCGAACAAAATGCATCTTTACACCCTGTTTACACCTAAACTAATATTACACTCAAAACTAAACATTTAAGCCCATTTTTAAGATTTATGAATTTCAATTGCATAGTAAAATTCCATCAAATTAAAAAAAACATTTAGTATAAATCTTAATGGAACAAGGGTATTGACCTTCTGAGTTTATGCGATTCGTATTAGTAAGTACAAAATAAATATGAATCATTTAAACTGAAATGGTCCAATCCCTTGTTCCCTTGATTTTTATTTACTCATTTAAAAATATGAATAATATGTATGTCTAAATCTGCGAAATGGACAACATCACGGTTGACTTCCTGAACAGTGTAAACACTGTGATCCTGTAACTCTATAAAAACATTGCTCTGTTTGTTTGCCCAACATGTCAACTTGTGGCTCAACCAATGTTGATCTTGTTTATCTTGTTTATAGCACAAAGCAATGTCTACATGTTAGCATGGACATGTCAGCATCAAACGTCAGAAGATCATTAGAGCTTATTAAAGAGAAAACAGGCAATATCATTTAGGTCTGTATGCGTAGTGCATGTCTTCACAAGAGACACTCATGGTAAGTTTGCATTCCACTCATGTTTCCAAATTATTATGTGCACAGATAGCTATTTTATATCCACTGAACATAAGGATAAGAACAAAAATACAATCATTTGTAAGGAATTTGCCTTTGAGCAAGGCGTGAGCTGTCATTGTGGCATAACACAGAATCACAGGATTAGAAGAACATTGTCTTACATTTCAGAATGTAAGACAAAATGTACACTTTTTTGTTTATGTAAGTGTATGTTTACACTTTATTTTGATGGTCCACTTTTGACATTCTACTAACTATAAGTTACATGTCAGCTAACTCTCATTATATACAGCATCAGAATAAAGTGTTAGTAAGCAGACAGTCAACTAATGCTCTAATGAGAGTTAGTTGACATGTAGTTGCAAAGTTACAAATAGTTAGTAGAAATAGTGGACCATTGAAATAAAGTGTTACCATGTACATAAACATTTCAAGGTCACATTTCACCCATAAAATCAAAATCATATTTTGCACAAAGAAAATGAAGCCTCACTCTAAAATTCAGGACCTGTTACGACAACTTAAATAAATGCATGGTTGCAAAAATTCCAATTTATTGTTTTAATTAAACCTTTTAAGTTGCAAATATTATTTTGTAGAGTTCTGTTAAATGTTGATCATTACGTCAACTTAATATCGTCTGTGATTTAAACTCAAATTTCTGATTTAATTGGCTTTTTATTAGGTTGTAGTAGCTCAATGAAATTGTCTTGATAACTTCAGAAATTAGGCAGTGGATTTCTAGTTCCCTGCATTAATGCTGTTATGTTTGACATTAAAAAGTTTCTGTAATGTTGAAGTTTTTGTGGTTACCTTTGTGCCTAGATGTACCTACATGTACCTACATTGACTCTATAAGCAATCTTACTTGTAATATCTTACTTGGTCATAAAATATACATGTTTAATAAGTTATGCTAGCATGTGCTATGATAACTGGTCATCTGAACTGAAATAGATAAGATAAATTGGTTCCAGGGCTACAACTTGTTCGAGGTTTTTTTAAAAATCAACTTAAAAATGTGTTTATGCTACAAATTATTAAGTTCCTCTAACTCAATGTAGCTTGTTGGTTGAATGTATATTCACTCAAAGTTATCATAACTCAGAAAAAATGGATACAAACTATTGTTTTTTTTGAGCCAACATGTTATTTTTGACAGTGCATGACCATAAAATATTACCCATTTTGACATTGTCACATTTAAGCATATTTAATCTCCAATTAAATATCTCTTTTGTGGGATTGAGATTTTTTAATTGTGTTTAAAACATTAAAATGTTTTTATTTATTAGTTTATAAAACAATGCAGTAAAATGAACCAGGAGTTTTAATCAGTTTTTTTTTTTTTTTGGGATGAAGTATGATCTGGACATGACAGGTTTCGTGAGATTCACCCATTAAGGCTTTGTGAAGTGTTTGAGATAACAGAAAGTGTAAACCAGACTTCCCAAAAGATTCAAACCTCTGACAAGTTAGACAGAAAATGTAATATTAACTTAGTAAGAAGCCTGAGAAGACATGAAACAGAACAAGTCTTCTCAGACTGAACTGGTTTCACCTTTCATTCCTAATCGAGACGGCTTCTCATACAACAGAAAAAGCTCAAAAGATATTGAGATCTCAAAACATTTCTCATCAAATGCTAAATTATCTGCTATCCACATTTGTTTTATAGCTCTATACACTTATTGCATGCCAACTATTGACTCATTTGTGACTTCTATTTCTCCCAAGGACTTTTAAGAGAAACATTTGAGTCAAAGTTGGTAGTAAAATGAGACCTTTATTAAGATTGAGCTATGTTCGGTGCAACATCTAGGAGCTTCTATCTGATATACAGAATCAACTACATTATATGGCTTGCAACACAGCCTACATACTTTGTTACAACGTATAATTTTGAAATTGCTCGTATCTATCACCAAGTGTTGTTGATGGCTTAATTTTACTGTCGGTACAGACGTAAAGTCTCTAATTGTAATAACAAGCTTTGCAACAACGTCAAAGTTGGGTGAGGCTTGTAAATTGAAGTAGTTAAAATGGGGAGGATGTCACAAGAGTTATATCTGTTAATTACATGTGATTTTTTCTCTAACAGTGTTGTGTATGTTAAACTTTAAAATTAGGATCATATTTGTGAATTCTGTCCATTGGTTTAAAAGACAAAAATACAGTTTCCATGAAAGGGTGTACATGGCTTGCAACAATGCTTAGGTAGGTGGTATGTGTCAAAGGAACATCCACATGGATGGCAGGACCCAAGGTTTCCCAGCATTGCCCAAATCATCACACTGCCTCTGCTGGCTTGCCTTTTTCCTATAGTACATCGTGGTGCCATGCGTTCCACAGGTAAGCAACGCACATGCATGCGGCCAT
Organism: Gobiocypris rarus; assembly: GCA_023029165.1. Taxonomy (NCBI): domain Eukaryota; kingdom Metazoa; phylum Chordata; class Actinopteri; order Cypriniformes; family Gobionidae; genus Gobiocypris; species Gobiocypris rarus. Next base: position 5,294,087 of record CM040921.1, on the reverse strand, counting down.
CCACGTGATGTAAAAAAACCCCGTGATTCATCAGACCAGGCCACCTTCTTCCATTGCACCGTGGTCCAGTTCTGATGCTCACGTGCCCACTGTTGGTCCATGGGCACCCTGACTGGTCTGCGGCTATGCAGCCCCATATGTAACAAACTGTGATGCATTGTGTATTCTGACACCTTTTCTATCAGAACCAGCATTAACTGCTTAAGCAATTTGAGCTACAGTAGCTCGCCTGTTTGATTAGACCACACGGGCCAGCCTTCGCTCCCACATGCATCAATAAGCCTTGGACACCAATGACCCTGTCGGCGATTCACTGCAGACCGGGAAAACCCCACAAAAGCTGCAGTTTTGGAGATGCTCTGACCCAGTCGTCCATCACAATTTGGCAAACGAATGTCAAACTTGCTTAAATCCTTATGCTTTAAGAAAATGTTCACTTGCTAATATATCCCACCCACTAACAGGTGCTGTGATGAAGAGATGTTAAGTGTTAATCACTTCACCTGTCAGTGGTCATAATGTTATGCGATCGTTAGATGCGAATAATTGCGATTTATCGATTTGACAGCACTTATAAATATTTAATTATTATTGTTATTATATTAACTTTTCCAGGGCAATAACAATAATTATGGAAATGTAGACTTTTGTAGCCAATACCTTACATATACATGATTTAATAAAAATAAAAAACGCTTTGAGAGTTCATTCACTCATTTACTTAAGTTTTCAAATACACTGTCTATAGTGTACTGACCATGCAGTCCTGCCCATGGTGCTCTGCTCTGCCATTCAGCTAGGTCTTTCTGCAATCCTGGACGTTCTGGATGGTTTGAAGAGGTTCTCAGCTTACTAGGACGAGGTTCTTCTGTCTCCTTCTGCAGGAAATGTCCATCAACCAGACCCAGAAAACAAACAAACACCAGCAGCATCACCTACAGGAAGAACAAATTAAGACAGCATAAAAACTGTGCGTATGAACTGAAAGAAAGCCAATAACACATACAAAAACAAGAAATAATCACTAATAGGCAATATAATGACATGAATCCCCAGGCTTAATCTCCCCGCACTGTCGTAACCTGCCCATTACTCCTCTGTGTTATATAACCCTAACGCTGAGTAAACTGATCTGTGATGTCCGAACGGCCCATTCACATGGATACGCCCCCCCCCCCGAACTACAGCAGACCTTCACCCTACCGCAAATGATATTTCACAGGCAACACTTCAGCCTCTTTAAAGGGATAGTTCACTTTGAAATTAAATTTTGATATGTTTTAGCTTACCTCATGGGCATCCGAGATGTAGGAGTATTTGTTTCCCCAGTAGTTTAAATTTTGATCATTTTAAGTCAAACCGTTCTTGTCTGTGCCTCACATAATGCAGGTCTATGGTCACCACCTCAAAGAGCATACACAGAGAAGTCCAAATTAAACAATCCCCCAGCGTAAGTACACACTGATGGCCTAAGACACGAAACGAGTGGTTTGTGTGAGAAAACGAACAGTATTTATATCGTTTTTACCTCTTGTACACCACTACGTCCGACTGATCCGAGGGCCCGCGTGCGTGTTTCCTATTGTGACATTTGCGCGTTCTGGCTTTAGTTTGTTCGTTTTCTCACACAAACCACTCGTTTCGTGTCTTAGGCCATCAGTGTGTACTTACGATGGGGGATTGTTTACTTTGGACTTCTCTGTGTATGCTCTTTGAGGTGGTGACCTAAATTTTGATATGTTTTAGGTAAGCTAAAACATATCAAAATTTTATTTCAAAGTGAACTATCCCTTTAATTACTTAAGTAACACCCAACACCGCCGTAGATCCCAACGAGTAAATATTTCAGGATGACTTTAATGAATGAGTGTCTGTGGAGTGTTTGGCTGAAAAGATCTGATGAGCCGGAGTGAAAATCGACCGCGCTTGACACACAAACAAGTCCAAACTGACACGCTTCTGGTAATGTAGTACAGGAAAGCCAAGACAGGGATTGAGATGTTATGTCAGACAGCATCAAAGAGTGTGTTTATTTATTAGTAGATATCCCAAATGATGTTAGGAATGCTCACCTTCCAGTTTCTCAGGTGACATCGGGCAGGTGCGGCCATGCATTTCTCCGGACTTCTCCACCCTTTGCCATCTAGAAAAGAAAAGATATTTCACTTGATATGCATGCAAATACATTGGCACTAAAGAAGTAGTTTTCTCTGCATTTCTGAATATGAATTAATTGGTGGAAGGATCACTGTAAACACTCCTTGTACAGAAAATAGCTGTGTAAGTTTTAATCTTTTGCATTTTACAGTAAAAAAAACAATATATTTGATAGATGGTGATGAATGAATAATGTATATATGCTAATTTGTGCTATAGACATTTATCAGGTTATGTAGTTTAATGTGGAGACTTTAGAAATTACTTTTCTAATCCCCTTTTAAACTTTAAAAAAATATGATTAACCCTTTGCAAAGGATACCTTCCTAATCTAAAGATTATATATTTTAATACAGATTTTTGGTTACACTTAATTTTAAGGTGAAGTAGTTACAATGCACTTACTCAAATAAGTACTAAGTAATACTCAGATGCTTTAGCACCCTTGGTGAACCTGAAAACTCCTTAACTAAGCGACAGGAAGATTTTTACCTAGAAACACCCTAGCAACCACACAGAACACCTTAGCAATGGTCTAGCATCACCCTAACAACCACCCAGTACACCTGGCAATGCCGTGGAAACCACATAGTGTGTGGCACTATTTCTATTGTATTAATGCATTTCACCTAAATTCACATTATGTCATCATTAATCATTGCTTAGAGGGTTTCCTTGACAACATGTATAAGCATGCAGACAGTGAATTGCTGCAAGGAAACTGCACACTTTTAAAAGGTGGCTGCTATAAAACTAAACGATTAAACAACAGGATGTGATGAAAGTAGCAAAACAATTCAGAGCTGACCTAGAGAGATGTTTTTATCCGCAGCCCTAAATATCTGTTTTTCAGCACTCAGTAACCCGCCATCGCCGAAAGCTGCAAGCTGTTGTGTGCACTGACTCAATGAGTTCAATGAGTGAAGATTCAAAGCACTCACCGCAGCTGACACCCGGCTACTGAGCACACTCTTTAATTATAAACTACAAGCATATACAACAATTAAAGCTGAAGTTTGGGTTAGGGTTAGGCTAGAAGAATATTAAGATATCTTGAATACTTTTAGAGTTACAGGTATGCCGACTTTAGAAAAATAATATTATATCATTTGGACAAGAATGTTCTATGCAAAAAAGATACATTTCTAGTTTCAAAATTATTTGTTCTTCAGATATTCTTTTTTAAAAGAAAAAAAAGTATCAGCTGTATGCAAAGTTACCCACATGTGTTTTTTTTACTGCTGAAAATGTGCACAATTATTTACTCATGGAGCAACATTAAGACCTCCATATCTCTGGAATTTCACCATATGGGGCCTTTAAAATGAAGATGCCAAAATTAAAAAGTATTAAGAACCAGGATCTAAAGGTATTTTGAGATATCTTTAATACTTCTTGAGTTACAGGCATGCAAACCTGAGGCAAAAAAACACAAGAAGTGCTTTTTCCTGTTTTTGAACTGTCACCATTGGCATATAATGCAACAAAGATTGCTAAAGTCATTAGATTTTACTAACAGACCTACAATTATCTGTGTTAATATAAAATAATGATGCTGCCATCTTTCTAAAGTAATTTTTACAGCCCTCAGGTGAAAATTTTAATTTTGACCCTCCTCTACAAAATAATGGATTACTCAGGATATACATCGGTGACATTAATATTTTGGCTTTCATCACTATCCATGTTCGTCTTTCTAAATAACAAAATCGAGCCGGGGACCTCTTAAAGCCAGGGACATATGGTTCTCTACACCTTCTGAGGACATTCACAAAAACACACCAGCTGACTTAAAGAAATTGAACAAAAATAATGAAGAAAAGTGGCATTAGTCCTGCAGACACTTGTTTTTACTTGTAATCATCAAATGCATTAACATTCAGACATTTTTAAGTGTCAAGTAAGAGTCCATATAGTTTCTGTGGTCACAGTTTAGGTCTGAAAAGGTCATAGTATACATGTATGCATGAATGCGTCTATCTATCTATCTTTCATGACCCGAGGAGAGAAAAGCAAGGTTCACAACAAAAAAGTTGTGACAAAGCAGCAAATCACACACGCCTACACCAGATCAAAAGAAGTAAATAAGTTTGAGATGATTCACCGTTGAGCAACTTCCTTTAACTTAAGAAAGAGCAGCGGATGGTTGTCAAAACATGCAGTAAGCCAAAGAAGGTTTTGATGTGGCAAAATGGTGATGGCACAGTAATATATATATATATATATATATATATATATATATATATATATATATATATATATATATATATATATATATATATATATTTTTTTTTAACAAATATGTTGTGAAAATCAAATGATAAGAAACCTGAGTCAACATTGTGCTGGCATTCATCAGAGAGAACATGTATAAAGACAGACTGTGAAACTGATACGATAGTGTCTGGTTTCAAACAGTCACACTGAGATGCTAATACTGAGCTGGACGTGCCAACCAATCAGACTCGGCTCATCAGACTAACTTGACTCCATTTAAAAGTTCCTACTCAGAACTAATCTCCTACTTCCGAGGCCAATCGTATCTTTTTAGCTCACCAACGTCTACATTGAGACATTTTAGTGCACAGGGTATTGGTTTCAGTACAAGAAGTTACGTTAAAATAAAATATTAATTTTAAATGACAAAAACATTTAAATTAAGATGTACATCATTAAATGCAAAAAGTCTGGCTTTGCTTAATGTGTACATGTTTGTACCCTTTACACTCCTTGTTGCCATTAAGATCAAAACTTTTTTTTATTATTATTTTTTTTTATTCTTGTTTATTTTAAAGGGGTCATGAACTGGCTTTTTAAAAAAAAATTATACTGTTGTCTGAGGTCAACTAATGACGTTTGTGTGTTTTTTACATTAAGTAATAGGCTATTTTCTACACTGGTTTTGAGGCTTTCTCCTGAACGCTGGGTTTCGATGGGCGTGCCGCACTGGAGAATTGGAAGTGAACGCCCACGGCTGGGATTGGATAAGATTTGCATATTTAATGAGCTTCAGCTCCCCTGTGAGTTCAGTTCACATTAGGGAGGGATCGTTTTGAAAGCAGCAACCGGAATGATTCTCTCGATCACAGGGCTCGTAAACGTCTTTAACAAACACAATGATTTATTTCTCATCCACCCGAGATTGATTGGAATATTATTTCTGTATTACATGGCCCGTCCGATCGGTTGATAACGAACTGCACACACAGACACACACATGCGTGCGCGCGCGCCCAGATCAAGAAAGGAATATTATTTCACTATTTGAGATTCATATTAGGCCTGCCGACCATTACATATAAAAAAGACGTTTTACTCACATAAGTTTGTTGCACCATTCCTGTCGATATCAATATAGAAGGCACAACACTGTGTCTGCAAATCCAGCACCTGAGACTTGTTTACAAACGAATCCGCAGTGAAATGAAGCGAACACACGTACAAGTCTTCCCCACGTCAGCTGGAACTTCATTAAAAATAAAGTTCAACCACTCATTCCTAATAGTAGCATCCGAAGTAAGCTTATGCAGCGACTTTGTTCTTCCACAACTTGGCACAGAGCAATATATTACTTTGCTCGCCATGATCACTGCTCTGTAAACCTGTAGCTCCTCGACTCTGTGGGCGGGGCTTCAGATGCATGCATACATATTCATCAGTTGAGTTGTGTTTCGTCTTCCCATGACGTCATTGGATTCCAGCTCTCGTTTTCTGGGCCTGGTGTCTATAAAAGCTTTTCTTTGACTAACAAGGATGTTTTCAGCTCTGAAACTTACAGAATATTCTTATATCATGATGAACTTTGATATATCAAAGGCTCAAGGAAAAGTTGTATTCTCAATTCATCACCCCTTTAAACAACCTTTTTAAAGAATAATTTTATAAAGATTAACTTGAAGTGAAAACCATCAGTTAATATTTAAAGTCTGTTTATGAAGTATTTACATATAATAGATGTTCAATGTGAAGGAGCGTAAAGAGCTTACACTGAGCTTAATTGGAACAGCAATATTTTTTTAAAATTATTAAATATGATTCAATTCAATTTAAAAGGACAATTTTGCTAAATAAATAATCTAGGTCATGTATTAAGTTCATATGTATTTTAATATAAACAGCTATTATTGAAAATAACTATTAAATTATACTTTTTCTAACTGATGTCACACTGAAGCTGTGCGATTTTTATAGTAGTGGACCCTCTAAGCTCACAATAATATGAAATCTTTAATAATATATAAAATATGTATTATATAATTGATTTAAAGTACAAGCCAGTAATGCCTTTGAAGTAATATATTAGTGTAGCCTACAGTCTTATACAGCTAGTAAGCGAACTATGTTCTGCAGCATCTGCACTATGTTACTAAAACTATCCTTTGGATCTAACTGTAATTATTTCCCATATCCATGGGATCCAGGTTATAATATGCAAAAGTCTAAACATTAATCTCTTAATTTTGCAGTAATAAATTATTCTTATCGAAAATAAAGGCTTAAAATCTAAAAAATGCACATTTAAGGGGCTACTCTAGTGAAAGTTTTCAGACAGCTTTCAAAATGGCCGCCAAACAGTGTGAACACTGAATACTCATATCCTACTGTGCAATGGTCTGATTAACTTGAAATTACAGGATGTATATAGTAACAAACACAACAATTGGTTAAGACATGAAGTAGGATGATAAATATTTTTTTTCTTTTTATAATCTGAGCTCAAAGATAGTAGTGTGCTTAACAGGTACGTTAACCCTAAATCAGAATGATTTCTGACCGATCATGTGACACTGAAGACTGGAGTAATGATGCTGAAAATCAACTTTGATCACAGGAATAAATTACATTTTACACTATATTAAAATAGAAAACAATTATTTTAATTTTTAATATTTATATTTCACATTATTACTGTTACTGTTTTTACTCACTATTTAAACATAAAATTTGTGAAACTTGTTGACAGGCAAAGGTGTTTTTTTTTTTTTTTAATCTAAATTTGTGAATTTTGCCTTAAAATAAACATTAAAAACACTAAAGAAAAAATCACACACACTTACTGTGGCTTGGAGGAGAGGCATATAGAGACCAGAATATCACAGAGACTTGAGGATAAACTCTTTTCATTTGCAACAAACCACCTAGCAACTGCCCACAACACCCTAGCAACCACCCAGAATGCACTACAATGGCCTTGCATCATGGCAGGGAGATTTTTTACAGTCAATTGTCTTCAGAAGTATCTACTATTGTGAATAAGACAGACAGAGAGATGATCCGACATGTATACATTTTATCCAAGCCCGTCTGTGGACTAAGAGAGATGAGCTGCTCTGGAGGACAATTTTGACAGAATTTAAACACGTTTCAGTTTCTGTAAATGAAGAGGCGTCTGTTTGGATTCTCTACTGAGAAACTTCTGTGTGAGCGTGACAGTGGAGGACCAGATGTCCAGTTATGAGCTTTCCTCAAACACACACACACAATCTAGCTCTCATCTCCTTGTTTCTCTGTGGTGTATACAGATACACACATCTGTCCGCTCCATTAAGATAAATGAACCTGCTCGCTGACATGATGAATCAATAACATTTTGCAAATAATAAAAACCAGCATGCATGTGTGTGTGTGTGTGTGTGTGTGTGTGTGTTTGTGTGTGTGTGTGTGTGTGTGTGTGTGTGTGTGAAACAAATCAGATACACGTTTCAGCAGTGTGTGTTCATTCTCTGTGGGGTCCAAGCTGTCATTTGGAGAAATGGGAGCCAAAGGAGAAAACTGGGGTGGGTAACGTGTGTTATTGGGAATAATGAAGACTGATATTGAGAGCTCAACTGAAGTGACAGAACAGACAGAGAAGGGGAGAAAGAGATGTACTCTGACAAGTGTTTGTATTTGTTTACCCAGATGACATTACAGAACATTCCACATGTCTGAGTTTGCTGAGTGAACTCAATGCATTTTCACTCCTTTAGTCTCAAACTATCCTGCATACAAGCACAAACCGTGGCACTGTTCAATGCTACTCAAAAATTACAGCATATTGCTTCAAAGCCTTACCCAGATTTGCAATAAAATGTTGCTCTTTCATAGGTCAGTAGACATTAAGGCACCATTAAATCAAAATCGACAAATCTTGCTTTTTATGCAATATTTTATGCAATGTTTTATCAGTGCACATAATTATTGTTTTAAATTCATGTGCCTCGTAATCTGAAATCAGAATAACTTCCTCTTTCTCTTGCAGTGTCATCTCTTCTCTCCTCTGATGACGAGGGCTGGGCAACCTGTCACTCACATAAAATCCACCAATTGCAAACCACAACCATCCAATCAATTCCCCATGGACAAAATGTCCTGCCCGAGATTTGTTCTTGTTCCAGAAGCTGTTTCACTCAGGTACATGTCACAATAGGGAAGAAAAGGCTATTGCAACTGCTGTTAGCTCTCGTCTGGTTGCCCACTGAAGCTAAGCATGGGTAAACCTGGTTAGTACCTGGGTAAGAGACCCTCCCATCCTAACACCCAAGTATAGTGATGGGGACACTATACTGTCAAAAAGCACCGTCCTTTGGATGAGACGTTAAACTGAGGTCTTGACTCCGTGATCATAAAACATCCCAGGATGATCTTTGAAAAAGAGTAGGGGTGTAACCCCAGAATCCTGACCAAATTTTCCAACTGACCTCTGTCCATCCTCATGGCCTCCTAATAATCCCCATATATACTGACTGGCTTCATCAATAAGCTGTTGTGTGGTGGGTATTCTGGCACAGTCGTATCATCCAGGTGGATGCTGCACATTGGTGGAGGTAAGAGATTACCTCCTTTCCATATTTAAAGCGCTTTGAGAAAAGCACTATATAAATGTGACAAATTAAATAATTATTATTTTAAGCCGACTGCAAAGATTTTGTACATGGTGTTTACACATAAATGAGTACAAAACCACCCTTTAATGGTAAAAATCCACCACTCGTTTTTTTTTTTTTTAAATACCCAAAAATCATAAGCAGTGTCTCACAATAAGTCGTTTGCAGTTTCTATGCAATGCTATGTCACATTGGACAGGCCCCGCCCACCACTGCTGACCGACTCCGCCCTATTAGCATAGACCCCGCCCTGAGTGAGCTGTACACAGCCCGCCATGTTTATCTCTTTGCCAGAGCATTAACTGCATAAAGTAAGAAATGTGTTATTATTAAATCTACTAAAGTTATTCAATCGAGCAGTGAGAGATTTTCTGTTTTTCTTTTGTTGTTTGATTTGTATTATCAACACAAACATACACAGGTCTAATATATACATTCGATTGTTTTACTTGCTGTTTATGTTCACAGACATAACCGACTGTGTTTATGTGAACTTTGAGGGTTTTTGACATAACCTTGTGTGTTTTTGACAGTTTAACCGCAATAAGACGTGAAAGAGAACTTAGTTTAATACTCACGGGACGCTCGGTCTGACATCCAGCTCTCTGTGTTCAAGCTTTGGATGTGTGCGCTCAGAAAACCGTATAACAGAAGTTTAGACTGATATGGCTTTAAAAGGCATGAAGATAATAAACGTTCATGATGATGAAGAACTGCAATGTCACGTGAGCATGACACGATAGAGATGCTAATCAAAACCTAACAGATGTTTGGCAGAGTATCCGAGGAGCTGTAAAGGCTCCGCTCTCTTCTGAAGAGTGGGGCGGGGAACAACAGCTCATTTGCATTTAAACATACATGCACGAAAACAGCATGTTTTTCCTTCCAAAAATGGGCATTTACAATATAGTATAATAAATTATCTGTGGGGAGTTTTAAACTGAATCTTCAGACACTTTCTGGGCACACATGAGACTTATAATACATTGTGTAAAAAGGGGCATAATAGGTCCCCTTTAAAAAGTATATAATTATTTTTAATATTTATTTTTAATATTGTGTAAGTAGTTCAGATCATTTGATCATAGAAGAATGTGATGATAAATGTTTCAGGTCATATTGAGATCTCTGACTTTTGATTATGTTCAAATCTGAGCATCTGAGCTCTTGTCTGAAAACCTACACATAATGGAGATAATGGAGGTATTTTTCTCAGGAGAAAGCAAATATATAAAACAAACAATAATTGCATTAAAGTGCTCTCATTTGGATGTTTTTTTTTTTTTACTCTTTTAGAAATAAATTAATGACAGAGAAAGCAAATGCAAAGCATTTAAGTATCCATTGTATATTAATACTGACAACCAATTCAAGATTTGAAAAGGAATCATGAAGATGCTTCAAATAAAATGTGATGCATTTTATGTGCAAAAAAGGTCAGAATGCATATTGCTTTCACATTTTCTCTACAGTACCCCCTCCAAACAGTTAGTATTTAACTAGTTTCAGGCTCCAGAGTCTGTTGCATATCATACACAAACATGGAACGCTCTAACTTTACTTTATCTGACTTCTGGGAAGAAGGACACACAGTTTTCATCCTCCTGGAAACCAAGTCATGTTTACAAGTATGAATTAATCACCGAATTGCCAAAGTTTTCCAGGTTAGTATCATCAAATTTTGATGGGTTCTGTTTGAGGCGATTAGAAGCACTATAAACATTTTCTTTTGGTGTTTCTTCTGCTGTGGAATTACTTGTTAATTTCTCCATCATGCTGGTCTATTACTGCGGTGTATTTTATTTCACATAACCCTAAACAAATGTCCCTATATATCAGACGGTCGCTTCCTGTCTTAAGTGAGCTGTTCTTGTCCAAAACAACCTGTATTGTGTGCACCAGATTTTATATCAAAAACTTGGCTACACAAAAATAGTATTTAACTTTATGTAATAAGAATCTGACCCTCTCTCCATGGGCTCTAGTGTCCCTCTGCCCTGCACTGATCCTGGATAAGGTGTTTCTCATTATTGCACAACTAGGCTGTTCATTAGTGGAGCCTGTAATAAATTATCCAGCGGTGGACTGCCACACGGTGACTGCGGCCCATAATTCTTACTAACACGGCTGCGCTCCTGTGTCCCGTGTGATCGCCTGACACTTGTTCTGCCCCGTTTCCATGCACTCAGAGTCATGAAACCTACACTTGCTATAGTCGCTTCATCAAAATGAAATGGACACTGAAAACACACCTGAGCAATTCAAACACCAACAGTTTACATGGAAAAATCAGTGGTTCTGAACTAGTGGGTCAAAAATAAATACAACGTGAAACTAAAATGCATCTAACCATTTAATTGTATATCACTCTTAAAACAAAAAAATCAGTGAGGTTTCTATATAATAATAATAATAATTCTATAAAATAATAATATGCATAATATTTTCATGTTTAATTATTTTTTTTCAATGTGTCTAGTGATAAAGTATGATTACAAGCTGCTTAATTCATAAAATGTAATTAAAATAAAAAATTAATAAAAACTAAATTAATTGATTAAAATCAATTCCCAATGATTCCCAATTCTATATGAAGCGCCTGACAGAACCCTTTAAGGTTCTATATGGAACATTTTCTTTCGAGTGCAGCAAGGATATAGCAATAACTTATTTTTTAAGTCTTAAAAAGGGAGAAATTGCTTCCTTGTGTGTCCAATCAAACACATTTAGTATACATTAATAATATTAACAGATTTTTCATATTTTATTTTATAATATAATTTTATAATAATTATAATGATATCTTTATTGAATTATTTTATAATATTAACTAATTTATATTTAAAGTTATTTTATAAAAATTATAAAATAAAGAAACTATATTAATTATCACAATTATTTTACTTTTTTTTTTTAAGAAACCCGGTAAGATCTGGTTCCTGAAACAAAAGCAGTTGAGAACCACATATGACCCACTAAGACAGTATTAAAGTAAACGGTGTTTAGGTGGAAACTCCATTGCTGGTGAGAAACTCTCCAAAAATAGAGAGTTTAGAAGTTATTAAACGGTTTTGCAGCTTTCAGCAGACAGTATAACTGAAAAGGGCTGGGTGCTTGCATTAGTGTCTCTTAAAGCAAGTGTGATCCAGGCACTTGAGTTAAGTGCCAGCCCACCCAATTTATCAACGCAGCACATTTAAGACATTTCATCATGAATACATGGCAGGTCATAAAATAAAGAGTCCTACCTATATGATAATAAAGAGGTTCCACAAAACTCCATCAAACTCTATCACCGTAAAGCACATCATGATGATACCAAGATTGTACTGACTCAGCATTACTTAATCTTTCACCATGGCATAACAAATAACCTTAGAGAAAGGAATTGCCTTAGTCACATAAAACCATGCCAACAGACAAATAAATGAATAATTTTTGATCCGAGGATTACAGGATACCAGGGAGTATAGCCTGCAGTCAATTTGGAAGTGTTTGCTATCTGATAATGAAATGCAATATTGCTCTACGCCAACTAACCCATCCAGATGGGTGGAATATAATTAAACTATGGGACCGGTTCCGTGTAAGAATCTCTGCACATTCCAGTCAAACTCTTTTAAAAAGGAAGGACGGCAGTGGTTTGGTGTTCATTTGTTCCAGCACAGAACATAATGATAAAACAATGCACCTTGACTAGAAGTGAGATCAAATTCATACATATTTTAGAACTGAGAATTTGTAATTACAACTAAGATGAAGATCTCATAGCAGATTATATAGACTTCATGGCCAGATATAAGACTTGTAAAATCACGAATGGCCATAATAAGACCCTAGAGTGGAGAAAACAGTCCTGGGATTCTCTTCTAACTGTATCCAGATTTCATCCCTTCCAGACAGGAAAACAGCTCTTTTACTGTCAGTCCCATAATCAATCATCAGCTCAGTCAACAGAGAAAAAGCTTGTCAAATAAGCAAAGGAATACACTTAATTAAGTGTTTGAGCTACATTTTCAACATGTTGGTATGAGAGTGTGTAGTTAAACAGCTTTTATTTTGCTTTAATTTTCTGGGATCAACCACCTTTCAACAGATCCAAGAGCAACTGATGTATATTTACGTGGCTTTATAAAGGAAATATTAAAGGAAAAAGACAATTTAATTTGACTTCTGCTATTAAAAAAAACAAGAAGTTAAAATTATAATTTACACGTTAATTACAGTGGAAAAATGAGACAAAGGAAATATCATTTGACTCGAATATTCTGTGATGATAAATGATTTCTGAATCTTATGCTTTTGGGGCTTAGCAAGACTTAAAAGCAAGAACACTACATACATTAAATGAACATTATTTATATCTGAAATATATATGCATTTTTTTCTAAGGGCCACAATTAGATAGTAAGAAAGGATCTGCAATATAAATATGTCAATAATATAAATATACACGAATTATTATTCAAATATAATTTATGCAATATAATATAAATGTAGTCAATTAGGTTATGCTGATAATATTGCTCACAGATGTATACAGATAATATTGCTCACAGAACTTTATACCAATGCCCTACTATAACAAGATTCAAATGAAATAAGAAAAGAAAAGAAAAAAAGAGAGAAAATAAATATATAAACCTACCTTTTCTGTCCTGATAGACCTCTCCTGTCATGGACTTGAGTGAAATAAATTAAGAAACTGACAAGTGAAAATAATCCACAGATAATGAAACAGTATTCCTTAAAATGTGTCCTCTCGACCTCTCCTTGTAGTGATGATGCATAATTCTGAACATCCACGTTTTTCACATAAAATTGTCCAGAGCGACCAAGAAACTAGGGTTGTCTTGACTGTCCCAGATGCGTCTTAAACGCAAGATCAGACGCGTTCAGGTCCAGGACAGCCTCAGTTCCTCGCGGTAGTTCCTCAGGAGACGCTCTCTACTCTAAACGTAGGAGCCTGTGCCAAAATCAAGTCCCATAAACACATGAGAGTTTTCAACCCCTGAGGTGTCAAATTCCAGCCCCTATCACATGATACACTACAAGCGAGCGACGCGACGCGACAAACTCCAGCACCATCCCATGATAATCCACGGAGGTGTGAGGGCGTCGCGCGCCGCAGATTATAATAAGATCGTTCTGATTGGTCGATTGGATCCCTACGTCAGAAGTCCATCTCTTGCACTAGAGACCGCTTCGTTGATTAGAATGAGTTCTAGTGGAGGGAACGAGGCAAGATCAGGTAACGCGCTCACCTGGTCGAGACACAGTATTGGTGCAGTATTGGAGATCAGCACTTCTCTTGCCTCAGCCTCCATAATCAAATATTCTATTCTAGTTTACTCTAATTCTACGAATTCACCTTATAATATAAATAAGACTTTTTAAAAAGGAAAATGTGAGTGGCTCCCACAAAGTTGGATTTCCAATAGGCCTAAAATTCATGGTTATATATTAACTTTAACATCCATGGAAACTACAAAAGGTTCTTCATAGTGAAAATGTTCTTTAGATTTTTAGAACATTCTTCACAATAAAATAATGATTCTTTTTAGAACTGTTCACTTAAAGGTTCTTTGTGGAACTAAAAATATTTTCCCCCATGGTGTCACTGCAAAAACCCACTGGAACCTTTATTTTTAAGAGTGAATGTTTCTAGAGTTCCGTAAAACAACCAACCCACAAATCTGATATTAAAGCCTTGACCCTATAAAATCCTTTTTTATACATATATATTTGTAAGTCTTTTGTGTCCTTATATGCTACATTGTAATACTTTGCATATTAGAGTTTGTTCAAAACACTAACCCCAAATATGTGAAATACTAAAAATGATGCTTGCTTTAGCTAAACACTATTAAACTTCATTCACTGAGCCCTTTTCACACTATTGTAGCTCAAACTGCTTTACAAACAAGAGGAAGTTAAGTAAAATATATATAATACAATAAATAAGTAATAATCAGTGCAAGTAATAGTTAGTCTTTTAAGGGACAATATGTAAGATTTTTGGATTAAAACCACTAGAACAGTGTTATATATTTTGTTGACTTGTGTCCAAGAATGTCCAGATGAGCACATTTTTGGATACATTCACCAACAAAAAAACATTGTTAGCCTGATTGTTTAAATCTGGTTTTCTTGATTTACCGCGAGTACCATGTTTTACCATGCCCAATATTGATCTAGCTCACTGTAGTGTGAACAAGTGTGTCAAAGTAGCCGCCGAACGAACACACAGAGCAGCATTAAACATAACTTTCAACACACTCAAATGTATCTAATATGATAAAACAGCGCTGCATTACCACACATACATAAGCGGAAGAAGCATCATCAAGCTACGCCTTTGTTTTGAATAAGCGGTGAAAAATTACATATTGTGGCTTTAACAGACCTATAAGGAGTAAGTTCACCTCCATTAATTTTCAATAAATAAATAAATTATAATTTGGCACGTTGTCATAGCAAAGATACGCAGCCAACGAGCAGTGCTCTATTTAAGGACCAAGAAAATGAAAGAGAAAATTCAAATCAGTGACATATTAAATAAACAATAATGAGACGTTCTGATTTTAAGGTCAAATACCAAACACTGTGCAACTTTCTGGCTCAATCAGAAACTGCATTCTTGTCTGTGATAGCGTCACTTCACGGCTCTAATAGAAATCAGCACGCTAGATATCAACACCAGATTTCAGACTAATAGAATAACTGACAGGTTAGCAAACAACACACTTTCCCACAACACAGAGGAGGGATTTCTGTACGGCTGAGTTTATCAAGATTGGCCGCAGCTTAAACTTTTCTGCGCCGGATTTTGAGCAAATGCCCATGCCATCTGAAACAGACAGAGAAAGAGGATTAAAATACCTTCCTCAGGCAGTGCAGGTGGAGCTTGACCTGATGTCTCACTGGAAAACCTGTGTCAGGGTGTAAACGAGGGGCTGTGGCTTAGTGGTTACAGATCTGGGCGGCCGCTAATCCAAAGGTTGCAGGCTCAAATCCCTGAAGAGGTGATTTATGAACTACAGCTGGCACAAAGGGGCTTCAACTCTAATCTGGGCAAATGTATAATAAATTGCTTTGGATAACAAAGTCTTTGCTATAAATAACAAGAATTAAATGTGTGATTGTCTGCCCATGCAAAACTCCCACCATGATGCAGGATGATCCTTGTTATTGTCTTCTGAGTGGTTGCTAAAACATATATTAGATGTATCCAGAAAGTTACATGCAAATCTCCATGACTGAACCGTCACAACTATTTTTACCTGAAGAGAACGTCGTCGGCAACAATTTTAAACTAGGAGACATTCCTATAGAGACAAGACAGACACAGACACTTTCTTAAAATGGACACATTGTTTACTGCTCTGTATGACACACACACACACACACACACACACACACACACACACACACACACACACACACACACACACACACACACACACACACACACACACACACACACACACACACACACACACACACACACAAACACACAAACACACACACACACACACACACACACACACACACACACACACACACACACACACACACACACACACACACTCTCGCTCATCTTATAGAAAACAAGAAAAAGCCCACCTGCTCGGACTAAAGAGACAAACCCTGCCCTCACGCCCCCGCACTATTATATCTGCATTTGTTATGTTACATGTGCAGTAGATAGGTTTTTTTACTGCGCACATTATGTAAATTGTCATTTAACAGTGCTGTAAACCCTAATGTTGTCTTTACTTAAACGAATCAAGTAAACTTGACTAGATATTACTAGTTTAGTCCAGAAACTCAACAAAATAAGTTAGTATAACTTATTAACCTACAAAATACATAAACTTAAGATTTCAAGTTGTATGAACTCAAAATCATAACTAATTAAAATAGCTCACTCAGGTTTTTCCTTGATGTGATTGGCCATGCAAGGACTTCTGTCTGGCAACAAGAGAACTAATTCACTTATTGGAGGACATTTACAAAAGGCGGTCCTTTTCGCCTCGCCTGTTGCTTGTTGTTGATTCAAATCAAGATGGAGACTTTTTCATTGTGTGCAATCTTAAATTCGGTAAGTAAAAATATATAGATATAAAGTTATTTTTGTGTGATTTTTAATGGCCAGAAGGAGTCAAGATTGGTTAAATTGTAATTGTACATTGCTATAATAAAAAGCAACACAGCCATGATTACAAACATTCGATAGATTGCTTTGAGTATGGATGTGTCATTTTGAGTAGAAAATTAACTTCAGATGACACAAAATCGTAAGTTACTAAACCTAACAATAATATGTGAACTAACTTATAACTAACCAGATTTACTTTATTTCTGTTTTAATGAAAATAATAGTTTCGTTGGAAGTCACCATGATGGAGATAAGTGTTTGCTTTAGATGGGCTTTGACCCTTGACTGTGTAATTAGTCCCAACATGCATTGCGGCATAATTTATTCATGCCGCAATGCATGTTGGGACCAATGGGGAAGTTTTGATTAGTAGTACCCAGCATGGTGTACTGAAATTCTGGTGTACAGTTTGGTGAACTTAACAATTTAAGTACAGAGAATGTGAGCACCAAGTTAAGTGAACTAAAATAAACAAGTTTTCGGAGACTCCATTACTCAATTGAATTGAGGGAACGAGTTTACTCAAATCAATTGAGTTAAATCAACTTAATAGGGTTTTCAGTGTGTTAATTTACTCATGTATAATACTTCCTCTCTAATTTGGTTGGTTTATTGAATTATACAGTGCATATTATGTAAACTGTCTTGTTTATAATATACATTTAGTTGTATAATAAAAGTATAATATTTATTTAATTTGATAAAATACAGGGCTTTAGAAAGATATATAAACAATACATATGTCACAGCATTCGCAAGAGAATATCAGTGTAATTTGTGCTTATATGCATTTTTTTTTTTTTTTGATAATATGAAGTAATTTCTCTTCAAGTTCACTCAGAATCACACGATGTCTCAATAGATACAAATCTACATCTGTTGATTTTATCATTTCAAAGCTAACAAACTTCTTTTCTGGAAATTATCTGTAGAATGTTTTGTGCCATTATTCTTTTAAATATATGCAACTTGGTTTTTTATACTGATATGTAATGCAAAGACATTTATCCTTTGTTAATTAAAGCATAACTCTAGTGATAATCTAGCGCAGTTACTCAAGTCGCTTTGAATGAAAAGCAGCTGCTAAAATGCAACAAAGTACATGCATTTTTCCCAAGCGCTGTCTCTAACAATAAAGCAAGGCCATGAAAACCGACTAATGACGAATACGATTTTATTTCGATACTCATTTACTCCAGTCGGCTTCTGTCAAAGTGATATATATTCAGGGATACGTTCTTCAGCTGCGAAAACAAAGCACTTCGCTTGTAACATCTTACAGTGTGAGGGAAATTCGGTCCCCGTAGTGTGATCACAGGGCCGAAGCTGACCTGCGTTCAGACAGATGTGATGGAGTTCGCTCAGGAAGCCAGACTGCATGTTTTCACGATTCCTGGTACACAAAGTTCTCCTAAAAAAAGTCCAGTCTGGATAACATCAAACTAATTAAAGTAAAAAGCGTGCTGTTTTTCCACAAGAAAACCCTTAGATTTGGTATATTTTGACAAAGTGTGCCAACATTAAGAGCCAGAATTTTACACTCTTTTTACTCTTGTGACCTGATATTTAATCAGGGCAATGAAAGAATAATTTACATTAATAAATGGCTGGGGAAATAAATAACCTATGAAATATGCAGCGTCTGAGCCAGTATAAAATTGCATTTGTTGACCAATGTCATCAATCTAATGCACACTGCACTCTTAGAAGAAAAGGTTCTATATAGAAGCTTAAAGGGTTCCTTCAGGCGCTTCAGAACCTTTCACACTCTAAAAAATGCTGCATTGTTTCAACCCATATATTGACAAACCCAAACATTGGATTACATTTTTAAATTACATTTTTAACCCAGTGTTTTAGTTTGAAACAACCCAGCATTTTTTAGAGTGGGGTCATTTTATGGATTTAGTTAAACCCATTAAACATGAACGTATTATGTAGTCTCCTGCATTTCTCCTTAATTCTGGGTTATACTAGTTATTACCCACCCCCACACACCACATAACTACCCAGCTCTGGGTCAATGTAAACCAATGTTGGGTAGTCTATGCCAATTCGGTTAAAACTGGATACATTTGCCAACTGTTTTAACTTTTCAAACATTAATTTATAACAATCTTATAATAAGACTGTCATTTAATGAACTGGACCAATCAACTGATACCAGTTTTCTTTCCACAGATTCCCATTGGCTGCTCTTGCTGCTCCTGCAACATCTTTAAACATTTTTTGAGTATTTTATGATTGTAAAAGACTGACTTGCCATTGAAAAAAAATATATTGTATATGAACTGCTCCTGTCCTATTTTATTTTATTATTTATTATTAAAAACATTCAATATCAGGTTGACTGACCTAGCACTGTCAAAAAAAAGACAAAAAAAACTAGGAAATACACCCAATACACTAGATCAAATTAACCCAGCATGTGTTCTGTCCAATATTTTCCCAGTGTTGGGTTGCCAAATAACCCAGATTTTCTTTGAGTATATGGAATCTTTCTGGTGAAAAATTGGTTCTTTACAATCGAAAGAACTCTATGTAAACTCTATGATTCTATATAAAACCCCAATATCCCCCTAAAAAGTCTGAAGCTTTTGCCCAAACAATGGATTGAAAAGGTTTACTACCTGGAAAGAGCTCTCCGCTCCTGTTCCCATCTCAATGATGCGTGCTCGGCTGGCACTGGACCTGTCGGAAGACATCAGAATGCAAAGTTACGTTTGAGGGTGGCATTTAAGACAGCGTCTATGTTGGTGACCCCAGAGCCTGACCTTCACCCCTAGTCCCTCTCTCCTTCATGTGTGTCTAGATGTCCCACTGAGATCAGCTCTGATGTCTATTGTGAGGAAGTTCTTGAGCAGAACGAGAAAACAATGGTGTCGAATGGGACTGTGATCATCACACGGTGACCTCTTGGTCTCTTGATGCAGAGGAGCGCTGGGGTGCCTGGGTGGTCACTGCAGGTCCATGACTTCAGGATCAGACTCCTGTGGTTCAGGTCAAGCTGGTAAATAATTCAAAGCCTTACAATTTAGTCAGCCAAAAAAAAGAACTTTTGTTCTGGTTAGTAGAGTAACAGCACACATCTCCTCAACAAGACTCATGACAAATGCTGCAGGACGAGTTACGTGTGTCAAAGTTTAATCGTTTTTTTTAGACAGATTTTTTTTAACATGTTTATATAGATTTTGAATGATTTCAGAAGGACTTCTGAAGGTTCATGTCACTGAAGAGTGAAGACTGGAGTAATGATGCTGAAAATCAGCTTTGATCACAGGAGTAAATTTATTTTACAGTTATTTTAAATTCTAATAATATTTCACAATATTACTGTTTTTACTGTATTTAATAAAAAAATATTACCGACCCCAACTTTTGAACGTTAGTGTGTCAAAATATGAGCAACGGTCTTAGCAAACACCGTAATGTTAATTAAACCACACATCAGAAATATCTAGTTCATCACAGGCTGAGAATGAAATGTGAGTGTAATAATCGCTACAAAACAATCATTCAAACACAGACCGTAAAACCAGCCAGAAGTGAAATATTCAAGGAATCAACATTCATGTTGGAAAACAGCACGCGCTGACCTCTTTAAGACAAAATGTAAACTAACACGATATAGCAAACAACGCTGGAGTTTATATTTAGTGCCTCCAGCCAGAGAATGTACCAGCACATAGAGAGGATGCTTGACGCTGAGGTAAACACACATGCTTGGCTTCCCAGAAGGGCCTCAAACTCTACCTTTATCTTCTCATATCTTCCAGATCAGATCCTTCCCTCTCTCGAGGTACAAGTTAGTGGCATGGTGTAGTTTTACAGGGAACATTCTGAGACAATTAAACACCATTAAGACCAAACACAAGGACTGGTACAGGATGTGAGCCCTGAAAATGAAATTAAAGGAACTAGAGTGACATGAGGATTGAGTAAAAGAGTTCCATTTTAAATAAAAGAAATAGAGACATAAATACTCTTTATAGGACAGGGTTTTTTAAGCTTTTTGATTCCCAGGATGAAATCTACTAAAGAAAACCATTAAAACATGTAATTTGATCTATTATCTAGTAACTATTAAAGTAACATCAGATGTAAAAACTTAAAAAAAAATAATCTCTCTATACACACACACACACACACACACACACACACACACACACACACACACACACACACACACACACACACACACACACACAGCAGGACCATAGTTCATTTATGTAAGTGAGGAGAGCAAAAAGTAAACTGTGACATATTATACCCAAATATTCTTCATACAGTGGACTAGCAGTAAAATGTATACAAATTTGGGACCAAAATTATTCAGATACTTTGACCTGAGCATGTTTTGCGTCAGTGTTTTTTCTTTAATTGCAAATGTGACACCACAGACTGAACAAAATGAAGCATTGCTTGGTCATCGGTTGAGCTAAATCGGTATTATCAAATTGTGTACTTCAATTTAACAGCTGACAGCTGATTGGTTGATTGTAATCCATTACATACCTTTCTATCAGTTATCTGACATTATCAAGATTAATTTCTGACACAGTTTAACTCTGAGATCTTGTCATATTTAATTACCATTTTCTAAACTATAGTGAATAAACTGATAATGTGAGTTATAAACTGAATCCCTTTAAGTTAAATTAAGTAAATACAAATCTTTTTTTCTCTTAAATTTCCTGGAAACCCCAGTTCGAAAACGAGTGCTCGAGAAAACAAAATCCACATCCAAACTCAGTGTTGCTTAAACTCTCAGAGCGCGAGGGCATTAAAATGCATTTGACCCTGCGGAAGCTGCCATAGGTGTGTTTTCTGCTCGAGTCTTAAACGAGAGGGTGCAAGTCGATGACCTGTCGGAAAGAATAAAGCCAAAGCAGAGTGATTCTCCACAGGCAGAGCTCAAAAACACAGCACACATTGGCCTTCAGTCAAACTTCACATTTAAAACACTTGTGTAACCAAAACCTGCTCAACTCTGCTTGACGGAGTGTGAAGCTGTCAGGATGTGACCTCTCCATCACAGTCGTGTCACAATGGCCCACCTACATGGACGGACACACCTGTCAGAGCCAAATCCAGCACTCCATTCACTTCTTCAGCTCTGAAACCTGCATCCCCCCACCCCAACCCCCGCTGCACCCTACGTCCCATGGCGTATGAGCAGGTCAAGGATTGTCTTTAAATAGGAGACACCTGCCTTTTGTGTCCATAGCTCAACTGTCTGTGATCTCACACTACTTTCTAAATCTGTGTGCTATTTACTGCACTGCAAGCACATTAAATGTTTGAGTGCAGCAGAGAGAAGCGACACAGGTTGAAGGCAAGGCCGCGAGGTGCATGGCATCTTACAAGCGCGGCCCTGAACGCCACACAGCCGCAGAATCCATGTTTAAATGCCTGTTTGAAAGATTTACATTCCAGATTTCACTGTTAACACGGCAATTAAAAAAACATCTGGTAACACTTTACAATGTTCATTAATAACATAAACAAACATTAAAAAGTGCTGTTTTTACAGTGGATTTCTGGCTACAGCTGCCAGTTCTTTACTGTAAATTTAACAGGATTTTTTCCAGTGAAGTATCCGGTCCTCTGGTCACTGTATCAATCAAAATGTTACAACCCTGAAAGAATCTCAAGGACAGCATTTGAAAAAGTACCACACTTGGAAGCCGGATAAATGAAGGAGTGTTTAAAAAGCGCTTCAGGATTTTAGGGAGTACTTTGGGTTGTTTCATTTCAAAGACAGTAGCCTCAAAACTACATGTTTCACAGGAATCCATACAAGTCTTTTAACCCAGGATTCCATGATCTTTTTAGTCTTAACTAAACCAGCAGTAAAAAAGTCACAGTAATGCACTTCCAATTCAAAACAAATGGCTCTAGAAGATTTCTTTTCTGACATACACTACCATTCAAAAGTTTTATTATAATATTTTTTAAAAGAAAACAATACATTTATCAAGCATCGACACATTACATTGACAATAAAGAGTTCTATTTAAAAGAAATGTTGTGTTGAAAGAAAATGTGGTTTCCACAAAAATATGAAGCAACACAACTATTTTTAATATTGATAATAATCAGAAATGTTTCTTGAGCAGCAAATCATCATATTAGAATGCTTTCCGAAGGATCATGTGACACTGAAGACTGGAGGAATGATGCTGAAAATTCAGCTTTGATCACAGGAATAAATTGCATTTTACTATATAATCACATAGAAAACAGTTATTATAAGCTGTAATAATATTTCACAATATTACAGTTTTTACCAAATTTTTGATCAAATAAATGCAGCCTTGGTGAGCAGAAGAGACTTCTTTAAAAAACAAAACAAAAAAATCTAGGCAACACCAAACTGGTAGTGTAAATTATTCATAAAACACTGATGTTGGTTCAGTTTTATGGATGAGAGTTAAATTCAAATAATGTCATTATTCATATACTGAATTTATACAAGTTAACAGATTAAAAAATACTCTACATTAAAGGATGACATTTTGTGTTAGTTAGAAAAATAAATATACCCTTTAAAAAAATTCTAATCCAGGTGGCTGCCTCTAAACATAAAGCTCATTTCTGCCACTGACCCACAGTAATCTTCTGTAACTGGTAACGAACTAGTAGGTTGCTGTTTCAACCGTGGCTGTATTACATAAACTTCCTATATACATTTTTTGAAAAATTCTATTTCCTAAGTGAAATTATGGTTACTAAAACAGGATAGGATTATGAGTTAGGAGGTCGTTGTGTCATACAGCCGTGCTGAAAGTGTCTTTAGATTTAAAATGACTACAGCCTGACAAGACACAAAAGCAGCAGGTGAACACGGTGAAACACACAGCAGACAAGCCATTACCCACCAGACCCACATCTGATGAACCACACATGAATAACTATAATCATATTCTGATATGTCGCTACATGATTCTCAATAGCCTTGAGCAGAACTTCATGCCAGAGGAAGACAGAAAAAAAAAAAAGGAAAGATCTTCTGGATGGGTGTCGGGAGACGGGAACGGTACTGATCTTGGAAACCAAACAGAAGGATTTCCAGGAACGGCTTCGGACAGAAAGGACTCTTAAGAAATTCCTAATACTTCCATTAACCTTTTGGCACAAGGACCCTGAAAACCCCCTCCGCCCGCCGTGAGTCACGAGATAAGCAGCCAAAGTGTTTGCTTCCGCCACGCACACATAAACATGCAACTGTTTGTTTGAAAAAAAAGAGGCAGGTTGATCAGGTGGAAGTTTAAATGTTAAACATGAGCTGTCCATAAACATGTGCTGATGTTTCCCAATCATGTAGAATGAACACAAGTCAATAACAAATGTGTTTAGATGAGTTCTGCTTCCCCAATCTGATTGGTCGAGGAACGTACCAGATAAATTTGAGCTAACAGTAATTCTCTCAAAGTATTGAACAAACGTTCTACCAGTAACATTAACAGAATGTTTGTTCAAAATTCTCAAAATATTATTCATACATCATTCATGGAACACTTTTACCTGAAATGTTTTAGTTGGATTTTTAACATTTTTTAAATGTTCAGAGAACATTCAAAAGTAACATTTCCATGTTTGGAGAATGATCAAGTGGAATGTTCCCTTAAAGTTTGCATAACCAAGAAATGTTTTTAAACATATAAAAAACTGGATGTCTTGAACGTTCAGAAAACATTCAGAAATAACATTCTTAAATCATATTTTTGTTCGCTGGGATATTACAATAAGTGGCAGAGCTTGCCTTTTCAATATGTTCAATATGAATAATTGAGTGCAACAGTGCCGGTCCACTTTTTCAGCAGCCAAATACCTAAAGGATATTTTTTTCCCATTCATTGCTTATATAGGGATTTAAAAGTCTTTGTTAAAGAGTTATAAGCCATGAACCAAACCAGCCAGCTATGAAGTGAATCACAACATTACAAAATGATAAAAAATAATATGCAGGTACAAGACTGAACATAACAGCTTAAATGAGGGAAAGAACTACAATTCCATGACAAAGCAACATAAATTATATTATTAGATAAATATACATATATACATTTACAGGTCCTTCTAAAAAAATTTGCATATTGTGATAAAAGTTCATTATTTTCCATAATGTAATGATAAAAATTTAACTTTCATATATTTTAGATTCATTGGACACCAACTGAAATATTTCAGGTCTTTTATTGTTTTAATACTGATGATTTTGGCATACAGCTCATGAAAACCCAAAATTCATATCTAAAAAAATTTGCATATTTCATCCGACCAATAAAAGTGTTTTTAATACAAAAAAAGTCAACCTTCAAATAATTATGTTCAGTTATGCACTCAATACTTGGTGGGGAACCCTTTTGCAGAAATGACTGCTTCAATGCGGCGTGGCATGGAGGCAATCAGCCTGTGGCACTGCTGAGGTGTTATGGAGGCCCAGGATGCTTCGATAGCGGCCTTAAGCTCATCCAGAGTGTTGGGTCTTGCGTCTCTCAACTTTCTCTTCACAATATCCCACAGATTCTCTATGGGGTTCAGGTCAGGAGAGTTGGCAGGCCAATTGAGCACAGTAATACCATGGTCAGTAAAACCTTTACCAGTGGTTTTGGCACTGTGAGCAGGTGCCAGGTCGTGCTGAAAAACAAAATCTTCATCTCCATAAAGCTTTTCAGCAGATGGAAGCATGAAGAGCTCCAAAATATCCTGATAGCTAGCTGCATTGACCTTGCCCTTGATAAAACACAGTGGACCAACACCAGCAGCTGACATGGCACCCCAGACCATCACTGACTGTGGGTACTTGACACTGGACTTCAGGCATTTTGGCATTTCCTTCTCCCCAGTCTTCCTCCAGACTCTGGCACCTTGATTTCCGAATGACATGCAAAATCTGAGCGACAGTCCAGTGCTCCTTCTCTGTAGCCCAGGTCAGGCGCTTCTGCCGCTGTTTCTGGTTCAAAAGTGGCTTCACCTGGGGAATGCGGCACCTGTAGCCCATTTCCTGCACACGCCTGTGCACGGTGGCTCTGGATGTTTCTACTCAGACTCAGTCCACTGCTTCCGCAGGTCCCCAAGGTCTGGAATCGGTCCTTCTCCACAATCTTCCTCAGGGTCCGGTCACATCTTCGTTGTGCAGCGTTTTTGCCACACTTTTTCCTTCCCACAGACTTCCCACTGAGGTGCCTTGATACAGCACTCTGGGAACAGCCTATTCGTTCAGAAATTTCTTTCTGTGTCTTACCCTCTCGCCTTGAGGGTTTCAATGAAGGCCTTCTGGACAGCAGTCAGGTCGGCAGTCTTACCCATGATTGCGGTTTTGAGTAATGAACCAGGCTGGGAGTTTTTAAAAGCCTCAGGAATCTTTTGCAGGTGTTTAGAGTTAATTAGTTGATTCAGATGATTCGGTTAATAGCTCGTTTAGAGAACCTTTTCATGATATGCTAATTTTTTTGAGATTGGGTTTTCATGAGCTGTATGCCAAAATCATCAGTATTAAAACAAAAGACCTAAAATATTTCAGTTGGTGTGCAATGAATCTAAAATATATGAAAATTAAATTTTTATCATTACATTATGGAAAATAATGAACTTTTATCACAATATGCTAATTTTTTTAGAAGGACCTGTATATATACATACACATATATATATACACACACACACACAGGCATAACATTATGACCACTTACAGGTTAAGTGAATGGGCAAAAGCATAAGGATTTGGGTGGGTTTGACAAGGGCCAGATTGTGATGGCTAGACTGGGTCAGAGCATCTCCAAAATTGCAGCTCTTGTAGGATGTTCCCGGTCTGCAGTGGTCAGTATCTATCAAAAGTGGTCCAAGGAAGGAACAGTGGTGAACCGGCAACAGGGTCATGGATGGCCAAGGCTCATTGATGCACGTGTGTAGCAAAGGCTGGCACATGTTGTCCGATCAAACAGGTGAGCTACTGAAGCTCAAAATAATCAAGAAGTTAATGCTGGTTCTGATAGAAAGGTGTCAGAATACACACATGGGATTGCACATGGGGCAGCACATGAGCATCAGAACTGGACTGCAGAGCAATGCAAGAAGGTGGCTTAGTCTGATGAATCACGTTTTCTTTTACATCACGTGGATGGCCGGGTGCGTGTGTGTCGCTTACCTGGGGAACACAAGGCACCAGGATGCACTATGGGAAGAGGGCAAGCCGGCAGAGGCAGTGTGATGCTTTGGGTAATGTTCTGCTGGAAAACCTTGGGTCCTGCCATCGATGTGGATGTTACTTTAACACGTACCACCTAAGCATTGTTGCAGACCATGTACACCCTTTCATGGAAACGGTATTCCCTGGTGGCTGTGGGCTCTTTCGGCCAGATAATGCGCCCAGCAAAAATGGTTCAGGAATGGTTTGATGAGCACAACAACGAGTTTGAGGTGTTTACCTGGCCTCCAAATTCCCCAGATCTCAATCCAATCGAGCATCTGTGAGATGTGCTGAACAAACATGTCAGATCCATGGAGGGCCTACCTCGCAACTTACAGGACTTAGATGATCTGTTGCTAACATCTTGGTGCCAGATACCACAGCACACCTTCAGGGGTCTAGTGGAGTCCATGCCTAGACAGGTCAGTGTTGTTTTGGCAGACAAAGGGGACCAACTCATAATGTTATGCTTGATCGGTGTACACGCACAAATATTAAAATAGTTTGAGTGTAGGTAAACTATTATGTATTATGACTATTATGTATAATAGAAGTTCCTGGTGGGATCTGTTTGTTTTGATTCTCTGGTTAAGATTTCTTTGCAGAATTTGGTAATATAGTTTTCACTGTTACTGTAAATGTGACTATTTAAAAAAATAAGCTGAATTTATGCAGGCTGATAGTTTTAACAACATTGTAGCTCATAGTAGATCTGTTAAAATTTAAAAAAAACTTGAGAAAAACTTGAAGGCTACATGCCATTCTTTTAAATTTAATTATAAAAATATTTATTTTCTAGTTTGTATAATGATTGGTATCTAATAATTATTATGCATTATTACACAGTAAACAATCCAAATGAAAACTCATTTTAACACTGAATGTATAAATCTTGATAATACTTTAATCTGTCTCATGATCTGGTTACACATGGAGATGGATATACATGTGGAAGGTGCAAGAAAAGTGGATGCTGATTTGTTTAATGGCACACATCAGAAGAGCAGCAGAAAATCATTAGTGACAATCATTTGTTGTGTGTAGTTGTGCACTGTGCATAGCCTGAGATTGAAAAGAGAACAGTATCAAAGCATTAAAATGGTCTTCGCTTAAAAAATAAAGCATCTTAAATGACGGTGATTAAAATACTGTCTAAAATAAATACTGAATCCAGTTCACAGCAACTGCTGTGGAGTAAAAAACAGGAGAAAGCAGCACGTTTCCAGTCTTTTTCGGGCGCTACGGCGCGTAGGGACGGACTCTGGCCTACGAGGCATCCTAAAACAAGCACTACCATGATTGTGGTGAGGTTGCCATGGATACCGTCCAGCATATGAGTTGAGGTCACTTCCTCCGGCGGCATCATGCGATTGGACCTGTGACAGCTCACATTACTGAGAGTCCATCAGTTGGCCAGGTATCACCACTTTGATACGGTAAATACTAGCTATCAGCTGTATGATGAGGGTGTAACGTCAGATCCCATTGGTCAGGTCCTGAATAACGCCCCCCATCACCAGCTTCCGGAGAAACTCCTTCTCTTTGGATATGTTGTGCGTCCATGACTGGGTGTGTGTGAGAGGAAAAGAGAAACAGAAAGAGCACAATGGAGTAAACGCTCATCAAGAGTTTGTCACGTCCTGTACTCAAAAGAGCCATGACGTCTGCACATGCAGCTTTGCTTTTGTTTTCACAAGCCACAAAAGCAGTTTGGATGACCCACTTCCAATAAACATGTAGAACAACAGTCTGTCATACCACACTAAACAACAATCACATACAGCGCAATCTATTGATTTCCGCACAAAAAAAAGCAATTTAAGATGATTCATCCATGTTTACTTTTGTTAAGAGATAAAATGTACCTGGTAAATGCAAAACAAAACCACCTGAAAATAGAGCTGGTTTCACACAACATGGGTGTGTTGGGTAAGTAGTTCACTCTATTAATGTATGTTGCATCATAAAATCCAATATTGTGTTTGCACAATATTATTAATTTCATTTTCTTCTTGCTTCTGGCTTCTCGTGATGCCAAAATTAAATTAAATCTTGTACATGCATGTCTTGCAAACGTAAATATTTGGTTTTCTGTGACGCATTTTACAGTATATTCTGCTGATCAATAATGCAAACAATCATATGCCATCGTTTTCTGGCAAAAGTGTCTATGAATGTATTATAAGTTTATAATACATTAATTATAATACATTAATTATTATACAATAATTATAAAGTATTATAATGACTAAGTTACAAAACAACTGTATTTTTATAAAAATATGTATATATTAGAAATTATATATACAGTAGTATGGATGCTACTGTTATTGCTGCTGTTGTTGTTATTGCTACTGCTGCTGTTGTTATTGCTACTGCTGCTGTTGTTATTGCTACTGCTGTTGTTTGTGCTGCTGCTACAGTTATTGCTGCTGTTGTTGTTATTGCTACTGCTGCTGTTGTTATTGCTACTGCTGTTGTTTGTGCTGCTGCTACAGTTATTGCTGCTGTTGTTGTTATTGCTACTGCTGCTGTTGTTATTGCTACTGCTGTTGTTTGTGCTGCTGCTGTTATTGCTGCTGCTGTTGTTATTGCTACTGCTGTTGTTTGTGCTGCTGCTACAGTTATTGCTGCTGCTACAGTTATTGCTGCTGCTACTGTTATTGCTGCTGCTACTGTTATTGCTGCTGCTGCTGTTGTTATTGCTACTACTGCTGTTGTTTGTGCTGCTGCTACTGTTATTGCTGCTGCTGCTGTTGTTATTGCTACTACTGCTGTTGTTTGTGCTGCTGCTACTGTTATTGCTGCTGTTGTTGTTATTGCTACTGCTGCTGTTGTTATTGCTACTGCTGTTGTTTGTGCTGCTGCTACAGTTATTGCTGCTGCTACTGTTATTGCTGTTGTTGTTATTGCTGCTGCTGTTATTGCTACTGCTGTTGTTTGTGCTGCTGCTACTGTTATTGCTGCTGTTGTTGTTATTGCTGCTGCTGTTGTTGTTATTGCTACTGCTGCTGTTTGTGCTGCTGCTACTGTAATTGCTACTGCTGTTGTTTGTGCTGCTGCTACTGTTATTGCTGCTGTTGATGTTATTGCTGCTGCTGTTGTTATTGCTACTGCTGTTGTTTGTGCTGCTGCTACAGTTATTGCTGCTGCTACTGTTATTGCTGCTGTTGTTGTTATTGCTGCTGTTGCTGTTGTTATTGCTACTGCTGCTTTTGTTTGTGCTGCTGCTACAGTTATTGCTGTTGCTACAGTTATTGCTACTGCTACTGTTATTGCTGCTGTTGATGTTATTGCTGCTGCTGCTGTTGTTATTGCTACTGCTGTTGTTTGTGCTGCTGCTACAGTTATTGCTGCTGCTACAGTTATTGCTGCTGCTGCTGTTGTTATTGCTACTGCTGCTGTTTGTGCTGCTGCTACAGTTATTGCTGCTGCTACTGTTATTGCTGCTGTTGTTGTTATTGCTGCTGCTGCTGTTGTTATTGCTACTGCTGTTGTTTGTGCTGCTGCTACAGTTATTGCTACTGCTGCTGTTGTTATTGCTACTGCTGCTGTTGTTATTGCTGCTGTTGTTGTTATTGCTGCTGCTGCTGTTGTTATTGCTACTGCTGTTGTTTGTGCTGCTGCTGCTGTTATTGCTGCTGCTACTGTTATTGCTGCTGTTGTTGTTATTGCTGCTGCTGTTGTTATTGCTACTGCTGTTGTTTGTGCTGCTGCTACTGTTATTGCTGCTGTTGTTGTTATTGATGCTGCTGCTGTTGTTATTGCAGCTGCTGCTGTTGTTATTGCTGCTACTGCTGTTGTTTGTGCTGCTACTGCTGTTGTTTGTGCTGCTGCTACTGTTATTGCTGCTGCTGCTGCTGCTGTTACTGTTATTGCTGCTGCTGTTGTTGTTAGTGCTGCTGCTGTTGTTGTTAGTGCTGCTGCTGTTGTTGTTTGTGCTGTTGTTGTTAGTGTTTGCTGCTGTTATTGCTGCTGCTGTTGTTAGTGCTGCTGCTACTGTTATTGCTATATTGCTGCTGCTGATGTTATTGCTGCTGCTGTTATTGCTGCTGTTGTCATGGCTGCTGCTGTTATTGCTGGTACTACTGTTGCTGTTATTGCTGCTGTTGTTAGTGCTTCTGCTGTTATTGGTTATTGCTGCTGTTGTCATGGCAGCTGCTGTTATTGGTTATTGCTGCTGCTATTGCTACTGCTGTTAGTGCTGCTGCTGTTATTGCTGCTGATGTTATGGCTGCTGCTGCTGTTGTCATGGCTGCCACTGTTAGTGCTGCTGCTGTTGTCATGGCTGCCACTGTTAGTGCTGCTGCTGTTATGGTTATTGCTGCTGCTACTGCTGCTGTTGTTATAGCTGCTGCTGTTATTGATGATGCTGCTGTTGTTATTGCTTCTGCTGCTATTGCTACTGCTGCTGCTGTTGTCATGGCTGTTGCTGTTATTGCTACTGCTGTTGTCATGGCTGTTGCTGTTATTGCTACTGCTGTTGCTGTTATTGCTGTTGCTGTTATTGCTGCTGTTGTTTGTGCTGCTGCTGTTGTTTGTGCTGCTATTGGTTATTGCTGCTGCTATTGGTAATTTCTGGTGCCGTTGCTGCTGCAGAGCAAGTATGGGAAATGCTAATGCCAATACATACAAGGCACACTGCTGTGAGCAAGACAGACATGCTGCTGCTGCACAATATAAAATACATGAATTACCAGTAGCAGATCTATACAGGTGGAGCTAGGGAAGGTGGAGGCTTTCTGAAAGTGCGCTGCAACTTGCTACAACAAATGCTGACCAAGTATTTGAAGGTTGAGCTCATTTGCTACTGATATCAATCAGCTGTGCCCTATAGAGAATTATGTGATTGCTGGCAGATTGAGTTAAGGACCTATCAGCCTGCACCATCTAGAGTTTCATGACACAACTTTGAACATATTTTTTATTTTATGTTTTTGCTAAAAAATATATGTTGCTGTCAATAAAAACGAAGGATTATTTTGTGATGGGTCAAGTAAAACTACTGGCCTGGGCTATCAGAAATCCTTATTTTTGATTGCTGGTTAGAATCCTGTAGTATCTGACTACTCCACTTTATGAATAGCTTGGCAGGCTACAGTATCAATCAACACTGAAACTGCAGAGAACACGCACACAGACCTGCCAATGCTGGCTCATTACTCTACTCTCTCGGGTTTCTGCATTTTCCTGGAACAGAGATCAGCAGCATGCGTGAGGTCATGTGACTGTTTGTGGATGTGACTCAACGGATGGGATATTCCCAAAGTTTCCAACCAGACACATTTACATTTATATTCTACTCTTCTTAGATGCCAAAACTAGGACATTTCCGTTAACTATGATAAGATAGGGGTTAAAAATCAAATCAGGGTTCAAGGTAAAAATGCCCCTGGAAATGACAAAAAAATAATGGGGAAAGCAGTGAATTCTTCTCTTTTTTATAATTTTTATAATATATAATAATAGGGTTGAAAGGTAAACTTTTTTCTAAATATTAATTCCAAATATTGCTCTTAAATAAGTAGTGAAGCAGCTAGGTTGTAGCGAGTACAGCAGAAATCATTAAGATCTGGTCACTGTGGTGCCGTTACCTCTTTGATTGCAGACATCTTGAGTTTCTCGTAATAGTGCAGAGGTGCATGAGGAGATTTCATGTCATATCCAAATCCGGCCACTGCCACCTCGTCGCAGTTGTGGAGGGCCATTGTGATTGCAACAGTCCCCAGTGTAGGAATATTCTGGAAAAAATAAAACACTTTTAGTATTACATATTGATTAGTGAAAAAGAGAGGTTTTTTTAACTGAACTGGCTTTAAAAATTATCAACTTCAGATTAAGTAAGTGAATGAATAAATGAGTGAGTGTATGAGAGAGCTTCAGAGAATTTGTTTTGTAAATTAATCATTCAGACCAATTTATGGACAAATTTCACTCAAAATCATGTGTCTGGCTTCCAGTCTCACCTGCTCATATCATAATATATTACGTAATATACTGTATGATTAAATGCATGACTGAAGACGGAGGTGCAACACAGAACAACCATGGATGGACTCGATGCTACTGTTGAGTGCACTGCTCACACACTTCAGTGCAGATAATGCAGAGTGTGACTGACTTTATCAGAGACACAGAGTGAGTAGGAGATGTGTGTGTCTGCATGTTTATCTGCAGAGAAAGATCATCCAGTCACCACCTGATCCATCAGGGAGACGAGTCTCATGGTGAAAGTCTTATCAACACAGTGAGACACTCTCTAGGCTAATCCTGCCCAAGACACTCCGCCAGCATGCTGATAACACAGGAAACGCATCACAGCTAGAGCCCCTCAAACACTCGTCTCCATAGCAGCAGAGGGCAAACAGACTCTGGACAAGGCGGGGCTCGTATATAGTCAAGAATAATGACGAAACCCTGTAGGGCGGGGCCAAGAGCCTGGGACATTTTACATTGCTGTTCTTCATTACGCTTATATGCCGCAGTCAGCCACTGCCGCTCCTTTTCGTTAATGGTAATTTGCCGGCATTGACAACCTAAAGCTGTCATTGTTGTTTGCAGCACAATATTTGATTGGAAGGTCAAATTTACGGTTATTTTTGTCAGTTACGGCTCATTATATATAGCATTCTGCCCGCTTTTTCAGAATCAAGTATTTAGACAGACAGTGGTAAAAAACACATACTCGTTTCTGATTGGCTAGAAGGTGTGCAAAAACACTTTAATGCACAGGTAGTTCCAAATCAGTGGAATCAGCATTCTAATGTGCTTTTTTCACTGAAGCGCGCACACACACACATACCTCACTCGGAGATCACACAGAAACTTTCAGGAGCTACCCCGTTATAATCAATAAGTTGTCAATGCTGGCAAATGACCATGGTATAAGCAGGCTAATCCATGGCTAGCTGTGCATTAAATGATTTTAATGCACTTCATGTCAGGCAGTTCTATGCCTCCATGTGGTGCATTAAAATGTTCAAAGTGGATTATTACACACTAATATATTAAAGGGCCTTTGGTGCTTCCTCAGTTTCTTTGGAAGTAGAACCGGAAAATGAGGGTAACACTGACATGACGTCAAGGCGTGGCTTTGGTGAGCGATCTGAAGGAAGGTCGGGCCCTTACGCTTTCAAAGCTAGCGTGCTATTGTCCTAGCTTTAATAGCAATGAATGCTTGATATTTCATGAATTGACTGCTTTAATGGTTTTTGTGCCTGCTTCTCACCCCTCTTCCCATGACGCCCCTGTTATGAGGAAGACCAATGAATCTGAAGGCCGCTTCCTGGATGAAATACGGGTTCAGGATCCGCATATCTTCTGGATCTCTGGGAACGAAACGTGCCACTGACTTCCAGAATCCCTCCATACTCCGCTGTAAGACATCAATAACACAACGCATATCAGAAGACACATTGCTGAATGAACACTTGAAACAAACGCAATGAGTAAACCTGCGTGACTTCTCTGATGCTGAGCACAAGCAGCTTTTCTTTTCAAACACTCCTTTGACTCCTGCTCTGTGAATACGCTATTATAACTGCAGTGAAACTGACACAGAACAGTGACTCGCGGCCGCTGAATAACGCTCTCAGCTGAGTAAATAAGCTGCTCACTTTGATATTAAGAATAAAAAGGGTGACGCTACGTTTGAGCCAAGAGCATGCCCGAACATGGACCTCTTTCTCTCCTCATGGGACGCCCACTTCACCTACAGCCAATATCAAGGACCTCACGGACACACCTGGGAGAATGTGACTGTTAGAAGCCGTAACTTCGCTTGACATTCTTGAGTAACAACTCCGGTGGGATTTCATCAAACGGCATCCCACTCTTGAAAGTCACGGTACCACAAATATACACTCCGTGTAATCACGTCCTGCACAAAGCTTGTGTTTTCTTTTCAAAGAAGGGACAGGCTTTACAGAAGGTCACACAACTACACAAAAACAACAAGTGCTTTGACCAAGGGAGCCTTACTTGTTGTTTTCTGGTGTAATACAAACCACGTGTGACTCAAACTCAACTATCAGCCGTTTAACAACAATCTACACCAATCAACAGATTCAATCAATTCATGACAACTTTGTGGCATTCACTAATTAGTAGATAACGAAGCTTTTGTGATTTATTTCTACACAACTATTCAAAAGTTAGGAGTTGGTAAGATGCTTTAAACTGTTTTGAAAGTTAAAATAACTCTTAATGTATTGTAATTTATTCCTGTGATCAAAGCCGCATTTTTCAGCATCAGTACTCCAGTGTTCAACGTCACATAATCCTTCAGAAATCATTTTAATAAGCTGTTTAAGTTAACTTGGCTAAATAGAAAGTTCAAAAGAACAGCATTTATTTGAAATAATATTTTGTAACATTATAAATGTCTTTGTTCTCACTTTTGATTAATTTATTGCATTCTTGCTGAATTGAAAAAAAAGTAAACTTACTGAGCCCAAACCTTTGAGTGGTAATGTGTTCACAATCAATGCTATTTCAAAGCATTCAGTAACACAGTAACAAGTCATGATGTAAAAGTCTGAAATGTTGAAGTCTGAGCAGCATTACTAAGAATGCAGAAAGCAGGTGCAGGTAAAAATCAGTTTTTCTACCCTGCCACAGTAAGATTCTAGATAAAGTAGCAAACATTTAGTGAGCACTCAAGCGCAGCTGAATCGGCCAGCGGCAATGTGTTGTTCAGACTCACAGGGTGAGAGTCATAAACACACAGGTGGAAAATGTGACGTGGCTCAGGCAGCGAGAGATGAACACAATACCCTGTACCGTGAGGAGGAGAGGGGCCATTTAAAAGCCCCATGAAAAACAAGAAGCGCAAACAAAGCCACAAAGGCAAGGAAGACCCTGTATCAATCACCCTGTGGCAGGATCCACCTCCTACATTGCACAAGGCCTTTGTACGCAGAGTTTCTCTGATACCTGTCACCGAGCTGCTTGAAACAGACCTGCAGGTAAAAAAAGAGCTGACTAATGATTATGAACTCTGAACTCTGGCTGATGTGTGTCCGCCTGATAGTCCCATCCAAATGGCTCATTGTGCTGTATCACAGACACGGTCACTCAACACTGCCGTAGCAACAAACGGAAAACTAATCTGACCACAGTGTTTTCAGCACTGCTGCTGATGTATGTACAGACCTAGTGTGTGCTAGTGGTCTAATCAAAATGATGAGATGTATTGATGTGACCATACATACATATCTCATTTGAATTAGACCACGCAGTTAAAAACATGAGTGTTTAGCACACAATAATCCCAGTACATGATTAAAATATACTTCTTTAAAAAAAAAAAATAATAATTCTAAGTTTCAAAATACAGGTTATTTTAGGTTTTATTGTAAAGAGATAAATGTACAGTTAGCCTGTCACTGTCTCTAAATAAATAAATGAACAAACATTGGCCCCACTTTATATTAGGTGGTATACACTATGCATTTACATCAAAAAAATAAGTGCAATGTACTTATTGTGTTCATATTGTATTGCACACACTTTTGCTGATATTGAGGTGGGATACGGCTAACGTTAGGGACAGGTGTGGTGGGATGGGTAAGTTTAAGGGTAGGGGTTAGGTGTAAAGGATGGGTCAACAGTGTAATCATAAATGTAACAACAGAAATCAATTACCGATGTTATAACATGCAGGTAATTTTTAAAAAGTAAGTACAATGTAAAAACATGTATGTACACAATAAGTGCCATGTATCAAATTAGTATTTTAAATGTTAGCACATAGAAGTTAAGGCCACTAAATATAAAGTGGGTCCCAAACATTTAATCTGTAATAATAATGACTGGTTATTTACATAAATAAATCTTAAGTAAAGGTTAAATATACAGTTAGCAGGTCATTGTCACAAACCAAACAAATACATCTGCAATAACTTAAACTGTGATTAAATCACATCTAACATTTGTATTTACATAATATCTGCATGTGTGTGTGTGTGTATATACAAATTGATAAAAACACAGACATATACATATATATACATATATATTATGTAAACAAACTTTTATGTTAGATAAATCACGATTAATCGATTTGAGAGCTCTACTTTAAAACTCAATTTCTCTTTTTAGAACATTAATGACACCTCCATCCTCAATTCATTTACATTTTTAAATGAATCGATAAAGACTCACAGGGACTCACAACCCGGTCACAGACTGAACCATATCACAAGGCACTACTTTCAGTCATATCCGATGTACACATCCACACACTCACATACTTTCCCTGATGGGTAATTCTCAAACCCTTTAGTTTTTAGCTCAAACTTCCCATCCTTTGGTTAAAAGAGTTCCTGACACATTTTTGAGCGATGATGCATGCCTGTAACCTGTGGGCGTGGAGTGGGCCTTGTGTTTCCCTACTCTTCAGAGGGACCGTGGAAGCCATTACGGCTCATAGATTACAATGGCCGCTCTCAGTCGCTCTGGCACTCTGGAGGTGCAAGTCGCAGACTTTATCACAGAATCCATCAGTTTCCAGTAGGCTGACACACACTGTGGCATTCATAAGCCACTGTGGCTTTCTGGAGCAGTCTGTGGAGTGGTAGAGGGCGCTGACCCTGACCTTGACCTCCAACCCTCAGTCTCCTCATGTCTGAGTCACCAGACTCTGAAGACACTTGACACTCATAAACACAATTGTGAGGCAGTGTGTACGCCGAACATGTCATACAAAGCATCAAATGATTCATAGACATGAACTTTGTTCCCTAGTGAGCTGCCTTCCTTGGCTCACCAGAGTTTGGAAAAATAGTTATATTCAGGATTTGACCC
Organism: Gobiocypris rarus; assembly: GCA_023029165.1. NCBI lineage: Eukaryota > Metazoa > Chordata > Actinopteri > Cypriniformes > Gobionidae > Gobiocypris > Gobiocypris rarus. Next base: position 5,255,902 of record CM040921.1, on the reverse strand, counting down.
CAGAAAAAGGACTAAGGAGTTTAGAAATTATGCATGTCAAATCAAACATTATAGTCGCATTGGATCTTCTAGAGTTGAATGAAATCTTCTCAAATCTTTCTCTTAATCTTTTTGTGAAATGTTCCTCTTCTTGCGTCAAATCAAATCTTCTCAGTTTCTTGAATCAATTCTTCTTAAATGTTCTAAAATCATCTTGAACCTTTTTGGTTTTAATCTTAGTTACATTAAATTGATTTTTTTAATCTCACGAAAAGTTCTTGAAATGTTCCTTCAGTTTTCTCTAATGTATTGTTCTTGAATGTTCTCATTTAAGAGTCACATCAAGTCATCTAAGTCAAATCGAATCCTACATTAATATTCTGAAATGTTCTTGCAATATTTCTTCTCTTCTATTCTCGACTCAAATCAAATCTTCTCATCAAGTAGTCAGTCAAATTGAAATCTTGCATTAATATTCTGAAATATTCTTGCAATGATTCTTCATTTCTGTTCTTGAGTCAAATCTAATTATCTCAAATTATCTACACCCTTCTTGAATGTTCTCAAATTAGTCACATCAGATCATCTTAGTCAAATGAAAACGCATCTTTGCAAATTCAATGATCTTACATTTTGAAATGCCTTCTCTTCTTGAGTCATTAAATCATCTTAGTGAAATGTAATCTTCTCTTCTCTGTATTTTACTTTTTTAATCTTCTCATGAGATGTTCTTTCAATGGCTCTTCTCTTCTCTTCTCTTCTCTTCTCTTCTCTTCTCTTCTCTTCTCTTCTCTTCTCTTCTCTTCTCTTCTCTTCTCTTCTCTTCTCTTCTCTTCTCTTCTCTTCTCTTCTCTTCTCTTCTCTTCTCTTCTCTTCTAAGCAGCTCGATGTGACTCATTGCACTAACAGTGGAAACAACAGCAGGTAGTTTATTGACCTCTTGTCCACCTGCTCATGTTTACTTTTTTCTCTATGGCCGTGTTTGAAGCTGATTTCAAAGAGGAGACAAAAGCAAAAGGACAGCTACTACGACCCGTCCACAAGTAGGACAGCTGAGACAACCGAAACCTCCTCGGCAGATCTTCGGCTGGACTAACATCTCACATATGGTGGCATTAGTCTAAACAGGCCATGCAAAGACTACAGATGATTTAGCTGTTTTGACGCATCATTTACGACAAGATATCTTGGCCGCTCTTTTGCTTTTAGAAGACATAGCTGCAATTTAATTCCAAATCAACAGAGATTCAAGTCAAAGAAACACAAGCTAAGATTATGGCCAATGAACACACACAAATGAAAAACATCTACTTCATCTCTGACCTCTCAATTATCCTCATCAGTATTCCTGACTGATTGTTTTGAACGGAAGAATATTTACAAGACGGTCCGCACACTTCAAAACCTTCACCGAATTAACACGTTCCGCTCAATTTCATGTGTAAATTAGAGCCGTGATTGTAGCATGCAGTAGGACGTGAATGAATGCTTCACATGGACGGGTCAGGGACAGATAATGCTCGTAAAGTGGAAGAGACATTTAAACTGAAAACAATTACCTGAAGAATTAATTTCATTGGTCTTAGCCGTGAAGTTTTCAGTTTAAGTCTGTTTATAATTATGCAAAATTACTCAAATTCGAACTAAATTGGTTCATTTATTGTTCAGTTTGTTCAGTAAATCACTGTTTTGGCAGTAAAAGGTAATGGGTCTACTTAAAACGCACGCTATGGAATGAAACAATCTATCTTCCCTCACAGGGTAGCAGCACGTTTAAGAGAATGAAATAAAACCTTTTTGAGACTAATTTTACACAACCTAAAATACAATAAAAATCTAGTTTAAACAATCAAAGCATGTTTTTTCAGTAAATACCCCAAAATGTAACATTGCAAATAGCTTCCACCAAAGCATCCCAGTTACTGTTGAATAAAATGTACAAGCATGATTGATGAATATTTAGTCAACAGCTGTCTTTACACAGCAGTCTGAAGCAGCATTTACACCATAAAAATGGTCATTTAAACACTTTTTAATGAAGTGGAACACTACTGTTTGGGGTCAGTACAATTTTTGAAAATAAATTTTTCTCATGACATGAGAAACCAAATTTGCCTTGATCTTTTGACATATAAGAGTTTTTTTTTTACCATTAAAACATCCTGCAAGTATCATAGCTTAAAATGACGTCCTTGTTAGAAACAAAGCATTTATTTGATCAAGCTCCAAAAATGGCTCGTTCTAATATTGGGTGACCTGTCAGATGGGCAAATACATTTGCATTCAGTCGTTTAACAGATTTGAAAGTGTAACTGGATGTGAAAGTTGCGTCGCGTCAAAAGCAAACAGAAGCCATTATAAGGACTGATGCTGTCTACACTGGTGCTGCGTTAGTTTGTTTTTATAATGCCCTTCAACTTTCTAACTTCACTCGTTCACTCAAATGTGCGTCATTGCTTACACTGCATGAGTGCCCACTACTGGAACGTTCACTTTGACGTCTAGTTTAAACAGCTCGCGTTCGTCTCTGTACAGACTTCAGGAGAATCCCAGAGTCAGAAACAAGTGAATGGTTTATTTTAATGAAGGATCATATGTTTGTTCGGAGCATTTGGTTTTGTCAGCATGACACAGTGTAATGTAGAGTTTGCAAAGAAACTTGTTGAAAGATGAAGAAATTGACTGTATTGGATCTGACAGCAGCTGCATCACAAACGGTAAGTAAATTATTTCATAATGCTTTGTCTGTAAATGACGTTTTATGATGTTTTATTTGGATAATGTTTAAAGGAGCCGAGCATTAAAAACGGGTCAGTTTAGACAGAGGGTCAGAATGAAGGTAGAAAAAAAATGTGTTTTGTTTTTTTGTGCAAAAAACTTTTACATAAGTGATCTTCAGAGAACATTAAAATAATAAAAAAGCCATGTCATGGCACCCTTAAAACTTTTATTCAGCAAGAATGCATTAAATTGATCAACAGTGACAGTAAAAACTATATTTATAATTACAATTTATTTTTATTTTAAATAAATGCTGTTCTTTCTATTCAGTAAAGAATCCTGAAAAAATGCATCACTGTTTTTCAACATTGCTAATCAGAAATGTTTCTTGAGAATGATACCTGAAGGATCATGTGACACTGAACTGGCTGGAGTAATGATGCTGAAAATTCAGCTTTGATCACAGGAATAGTATACATTACATTTTAAAATATATAACAATTTTACTGTTTTTACTGTATTTTTGATCAAATAAATGCAGCCTTAGGGAGCAGAAGAGACTTCGTTTAAAAGATTTAAAGATTAAGATCCCAAACCTTTGAAGAGTAGTGTATATTAAAGTTAATGACAGATTCTTACAGAAAGATGTAAGAAAAACAAATAGTGTACTCACTGACAAAAGCAAAAGTTGTGTTTCATTTATATTCACGAGATGCTGCATATTTATCTCAGATTTGCCTTATTAAAAGACTCTCATATCTGCCAGAAGGCCACCATATTCAGGACCTCTACACATGAAAAGCAAGACTTTTTTAGACTTCAGAATTTAAGCCATATTATTTCTTTTTCAGGACCCCTTTCACATTAGACCACTCACGTACCATATTCAAGAGATTAATTTCTCGCTCTTCCCCAAACCTACAATTCTCTCTTAGTTATAATGGCTTTTTGGCTGGCGGTGGGAATTCTAATGGAGTAGGATATAGAAGGCACGTTATCTGTGTTTTCAGAGAAAGAGTAAGTCAAGCTGCTGCCCATGGGAAAAGGTGCTGTATGAAGACTTTCTAAAGACACATCAACAAATCTCAGCCACTAACCCTATCAGGATACAGTCAGACATCTCAAACTGATCTCCCACAATCACTTAAGAACCTGTGTGTAGTTATATATAGTGAGATTCACTGAAAAATAGCCAGTGCTAAAAGTGTGGCAACAGAAATATCACGAGTAACTCCTCACGACCAGTAGGTTACTTTTATTACAGCGCTGTGACCAGGGGATCCAAATAATGCGGAAATGTCCTTGAGCTGAGTGAACAAGAATCAACTTTCATCATGGGAGAAGGTCCTCTAGCAGAACAGAGACCAGATGTGTGCGCCATTTTCATTAGCATTCTGTAGATAACACAGAGAAAGAGCTGCTTGACTGAACCCAAACCCAGGAGATAAGGTGCCCATTCTGCAGCCCAGACCACACAATTAAGCACATCATTGAGTTCCTGTCAGTCACCTGAGGAAACCGTCTCACAAAGACATTCGCCTTGCACCCAGCTGCATTTCAAAGACACATGAAACACAAAGCCTCACCCAGCTCTACTCACCACAAAGCTAATGCAGTGTCATAGGAACCTGTGGTGATAAACCTTTCATAAACAGTTTCAGGAGTGGTTTGCTTTCGAAATCAGCACTGCCTTGACAATTTTACACTAATCTAATCTGTAAATCCATCCTTGTTCCTTGCATTTTAACACTGTTATGACAAATTCTGCCCATCAAGATAAATGTTATCTAGCTGCCTAACAGAGCAAAACTACAAAGATGACTGTGTAGTTTTGAAAGCATCAGTAAGAATGTGTGAAACCTAAAAAATAAAATAAAAAAACCTTCTCAGCAAAAGTGCTTGATATTTATGGTTACATTATAGCTGTATAATATTCAGCCTTTTTATTGTAATAAAAAAAAAACTGTGAACAAAAAAAAGATATAATTCCTTTTTATGTTCAAAGATTACAAATATTTAGCTAAAACAAAAAATGTCTTTTTGGCGGGGCAAATAAAAAAATGCTTATTTTTTTTGGTCCCTGACACTCATATTTAATATTAGTGTACAGAGCACACACTATGCTGCCCCCTACTGGTACATGTATTGCCTGACTACAACCAATAATCATCTTTTCAAATATTAAGACTGATTTCTTATCACCAGACAATTTTTTAAAAAGTGTTTTCTGAGCTGAGTTTAAAGAACACGGATGCAAATAAAATCTAATTAGTCATAATATTTGATAAATACATTTAATAAATAAAAAATAGCGAATTTTTCTGAAATGTACTGTATGAGTTGTCAAGTTTTTCACATCTTACAAGCTTGTCCTTGAACACCATGTGGCGTAGCCATTTGAAGTCCATTGGTTTAAAGGCAGAGAAGACGAAAAGCGAGCTTTCCTCGTAGCGCTCCGGTTTCTGGATGGCTCCTTCAGGGTAAGTGATGCGCATGGTGGTCTTCCAGCCAACGTCCTTCTCGAACCCGGCAACCGGAGCCTCGTTTAGTCTGAACCCAGAGGACAAATATCAACATGAAATACAAATCTATGTTCCTGTGATTAATGTGCAAGATTCTTCAGTGAGCATTATTAAATGTTAATGTTTATTTACATAATTATTCATCAAATGTAATAAGTGATTTCTTTTAATATGCCAAATAACAAGTAGTGAATTTGGAGAATGCATATTGAACTCTGCAAACAAAAAAAGGACACAATTATTAATCACATTTATATTAGATGTTTTTATATTAACTTACCGTACAACAACATCATATTGATCGATTTTGGAGCCCAAGGACTTATTGAACAGAATTCCTCCATTGCCAATAATAATACATTTCTTACAACTAAGACTTAAGAGAAAAATACAAAGCTTTATTATAGCTACTGATCATCAGTACAGCATTACACATTGAAAGCATGACAATAGAAAGTTTTAATATATATATATAAGAAATGGTGTAACGTAATACACAAATGAAATGTTTTGGTGGAAAGAATGCTGTTGTGTTTTGGCGTTTATGTGAACATTAATTACCTGTCCAGTTCTGAACCCAGTGAATAGCTCTTTGTAGCTGATAAAATATGATCAATGATCTTTTCTGTGGACAGAGAAAACAATGATTTACTCATTTAGAGAGAAAAACGACAGAAAAATGCGAAATAGACAGATGTCTGGACCTCGTTTTCAACAGAAAAAACTATATTGTGACATATCCATGCTGAGGATTATCGTAAAGTTACTCAATTTGTGTGTGAGGAGCTGTTTCCAAACTACAGCATATTGAGACATCTAAAATTATGCATACATGAATTAATATTAGTCCTATCATCCCTTCTTTCTGAACACCTTTTGCATATCATGTTTATGTAGTATTATATAAGACAATCTTAAGTTGTGTCCCAAATGACATACTATACACTATGCACTTGTGCACTATGTATTCGACCGTGTCATGACCAAGCTGCAACATCCCCCAGTTTCTCTTGAAGCCAATACGGAAGTGACTTGAACTGCAATTCATCGAATGGCCGCTAGAGACAGGCTCCAGAAGGGAGCAGAATCTCATTGAGCTCCATGCTAAAATGTCCAACTTTACAGCACAAAAAAAAACATGTTAACAGCCTGGTACAAAAAAGTGGTTTTGGTCTATATAGCTAATTTAGCCCTTTATGGCAACTGTGAGGGGCTTTATTTTTCTTATAACTCATACGTTTAAATTATATTAAGCCTTGAAGTTTTGCATAATTTAGGGCGTGGCTTTGAGTGACAGGTGGATTGCCACTATGGTCCAGCTAGGTGGGCGTGGTTTTAGCAAGCTCCACCCACATCCCTCCTGCCCATTGTCAGTTATACAGGAGTGATACGCTGCCAAGATGGCAACGGCAGACTTTAGGCATCACAAATTGGAACGCACCTTTACTCTAGTCGTACATGCTATTTAGGGTTGAAGATCTATATGAATGATCTATGTGTGAATGTCGGATTACATTAAAAGGAGAATTTCTAAAACAGCACAGTCTCACGCTACCATAAACAATGCTCTAGCCTCCTGGGAAAGATCCTACATCACAGCCTCAAAAAGCAGTTTATCCTCTACACAATCTATTGTGCTATTTTTAGTAAAACCAGAAGGCTTTCCACTGGGAAACAAGCCCTTCATGCTTAAGATAATAGAACAGGATTTGAATGTCAAGTCCACAACGACAAAACCACTGACCTTTTTTAGTCTATTTTATTAGTCTGCCTGCCAATTCTTTTTAAGATAAATCACTTGAAAAAGTAATAGTACACCTTTCCTTAAAAAGCCATACTATTTAAAGTATAATTCATGTCTGAAGGACAAAATGTTTAAGGAGTCTGTCCAAAAGCATGAGCAGTATTTTAAGTGTTTTCATCTCAACATCCCATTAGACAGCAATAGCCCCCGCCCCACACACACACACACGTCCTTGAGAAATGTCAGCAGGACGGATGCAGAGATGCTGACAGTTCTGTTCTTAACATCCCACACCATCTGCCAAAGCAGCTAAACAGAGTCAGAGGAAAACTCATCACTTAACATGCACATTTGAAGGTAATTACGCTCAAACCCTCAAGGGCAGAAATGAATGAAGGTGAGTGGAAAGGTTTCTGGTTTAAACGTCTGGAAGCTCAGCAGATGAAGGAACCACTGAAGATGTGATTGAATAGACGCCATGAGAAAATGGCTTCCATCTTACTTGCATGAGCCTCTGGTGACCAGTTAAGTGGACATTAGTTTGACATTTACCTAATATTAATTTTTTCTCATTTACAAGTCATATGCAAATGTTAATCTACAAGAAAATACAGACATTTATTATGTAAAGCTACATTAATTCATCTTGACTGAACATACACTACCAGTCAAAAGTTGAGAATAAGTCTCTTCTGCTTGAGTTCAGAGAATAAGTCTCTTCTGCATATATTTGTTTAGAAATACAGTAAAAAGTAAAAAAGTAAAATTTTATTACAACTGTTTTCTATTTAAATATATTTAAAAGTGTAATTTATTCCTTTAAAATTGATTTTAAAAACATACATAATTATGGTAATATAATTATAATTTATAATATAATATGTAATATAACAAATGGCTTCGAGTTCAGAATGATGATGAACACCAGGAGTGTAAGGGTTTCTTCACACTTGTAGTTCGGTTCACTTGGTAAAAAAACAACATCTAGCCCTGTCCCGCTTAGCATTCACATTGGAATTTTTAACACCAAACCTCAAGATAACGATCCTAAAGGCACAGGGATATATGTTCAGGGTCTGCTTTTATTATGTATAATTTGTGATGGAACTTCCAAAACATGGAAAACAATACTGAGCTGTGATAAATGCGCTCATTGTATGTGTGTCACTACATTTGATGGTATTTTGACCAGCTGAGAACTCGGGAAGAACTTATAAAAATGTGTAAAGGGGTGAAAACACCAGCAGGAATCTCTCCGTCACACACACAAGATCTGCTGCAAGGAGACGTGGTTCTGATGCCTGTATCGAACTGTGATGGGCAACATCGCGAAAACAGGTAAAACTGGTATGCTTGAGCATTCTGTCCTTTTTAGGGTTGCATCTTGTGACATCATGTCCCGTTGGTTCGTTTACATGTCTTTCGTCAGTGTTGATTTTATATGTCATTTCGAACTTCACCAGAGTTTGGTTGGAAGTGGTCCGCTTGTTTGGTTAGGATGGCTGAGTTCACACTTTTTCAAATGAAGCACACTAACAGGACAAATCGCATCAGGGTTCGTTTTAATCTAACCAAACATGCCAAGTGTGAACACACCCTACACCCTAAAAGACATCACACTAAACCCAGGCTCATAGTCATAATCCTTATCATAAAAACTGATTTTAAGCAACTCAGAATGAAATAAATACCTTGTGTTCTTACTCCAAAGGGAGGTTGGTAACTGCTGATCTTTGATAGCCGCTTAAAATTCGGATCAAGGAACATGGGAGCTGGTTTTAAAAACCTAAAAGAATAAATAAAAGACAAAGAGAAAACAAGTTAAAACAAGCACGGGTGTCACGCTAACCACTCCACAGCCCACATGAGAAAAGGGGTGTGATACCTTGATAACCGCTGGAATATTTGATAGGATTATGTGGCTTGCATAACCCATAATCCACTGGCTAGCGGTGTGTTTATCAGTTCGTAAGAGATGAGCCCTGGAATGTCTAAAGAAGTCCAGCCTAAACCTGACCTTTTCTCAAAACAAGCATAGAGACTTATAAGGAGCTGAGCTCGCCGAGATACTCATCGTCTAATGACGTTAAGACTACAATCAAGCTACACTTCTGAAAAAGTAGTTAACTACACAACATACGAGAAGTTATTTAAAGGGCAATATCTTTCAAAAGTACACCATGTAACTTTTTTTTCAAAATTTGTCCAAAATTTATATAATGAGGGAGTACATCATGAATCCATCTTCCAATGTACAAATGTACATATAAGGAACAGCTGGAGGACCAATTTGCAATTTATTAGGTCAATTGGCAACATTAGTGGGTATAAAAAGAGCCTCTCAGAGTGGCACTGTCTCTCAGAAGTCAAGATGGGCAGAGGATCACCAGTTCTCCCAATGCTGCGGCCAAAAATAGTGGAGCAATATCAGAAAGGAGTTTCTCTGAGAAAAATCGCAAAGAGTTTGAAGTTATCATCATCTACAGTGTATAATATCATCCAAAGATTCAGAGAACAATCTCTGTGCGTAAGGGTCAAGGCCGGAAAACCATACTGGATGCCCATGATCTTCGGGCCCTTAGAAGGCACTGCATCACATACAGGAACGCTACTGTAATGGTAATCACAACATGGACTCAGGAATACTTCCAGAAAACATTGTCGGTTAACACAATCCACCGTGCCATTCAACGTTGCCGGCTGAAACTCTATAGGTCAAAAAAGAAGCCATATCTAAACATGATCCAGAAGCACAGGTGTTTTCTCTGGAACAAGGCTCATTTAAAACGGACTGTGGCAAAGTGGAAAACTGTTCTGTGGTCAGACGAATCAAAGTTTGAAGTTCTTTTTGGGAAACTGGATGCTATGTCATCCGGACTAAAGAAGACCGGGACAACCCAAGTTTTTATTAGCTCTCAGCTGCATCTCTGATGGTAAGGGTTTGCATGAGTGCATGAAACTTAAGCAACTTGTCTCCTCAGTCCCCAGACATTTGCAGACTGTTATAAAAAGAAGAGGGGATGCCACACAGTGGTAATCATGGCCTGGTCCCAACTTTTTTGAGATGTGTTGATGCCATGAAATTTAAAATCAACCTATTATTCCCTTTAAATGATACATTTTCTCAGTTAAAACATTTGATATGTCATCTACGTTGTATTCTGAACAAAATATTGACATTTGAAACTTCCACATTTTGCATTCTGTTTTTATTTACAATTTGTACAGTGTCCCAACTTTTTTGGAATTGGGTTTGTAATTCCTTTACATTTAATGCAAATGTAAATGAGTTAAAAAAAAGAAACTTGACTCACAGTGATTGATGAGTTGTTTTTTTTAACCGTTTCATTTGCATGAAGCCAGGGCTGTAACCATCATAGACATTGAGGGGGACAAGTCCACCCCCAAAAATTACAAATGGGCAAATTGTCCCTCCCAATGTTTGATATTCTTGATGCTGCTCTGCTGCACTCCATTACACACCACTCTGTTTGTTATTAGGATGACAAAAAGTGTTAAAAGTTGTGTTTTTAGGCTGGTTTGCCAGTCTCATCACAGCCTAATATCTGATTCAGTCAGAACAAACGCGGCAGGCTTTACTATTCACAGAAGACACAATCTGTGATACAATGCTTTAGTTTCAACAGGGATAGAATGTATGGCAAGATGGAAGTAGCTAAATATTTAATATTTGACAATTAAATATTTACGATAGAACAATAGAATTATATTTTATGATAGAAATGTTCAGCAACCAAAAATAACGTGATTCAAACACAACTTTTTGTTGTTGTTGAAATTTCAGCATTTTTAATTGAAAATATGCAATAATTTACATAATTCATGTAAATCAATAATTGAATTTGACAAGACAAGAACATTTTGCTTTTTTGACTTATATTAGACATATTAATAAGAGTGAATGTGTTCATAATTAAAAATAAATAAATATTTGAAAACAATTTAAATTGAATATTTCATAACTACAATAGACCTGAAACATTTATTGTTTTTATTTATTTTTTTTTTTTATTTCCTTTTAACCTTTAATTCTTTTAAATCACCCCTACTAACCTCCACACACACAAAACTAAAAACTTTGGTCCCCTGCCAATATTCAAGACATGGTTACAGTCTTGCATGAACCATCTCAATGAATCGATTCACTATGGGCCTCTTTACACCTGGTCACGCAGTCATATCTGGCTCTAACATACTGTATAGCATGTATAAACACACAAGTTTATTTTGTACTATGTTGAGAGGAGTAAAATTTACATATGTGGTTTCAACAGATGCATTTAGAGCCTGTTTACACCTGGTCACGTAATGCATTTCTCTGATTGGATAGCCCCCCGATTGTGAAAAGACCAGGTGTAAATGCCCTCCAAGTGGACAAACTGGATAAATCCATCTGGTTGCTGAAACCACATATGTGAATTTTACTCCTCCCAACATAGTAAAAAATAAATGTGTGAGCACTATAAGATGTGATAGCCAGATGTGACAGCGCTATTGCAACACACCTCACCGCAGATGAGTAGCTGAGTATCTCTTCATCAAGCCGGCACACAAACTGCTTCAAATGAATCTGAAAGTTCACACAATCATCTTCATTAAAAGCAGTGATCTTACCAGCGTTAATGCCGCTTTCTATCCTATTGTGTTTTTGATCTTGAAATTAGCTTATGATAAATAAAATGCAATGCCTGTCGGTTGCTTCCGTTGAAGTGAACGCCATTAAATTTGCTTAAAGCACGGAAATTGAAGATCCAATTCATATTTACTTTGCAGAGACACATTTATGTGGGCATGTGTAATTGCAATGGTTAACAAATAAGATCATCTGATCAGTAAAAAGCCATGAAGTGACTTCATTTCGTATCGTGTTCATATTCACATTCACCACAAAAGCCTTTCGGAGGGCATTTATACCTGGCCTTTCCACGATTGGATAGCTATCCAATCAAAGAAAAAAAGCATGAAGTGACCAGGTGTAAACAGGCCCAAAGATGAATGTGATCTTCAGAGGATATACACAATATAAGAAAATAATATATATAAGGAATATAAGAAAAACTGCATGAGTCCAATAGACTATAACAGGTTTTGATCAATTCAATTCTTACAAAAAGAAATGGCTTTATTTGTTCTCTGCTATGTAGCACCACAGCCACAAATACCACCTGGCAAAGCTGTATATCATTAAGAAACGCCCAGATTTCTGTCAGCATTGTCCACTCAACGTGCACCTGATACAACTATCCAAAACCCATTTCACTGGCTGACAAAACAACACCTGAACAATTCAGTCATGTCGTTCACAGCTGCCCGACCCCTGGTGTAATGCACTAATGACACAGGTGGTCCGCTGTATTCGAGTTCCCATGACCACAATACTCTGCGCTTCTTCACATCCCAGCATCTTAAGTGAAGGTGACACACACTCCCGCTGTTTCTCACCGGCTCTAACTTCCAAAAACGTACGCTTGTGAGAAAAGTTTTTGAACCATTCATAAATTATCAGGATTACTAAACTATTCATGTCATAAAAAAAAAATTCTGCCATATTTTCACAGAAGAAATGTTGAGAATGAAGGTTTCAGCAGGTGTTTTAATTAATTTAGATGTAGGTTTCTTCGGGCATTAAAGTTTCTCCAAGTTGAAAACTTCAGGAGGATTAAAAAAAACTTTAGGAACGTAATAATGAATCAAATGTGTTTTTCCTTAATAAAGGGATACAAGGAAAAATTTACAAGCAAAATCTCTCTATGAATTTATTTATAAAGAAGCTTAAGATTTATTTTGAAATGTCTAAGATTTACTATTGCATGCTGCTCATTCCAAAAGATGATGAAGATAAAATGTGCACTACTACAACCATTTACAACATATTACAACATAAACACCATAAACTAAATAATTGTCATATTTCATCAACATTAAATCAGCTATCTTTTGGCATATGTACGGTATTCCTTGATTGCGAGTAATTATAATGTCACAATGTAACCTTAAAATTGACATAAATTTTAATAAACTGAATTTTTAGACTATTTAAGGACCAGCAGGGATTTTTATCTGCACGTGATGCAAAAAACATTTTACAATTTGCATCTATTTGAGTCGCAAATGCGAGTGAAATGTTCGAGCTTGTTTTTAATGGATTGTTGCCAATAACAGTTTCACAAAAACCACATTGCACTTAAATCTGCCATGCTAAAGTCCGAGACCTAATTCACAATAATTAAAAATTATTTGTATAAGCAACTTTCACAATAAATGTACCAAGCAGCTTACGTACTGTGTTAAGAAAACTGCCTTACAACCCCAGTGAGCAAGATAAAGGGGACTACAGTGAGAAAAACTCACTAAAGATACAAAGCAAACAAACAATTATGGAAAGTATGTATACAGCAAGAAATGAGAGAAACAGTTAGAATGTTTGGTAGACTTTAACCATTTTTGCTTTGTCTTTTTATTCTCTGAAATTTTCTGGGGACCCCTTAGAACCTTCTGGAGGATCCCAGTTTGAAAAACCCTGCCCTGAGCTATGAAAGAGCGGCCTTTGAACATTTTCTTCTGCAAAGGATTTTTCACCAATTTATGCCTGAACATTTGCTAACTCAAATGTAGCTGCAATGTTATGCTGCAACTTAGCATGTATAAACGTGTGTTCTTGGCTATTACTAGTTTTTTTTTATTGTCAAATGCTAATTACATAGCCAACTAGACATTTAGTGTCTCAACAAACACTGAAGATGTCATGGTCTATTTAGTATTCCCATCTGACTCCATCTGAAAGGTTCAGCATCAAGGATTCAGTAATGTGATCTGGCCCTGAGGCCTATTTTTCACAACTCCGCTCTATTTAACAGACGAAAAAGAAAATTTCACATGGATGTGGGGTAATCCATGCACAAAACTGATGCTTTATAATGGATACAAATAAATAAAATTAAAAAACATAAAATAAGTTTCAGCCTCTCCTTTATATGTACAAATGTTCCATTGAAACCGTTATGTTGCTTGCCAATCTAGTTATTATACTAATGAACTATATTACTTGGCATAATTGTTTAGTATTATTAATTACATTATTTATTAACAATAATATTTAATTGATAACACTTTACAACAAGATATCACTTGCTAACAATACTTCTACAGCATTTATTAATCTTTATTTATGCTAATCTCAGCATTTGATTGTAATAATATATTAGTAAAAGTTGTATCTGTTAATACTTATGCTGCGTTCCAGGAAGATTTCTGAGCCCGTAAGTTACGACTTCCAACCACGACTCACAACTTTGTAGCGTTCCGGGCAAAGTCTCGCCAAACTGCTTAAGCGCAAGGAATTGTGGTAGTTAGATGTAAACAAAGCATGGCGGGCCGTACGGGGCTTATGCTCATTACAATAATTTATATCGCCAAAGGTGCTACTCCTTGCTTATTTGAGGGAAACGAAGGAGAAAAAAATGGCACATAAGGCAAGAGATGCTGTTATACCTTTACCTTCAATTTTACGTTATTTGTATATTACACCGCATCCGTAGGGGCTGCCATTGTTGTTTCATGGGCTATGTGACGTCAGAGCGCGTAACTGGGAGTACATCGATCTAGTACGAGTTCACTGGTGGGAAGTCACGGTTTTGACTGCTGTTCCAGTGCACTTTCACGGGTAGAAGGCTGGAAAAACACGGGTTACGGGTTGCCTGGAATGCGGCATTAATCTGAGCTACCAGACCTTAGTTAACATGAACTAACAATGCACAGCTGTATTTTTATAAACTAACGTTAACAAAGATTAATAACTACTAACAAACATATTGCTCATTATTGGTTAAATGAGGAATAAGTGAGGATCTGCGGTCCGATGAATTATTAGAAAAATAATGCATACTCTGCAGAAAGTTGGCGACTTCTGCGCACTGGCCACCTCAGCATGCACTGACCCCGCTCTGTGATTTTATGTGACCTGCTGTTGCTGCTATTCCCAATTGCTTCCACTTGGTTATAATACCACCAACAGTTGACCGTGACATATTTAGTAGTGAGGAAATTTTACGAATTGACTTATTGCACAGGTGGCAACCTATCACAGGAACACGCTTTTCACTGAGCTCCTGAGAGCGACTCATTCTTTCACAAAAGTTTGTAGAAGTGTCTGCATGCCTAGGTGCTTGATTTTATACACCTGTGTCCATAGAATTGATTGGAACACCTGAAGTCAATGATCTGGAGGAGTTTCCAAATACTTGAAATAAATTGACTAATTTCATGATATTAGATTTTTGGTCATATCGCCCACCCCTTTCTGTGCATTTCTCTTAGAATTAGAACCTTAGAATGTTCATCAACTAATCAGATTCAAGCATTCATCATCCCTGTGGTATAATGTTAGTGAATGCACTAATGTTAACTAATGGAATCACATCATAAAGTGTTACATACTGTATATGACAATTAAGCATTACAAATAATAATTGTAAATAAGAAAAATCAATACAACTGTGTGTGTAAAAATTATGAAAATTATATGATCATAATTAAACAATAAAAAAAAAAACTAAAAAACTTAAAAATGTCCACACACATTACAGAAAATGTGCCATAACAATGTCACAAAACTTAATTATTATCATTTTTTGATTTTGTTTTCAAGACCTGAACCAAGAACTAGAAAACTCAGAAGATCAACAGAAGACATTTCCTTTCTGGTTCTGACACCTAGTTCTTCTGCTCTCAAATCCAACCTTACGACACCACGTTAAGATCTCCCAAAGGAGCTTCCACAACCTTCCTTCCTGAAAGGATTCTGATGATCCATAAACTGTGGTTTATATTAATCTCAGAGGTTCTTGTGGCAAAAGGAAACCTTTGCGTGTCAGTCGTGTGAATCAGAAGCGCACCTCTCTCACGCACTGGGAGCCCAGAGGAGCACAACAGACCCAAAAAAAGATTCTGATGCTAGTGATGCGCTCTGTGGACACATTTCTGAAACATGCCTTAAATCAACACATAAAGGATAAAGAGCATTCACTGTGGGGAATCTTCTCAGACACTAAATTATTTAAAAGGCAAAAGAAATATTTCTTTTTATGCCACTCTGAGCTCCTCTCAAGAGCATTGCATGGCACAACATCCTCACTGTGTAATGGGTTTAAGACACACTACACAACACACATGCAGTTATGCATATAAAAAGAAAGGACAGACCAGTCTTACACAGCCCAAAAAAAACTGTGATACATGTCTTTATTTGTTCTCGCTCCTGAAAAACCAACCTGCAAAGCTGGCTGAAACTATTGCATTGCTGGTTACCAGTAGAAGGCTTGTTTTGGCCTTTTTCAAGATGATTTAATCTGGTCAAGCTGGTTTATCTGCAACAATAACCAGCAATTTACCAGCACTTTTGCTAATCTTGCCATTTCTCGGAAACATGAAATCAAAATGTACTCTTTTTACTTTCATGTTCTGAATCTCAATATCAATGTTATTCAGCTAAATCAAAATTATTTTGTAAATAGCAGAAGAACGAGGTGCGTGTCTGCATGCGTATTAATAAATCTGATATTGTGAACGTCCTGTATTTCACAATGTATGGTGAGATCAGCTTACTTTGGATAGATTAATGTCATCTTGGCCTCTGCATAACCCGGTTTACACTCTCCTTTACTGAGGTTACCATATTTATACTGCAGCTCCAGGGGCCTGTGAACCAATGACAGAAGAACAACTTGAATGCAAAGGACAAGATGAGAGGATGAAACAGCAAATCCTTGAACCTTAGGTTAGTAATATGGTAGCCCCAAAAATATTTGGACCCCTCAGCCACTCTTAAAATGTGCAAATGTCATAGAATGACAAAATGTTATAGGAAGTGGCGACTGCAAAGAAATGTTGCACCAGACCAACTGGACTTGTAGCGGATGCATGATACCAGTTCTTCCCAATTTCACAAAGATGTTTTTGCTGAGTAACCACATATGTGGTTCATTACATTTACTGTGAACACAACCCAGTAACGGTTCACAGTCTCTTCATTTTCAACACTATATTCGTTGCCTTGTCACTTTAAATCTAACAAACTTTCTTTTGTGAATTGTGCTGTATTTCCTCACAATAAATGCATGACTTAAGTGTCCAAATATTTGTGTGACATTCTATCCAAAGTGAGGGGGTGTACTGCCCAACTCAAAAAAAAAAAAAAAGAAGAAAAAAAAGAAAGGAGAAAATTACTACCTAGTACTAGTCAAGTGTTGGGCCTCACAATTATTTTTTTTTTTTAAAGAAATTGTTTTTATGTATTAAATAAATCAAGTGACAGTAGACATTTCTATTTATCGAAAAATCCTTTTATCACAAAAAGTATGAACTGTTTTAAATCAGCATATTAGAATGATTGTTGAAGGATCATGTGACAGGAGTAATGATGCTGAAAATTCTAGTTTTAATAATACTTCACAATAATAATAACAACAATAATAATTTTAAGAACATTCTTCAATATCTTACGGATCACAAACTATGTGTTGTGTACCTTTAAAACTCAACTTACATGATCCTAGTGATCAAAATCGAATAATTTTGTGAAATCTAAAATATGTACAATACAGATTTTGCTCCATAGCTGGTTGCAAGTTAATTGAACATAATATTTAATTCCTAATAAATCAGGGGAATTATTTTAAAATGCTCCAGACCGTATTTATTTATTTGAAGATAAATAATTTGCTTGAGTATGAATCAACTTCATATTCGTCAGATTAACATACATAAAACGGAGCTTACTATATGCTTTAGGGTCTGGAGAGAAGGGAAAGCAGCTGTAGGGGGATGTACAACGATAAAGGCTGCTCAACCACATGATGACAACCTGTTTGAGGAGTAGTTTATTTTATGTAAGCCCCAGTATAAACCCACTAATTCACAGGCCGGCAAATGGAAACTTTCTAGTAAGTTTACATCTATACTGTGAGTGCTAGACATATAAAGATGACCTGTTGATGGTGCCATTTATACAGGTGGGCGTTAATGGTAATAAGAGAGGTCGAGCTATGTTTTATTTCGGGTAAATGGACCTCCCATATAGATACAATCAGGACTGTTAAATCAGACAAGGCTGGGTGAGAGCCAAGACATCATTCTTTAAAAATGCTTTAGGGCGCCATTAATTATCCTTCCAAAGTAAAGCTCAAATAAACATCAGGCCAAGTTATTAAGAGAGACAAATGGCTGGACAGTACAAGCCAAAGTGAACTCACACATACATGCATACTTTGCAGCGCTGCTACAAAACCTAGTGAGCAGCCTTGCCCTACATAGGCAGCTGCCTTTTAAGGCATCATCCTAACTGAAAGGCAAAACAATTCTGTCTCATACAAATTGCGCGTCTTCATGAGTTGATCTGGATGTTAAAAACACATAGGCTTGTATTACTTGTCATTACTTTGTAATCTGAGCTCCATAAATGATTATATGAAGTATTAAATCAAAGAGCATTAATGCATATCATGTGGTAATTGCACGGCATGGAATGTTTTTTTAATAATCAACTAATTAATCAAATGTATTTAATAACCAACGCAATAAAAACTGAGTTGTAAATAAACGAGTGCTGTCAATCGATAAAAAAAATGAACGAATACATTTTTCTGCAATTAATCAATAAATATTTAAAGTTTTATATTTTTTTTATATTGTAATAATCAGTTACTCTCCAAATGAATGTAGAAACAACTCTATTTGCTTTAATTGCATATTTTTATGAATGGCCAGTCACTGTTACTAATACTGGTACTGATGTCTCTATGAATATTTTTTCTAAAACGTGATAGACATTCAACATTAAAGCTATATCAGTTTAAACATTTATTAGGCTTTAAAAAAATTACTTTTAATTATGTGAACTTAAAACAATCTTCACATAAACCTGTTATAATAAATAACATATTTACCTGTTTTACAAGTTATCAAATAGTCTGCACTGCATAAATAATAAATTAAATTTAGAATAATCCTTATTAAAGCTACAGTTTTCTCTTGTTATCTTTGCTCTTTAATATTAATGACAGCAACTGGTTTATTAGGCTGCTGTGACTTTAAGATCTGCCGCTGACGAAAATGATGTGGATCTGACGCGCTGTCACGCGCATCTCTTTTTCTCACAATTCTTTAAGTTAATTTAAGACTGAATACTCGACAATGCAGACATTTTGCCATAATTCTGTGTTACTGTTTGTTCAAGCACGAAAGAGAACTCTATTCTGGCACACATCTTTCTGTGCGTTGCGTGTGTGTCACAGTCAGGACATTTACAGACAGCGTGCTCTTTTAAACCATTCAAACGCAACGAGAAAAGCGTTTGCATGAATAAGAGCGTGATCATATAATGTAACACTAAAATACGGATGCTGCGTTAAAAAATGTAACAAGTTAACACACTAATTTTGACAGCACTAAAATAAACATTTAAATTGCATATATATCAGTTTTATAGCAACTTTTATATATGTTTCTGCTTCAAATTGTTGTTGAAATATAAACATTTAAACTAAAAAAAAGCATAAAAAATACATTTCATACAAACCTTGAATGAAATAGTCGATTTATATTAGACTGAACCTGAACGCTTTTTGGTATTTAATGAATTATATGTAAAACCAAAGGTTTTTATATTTTCAATAGACTTTCTGGGATTGCCTTCTTTGCAAAATATGTGATGCTATTTTAAAAGAAAACTTTTAAATATGTGATGCATAATTTTACTAACAACCTTTCCCGTTAGGGGTGTGTTAAACTGCTGCCAATGTAGAAAACTCACCAGGTTTTGGAACACAACCTTGAGCTCACATTCAGAACCCACACGCTCAATGTGTTACTTACAGTTTTCTGTCAAGCTTGGTAAGAAATCCCTGCTTGTCGTACTCTAAAGAGAGAGAAATACAATAAATCAACCAGAGTTTATGACCCTGCAAGAGAAAGAAGAGAGCGAGCGAGAGATGCAGCGTGTTAATGGCAATGTGCCAACAGGAAGGGATGGAAATATTTTGGCAGGAAAAAGAATATCTTTTGTTAAGGAAATGGAGAGAATATTCTTGTAGTTAAACAGAAATAAAGTGTAGAGGCTGCTTACTCACATAGACCAACATAGGCGGTACATATGTGACAGTTAGTAGCACCAAAACAATATATTATTAAGCACAAAGATGTCATATGGATCTTCACCTAAACCACATTCAATGGCTATCTGCAAAACGCTGAAACATACAGACATTTGAATTTAAAGATACACACACGGAAATAGCGTGTTTTTGCTTCCACTCATAAATGGGCTTTTTGAGCATGGTATTATAAGTTATCTGTGGGGTATTTTGAGGTGAAACGTCACAGACAAATTCTATTCAAATTCTAAAAAGACATGAACTATTGATTGCTGTTGGAATGTAAAAAGCATGAAATATGAGGGATATGAAACTAGCAGTTTAGCTTTATTACACAATACATGACAACAGAATAAGAATGACTTGTAATCTCCACTAATAAACATCTTTATGAGCTTGTGTAAGCTGATAAAGTGAAAAAAAAAGATTAAACTGCATAGTTTCCTGAACAAAGTAATAATGTTTTACAAACCAAGAAGTACATTTACGAGATGCCATAAGGTTGAGAGTTCAAAAAAAGGAGGATATTACACAGATTTGTTACTTTCCAACTAAAGGAAACAGATAAACATAAAAAAAGTCAAGGCCATTTTTGATAAAATAACCTTAGAAAGAAAGAGAGTGAAAGGAGAGCTCAGGTAAATGCACATGATGCTCGTACAGACGTGGCGTCCAGCCGGCCGGCCGCTGCATTAGTGTGCTTGCAGAAGCAGCGGTGTTGCATTAGAGATCGCAGGAGCTGCAGCAGGTGTTAGTTCACAGCAGAAATCACTGTGCAGAAAGTCTTACAAAGATCAGTGCTTCGGTCAGCTAACAGTCTAACAGCCACCTGTTCTCACTGCATCACTGAGGAAATATTCTGGGTCAAATGCATCTTAAGCTCTACTGACAGCATCTGTGACACGCCTTTGAAAAAGTGTAATAGCTGTATACTTTGAAAGTTTATACTTGTATTACTGTGAACACATTTGTATTCATAAACACCAAGAAAGTATTTGCAGGTCACAGATATTGTTGATAGACCTTAAGTTACTGGAGACACACCTTTGTTAACGATTTAAACAATATCAGTACATTATCCTTATTTTAATATTATTAGTTGTAGTAGTATTATTACTGTGATCTTTATTAGATTGTAATAGGGAAAAACATTGCACTTCTGGTATTTACAATAGATTAATGTTTAGTACAGATCATAAAACATTCCAGTTTTATGACTTTCAAAATGGGGTTTCACCAGTGCTTGATCTGGCAAAAAAATCTGCAAAGCAGAAAAATATAAATCTTTATTAACTTTATCATTAAGTCAGACAGAAGCACGACAGATATCTTTGTATTGAATTTGCAGGGGGATTCTCCTAAAGTAGTAGAAACGCAATGGAGAAGCTTCTTAATGTTGGGAGATTATCTTTTTTTTTTTGGTAAGTTTTGGACTAGGTTGCTTGAGAAATTATATATATATATATATATATATATATAGTTTGGGGTCAGTAAGACATTATTTTTAAAATATCATATTTTTATTCAGTAGGATGCATTCAATTACAGTAAAGACATTTATTGTTATAAACAATTTCAAATAAATGCACATTCTTTCCCCAA
Organism: Gobiocypris rarus; assembly: GCA_023029165.1. Taxonomy (NCBI): domain Eukaryota; kingdom Metazoa; phylum Chordata; class Actinopteri; order Cypriniformes; family Gobionidae; genus Gobiocypris; species Gobiocypris rarus. Next base: position 5,234,165 of record CM040921.1, on the reverse strand, counting down.
AAATATGAAGCAGCACAACTGTTTTCAAGATTGATAATCAGAAATATTTCTTGATAAAAAATTAAATTGTAAAATATATAAAACTGGTGAATAGTTATTTTAAACAAATAGTATCTCACAATATTAGTGTTTTGGACAGAATTTTGTTCAAATAAATACAATACAAGACTCTTCTTCATAAACTGTACTGACCCCAAACTACTGAACGCTTGTGTGTGTATAAAAAATGATTAGGGCTAGGTTATATAATAAAACAAAAAAACTAAAATTTTTAATTTTAGATTCTCAAATAATCGATTCTCTTTTTAAAATTCCAAGAACATCTTTTAGTCCGTTTTCAGTTGACGTATTGTAGCGTACCTACAACCCAGTAAATCACAATTAACTTTGAGCATACTTTTAATATGAAACAAAGTCCCAGATATCCAATACTGAAATAAACATGGATGAACATCCGAAGGTAATCCGTCAAGTTTTAATATTTCAAAGAACGAATTTAAGTAGAAACATAATTATGCAATTTCTCCCTGGTGTATCATTTAAGTATTTGTAGACGTAATGTACCAGCTGACTCCCAGTGTACTTTACAGCATTAGTTAAGAGATGTATTATTTCCTCAAGAAAATTTGCCATGTACTGTAAGATTTATATTCAGATTAATGGATATTGAGTCAAAAACTTGTGAATCGAAATTGAATCGTGAACATTGTGTCCCAGACCAAATAAAAATATATTATATACACACACACAACCATTCAAAAAGTTTTAAACACAAAGACCTTGTGACAACTAACCCCGGTCTTCCTCAGAATGCAATTATACGGATTAAAGTAAATCTCCCAACATTAATGCAGGGTATGGTATAGGGTGAACCTCTACCTGAAACTACTACACGTCCCACGGAGAGTAAACTATCCAAACCAGCCTCTGAAACAAAAGAGTGTGAGTTCAGCATCCAGAAGACATGTCTTCACCATGTCATCACCTCTGTTCGAGTGAGATTAGATGCTTTTAGTGTCTCTGTAAACAGTATTTAACAGCAGCACCCGGACTAGAGTGATGACAGCAGATCTGGGCCATGAACATCTCACACATGGTTAGCAGTTCAAACAACAAATACAACACTCACAATGCATACTGCAAGTAAACCAGTTAAAATCAGGCTTAAAGAGTGCAATACAGTACTTGTATAAACAGAGCATTCATTTGTAATGCAATCACTTCCATGAATGAGAGAAACTGGGCAACAAACAAAACTGTGGAAATGCAAATTGCATAAATAAAAAATAAAAAAAAAGACAAAAACTAAATTTAACTAATAAACCAATTGTATACTTAATCTATGATACAAATACTTCTTAAAGTACTTTGTACTTAAAGGACAATTTTAAGTATGCATTTATTTATAGTGAAATGGATGAGTTGGATCAGACACAGCATTTTTTGTGTGCCAAAAAAAATCATGAATGTCAAATGATATACAAAGAAGCTTTGATTTAACTAGTATTCTAAAATATAGAAAATAGTAATAATCATAAATGTGTTCAAAGACTTGATCTGCAGAGGGGGTGATGACCATTTTATCTTTGAACTTCATCGAATATAATCAAACAGTTTGAAAAAGGTGCCAAACATCCAGAATAAATCAGCAAGGCCAAATTCAGTTTCTGAAAGTGTTTCTGCCAGGTGGACTTTGGAGGGAAGCAGGAATTTAATATTTTCAGATAAAAAAAAAACACCATATCCAGATGAGGAACATGCAACAAACTGCAGCAGCACTAGCAAAACCTGTGTGTGATTGTTGTAAAAAGATAAAAGCTGATTTTTTGTTTGTACACATATGAGATTATAGATGAGCAAAGTTACACAGTAACCAATATGGTAGCATTTTGTGGTTCAATTTTAGAGTGACGCAGCCTGGTTAAAGAGAAGACATCCTGAAATTTCTGTCTGTTGACTGAGCCAAAAAGCAAAATGCAACAAAATTACTAACAAATGCTGATCAGACTTAGTTAAAGAGATTATTCCCAGTTCCACTGTATGTTAAAACACAAAGGTTTGCATTACTTGTCATTACTTGAACTCCATAAATGATTATACAAAACATAAAATCTTTGTGCATTTATATGGTAACCTCTAAATTAACTGGTTTTATCTGTCAAAATACAATTTAAATCAACCACTAGACTGAAATAATAAAAGTAATGTTTGGTCTCTTTAATGTTAATAACTGCACATTTTTACTTATGCTGTTTACGTTTAGTCAAACCAATAGCTGGTCACACTATCTGGCTCATATTACAAAAGCTTGAATAGTGTCGGTAGCACAGAGAACGAATTATAGATTTGTGTTCGTGTTTTTTCATGATCACAAACATTAGCGAAATCTGCTCTTTCAATCTTGTCCTAGTTTCTAACATATATTTATTTATAATGTGACATACACTCCAATTCAAAAGTTTGGGGTCAGTGGTGTTGATGATAAGAAATGTTTCTTGAGCAGCAAATCATCATATCATAATGATTTCTGAAGGATCATGCGACACTGAAGACTGGAGGAATGATGCTGAAAATTCAGCTTTGATCACAGGGGAAAAAAATAATTATTTAAATAAATAATGTTTCACACTATTACAGATTTTACTGTTGACAGTGGTGAGACTTAAAATAATTCTTACATTTTTGAATGGTAGTGTACTTTGTTGTTAACTATATTATAATTATAGGATTGAAATCCCTTCAGTTATATAACGAATTCTATTATTATCTCATTTGAGATTTGAGGCGGTTCTATTTTTACACTGACATTTGATCGAGTTAGTGCTGCATTACACTTGTGAAACTAGTGTGGCACCTAAAATCTGTGGTGGGAACAAAACCGTTTACCACATAGATTTACATAACCAACAGCTGGAAATCTACAAGGTGCCATTGTGCAACACAGAATATTTGAAGAGACAAAAATAGATGATCTTCTTTCTAAACAAACACATGTGCTGGGCAATATTATGCATGTCATAGCAATAATCAGTTTGGATATCATTTTGCCTTCAAAGCTGACCAGTTTTTGGCTTGCTAGCTACTTTTTTGACTGAATCCAGGAGGAGAATGTGGTCAGTGATGATGGGGTCTTTAGCTCCCTCCTCTGGCCATCATGGCTAAACATTTTATTTTTCAGGGTCTTTTCAGTTTAAGATCATGACTTCACCAGTAATTTACTGCCAAACAGGAAGAGTAAGCAAAATAATAGACAGTGCGTAGAGCTGCTCTAATGACAGACTTAACTTTAGGCATGACGAATGGGGAAATCCAGATATGACCAGGAAAAAAAATGTCATGACATTTCACAGTTCAGAGAAATTAAAAAGCGTTCTGAATTACAGAAACAACCAGGGGTGTTTCCTCCAAGGAGGCAAGAAAGAGAAAGAAAGTAAATAATCCATATTACAAAAATAAAACAGCGCAAATATTACCAAATGTGACATGAAAAAGTGTATAAATCACTAGTTTACAGTGACACCCACATGTAAAGTTACAGCGGGAATCCATGTCTCTCTTGCCTCCCCTGAGCCTATTGAGTTTTAACAGACCCCCTCAAGCATGCGCCGGGTTTGGTCGGGGGTAATAGAGAATGAATTGAGGAAATTCACATGAAAGGAGGAAATGCATCCATCGTGCTATGATTGGATTGGTTACGATTTAACAGAATATTGGTTCGTGCAATAAATCCCACCTCTTGAAGAAACAACATTATGCGGTTAATCTGGACTAATTAAAAAGTATGTAAACAGCTCGCCACTCAGATATCACCGCTTTGTCATGTCAAAATAAAACTTGACATTGCCTGAAAACATGAGAACTGTGATATTAAAAATACATCTTCGCGTCTGTGACCAGTGTTAACAGAGTTTGATGACTGATGATCCAAAAATAAGTTGAGTATTTAAAACAACAGCTGAACATCAGCTCAGAAATAAAATACACAGTTTAAATTGTTACTGGCTGTAATTATTATTTTGGAATAGATGTAAAAATGCTTAAAAAAACTAAATTGATAAAATTATACTTGGTGTTAATAAACAGAACAATACATAGTTAATGTAAATTTGTGTTTGGTCTCCTTTTTTATGTAATATTTATTTAAATAAGAAAAATGTGACAAATTTAAGTGTAACTAGAACATGAATTTACATTTGATTTATGAAAAAAAAACACCACAGCACACCACTGGAAACAACCCCAAGAAAACATTGTACTAAAGCATTTTGAGAGATCCCTACGCACACACAGTCAAACATTTACTCTAAACGACACCGAACACACATAAGGGGATTCAGTCATGTGACTAGAGCTGCTGAGCTGCATCAAGTTCCACTCATGAAAGTAAGGATCCATGCTGTAACCTAGGCTGAATCCGAAATCGCCCCCTATACCCTCAAATAGGGCATTATTTGAGGGGACAGCCATTTGAAGTGGTGTCCGAAACCATAGTGGACCTTATTGAGTGCACTCATTCAATCCCACATGCACCGCAATAACAAGTGTACGGAAGATGTACCTACAAACAACGGCTGTCCGAATTCAAGAAATCATTTTCATTCACTCTGAACTATATTAGTGGACTAACGTAGGGAACAGTGAATGGGGCGATTTCGGATTCAGCCGTAACCACTCGTACCCTGAAAATCATCTCAATGAATACAAAGGCATGTCAGCTGCTCCTCCAAGCCAAGGTGTGTTTGGAGCTACACTCTGCATGAAGTTGCAAAAAACAAAAAAAACATTTATACTTACGAGATTTCTGCACTGAAGTCCTTAGGTGCAGTCTGCCAGAGGAATAGTAGAGAAATATCAGCACCATGATGGGACAAATTAAAAACATGAAGCTCCGTGTGGACTTCATCCTGATCATGTCACACGAGGCTTCATCTGGTCTGAGTCACCTGAAAACACAAGCAAATAGTGAACCTTTCGCAATACAAATGTGAACATGAGAAGTTTAAAAAACTAAAGGTTTCTGAGTTCATCACAGATCAGAAAAAGACAGACGTATTGCTTTAATACGGGTGTGTCCAGAACTTCACAACATGCAGTGACAGGCCTGAAAGTGAAATGAAGCAAGCACATTTACAAACACTTAACAGGCTTGTTTTTCTCAAAAGGAGATCATCTTAGCTCTCTATGCTTTTGAGAAATGTAGCCCTGGGTAGATTTGGACCAAAACACCCTAGTTAGTAGCTTTAGTCTGCTATTGTTCTGACGCTTTTAAATGATTTTGTATATGTAATGAGGCTGAAAGCTGCTTAACACTGTTCTACCTGATCTAATCATGTTCTCTGTATAACCATATTAAATTATATTTTTGACTTGAATAAAACCAGTTAATTAAGATGTTGCCACCAAAACATTTATACAGTGGTACAGCATCTGAAAGAGATCTCACACTATTATTATCAACTAAAACTATGACATTTTGGTGAAACAGCAGATGCCATGTTAAATTCTTTTAAGTATGAATATTTCAGCATTTTCATAAAAAAAACAAAAACAAATTAATTCACTGAAGTCTATATCAATACCTAAAACTTTATATGGTTGTGGTACAAAATAACAGCTGTGAAATTTCAGATTAAAATAACCAACAGATCATTATAGCTTGTCCAATTTGTCCCTATTTGGGTGTGAGCAAAAACACAGCGTTTTGTGTCACTTTAAATGCAAACGCTACCGGAACCTTTAGATCTTGTGCTTCAGATACTCAGAAACAACAAAACAGGTAAATCTCACGCAGACAAAATGTCAGAAATTGTCAGTAATGTGTTCAGCTTTACATGTTTAAACAGAGTCGGACACTGATGAAGAGACTCATGAAGAAATTAAAACTTTTATAATGCAACTGGAAGTTTCTGAATGGTTCTGGATACATTTATGTAGCTGTTGTGGAGTTAGTTGATTCAACTCATCGATTAGCAAGTATTTAAAAATCTTTCAGAAGCAACTTTTGTGCAAATCCATCGTTGAACTGACCCTTGTTTATGTAGCAGTCAACCATAAAATGATAACATATAACACTTTAATGATTTTCTTCAGCACATTTCCATCAAAAATAAAACTGAACCTAACCACAGTGTCTCAGATGCCGGGAGTCTATGAAGACTCTTATGTTCGTTGGTACATTCAATAACAGAATATTTGTGATAGGTTTTTTTTTTTGCACAGGCATTGTATATCTTAAGCAGCTACGGCAAGGAAACGATCTATGCTAATAACAGGTTGCGAAAACATGAGTGAAACAATATATTATCAGTTTAAACTAAAGGTTGGACTCAATATAGCCTAGTGTTCCTTACAACTAACCCAACATCCAGTGATCCATGGATATTGACATGCAGCCGGGAATCGTGTTTCCTGACATTTATATGTGCCTGGTTTTGACGCCGGGGAAATATATATTGCAAATTTGCCTGTGAAGTGTGAACACTTTATATAAATACAACATAGGCATGTCTAAATCCAGGTGATCACTTACATTAATGGTATATATATCATATATACATATACCCAGCCCTAAAACAGTTTATGCCAGTTTTTATTTAAAAACATCCAATTATGCAGAATATAAGATACAACTATTGAATTGATGTCAATACAATATATAGGTTTTACCCCACAATTTAACATATTGAGACAAAATGATAACTGCAAATCCACGTTTCGCTGCCTGGAGTCCAGCTGTTTCTGTGAATTGCAGCGATCCATTTGCTTCTCTTTTCTTTAGCTGTTGGCAGTCTGTAAAAACATACCTTAGATTTCTTGTCAAACCTATTTGTACAGTCAATCTCAAAGCTTTTTGCCATTTTATTTGTGTTTTTCACTCTTACTTCAGCAGCTCTGAGCAAAACATCAAGCGTTTTAATATGAAGATCTGTATATCAAGAGTAACAATGCAAATGACACTGTAAATCATGGATTAAATGGCTCACCACTATTGGAAATGGATCCAAGAAAAGAGATGAATAATTGTGGAGCTCAAGAAGGGGATGGGTTAGTTAAAGATGACCTAACGGAAGTCCATTGGTTGAGCAAAACGAGGGGGAAAGATTTAAGAAACTGTATAAAACCCAGACTGAGCATGTTAGATGATCAGCTGGCATCTCGGCTATTATTATTCTTTTGATACCTGAAACTCCTGACTCAAGAAGTTTCTTCAGAGACAAAGATTGACTTTTGCCAGCACAAAATTCAGTTGATTTTTTGACTACTCCTACAAAAAAAGTACTGTACCAATACTAGGTGTGATGCTTATGATTTAAATGATAATTTAGAACCAATCTTAAAGGATCCTTATGGGAATTTTTATATATAACTATAATAAAATATCAAATTTTAAATATATATTTTTTCATTTTAGAATTATAGAAAAAAAACTTATTTGACACAGCTCCCAACAAAATAAAAAGTTTGCTATCCAAGTTTGTTTTTCAGTAACTATTGTCACAAAACAGTACTGTAGCAATACCATTGTACAGATATAGTACAAAATACCAGGTATTCCTAGTAAAAAAAAATTAAATAAATATATAGTCTAGGACTTATAGGATCATTTTCGTATATTATTACAATTTGATTACATTTTATGACATAAATTATAAAATATATATTTTATAATAATTATAATAATTTAAAATTATATCAAATAATATAATACACTTTGTTTTGATTATAATAAAATATATTATAAAAGGTATATTATAAATTGTATTTTTATAAAATATGAAAACATATATAAAACAGTATATATATTTTTAAATATATTTTGTATAGTATAAAACAACAACTAGAATTTATCTACCAGCTCCCAATACGATACAACACCACGTTATTTACTTGGCACAATATGTCATTATAATGGTGTATTTCCAAATAAACACCGCATTACCATGTTACTTTTTGGGTCATTTTATAAGTATGCTCAGTTCAATGCTTCAAAGACCCCAAATTCCAAAACAAACAACTTTAACAACTAACGTTAGTGATCGTTAAAAACATTTTTAACGACCAGAGTCTAGCTCGTAACCATTGGAAACCTCAATACGACCGCTCGCACGTTTCCGTACGCTATAACGGTTACACACATCCGGTTAGCGCATTAGCTGCCACTAACCTCAAACCACCAAAGACCCAACAACTCCCGTTAAACACGAATTGTGAATTACACAATCACACGGTTACACCCAGTCCTAATAAGAAACACCTGACACCGTCGCTGTTAAAAGAGACGAAATGTCAATAAAAACATTTAGAGTGTGTGTTGAGAGAGGCTGGCTAACTCCTACCTCACAGAAACGGTGCGATAATGAAAACGTGTCCATAAACACACCGCTGTCTCAAGCGTCGGTCGCTACGGCTCTTCTGGAGGAACGGAAAAAACATTTCTTTAATCTCTTGGCTGCGTTTATGAGCTCGGTTTCCAAGCTGAGTGCAGTGAAGTGAACTGAAGGGAAACAAACAGTTCATGCCATAAAAGGTTGATGAGGAGGAGGGTCCCGAGCAGCTATTGGCTTGAACACACCCGAACGAACGAACGAACGAACACACACACACACGAACACACACACACACGAACACACACACACACACACACACACACACAAACCATCACACTTAAAGCAGATTGAAGCCGTTTCCCGCAACATAAGAAAAAAACGACTTGCTTGGTAACGTTAAATCTTAATTATTATGACATAGCCTACATATTTAAGGAGATGAAAGGTCGAAATTATGACATTCTTAGTCAAATTTCATTTCGACAAAAAGTCAAAATTCTTATTTAAAGTCATAATTGACATAGCCTACTAACTCATATGAGACTTTATGGCTACTGTTGCCTTCATGTGCTATCGGAAATGTGATAATTCACACCTCTGAAGTTTTCGAGCTTCACATATGCAGGGACGTGCAGAGAGTTCTTAAGGGGCAGGGGCTCAAATTTAAAAAAAAGGGGGCAATAAATCAAATAAATTATTAATTAAAAGGAATAAATTATATTTTAAAGTATATAAAAATAGAAAACCATTATTTTAATTAATATTTCACAATAATAGGCTACTGCTTTTTTCTGAATTTTTGATTAAATAAATGCAGGCTTGATTAGCACAAGAGACTTCTTTCATAATAATCAAACATGGACATGGTAATATAATGAAGTCCTTTCACGCCAGCCTACACTTCTCATAATAATAGGCATGTAGGCCACCTACAGGTCTATTATGGGAATAGTTGGCACTTGGGCTCCATTAACTTTGATAGTTTCATCAAATAGTAAATGGTGTATCAATATACATAAATACAAGTAAATTTAACACTACTTACCATTAATGCGACTTTTGGTGCAGCATGGTTTTGTGCAGTGCTTTGTTTGGTGTCAGTTAACATCCATTAGGTCAGCGATGCAATTTGATTTATAAAATGAGACAAACCGCAGGAAATCGTTCCAACAACATTAGTTCGTCTGTCCATGTAATTTTCAACCCATTCATGAATTAGAACCGCTCCACTACACATTGCCCAATGGAATTTGAGCTTTGCCAGATCACGATTGGTTGATGTATTATACATGACAAACGGGCATGATGATGTATAATATATAGATTTGTAATTAAATCGACATATTATAGCTTTGATTATTGATGAAAAAAAAATTAGTTTATTTTTTACCCGTAAAGACACAGACGCTCTCTAAAAGAACCATATATGGATCGATAGCCGCTTTTTTTTTTTTGTTTTTTTTGTTTTGTTTTTTATTCAGAAAATTGCACAGTTAACATGAGCATACACACATAAAAATAACATATTGCGCAGTTTCCAACATTGCAAGTTTTTTTTTTTTAACATACACAAAAAAATAAAATAAATAAATAAAAAACTCACAACATATACAACCAGGGGACGTACATACTTACAAAAATATATTAAATTGCTTACACACCTTCACAGTTTTTGTTGCCTTTTGATTAAGAGAATACTTTATCGTGTTGATATATTGCTTGACCTCAATTTTAAAAGCAATAAAAGATGTTTTGGAATGCGCAAACTTACATTTATGAATGTAAAATTTTGCCAGGAGAATAATGAGATTAATAATGAAAGTTTCATTAGGCCTAGACTTAGTTCTGTTGAGGTCATACATGCCAAAAAGAACATCCTTCCAATACAACTTGAAATCTTTCTCAATTTTTTCTGCAATAAAATTACAAATGTCAGACCAGAAACTCTGGACAAAAGGGCAGTGCCAAAACAAATGGGTAACTGTTTCAATACTCATAGAGCAGAAAGTGCACCTTGCATCAATGTCTTTTTTAAATTTTTTAACAATATGATCATTAGATGGGTAGAACTTATGTATTATTTTAAACGATATTTCTCTAATTTTGTTGGTCAGTAAATATCTGTTGGGTAAGAGCCAGACATTCTTCCAGTCAATGTTTTGCACAAATTTATTCCAGTATGGAACCACATATGGGACTGTGATAATATTCGATAGCCGCTTCCAAACAGACTGAGGAAAATCAGCGCGGTCACGCACCTAGCAACGCGTCATGGCAGCGCCTCAGACCGACTGAGATGTACAAATACATCGAAATTTCCCAACTTTTGAGTTCGTTACTATTGTACACATTGTCATGTTATTATAAGTAAAAAAAAAATTTGTTTTATTGACCACAAAATATTATCATTGATATTTGTCTGAGAGGGGCACTTTTGATTCATTTTGAAAAGGGGCAGGGGCTCGAGCACCCCAAACCCCCCTCTCTGCATGTGCCTGTATTTTTGCAATAGATTTAATTTAGAACGCACTTTTCATTCCTAAGAATCTCAAAGTCCTACAAGGGAAAATAACAAAAATGAATAAAAAGTAAAAATATGGAATTAGTCATAGGCTAATTGTGAGCTTAAAGTCAACATTTCTATGTCATAATTATGTTATAATTAGCCTACTGACTTAATTGGCTACTAGTCTGTCTGTCAATTATTTTTGTCATCATTTTGATTTATCCTATCAAATTTAGTTTTTATATCATAATTGTCATAATTTCGATTTTTTTTCCTTTCCATCGAATGGGTAACATTTGCTTGTGTTGTGTTATGCAAATTAAGCTAATATGGTAACACTTTACAATAAGGTTGTATTAGTTAACATTAGTTAATGCATTAGTTAACATGAACTAACCATGAACAACACCTCTGTTCAGCATTAGTTAATCTTTGTTAACGTTAGTTAATAAAAATCCAGCTGTTCATGGTTTATTCATGTTAGTTCACAGTGCATTAAATAATGCTAACTAGATTTTAATAAGGCATTAATAAATGTTGAAATTAACATTAACAAAGATAAATAAATGCTTTATAAGTGCAGTTCATTATTACTTCATGCTAACTAATGAACCTTATTGTAAAGTGTTACCATTGATTACTCTTGTGAAAGCTGAAATGTGATGTGTAACATTTGAATGAACCTCATTGGTTCTTGCTGAAGCTCAAACGTGCTCCGTAACACGAGAATGAACCTCATTGGTTCTTGCTGAAGCTCAAACGCGTGCCGCGTGAATAACGAGAATGAACCTCATTGGTTCTTACTGAAGCTCAAACGTGCTGCGTAACAACGAGAATGAACCTCATTGGTTCTTGCTGAAGCTCAAGCGTGCTGCGTAACACGAGAATGAACCTCATTGGTTCTTGCTGAAGCTCAAACGTGCTCCATAACACGAGAATGAACCTCATTGGTTCTTGCTGAAGCTCAAACGTGCTCCGTAACACGAGAATGAACCTCATTGGTTCTTGCTGAAGCTCAAGCGTGCGTAACACTAGAATGAACCTCATTGGTTCTTACTGAAGCTCAAACGTGCTGCATAACACGAATGAACCTCATTGGTTCTTGCTGAAGCTCAAACGTGCTGCGTAACACGAATGAACCTCATTGGTTCTTGCTGAAGCTCAAACGTGCTGCGTAACACGAGAATGAACCTCATTGGTTCTTACTGAAGCTCAAGCGTGTGCGTAACACTAGAATGAACCTCATTGGTTCTTACTGAAGCTCAAACGTGCTGCGTAACACTAGAATGAACCTCATTGGTTCTTACTGAAGCTCAAACGTGCTGCGTAACACAAGAATGAACCTCATTGGTTCTTGCTGAAGCTCAAACGTGCTCCGTAACACGAGAATGAACCTCATTGGTTCTTGCTGAAGCTCAAACGCGTTCCGTAACACGAGAATGAACCTCATTGGTTCTTGCTGAAGCTCAAACGTGCTGCGTAACACGAGAATGAACCTCATTGGTTCTTGCTGAAGCTCAAACGTGCTCCGTAACACGAGAATGAACCTCATTGGTTCTTGCTGAAGCTCAAGCGTGCTGTGTAACACAAGAATGAACCTCATTGGTTCTTGCAGAAGCCCAAACGTGCTGCGTGAATACAAGAATGAACCTCATTGGTTCTTACTGAAGCTCAAGCGTGCGTAACACAAGAATGAACGCGTCATTGGTTCTTGCTGAAGCTCAAACGCGTGCTCCGTAACATGAGAATGAACCTCATTGGTTCTTGCTGAAGCTCAAACGCTGCTGCGTAACACAAGAATGAACGCCATTGGTTCTTGCTGAAGCTCAAACGTGCTGCGTAACACAAGAATGAACCTCATTGGTTCTTGCTGAAGCTCAAACGTGCTGCGTAACACGAGAATGAACCTCATTGGTTCTTGCTGAAGCTCAAACATGCTGCGTAACACAAGAATGAACGCTTGAGCTTCCGTGATGTGGGAGTTTATCATCATATAAAGTGATCGAGACTCTTCAGAAAATTTGGAATAAACCGCTCAATTCATATGGATTAATTTTACGATCTCTATGAACTTTTTGAAGCATCAAAGTGGTAGTTGCCTAGCTGTCAATGGAGGGACAGAAAGCTCTCAGATTTCATAAAAAATATCCTCATTTGTGTTCTGAAGCTCAACGAAAGTCATGGGTCTGGGACAACATCTGGGGTGAGTAAATGATGACAGAATTATTATCACACAAGACAAATTATGCATTTTTAGGGAGAAAAGTCCTTGATGATGTCAGTAAAGTCCAATTTCAAGAGATTAGGGTTAGGGCAAAGAAAGCTAAATTAAACCATTTTGCTAGTTAGATCTCTATGGGTTGCTTTATTAATGAGAGATCACTTTCCTTTCTTTTTCTATAGCAGGCAGATGGGATTTGCTATAATATATATATATATATATATATATATATATATATATATATATATATATATATATATATATATATATATATATATATATATATATTGCAAATTAAGCTAATATGGTATATGCAAACTAATATGCAAATTAAGCTAATATGGTAACACTTTACAATAAGGTTGTATTAGTTAACATTAGTTAATGCATTAGTTAACATGAACTAACCATGAACAACACCTCAAAGAATGGCGTGAAAAGGGAAGAACATCCAGTATGCGGCAGTCCTGTGGTCGATAATGCCTTGTTGATGCTAGAGGTCAGAGGAGAATGGGCCGACTGATTCAAGCTGATAGAAGAGCAACTTTGACTGAAATAACCACTCGTTACAACCGAGGTATGCAGCAAAGCATTTGTGAAGCCACAACACGCACAACCTTGAGGCGGATGGGCTACAACAGCAGAAGACCCCACCGGGTACCACTCATCTCCACTACAAATAGGAAAAAGAGGCTACAATTTGCACGAGCTCACCAAAATTGGACAGTTGAAGGCTGGAAAAATGTTGCCTGGTCTGATGAGTCTCGATTTCTGTTCACATTCAGATGGTGGAGTCAGAATTTGAATGAACAATTTAGTTTACACAGAATTTGGCGTAAGCAGAATGAGAACATGGATCCATCATGCCTTGTTACCACTGTGCAGGCTGGTGGTGGTGGTGTAATGGTGTGGGGGATGTTTTCTTGGCACACTTTAGGCCCCTTAGTGCCAATTGGGCATCGTTTAAATGCCAGAGCCTACCTGTGCATTGCCTCTGACCATGTCCATCCCTTTATGACCACCATGTACCCATCCTCTGATGGCTTCTTCCAGCAGGATAATGCACCATGTCACAAAGCTCGAATCATTTCAAATTGGTTTCTTGAACATGACAATGAGTTCACTGTACTAAAATGGCCCCCACAGTCACCAGATCTCAACCCAATAGTGCATATTTGGGATGTGGTGGAACGGGAGCTTCGTGCCCTGGATATGCATACCACAAATCTCCATCAACTGCAAGATGCTATCCTATCAATATGGGCCAACATTTCTAAAGAATGCTTTCAGCACCTTGTTGAATCAATGCCACGTAGAATTAAGACAGTTCTGAAGGTGAAAGGTCGTCAAACACAGAATTAGTATGGTGTTCCTAATAATCCTTTAGGTGTATATAATGTGTAGGAGTGTATATAACGCCTATATTTATTTTTAAATAGCCTACCACTTATGAAAAATACAAATACAATACGATATTCACAAGATTTCTCCAAGGCATAACTGAAAGTCTCTCAGCAATGTTGTCTCCTCTAATCTATTAGACTATAATAAGCCTCAGTAAGTGCATTTGCGTTCTCGCTCCATCAGAGAAGCAGGTGAGACACTGTAAGGCCTGTCCAAAGGAGATCCTCTCACATCTCAACCCCATTATATATAAAGAATAAATTAAAGTAAATGTACGTAGCCTAAATCCTTTCATGTTCCGTCAGCCCAGACTATGGGCCCATACGCACGACCCACTTCAGTCAACCCAGACAGCAACGTAGTGTCCGCCAGGATCCGGTGTGTACCACATGTGGCCACTGGGAAACATTTGAATGAATTTAGCATGCTCAGACAGTCGTGTTTAAAAGCGAGACAACGAGATAATATTATTTTACTTTAAAATAGAGCATTTTAAAGTAGCCTGTTTTGAATTAAAATATTTTAAAATGTAATTTATTGCTGTGATCAAAGCTGAATTTCAGACCCTTCAGAATTAATTCTAAAATGCAGATTTGCTTAATTATTATTATTATATGAATTATTATCAGTTGTACAGTGTTTTTCAAACCTGTCCTGGAGGTTTCCCCAGCCCTGCACATTTTATGTGGCTCCCTCATTTATCACACCTGATTCAACTCCAGGACAGGTTTGAAAACCACTGAGCTACTATTTTCTGCTCAATTATTAATAATGGTCCTTATTATTTTGAATGCTGAAAACTGTTTTTGCATATGAATATTTTTATGGAAACTGTTACACTTATTTTTTCAAGATTTTTTTTTCAGAAATAACATCATTCATTATTTGAAATATGTCTTTACTGTCCCTTACACCAGACTTTTGAATAGTAGTGTATCATTTTCTCCACAAAAATCTAAAGCAGCACAACTGTTTTCAACATTGATAATAATCATAAATGTTTCTTGAGCAGCAAATCATCAAATTAGAATGGATCATGTGACACTAATCCTTTATTTAGATTTGAATACAAAATAATATTTTCACCTGTTCTGAATAATATCAGTTCCTCAAACAAATCAAATTCCTCTTATCAGAATGTGATATTTGTAAGGATGTGAAAACTAGCAAAATGCCGGATTGTCTGACTGGACTGAGAAAAGGACTGAGGATTGAGAAAATAAAGGCAATTAGCATCTAAACTCCCTCATGCAGTTAGCGTCCCCGTCCGAGACGACGGCACGATGAGTGAGTCATCTACAAATGACTCCAATTTAAAAGCCTTTCCTTCCAGATGAAACTTCCCCCAAACTCCAGCTTCCTCTCATATTGAGATCACTGAAAATACACCCAAAATCTATTTGATTCAATGTCAGTCCTCACTATACAGTATCGGTTTGATATCGTTTGAAATGTCTTAGTGCGACTGGTACAAAGATCTCATCACCACAGAAGTAAACAAGAAGATAATAAAGGTTTTAAGAGTTTAGCGATATTTTGCCTAGCACGGTGGGTGTGGTTTTTAGCCATTTGGTCTTTTGTCAATACAGGTCTATGAGACAGAGATTGCATGTCAATTCCCTTTGTTAACATGTGTTTCCCTTTGAAAGAGGTTTCTGTCTTGGTCTGATATTTAAAGGAATGTTGCAAAGAGATCAGGGCTCGATACTGTAATCAGTTCTGGCCATAACGCGATGTCTTAAGATAGTCTACCCACTGTTACGTAACATGCAGAAGTCAGGTATGCATCTTTCACTCTTCAGAGGATTTGAAGTTATGTATGAATTATCCTTGAATTGATTATGTAATTGGCATTATATATTCACCTGACTGTTAATAAATTGTTATTTTGATTTACTCTGACTTACTCTGGAATTATTCAGGTTATGAACGGGTATAATTTCAACAAAGGGTTAAACAGAATAATTAAATGTGTGGTTAACTATTAAATATAAATTAACAAATAACCAATTGACATTCTAACCTAAATTCGAAATTATGATTAAATGGAGTTAGATAAAGAGGAATTGGATTTAAATCCTTTTTGCCCAACGACCTTCACCCGCCCTCGTTAGCCTCAAGTGGGATGATTTGGCTGAGCTTACACATTAATATATGTTTAATTCATCAGGCCATATTCTTGATAAAATCCAATAAATGCTATTTACAGTTTACATAACTGTGTATCATCCTCTGTTATCCTCTAAATTTACTGGAATCGGCAGTTCCATTTTTAGTAGCAACATTATGAATTATTATGAAACGTCAATGGTAACATAAAACTGTAAAACTATGATTTAAACAATTTAAGGTTAAAAAAATACAAGTTTTGGCAATTTTTTTTTTTACAATAGTTCATGCTTTTTCATTATCAGAACGGAGAAATTTGCCAAAAGGCGATGTATTTGCAGGTATGGTTTACGCAATTGAAAACCCTGTGTTAAAAAGTTAGTTTTGCAATGCAAGTAGAACAGAAGAAAAAAAGACACCATGTCAGCTCACATCTTTTACTGATGCACATGAATGATTTTTACAAAATACATGTATGGAAGTCCAAGAGCCTCTGCATTCAGAAGTGCAGTGAGAACGATGCTCATGTTTCAAAGCTAAACAAGAGGCAGAAGAAACGTGCCGAAAGCTCAAGATTTTTTAAATTAACTACATACAACTCTATCTCACAGTATATGAACATTAAACATGTATCATAAAACAGCAATAAAATAGGCTTCTTAATAGAAAAAAAAATATTTTATAGTTTTTATTTTTTATATAGTGAAGATTAGCCCTATCTATCGAACAACTGAAGAACTGCAACGACCTTACTTTCTCCAAATGCTGTTGGCTAGCCGCTCCACAGACCGAGCGGGTCAAACCAGGGCCTCCTCAGCTTTTTATAAGTGCATTTCTGGCTACTGCAAGGGCAAAACGTACAGCTGAGAAGTGCAAAATAGCTTATTAAAACCGAGGGGCTTCTGATAAAATGTTGACAGCAGTAAGCTACATTAAAAGAAGGTGAATTGAACCAGAGTGCAAGGCAGGGCTCTGAACAGCTGCGAAAGTGAGATCCTTGGCATTTCGCTATGGGCTTTGCATCTATGTAACCCTCCTTCCAATAACAGAACACACCCATCGCATTGAACGTCGACAGCACTAGAACTCACACGTATATTGCAAAAGTTACTTTTCGTAAAGCACCAGGAAATAAATAGGCTTGTACAAAATGACTCTTAAAGACACGCTGAATTCATTATGTTCCAAATAATGTACAATATTCAGGATCTCAACTGCACAATTTATGACAGTGTAGGTCTTAAAAAAAAAAAAGGAGATCCTAGTCCACAAAATGCAATGGCACCTCCGTTCGGTAAGATACGGGTAGAAACAGCACCCAGAATTAAGTCAAATAAATTAATGCAATTTGATAAAATTAGATATTTTTATGAAATGGAGATTACAAATATTCTGTATCAAACGAATGTGATTTCGAGAGACTTCATGAACAGGATGCTCATGCTGATGTGTTTTTGTGTGGCACAGTTTCACAGCGCTGAAGTTAAAAGGGCATGAAAGCTGCATTCTCTGAGAAAGACACTGTGAAACGCCCTGCCTCGACTCCAGACGATATCAGAAGAGATGGGCGAGTGGTTAAACCCATCCAGGTGTCCGCCGCTCGCGAACTGAACGCGACTGGCATTGGCAGGGTGTGCTAGAGTCCGCTGGAAGAGTGCTGGTGGTTTGAGGTGAAGGCCGTGTCATCGCTGGCTACTCCATGATGGCTCGGTAGATGACGGGTTCGATATAGTCCCCTCTGTACCTGGAGTTTATCACTCTTTGTCTCTTGCTCTCCTGAACCTTCTTCTCTCCAAACATCCCATCAAAACGCATGTCCGATGCCTTAGACTGAATCACACACACATGAAAATCAAATGCGTTACTTTCAGCTGCTTTCCTTTGATTAAAGTCTTAAAGTGGTGATTAAGTCTTCATTAAGTTAAAAGCCTTGAACCATACCAACCAGCTACGAAGTGAAATCACAACATTACAGACTTTCATTTGAAGCAAACAAGTATTTGAAAATCAGACAAACAGACTACACCCTACACCCTTAAATAGGGCACAATTTGAGAGGACAACCATTTGTAGTGGCGTTCGAAACCGTAGTGGACCTTATGGAGTGCACTCATTCAATCCCACAATGCACAATAACGAGTGCACAACCAATGTACGCTCATAGTCTTGAGAATACCCATAATGCACTGTGAGAGTCGCACAGCGAATGAATTCCCTCGTCTGACCTGAAGATGGCGCCTGCAGGTATAATAACTGTATTATTATTATTAAATTGTTTAATTAAGGTTTATATAGTTTCCACAACAAAGTTCATACACAAATCTAATGGCGAGATCTCCTTGATTATGATTATCATTTGCTGCACTTCAGTGGAGTGGGCGTTCCCTGCCAAGCTCTTTTGTCATAATTTGCTCATTGCAACTCTTTGATTGGCTCTTTTCTGTAAAGCATGGGTAACGTATTTTTTTTTATTATCACAAATTCCTCAGTTAAACACTTATTTTACAAATAAGTGGAAATAATGCAGACTGATGGCTTCAGCAGAAGCATTTACCATCAATTAACAACCTCATAGCTCACAGTTGGTCTGTCTTTAAAGGTTTATCATTAAAAATACATTTCCTTATGGAGAAGAGTTTTACTTCCGAATCTCGACTGTTGAACTCTATTTGCAGAGGATTTTAATTTTACAAGCTCAACGACTTTGAAGTACCATCATCACATCACTATTTTTTTTTTTACTCGCAATAATCCTTAACATATGGAGCTCACCAGACGAGATTTGACCCTCTTGGGCAACTCTTCATCTAGGGTGTAGACGTCATCTCTCTTGGTAGTCAGCTGCGATCCGTCCTCAAACTCCACCTGAAGAGAAACAGTGATTTACTAAATGGCCAAACGCAGACAGGAACTTCTGCTTGAACTCTTCTGTGAGACATTTACCTGGTACATCTGAATGACATGAGCTGCCACAAATTTGGCTCCATAGACAAGACCATCCGTCCATCGGACCTGAACCACTTCCCCCTGTGGTGGCGGACCCAGCTGAGCGCAGTCTCGGTTCTGCAAGAGAGGGGTTTTTTTAAATAAAACGAAAGGATGTGCATTAAATTGATTAAAAGATTAAAAGTGACAGTAAAGACATTTATAATGTTATAAAAGATATTTCAAATAAAATGTTATTCTTTCGATTCTTTTCTATTCATCAAACAGTCCTTTTTTTTACACAATATTAAAAAGCACAACTGTTTTCAACAATAATCATAAATGTTTCTTGATCAGCAAATCATCATATTAGAATGATTTCTGAAGGATCATGTGACACTGAAGACTGGAGGAAAGATGCTGAAAATTCAGCTCTGATCACAGGAATACATTACATTTTAAGATATATTACAATAGAATTTTTTATTTTAAATCATAATAATATTTGACAATTGTACAGTATTTTAGATCAAATAAATGCAGCCTTATTGAGCAGAAGAGACTTCTTTCAAAAACTAGATCACTTGATCACTAGTGTATGTTTATTACAGACTAAATATTCAATAAATAAAGTATTCCCTGATACGTCCAGATTTTCCATGACTTATTAGTAAATCTAATAAAAAAAATTGTTAAATGCATGTCTTCTCACTTACCACAATGTCCTCTGGGAAAAGATTATCACTGAAGGAGCCATCGTCAAAGTTGACCTCATAAAAAGTCTCTTTTGTCAGCTGTATGACTTCACACTGGTAGTAGCGTCCATTTTTGTGTTTGCAGATGACCTTCTGACCCACGCTGAGCTCTCGCATGGCTGCTTTATTACGCTGCAGAGGAGAAACACACATCAGAGGTAGGGCCCTATGAAATATGTTTTATTTTTCCCCACATGACGTTTTTTTTTTCTGTTGTAATTTTCCTGGGATTCACTTTTTTTTATTTTTCTGTGTATTATTTTAAATGACTGATCATGGCATCAACATAAAATGACAGTCACTTAATGGATAGGAGGGTAGATGATCAATAAAATTGATATACTATTTATATCAGGGACAAATTATCAAAGCAATGGTGGGTGGAGTTTGGGTGCACATTATGCAAATGACCACAGTCATAAATGTATTACTTTTTTTAAATTATGGTTTGAAAAAAAAAAAAAAAAAATGGAAACAGAAAACCTGTAGGAGAAATTGCAGAACTCTTGCAGAAGAGTTTTAGAGCTCAGTACCTCTGATTGAACCGGCCCTTTGTGGCGGCAACAGGTGACGTAGACGACGAAGGGCCAGTTGTCTGGGTGCATGATAACGCCAGCGGCCTGTGCACAGGTCGGGTGGTATGAGGTGGGGCAGCGACCGTGAGAACACTGCACACAACAGCCTGACGTTTTTTTCATCCGCCGTTTGCAGTAGTAACACTTCTATAAGCAGAATCAAGAGAAGGTTAGCTCACAGGAAACCAGTTCAGAGGAAGTGAGTCAGGAGGAAAGAGCCCTAAGTGCAGATATAAATAACACCATGTCTGATTAAACCGAAGCACTTCCAGTAAAATAAAACCTGAAAAAAGTCCTGTAACAAACTGTGCCAAAATGTGTTGTTCTCTCACGTGAACGATGTGGGACATGATTTAAGACACGTTAAGTTGTTGATTAATGGAGGTTTGGTGAAGTGAAAGCTCTTTTCACACAGAAACTCACCAGTTTGAATCTCTGTAAGGGAATGCCGCTGAGATCCACAGGCGATCGTTCAGTGATGTTCACAAAGCGAGCCTCTAGCACTGCCACCGCACACAGGACGTGAACCCATCTGTGCATAGGGACACATGTCAGGAACCAGCGGTGATGCTCTTTATAATTTATACAACATTAACAGATGCTGAAGAAAACAGCAGGGGAATCTCCAAGTCGTCCAAGTCACATGTCCAAGTCACATTTCAGCTCAGAATCAAAACAACAAAGCAATTATATTTAGCATTTACGAAAATGGATCACTTAAAACTATTTCTGTTTACATTCCTGAGAGGTTTTGTAAAACTCAACTGGCAAGACACTAATTGATTTTTGTAATCTCAACCCAGTTGTGTAATAAGGGAGGTTACATGGAAACAAAAGGTTCTTGTTGGTCTAAAGCACACAAAATCCACAAAATACACAGTTCTAAGAATTCAGGAGCTAATGTAACTTCTAGGTCATGAGGTATTGGCTATGTTTCATCAGTTCTGCCCTCTAGTGGACTTCCATTTTACTTACTTGCCATTATTGGCTCTGTGTAACGCTCCTCCTCTCAACGAACATAGACAGCAACTCTGTCAAAAACCACAGATTAAACCATCATTGACATACAACACACTGTACTTGTCATGGAACTGATCAGCGATGAAAGATCATTTTATGTTTAATGCAGGTGTACAGTGGCCCAAAAAGTCTTTGGACACTTAATGCAAGAATGTCACTGTATTAGATGCAGTCAAGCCAAAATGTATTCAGACACCTTCAACATTTTCTCACAGTTTATTCACTATAGTTTAGTAAATATGACAAGAACTCAGAGTTAAATTGTCAGAACAAATTCATCTTGGTAATGTCAGATAACTGTGATAGAAAGGTATGTAATGGATTACAATCAACCAATCAGCTGTCAGCTGTTAAATTTAAGTACACAATTAGATAATACCAGATTAGGTCAACCGATGACCAAGCAATGCTGCATTTTGTTTAGTCTGTGGTGTCAAAGGTCACATTAGAAATTAAATAAAAAACACTGACGCAAAACATGCTCAGGTCAAAGTGTCTGAATCATTTTGGTCCCAAATATTTGTCAATTTTACTGCTAGTCCACTGTATGAAGAATATTTTATGTATTTTGGGTATAATATGTCACAGTTTACTTTATTTTCAATCCTCACTTACATAAATTAACTATAGGGTCCTGCACCCACTAGTACAAAAATTATATCTGGTGTCTGAATAATTATTTGTTTGACTGTAAGAAACAAAGCAAGTGCCATTTATTTTAAAGAAAACTGCACAAAAAACATTTCACTAAAAGAATACTAGGTGTTGTATAGACCTAGTATACATAGCTCGAATTTCAAACGGGTGTTCATGTATGTTTGTTGTTGAAGCCTCGATCGCTGTATGGAAAAGTACAAAATCTTACAGGAGAAAACGTCAAAGAAAGTTATATGGCTTTTTAACAACAATAAGGACAGAATATCTGTGAAAACTATTTCTTTAAGTGTCCAAACGTTTTTGGGCCACTGTATGTACAGATGTTGGTGTGTACCTCAGCGAAGGCGTTGGCTTTACAGCGAGCACATTTCCAGTCTTTGGAAATTCTCAAAGGGGCCACACCGTAACAACCTAGAACAAACAGCGCAAATTAAACAGATTATTCACACTGACACAGTATGTTCAAATTTATGATGAGACCACTATGGTGCAAGTTCCAATGCGTGCTGGACATTTGTTCCCTAATAGTCTATATTCTTATTCTTAAAGACCTCACAGCTGAAAATAAATAAATAATTAAAATAATATTCAAAAAACACAAACTACACTTTTGTTCAAAAGTTTGGGGTTGGTAAGATGTTTTATTGTTTTTGTAAGAAGTATCTTATGCTCACTAAGGCTGTATTTATTTGATTGAAAAAGACAGTAATATTAGGAAATATTATTACAATTTAAAATAGCTGTTGTATGTATATTTGAATGTATCTTAAAATGTAATTTATTCCTGTGATCAAAGCTGAATTTTCAGCATCATTACTCCAGGCTTCAGTGTCACATGATCCTTAAAGAAACATTTTTCAAACGCTTCTCAAGAAACATTTTTTATTATCAGTGTTGCCAAGAGTGTTGATTCTTGAATAAATCGAAAATTCAAATGAACAGCATTTATTTGAGATAGAAATCTTTTGTAACATTATTAATGTCTTTACTGTCAATTTTGATCAATTTAATGCATCCTTGCTGAAAGAAAGTATTAATTTTGTTCCAAAAAAACCTCAAAAAACTTTACTGACTCCAAACTTCTGGATGGTAATGTACGAAATGGGAAACTATCCAGTATTGTGACAGGTCAGTACTCACTGGTGTGCACACGGACACTGCACAGGGAGCAGCTGATGAGCAGGCTGGTACCGTCCTCCTCCAGGTGAGGTGTGGCCGGCTGGATGTCTGCGCTGTCCTCTGTGGTGGTGGTGAAACATCTCTCTGGAATCAGAGGCTTGGTCCTTATCTGACCCCTGGGCAGCACCACAGCCGGCTCGCTCTCGCCCCCTTCAGACTGAACACAAACACATAAAAGCTCAGGCAGTGTCAGACATTCGTTATACTCCAGTGACAGGAAAGAAATAAACGCGATTATCTGAAACAGGTCGACGTACCCGTTGATGTGCCTGGAAGAGCATGCACACAGCGCAGTACGGAGGCAGCAGACCCATCTCTCTGTTGTATTCTCTCTCTTTTTCTGGATTATATGGTCTGTTCTGCCACAGCTGGGTCAAAGGTCGTGCCCAGGCCTCCCCATCCAGCCCGTCCTCCTCTGATGCTGCCTGATCCTGCAGCTCTGAACATGCACACACAATCACATCATTCTTCATTCAGCAAATGCTTTTATGCACAGTGATTACGGTACATTTAGCAACTTTTTCCTTTGTTAAATTACTTTCTATTATAGTAAAATGTGCAGTAGTCTCAGCCTCAGATGTCATGCCCACGGACGTTGGCTGTTGTTCGCGAGACCTGCGTGTTGCTTTCTTTAACGGTCCACCGGCCGTGATGCCAAACTCCCTCGTGGAAGAAGAACACTGTCGTGTTTACACACAATGATCAAAAGTTTAAACTGTGACAATGATCACTTACCAGGATCAGCTAAATGCTGGATTTGATTTTCAAAAGTATGTGAAGTTTGCAGCTCCAATGCTGTATTAAACTTGCACAACGTTCTTGAATTAATAATTTATAGACACACGCCGGTCTATTATTGCAGAGACAACCACTTTACATTTTCACACCCCTAAACATGACGCAGAACAAAACGAACTGTGATTGGTTGCGTCACATGTCAGTCAAATGTCCTCAAATGACCAATGAAAGCTGTGATAGAGTCCAGACCTTCTGCTGTCAGTCTGAAGGTCTGGCTACACGAGACAAAATGTGCAGTGACAATGGTACGTAAAGCATTCATATGGTGACTGTATGGTTTTTGCAATTACTTTAATGAGCATATTGTTTTTTCCAAAAATTAACATATGATTTTTGCAAACTGCATGATGTGTATGGTTTTAGAATGATACGTTTCTGAAAAATGTACATTATACTTGGACACAGTCACCTCTGATAACAGATCACTCTAAATTGTAATGTAGTCACACGCATTTTCTGTAAAGCTGCTTTGAAACGATATGTATTGTGAAAAGCGCTATACAAATAAATGTGAATTTATCAGGTCAAGAGAAGTTCATCCCCGCTTTAATATCAGTTACAGCACAAAATACACATTAATGTACGTCTGAGGGTATGTTGAAACAGAGAACAACATACTGAAATCCTTATCACATTACATGTAATCGCTAAATCAGTTTCAACCGTGGAAAGACGTCAGTTAAACGGCTTGTGAACAATGTCATGTAATGTCACATTTACCTCAGAAAAAAACATTCAGTTTCCATAAACTCGTTAGTCAGCTAGAAAAATGAACTCTAGAGATGAGCATTTTGATAAATATATGCACCACATTACATAGGCTATACATTATCATTTTTAATGTTCTTCAATATTAATGCATGTTTGAATAAATCTGGCAAGTTTTTAGGACTGCCGTCATTTAAATGTTTATATTTCAAATAAATTGGAGAAATATGATTATGTAACTGTAAAGTTAGTATTATAACTAGTTATAATAGTATTATAACATAATTGAGTGTAATTTATGTTTGTATTTAAATCAGTTAATTTTAACCTTCAATATTATAGTAATGTAGTACCAACTGACTACCATGTATAGTTTTCAACATTAGTTTAGATTTTTTTTCCTCAAGAAAATGTACCATGTACTGTATCTGATACATATCCACAATAATCAACATTGAATCGAATTGTGAAATTTGTG
The DNA here is from genome assembly GCA_023029165.1 of Gobiocypris rarus. NCBI lineage: Eukaryota > Metazoa > Chordata > Actinopteri > Cypriniformes > Gobionidae > Gobiocypris > Gobiocypris rarus. The sequence continues at coordinate 5,208,503 of CM040921.1, read as the reverse complement.
TCAATACCCAATTTCTGAACGAATCCACGTTTTCAACTAATCGGGTGAACCAGCGATTTATAAAGAGAGCAATGACTTACTCATGAAGACATTTACCACTACCTACTGGCAGTTTTAGTTACTAAAAGACACTTTGAAGAATGTTGGTAACCAAACTATTTTTGTCTGTAAATATATCTAAATACCAATTCAAATGCAGCTTCTGGGAAAAAAAAGGCCACCATTGTAGCCTAAAAGTTTGTGTAATAAATTCTATGTTAAATCAAATAAAATATTTTTCTAAAGCTACATTCTTTACACAATTATGACTTTAAATGATCTTGCAGGGTAATTTTGATGTGAGATTAATTTAAAGTAATTTGATTAATCTGCAAATTTGATGAAAAATGTAATCACTTGACAGCCCTACTAAAATCTTATAATCGTTCTAGTTTATATAATATCTTTATAATACTAAAATTATATTAAAATATATTTAATTATGATTGACAGTTTTGACAGAAAACTTTCTATGGGAGAATACTTTACCAGAAGCTTGTGTCACTGATATTTTAGTGGAAATACGTAGGCAGTTGATTGATTGGATGAAAAGTGACCCATTAGGATTATTAACATACTATAGTATAATTATAATATAGTATTTATTAATAATTTAAATTAGCTTTATATTTTCAGTATTCATTTTATTTTATTGTTTACAAATTTTATTATGTGGTTTAGTCATCTTATTAGATTTAGTTTTTTTATACTTCTATTCAACTTTTAAAAAAAAATATTTTATTAAATTTAGTACTTCAGCATTTTAGTACTTTAGTATTTCAGTTAGCTGCCAAGGCAATATATATATATTTTTTTAGTTTAAGGTTATTCATTCAGGTTTATTTCAATTTCCGAAAACATTTTTTTAATAGATTTTCTTTTAGTTAACAAAAACAACCCTGTCACATGCTCACTGACCTTCATCACTGATGCTGTCCTTCATCAGAGGATGGTGTCTGGGGAGTCTGGGAAGCCTGTGCTGAGCTTCCACTGGACGTTCATCTTCTTTCTGCAGGACGACACAAACTCACACTCATTATACACAGCAGAGCTTGCAAACCCCCTAGTGAATCACTACAGGCAGGGGTTTGTGATTTGTGACAGAATGGCGTCAAATTAAATGTGGGAAAAAACTATGTTCAAAATAAAAATTGTAAAAATAATTCAGACCCTTGTTTGTTTTTGGATACAATAATCATAAACCTGCACATAAACCTGCATCATCTCCACAGCCAAATGCATTTAAATTAAATTATTATTCTTTTCAGCACAAACTTTTCCTTTCTATGTAAATTAGGCTTATTATTTTATTATATTGCCTGGATCAATTAAAGTCATGCTACTACTAATCATGAAAGCAGGTGGTACTCAGACTTATATTAAGAGAGATGTTTGTGCATGTTTTAATTGACGACAGCAGTAATTCATCAGATGAGGAAGAGCGCTGTAAGCGGGCACATATCCAGACATGAATTAGTAGAGTGCAGTCATCAGTTCATCATTTGAAATAGCCAGGACTGTGGTAGCAGAGTGATGCTGAACAGCACCAGTATTGTTTGCTATTATGAGGTGGTAAACTGCATCCTCCACAATCTAGCGCTCAGGCATTCAAGAAGGAGAATTAAGTTCAGCACTAATTTTGTGGGTGTGTTAGCAGTGCTAACTGATTTGCATTACAGAAGGTTGCAGGAATGAGTCCTTAAACCTGGAAACAAGTTAGCATTTGTTGCTAAATGGGACTACAGGGGCTGTCAGAGACACCTATCTATTAACTTATCCACTTTTACAGCTTCGTTATGTTTATAGTCGTGCTCTTGCAAACTATTCTAACTAAAACGTTTTATTTTTAAAGACTGAAAGAGTTGTCTGAAGATTAATGGGGGTGATGTTGAAGTCATGTGACCGTTGTGTAGTTTGTTTATAATCGGACTCTAGCTTTTTACTTCTGTTGATTGTATTTAGGCTTCAAAATTCATAACAGTTGTGTTCATTTGTGAAGATTATCATGATGAACGGAACATTTAAGAAACAAACACTTTTGTTGTTCAAAGAACTTATTTCCTTCAAAAATCCAAAAGACAATGGCAAAATACTATTGTTTTTTGCTAAGGGAACCAGGGTAATGCTCACTTCTGGGTTGGTCTACAAAACTACATCAACACAGCAGTCAATCCCTTTATTGAATCAGCTGCTTAAACAACAGAGACAGACGGCATGGCACGCACCTTACTGTCCTCTTGAGAATCGCTATCAGAGTCGCTGTCTCTGTATTTCTCAAGCCGACTGCGTGGCTCGGGATCGCTGTAATCTCCTTTAGCGTAGCTGTGAACGTGCAGCACCTCCGCCGGGCTCAGCGTTCTCTGGAAGATATGCTGGACTGCAGGCAGGCACACCGGACTACCGCCCGCTGACCCAGTGCTACACCGCAATCCTGCAAGTTTAGGATTGATGGCACTGCCGCTGGATTCTGTGATGACATCATATGCGGGGGCAGAGTTAACGCCAGGTTGACTTGGACTAGGGCTGATGGTGTTTATAGGGCTGTTGCTGGGTTCTGATTGGACATCACAGGTGGGGGTGGAGTTAATGCCAGGTTGACTTGGACTAGGGCTGATTGTGTTTATAGGGCTGTTGCTGGGTTCTGATTGGACATCACAGGTGGGGGTGGAGTTAATGCCAGGTTGACTTGGACTAGGGCTGATGGTGTTTATAGGGCTGTTGCTGGGTTCTGATTGGACATCACAGGTGGGGGCGGAGTTAATGCCAGGTTGACTTGGACTAGGGCTGATGGTGTTTATAAGGCTGTTGCTGGGTTCTGATTGGACATCACAGGTGGGGACAGAATTAATGCCAGGCTCACATGGACTAGAGCTGATGATGTTTATAGAGCTGTTGCTGGGTTCTGATTGGACATCACAGGTGGGGACAGAATTAATGCCAGGCTCACATGGACTAGAGCTGATGGTGTTTATAGAGCTGTTGCTGGGTTCTGATTGAACATCAAAGGTGGGGGTGGAGTTAATGCCGGGTTCACTTGGACTTGGGCAGATGGTGTTTATAATGCTGTTGCTGAGTTCTGATTGGACATCACAGATAGGGGCGGAGTTAATGGTAGGTACACTTGGACTTGGGCAGATGCTGGGCTCTGATTGGACATCACAGGTGGGGGCGGAGTTAATGCTGTGTTGAGAGGAGATACTGCTGGTTACAGACACAAGGGGTGTGAAGTCAGCGGCAGAGATGTCACTGGAACAGGAATGGGGCGTGACGTCACTCGGCTGAGCATCAGTGATGCTAACAGTTGTCAGGTCATTGTTTGGAGTGATATCATCAGGCTTGCTTTGGACATCACAGCTTTGAGTGACATGTCCAGACTGAGAGGCATCACTGCTCAAAGCCACATCATCACTGATGCTGTTTGTGGATTGCGAGGATGAGGTGACATCGCTGGGTTCAGAATGAGTGATGTCATCTCTTTGCTGCATTGTGATGTCACTGGTGGAGGTGGGGTTTGATGGTGAGTGCTCCGCCTCTGTGCAAGGAGGGTCTTGATTCTCTTGCTGCTGTGGAGGGGGCGTGTCTGTCTCCATGGTCTCCTCAGCTTTAACATCACCTGCAGAAACACACATTGGTCAGTTTAGTATTTTTATTATAGCATCAGCAGGTATCATTTGCTGTATGTAAGGCTCTACCTGGGTCAGCGGAGACTGATTGTTCTTTCTCCTCGTCTGTCTCAGTTTGGCTGAGTTTGGCTTTCTTTTTCTCAACTTCCTCCTCTACCTTCACTTGATTGTCGTCTTTTGCTTCATTGTCAGTGCTGGGTCTGAGTCGCTTCTGGCCCACGTTCTGCTTTGGACTGCTGCTGTATGAAGAGAAGGGAGATTAGAGATCAATATACACACATTAGTAAAAAATAGAAATTCTAATTATTGTCTAGTTTTCTAGTAAGGTACCATAACTTCTAGGATAATCTTCAACAGTTTACTTTATCAGTATTATTTGAGTATTATTTACTATTATATTATTCATTAATGGGGAAATAACATCAAGTATTTTAATATGTTCCTTGAGATTCACTTATAATGTTAATAAAGATTGTTGCACAAACAAAATCCAGAAAAATAATTATTTTCTGTTATTACTGACCCTCTGTCTGAAATGATCAGTTTGCAAACTCTACATTAGACGGTGCCTTGTTTACAAAACGAAATGCTCCGAACAAACATATAACCCTTCAACATGATCCGGGACACCATCAAAATAAACCATCCACTTGTTTCCGACTCTGGGATCCTCCTGAAGTCTGTACAGACACGCAAACGAGCTCTTTAAACTGGACGTCATAAACTTTCTTTCAATCTTCCAATTTGTCCTGTCGACAGACTCAAGCACGTGGAGTTGGTCAGAAACTGACCACGCTTCTGTATACTGTATCCGGTGTCATTATAATGGCTTCTATTTGCTTTTGATGCGACGCAACTTTCACATCCAGTGTATGCACTATGGTGTCTATGGTGCGATGATGTATAACTATTCGTCGCCGTGACAGGTCACCCAATATCAAAACGAGCCATTTTTGGAGCTTGATTAAATAAATGCTTAATTTATAATGAGGGCGTCATTTTAAGCTATGAAGCTTGCAGGATGTTTTAATGGTATAAAAACCTCAAATTGATGTCATGACCCCTTTAATATTTTTAATTCGTAATGTTGTGTACCCATTAAATAAAAACAATAATTTAATATCATGTTGCATTGTGAATAGTACTTTTTCACACAGCCACTAAAAATTAAACCATAAATCTTAAGGATTTAAGAAAATGTACAGAAGGTGATGCTTGAGCCTTTATTTTGGTGGAAAACTAGAATGACCTTTTGGGTTTCTTTGTGTAGTTGACAATGTTTTTTTTTATTATAATAAACTGCTTTTCTTACTTCTCTATTCATAAAGTTGCACACTGGTTAGATATGTATATTACCTTGTAATATCAAATAATGTTTGTATAATGTGAATGAGGACCTGGAGTGCTTCCCAATCATAATGCAGTATTTGCATTAAGCAAATGCACCACAGATTTAAAGCAAACCGAACACAGATCTCCTTCTGAGAAGGAAAACGGACACTTTTGAGAGCACTGAAAAGATTCTTTCACGAGCCACACACTTTCTTTCTACACACCTGTTGATTTGCTCTGAAGTGCTGCTAGGTTCTTCATCACTAACAGGCTTTTTCTCCTCTACCTCCAGCTCTCCTTTCTCAGCTTCGGTTGTCTCCTTTCCACCATCAGTTTCTCTTTTCACCTCCTTCCCAGACAAGGACATTGTTTGTGCAATGTCCTCCTCTCCACCATCCATCTTAGGTTTCCCCTCCTCTCCAGGCTCTGCTTCTCCTCTCTCCTCCTGCGTATCTGCTTTGCTGCTATCGCTGAGCTCTCCCTTCTCATTCTCTGTCTTTCCATCTGTCAGGAGCTCTGACATCTCTGGTGTGGGCTTCGAGTGGTCAATGGGCGTGTTGTCCTTTCCTGCTTTCCAAAGTTTATAACGTTCTGGTTGGAACTTGCGAACAAACACATCCATGGATATCTTCACCATGTCCTTCCGGCAGGAACACTGAGGAAGAGACACACATCAACAAAAAAATATACCTGCAGTACCCTTCGTAAGATCCAAAAACAGAGGTTAAAATTACGTACCAATGTTGCCAGCTTGCCATAATCTATCCAGCGCTGGGTTGCGAAGTTGGTGGATTCTGCACAGTTGAAGCCATGGTTAAACCCAGCGTGATATCCATATGGGAAGGTCACAATGAACTGACCTGCTTCCTGTGTGACCTAATGAATTAAGCAGAAGGAAGTCAAATCATGATATTAAAATCAAGCATGACATGATAAGACGTTAAAAATAAGGCAACTAACCTTCTCAAAGGGTATTCCATACTTCCTCAGAATTGACGGTGAAATTAAAGTCATTTTGTGTCGCAAGAAGGCTTCACAACTTTGGGCGCTTCCAGGAAAAAATCCTGCATGAATGAAAATGAGAAGAGTCCTGAGTTAATGAGCTGCTAAAGAAGAGGAGGAACTAATAAAATGTTCTCAAAAGACCACTGTACCTTTAGCAAGACGCTCCAATCTTTTCCCTTGCTCTGGAGGCACAACGTACCTGCGGAAGACCAAGTAATAATGCTTTTGAAATCTCTTTAGGACAGATTATTATTAGGGTCTGTAAGCTTTTACAAAGTTTTTGAAAGAAGTCTCTTCTGCTCCCCAAGGCTGCATTTATTTGATCAAAAATACATTAAAAATAGTAATATTGTGAAATATTATTAGAGTTTAAAATAACTTTTCTATGTTGAATAAAATGTAATTTATTCCTGTTATTCCGTCTTCAGTGTCACATGATCCTACAGAAATCATTCTAATATGCTGATTGGATACTCAAGAAACATTTCTGATTATTTTCAGGGCCCTCATTTATCAATGGTAAGTGCGTAAGAACAGTTTCAGGCAAAGTGTGGGATTTACCAACTTGTACTTATACGTAGAAATGTGTGTAAATATAAGCACACCTCTGAGCATGCAGAAAAAATAGTGGTAGAATAGAGATATTACATATAAAAAGCATTTGAGAGTGTCACAGTATGCATTAAGCAATCTACATATGTCCTGTATTTCCTTTAATTATAAAACACAAAATTTATATATATTTAGTCATTTTAAACATGAAGCGTTATTGGTGTCAAACCCTATAAAAGACAGCTGTGACAAATGTTGGATGCAGTTATTTCCTTGGACCCAACCTACAGTTCCCTTACTGAAATCCTCAACAAGCCGAAATAAAATTGCGCTATCATGCTATCGCCAGATTCCCAAACATAATTGGAGCCAGACTGCACCCAAATCGCCATAAAAGCACCATCGACCAACACATTTAATGATGTAAGTAGAAAAGGGTTTCATTCTGTTAATGTGCAAATCCTTTGTGATGCAAATTTGTTGTTCTAAAACGTTGTTGCACGATTCATTTTGTGTTTGTGAAGTTCCTCTTCTTTGCCATAATTGTGGTGAGGAATAAACACAATCACATGATTTTTAAAGGGATGTGTTGTCACCATATATGGTTCATTGGAGGCGTTTCCGAATGCTAATGACCGTGAACGAGCATGGTACTTACGCACATGTGGGATTTATCAACAATGTTTGCTTACTCTTGTGCGTAAGAACTGTGTGCGCACGTTTGATAAATACGGATTTTCTTGTACTTAGAAACATTCTAAATTTCAGTTGTAGGAGGAAATATAGAACCTTTTCTACGCACTGTTGATAAATGATGGCCCAGGATTCTTGGGGCAATAGAAAGTTTAAAAAAAAAACAGCATTTCTTTTAAATAAATATCTATTGTAATTTTAAAGGGGTAATGAATTTAGAAATCAACTTTTCATTCAGCCATTGATATATAAAAGTTCATTATGATATAAGAATATCCTGTAAGTTTAGGAGCTGAAAACTACCTTGTTAGTCAAAGAAAAGTTTTTATATACAGGCCGAGCAAACGCTCAATCTCAAAATGTGCCAGGCTGTGACATCAAAGTGTGGCGAAACACCGCCACTGCAGAAGAAGATCAACGCCTACTTCATCACTGCCTGTTTAGCCCCGCCCACCAATTCAAGCATGTAACATGTTAAACCACCAGATCGAGCTACCAAGCATAAACATGTAAGTAACTGTGTTCACTCTAATGCCTGATCTGAATTGTGATGATTCATGTAGACAGATGTTCTTTGTCTGTGTGTCAGTAAATCAAACCAGTGCCTAAACGTCAACTCGCATAGTTTCTCTTAGTAGGATGAAGATAATCTGTTATTTAACAGTGATTCAATTATTTAAAGAAAGCGATCAAAGAAAGCTCCCTTTGCAATCGTTTGAGCAGCGTGCGCTGCAGCTGTCATTCAAACAGGAGAGTTTATCAGTGATGCGTTTATCAATGACTCCCGTTTCATTCAACAAATCTCTTAACTATATCTCGTTTGCACTGTTAGTGAAGATGAAAGCATTCGTTAGTGTACAGAAACAGCATGTGTGTGATCGCTACAATGATCACTGCAACCTTTCATGCCACAATCTTAATATAATGCCATAGATCTAAATCTAATGCAACACTTAATAATGTAATGCAAAACAATAAAACAACGCAGTTCATGACCCCTTTAACAATGTATTTACTGTCACTTTGTATCAATTGAATGTGTACTTGCTAAATAAAAGTAATCATTTATTTTAAAACCTTTTCAAATGGTAGTGTATACACACAAATACCTCTAAAGAGCTACATCCCTAACGATTCCTATCCATAAATGCAATTAATAAACACAAGTTGTGACAGTACCAGGACTTTGGTTCTCCAAAGTGAAGGTAGTTAATGCTGTAGAGATCCATGTCTTCTGTGTGCCAGGCGAATGTGCTCTTCCACATCCCAAAATAAAGATACGGAGTGTTTACTCCTTTGATTGTGATTCCACTTTCTCTCTCCACTGTGTCCAAAATAGTGTTGAGACGACCAATATTCCACTCCGTCACGTCCTGAATACAGTCACAAATATATTTGCAATCATTGTATAGCACTATTATGACACAGTGTACAGGGGTTGAAACTCAAATATAGTAGTCAAGAATATTTCATTAATGAAAAGATTACTCACTGGATCATAGAGGGTTCCACTGATATCTGCTCCATATAATGGTGGATTGAATGTTAAATTCTTCCAATATTTCCTCTCCAGTTCATCAAAATCAGCATATATGGGATTACAGAACCTGCAGTCAAGGAAGAAAATCGTTTTTTAAACAGAGAAAAAGTCAAACGCACCTCAAAGCATTACTTCATTTTAATGTGACGCATCTCAGAGCAAACAAGAATACAGTGGCAGATAATGTTGGCCAGGATATGTTTTTTTGCCTCAAGATTTGAAAACTACCGGTAGGCTATAGCCCTATTGGGACGGAAACTATTTATCATGAGGACGGCCATAAAAATCAATTTGCATGCCACCTCAAAAAATGTGTAGGCTAGATCCTTAAGGGCGTTTCCACACCTACCTTGTTTGGTCTGGAATTTCAGACTTTCAGTTTAGTCCGAATCAAAATTACAGGTGTGAAATCTCCCTTGGACCACGGTCCGGACCGAACAGACGAAATTAGGTCTGATGAAAAGAGGTAGTCTTGGTCCGGATCAAACTTAACAAAGGTTCGGTTCATTGCTTGCTAGTGTGAAAGCATTGTCTGTATGGTTCGGACTTTCAGACCATTTACAGGAAGTTCCGGTGGTTCCCGCATACCCAAAACAACAGAAGACGACAGAACTACCAGAACTGTCACAGAAGATAGCAGGAAAAATGAGCCGTAGCACATGGGGAGAGGAGGAGACAAGGTTTTAAATTAAAATATGGTCTGAGTCTTCTCCTCCTTTCCTGTTGGCGCCGATAAAATGTTTGCAGGACAAGGACGTTCATTTTGCGAATTTAGTTGGTGCTGCAGATAGTAATGCCATAGCAATAACAGCAAAGTGGCAACAATATGCGTCTGTTCACTTCATTCATCTTGTCAAAGTTACCTGCCGAATTGACAACATACTGACATCAGACGCACCTTCGCTAACAAACCAATCAATGTTAAGATGCAGCTCACATAACTGATGACGACTGGACGCAAGGGCGTCATGTAAAGGTCTTTAGAGCGCTCGCATTATTGCAGTGTGAAAACAAACCAAAACGAACCGAATGCATAAAATGTATCAAAACATGAACTTTGGTTTGGACCTTCGTGTGGACTTTAAGGTGTAAAAACACCCTAAAATGCATCCAAATTACATCGGAGCAAAACCGTACGGTGCTCCACAGTGGTCAAAAAGGATATAAACTGAAGTGATCTCTTCTTGAAAACTCAGAAATTGAGGAATCGGACAGCAACAAAATCATAGACTAGCCCCTGTAAATGATGAAAATACCTTACGACCCCATGAGAAACAATTACCGTCCGTATAGGGCTAAAGAAATGATCAGACTACACTCCTGTTCAAAATTCTGGAGTCAGTAGTTTTAAAGTTCAATCTTTTAAAGTTTCTATTCATCAAACAAACTTTTGGATGACAGTGTAGTTTCATCTGCAAAAAAGGAAAATTAATAGGTGGAGAATGTTATTACTTAAGAAAAACTAATTAGCTAACTAATTAGCAATAATTGGGGGATTCACATTTGAATTTAGGATTGAACCGTATCTAAACACATCAGCACTTGTTGCTCACTTGTCTGTGTTGGCTATTTTGCGGAACTCGCGGAGTGTCATTGGCTTCTTCTGGATGTTGTACTGAGTGAAGAGACCTGATTGGCCAGTGACCACCTGTTGAATAGGGGTGGGAATCACCAGATCATCAATGTCATCATATGTGCGCCGGGGCTTCCAATCCTTTGGTGGCACCACCTGCAGCAAACAAACAAAGCAATGAGCAGTGCAAACATCAAAAACACAACACGAAAAAGTCTCTCACAGCAATTTGAGCTGAATGAGAATCTTATTATCAACTTCAACAAAGAGCGCCTAACCTTTGCCATCCCGGCTCTGTGAGCCCCCTGCGACTCCATGTATGCAATGTATCTGTTGAAGTCTTTGAACTCCTCTTTTGTGGGATGAAAGGTCATGATCCTGATGGCAGGACTCTGGGAGCTTTGAGAGACAGAGTCCGAAGCCATTCTGCCACTTGGGACTGAAAAACATGAAGAATTCAGCAACAAAACAAAATTCTTAACATAACATGCTCGCTTTAAAAAAAAAACCTCACACCACCGAAACATTGGTGGGTAAATCCTACATTGCATTTACATTACATTTTTCGACTAGTGTGTTGCTCCAGAAAACATCACCTGACCAGCTACTAAACTCGCTGTGTAAATGACCACCACTACTATTACTACTACTAATCAAGGCGTAACACATATATTCATGATAACTTTAAGCAATTCAAAATATCTGCATGATAAGGAAAAGAGAAATAAAAACATAATATACATGTCAAAGTTTAATCATTTAAAAATAAACGAATATTCACTTATAGTAAAAAAATGCTCAGTTTCAAATACTATATTTAAAAAAATCTAAATCTAAAAACCTATTTATTTTTAAATTTTATTTAGAAAAACCAATAAAACAGCAGTTAGAGAATATTAATTAAGTTCATATATATTTAAACTGGAAAAACTAGAATAAAACAACTTGTGACCGTTGACAACATGCACTTACTTTACTGACAGAAATAAACTTAATGAACTGTTTTAATCAAAACAAGATTATATGATAAACTACAAAAAACTTTTTAAACACATAAAAACATCACTAAACTCTTTTATTCAAGCTCACAGTATATAATAAAACATTAACCCACCGCAGTGTATAATAACTATTATGATTATAAATGTGGAAGCACCTGTGTAAACTCACACTAGCATGCTAGCTAACATTAGCCACATAAACACATGAAGTATGATAATTCGGATAGTTTACTCAAAAAGCATCACATCTACGAATCTGTCAGGATCTCCTCATCAAGTTCGGCTCAGGATCATTTAAAGTTTGACCCCGAAATCTGTCAAACTCACAGCAAAAACAAAAAACACTACACACTGACGGCTAAAACCGCTCAAATGAACACAAACTTACTCCTGTCGCACAAACACTCCGCTTCAGCTCAACACACACACGCTCATATCCCTTCACACAGTGTAATTAAAGGCTTTTGGAAGTGTATAACTATGTTATTACATGAATTATTGATTCGCTCCAAACTTTGATGAGCCTGATGGCTAACTACTGTAAACACAGACATTCACGCAATAAAACACACACGAAATCACACCACACACATATAAACCCGATTATATGTGTTAGGAGAGGACGAGAGGAGTTTACTTACGGGTGTCGCGGGCTCAGCTGAGCGATGTTGAGGGCGCAAACTGAGAAAAACAGCACAGAAAAAGACGCTTACAGACCAGACATGTCCTCCATTAGAGTGAAGCGCGACTGCGCATGTGCGAACACTGTTTACAAAGATGGAAGAAGGCGTTCCCCTGCGCGCGGCCCCTAATCAACGCACTACACATGGGACCTATGGGGCCTTTTAGATAACATGGCAAATTTATAGGTGTAAATTTCTCTATATACAAACTATATGGGACCACCAAATGATGTGGATTATAGATAGGGATCCCCTTCACATATGATATGGGGCCATATAGTAGCTGTAGAGTAAATCAATAATAGACAGTATATTAATGCATACCACACTCGAATTAAGTACTATGTGGTCTCTATATATATCCCATACAGAACCTTAAATATAATGATTTATATATTGTTTGTATACATCTCTCTGTATCCTTATGGGAATATGCATCTCATATAAAGTTACATAGATGTGGACATTTAGATTGTATAAATAACATGATAATCCTTCTTGGCTATACTGTTTATAAATAGTTTATACAGCATATTTTAATCCTACACAAAGCTCATATAGTCTTTACATGTTTCAAATATCAGTCATGTATATGAGTAGCCTATACTGTATATGAATGTTTTATAGTTTATTTGTATAGATTTGCTTAGTAGGCTATGTATCAGTTTAGTCACAGACTAATTAACATCTCAATACACAGCCAAATAGTTGTGTATATACTGTATAAATGATACAGATGATATATCTGACCATATACATCTCTACTGAATCATTTGGATGCAAACATAAATATTAGTTTATACTCCCACAGCATATATAGATTAAATCCATTTGTAACCATTTAGATGTGATATAGCCTATTGTACAAATAATATAGCTATAAACCACATTTCCATACAGATCCAAATATATAAATTCAATAAATAATTTATATTCAATGAAAATTATTTAAAAAAATTACTTGTGCGTGTTAAAAAATGCGCAGTTAAATTATTGTTTGAAGCTCCAGCAGATGACATTGATTATTGTCTACAAACTGGGAATTAGGTGTAATTATTTGTTAATTAGTTTCTACAATGGGAAACAACAACTCTGACCTTAGAGCAAAGGGGCCATTTTTGCCTAATTAGTTAGATAATTCGCTTTTAATACAATTAGCAAACCTTCCTGTCCGGTGGCTGGGTTTTTGGAGGAGGACTGAAGTCTCCAGGTGTTCCGCAACTAATGAATCGTTAGGAACAGGCAGAATCCAGTCCACATGCCTTCACATTAAACTGCAATGGCCAGTGGGCTGACTAGCTTTGGCTGCAGAGATCTGGCTTTCTGGCAAGGACACAAACACACTGGAGAGGGACCAGCCATCTGTTCCCCTGGAAATGTGCTGAAGGAACCAGGATACAGCAAAGCCTCACAAGAAACATGTACAAAACCCAATTAAGCATTTTATTAACACATATTTCTCTCCTTTTTTATTAACAAATAGAAAACAGACTGCCTGTACAACAGATTGAATGCCGTTTTTGTCTGTATGTGAACACAAAGTCAAATGAATTCTTCCCATGTCTGCATTTTTCATCTTACTTTGTGCTCAGGCCATAGGAGGAAAGAAACACTTGAGTATGCACATATTTCCAGACCAATGATGCTGTCGTGACGTTACGGGAGGTTTGTCTTTACGTGCCACAGTGAGAAATGATCAGATGGCTGTTAATACCACATGTGGAGAGTTTGGGAGGTTTTGGATTCCCAGCCTCAGCCGGTGAGGCGAGTCGTCTGTTTTCTGCCGGAGATGTTCCCGCTTCAGCTGCTGGTCTGATGGCAGAGGTTCTACTGGAGGTACGTGACGTGACGGCTGTACATGTGTGGGCAGGTCTGTCGGGTCAAGGCCTGGCTGTTCAGAACGAGCTGACCTTTGACTTCAGCTGACCCGGCATGGAACAAGGACTTTGCATTGGCAGCAAGAACACCATTTTCTTGTCTTTCTTTCACTTGATAGGCCTTTAGAATGGAAGGGTTTCGAGAAAACTGCTCTATTCAGAGCAGAACAAGTCTGAATGCGTTCTCACGTTTCATTCAATCAGTCCTTAACGACAGCGGGTTCATCAAGGTCACTAACTCAGGTGTAATATACTTGATTATACTGTTTTATAAAGTATCAGGAGGTGAAAAGGTTGATTTTTTTTATTTATAAAAGTTCCCCTTTTCCCACCAAATAAAAGTAGATCATTAAAATATAATAATGATAAAAAGTAAGAAATCATCAGCAGCTCTGAATGCTCCTCTTACAGTATTAGTAACCTGGGTCATGTGAAAATACATGTCCACATGTGCTAAAAATAATTGAACGTACGAAAAAATTACATATGAATAATATTAATAATAATAATATAAGAAAACAATAAGAATAAAAAGATCCCCATAGATATTCAATGATCAGCATAAATGATACAAATATTGTATTTTCTGACAGATCGTACTGATGATACAATAATAATAATAATAATAATGATAATAATAATAATAAAACCAATGGCCGATGGTGATGATCATAAAAATAAAGCAGTAAGGTAATACAGAGACAGGAGCTGTGCATTAGAGACCAGAATGAAGCTTTTGTTGCTGTTTTCAGAAAGAGGAACAGGATTGCAGTGATTCCAGTGAAAGTCGTCCTGTGATGTCTCCTCTCTCCCGATATTCCTCTTCTCTCTGTCTGTCTGTCAGTCTCTCTTTCTCCCTCCAGCTGTGGTGACTGAATAGGTAGGATGACTATGGCTCAGAAGGAAGTGTCGGCTCTCCGGAGGTGGCGTTCTGAGGCATTCTGGGAGTGGTTACGTTGCATAGTGATCGAAGCTGCCCAGGTACTCCAGAGCTGCTCTGTAGCACAGCTGGTACTGGTCCTGAACACACAGACACACACTGTTAAAGGGGTCCTATTATACTTTTTTACACATTCATATTTATGTAGTGTGTAATGTTGCTATTTGAGCATGAAAAAAGTCTGCAAAGTTACAAAGCACAAAGTCCTACCAAAGGGAGTTATTCTCTGTATGGCTAACTTCCTGAAATGTCACAATATTCCTAATTTAAATAATTGCCGCCCAAGGTATACGCAAAATAAAGGGGCGAGACCTGGTTGAGTTAATTAGTAGTGCTTTGAAACTTGAGGCTATTGTAAGGGACATGGCATTTCCAAAATACTTTCAAAGCAGATGACCAATCACAACACACGGGTCCCGCAGACCAATCAAAACACATTGTGCTTTTCAGAAGGAGGGGCTTTATGGAGACAGGAACTAAACCGAGCATTACTGACAGACTGGGAAAAGAGGAGATGCAACAATATCAAATATGAGAAAAAGAATGTGTTTTTTGAACATTGAGGCTGTTGAGGCATGAAATCCAATGATAGTGGAGCCCAAAATAAAACCGAGACTTTGAAAAAGGGCACAATAGGTCATCTTTAAAACACAGCAGCACAGACTAAAACGTCCTGAAGAGCTTGAACTATCACTTAAAAATGAAAAGTCTGCCAGCATGTTCTCTGTGATTTGCATGTGAACTTTTACTTTTTCAGTTTGTGTGAGCTTACCTCTGTCTGTACCATGGCAGGTCTCTGCGTGCGGAGTGTTTTTATGGTCTGGAACATGTCCACCACCCCTTCATACCTCATCCGCTCCAGAACAATACTTAAAGTGATGAAGACTCCTGTTCTGCCGACACCAGCACTGAGACAGAGAGAGAGAGAGATAACAGTTCAGCACACATATACAACATCTGCTGTTGGAAAGTTTGGGGTCGGTAAGAGGTTTAAATGTTTTTGAAAGAAGTCTCTTGCTCGCCAAGGCTGCATTTATTTGATCAAAAATACAGTAATATTTAAAATTACTGTTTTTATTTTAACATATAGTAATATGTAATTTATTCCAGTGATCAAAGCTGAATTTTCAACATCATTACTCCAGTCTTCAGTGTCACATGATCCTTCAGAAATCATTCTAATATGATGATTTGATGCTGAAGAAACATTTTTGATTATTATCAATGTTGAAAATATTTTTGGAAATAGAAATATTTTGTAACATTATAAATACTTTTACTGTATTAAAGTATTAATTTCTTTCAAAAGAAAAATAACCCATGTACAGATAATAAAGTTTTGCATCCAATAAAGTTTTGACTTAGATTTACAACATTTTGGACCTCACATTTTATGTGAATGTTTAATTTATCATGCAGCACTACTACAAACACTGCTCTACTGCGCTCATTCATTCTGATCCTCACCTGCAGTGAACGGTAATTGGTCCGTCCTGTCCAAACTGTTCCTTGGTTTTGTGGACTTGGCCAATGAAATCAATAAAGCCCTCCCCTGTCTTTGGCACGCCTTGTTCTGGCCAATCGGTGAACTGAAACTGGCGGATTGTCCTAGACTGTCCATCCTGCGAGAGAGAGAGAGAGAGAGAGAGAGAGAGAGAGAGAGAGAGAGAGAGAGAGAGTTGTAAGAGTGTATTTCAAAGAAACAGCCCAGCTGAAGTCACACGGTCGTGTCTACTGAACTTACCCTGGCGTCTGTGACTTTAAACTCTCGTAAGATGTACTGTGGCATGTTGTACTCAGCCATGGGGTCCACGACAAAGTACTGGTAGCGTGCAGATCTCTCTGCAGGCCAGTACTGATGACACTTCTCCTGTGGAGCAGAACACACACACACGGTTATAAGAGCGGTTCACACTTAATTGCTTTGTCCAAACCACAAAGCTTTTTTTTGTTCGTTTTTTGATTTTTACGTTTCTTGTCTTATGTCCCTTTGATGTAATGCACAGCACGACAACTGGAGGCCAGCATACTGATTTTTTTTAGCATCATTAATATTTCATTGGTTATTCAAGAATAACAGCATTTTTTTGTAGTAATTGCAGCAGTTTTTCCTCAAATAAACATCCACATTGAATGTTTATTTTATTATTATTTGCTGCACTTAAATTAGTCCCTCCAGAGGATTTTGCAATCTTGCAATTGCAAGAATTAATGCAAGTATAATAAAGCCCCACATTACTTGTGGCAGCTTGCATTTTTGCATAGTTCTTCCACAAAAACATTAACCTGAGGGGGTGTTCAAATGCCGGACTGTAATTGATTTCAGCAATTTTTTGCAGTATTGTACTTTTACTGTCACTAATATAATTGCATAACTACATAATGATTATTCTTAGGTTTTTATTGCAAAACAACACAAAAAAATGCTGCAAATATCACAAAATTTGTTTTTGTTTTTATAAAAGCTCCAGCAAATTCAGTCATTTTGGGATGCAGAAATCCCACAAATTCTTAAATGAATAAGAAATCAGATGAATGTAAATCTTTTGCTTACTGAAGCGGCACATACACATTTTCCATGGCCATGAAGAGGCTAATGCACAATCACACATACAAAGCCACTTCATGAGTAACTACCTTCTTCACGTTTCAATTAACTTCACGTTTTGCTGCTAAAATGCAAAAGTATCACAGAAGCAGAGATCAAAATGTAAACAAAAACAGTCAAAAGTCTTTGACACTACATAAATGAATTGAGTTGTTCCGAGTTATCTTAGTACTAGTGATGTACTATTGTAGTTTTTGTTACTATTTTGAACAGGAATGTGCCTGAAGCCAGATACTATGTCCAGAAAGGAAATTACATGGAGCCCCTGAAAGGACATGGTGATGAAAAAAAAATCGTAATTATATAGTTGGGTAATTATATTGTATATAATTTGGGGTATCAGGGAGCCGCTTTCAAGATGCAGGGTATTAAAATCACTTGAAATGCACTTTTACTTTCCAATATCGTGATCACGCATTCTCTGTGTATAGGGAGCAGCTGTACTGACCACACATTATACAAGATAAGATATTTGTCGATCACGCTCAGGATCTATTGCGCACCATTGTGTTCCTCCATTGACAGCAACGCAACTACAAATTTGACACTTCAAAAAGTTCATAATGAGATTGTAAAACTAATCCATATGAATTGAGTGATTTAGTTACAATTTTCTGAAGAGACTCGATCACTTTATATGATGAACAGATTAAATTTAGGTGTTTTATTCACATATAAACGATCAGCAAACATAAACAGAACCTCAACTGAACCTGGTTGACACGCGAGAACAATCCTCTTACTGAAGCTCAAACGTGCTGCGTGACACGAGAGTGAACCTCATTGGTTCTTGCTGAAGCTCAAAGCGTGCTGTGTGACATGAGAATGAACCTCATTGGTTCTCGCTGAAGCTCAAGCGTGCTGCGTGACACGAGAGTGAACCTCATTGGTTCTTGCTGAAGCTCAAACGTGCTGCGTAACACTAGAGTGAACCTCATTGGTTCTTGCTAAAGCTCAAACGTGCTGCGTAACACTAGAATGAACCTCATTGGTTCTTGCTGAAGCTCAAAGCGTGCTGCGTAACACTAGAGTGAACCTCATTGGTTCTTGCTGAAGCTCAAAGCGTGCTGCGTAACACTAGAGTGAACCTCATTGGTTCTCGCTGAAGCTCAAGCGTGCTGCGTAACACGAGAGTGAACCTCATTGGTTCTTGCTGAAGCTCAAACGTGCTGCGTAACACTAGAATGAACCTCATTGGTTCTTACTGAAGCTCAAGCGTGCTGCGTGACACGAGAATGAACCTCATTGGTTCTTGCTGAAGCTCAAAGCGTGCTCCGTAACACGAGAATGAACCTCATTGGTTCTTGCAGAAGCTCAAAGCGTGCTGCGTAACACGAGAATGAACCTCATTGGTTCTTGCTGAAGCTCAAAGCGTGCTGCGTAACACGAGAATGAACCTCATTGGTTCTTGCTGAAGCTCAAAGCGTGCTGCGTAACACTAGAATGAACCTCATTGGTTCTTGCTGAAGCTCAAAGCGTGCTGCGTAACACTAGAATGAACCTCATTGGTTCTTGCTGAAGCTCAAACGTGCTGCGTAACACTAGAATGAACCTCATTGGTTCTTACTGAAGCTCAAACGTGCTGCGTAACACTAGAATGAACCTCATTGGTTCTTACTGAAGCTCAAGCGTGCTGCGTGACATGAGAATGAACCTCATTGGTTCTCGCTGAAGCTCAAGCGTGCTGCGTGACATGAGAATGAACCTCATTGGTTCTCGCTGAAGTTCAAACGTGCTGCGTGACATGAGAATGAACCTCATTGGTTCTTGCTGAAGCTCAAACGTTCTGCATAACAAAAGAATGAACCTCATTGGTTCTCGCTGAAGCTCAAACGTCCTGCGTAACACAAGAATGAACCTCATTGGTTCTCGCTGAAGCTCAAACGTGCTGCATAACAAAAGAATGAACCTCATTGGTTCTTGCTGAAGCTCAAACGTGCTGCATAACACAAGAATGAACCTCATTGGTTCTTGCTGAAGCTCAAACGTGCTGCATAACAAAAGAATGAACCTCATTGGTTCTCGCTGAAGCTCAAACTCGCTGCGTGACATGAGAATGAACCTCATTGGTTCTCGCACATCAGGTGAACATGCTTGAGCTTCCGTTTTCCACAACTGATGTGTGAGTTGATGAATGTTTATATGTGATTAAGCTTAAATTCAATCTGTTCATCATATAAAGTGATCGAGTCTCTTCAGAAAATTTGGACTAAACCGCTCAATTCATATGGATTAATTTTACGATCTCTTTATGAACTTTTTGAAGCATCAAAGTCACAATTGCGTAGCTGTCAACGAAAAGACAGAAACCACTCAGATTTCATAAAAATATCCTCATTTGTGTTCTGAAGATAAACAAAGTATTGCGCGTTTGGAACGACACGAGGTTGAGTAAATAATGACAGACATTTTATTTTTGGCTGAACTAACCCTTTAAAGTCAAAAGGACATCAAAATTCAGGCACTTTTCACAAGCCAATCAATTCCAAACGGATACAGTCAAGTTTTTCACTCTGAATCACATTACAGAAGTAAAATTGGCTGCAAAGAGCAGTTCACATTGACCTGGTTCATTGAAGTGTGCAGGAATGTGAGAATCTCTCACAACTCACCCGTCCCATCTCTCTGAGCTTCGTCAGCATCACCACGATGGTGGAGTTGTGCTCCCAAAGCATCCTCCAGAAGTCCTCTGTGGTTTCAGACAGAGGACCTTGCGTAGCTATATACGCCTTCTGCTGCCTGCAGGAACAACACATGAAGATACAGTTTAGAAACACACAGAAAGATAACAAACAGCTCTCTCCAGTCCATATTACACAGCTTCTGTAATGACGTGGCTAGATTGAGGGAGGAGTGATTCCTCTGATCTAGCAGCAGGAGGCACTGCGGCTCTGTGACTATGATCAGAAATGCATTAGACAGACAGAGGAGGAGATACAATGCAGTGAGAGAGAAGAAACAATGAACAGAGAACGATTGAGAGAGTGTGAGACAGGTGAGAAAGACAGAGAGACATGATTGTGTTGTGAAGGCAACAGAGCTCCAGATCACTCAAACTGTGTCACGTTTGGTGGCGTAGGGAGGGTAGCAGACGCTTCCAGCGCTTATTTGGATATCATGCTGTGAGATCCCCAGGTCTCTGCTGAAAGTTTCTTTTGAGATAAACTGAGCAAATGCATCTCTGCTGTGCTTGAACAAGTGGAGGAAATGCCTAATCCACCTTCTGCGGCCTCTTTCTCTTACAGTGATTTTATCACCGCAGGTCTCTCTCTGAGTGGCTGTACTGTTGGCCCTGCTGCTGGTTAAATGCCATTTCTTTAACTCTACACATTCTAGAGCGTATACAAGGTATACAATATTTGTATATCTTGCAGTAGATGCATAATCCATCCATCCACCCATCAATTCATCTAAAACTACACTTAAAACTTTTGTCAGGATGCAAAAAAAGTTTGTTTTGATTAACTTTTTCGATCTATTTTTATATCATGGTGAGGTGATATTGTTGTGGCTATATCTTACATAAATAACATGCATCAATATGGGAAAAACATGTCATATAGAACAGTGAAATCAATCAAAGAAACATGAACTTCTCTGTCTTGCTTAAACTGGACTATAGTATCTTACAATGATCCACTGTCTTCCACTGGTTGGCTCATCACATTACTAATCATTTGCATAAAATGTAGCATCACTAGATGCACACGCCCACATTTCCAATGATCACAGTTGTAGACTCTCGTTTCTTCAGCTCTTTTTGGTCACTGCAAAATTACTGAATGCTTGAACACCTCTTTACACAGGGCATGCTGGGAGAAAACCACATTCATCCAACATATGCTGAAGGGAAGCCTCGGCAGGGTTAAGAGAGAGAGAGAGAGAGAGAGAGAGAGAGAGAGAGAGAGAGAGAGAGAGAGAGAGAGAGAGAGAGAGAGAGAGAGAGAGAGAGAGAGAGAGAGAGAGAGAGAGAGAGAGAGAGAGAGAGAGAGAGAGAGAGAGAGAGAGAGAGAGAGAGAGAGAGAGAGAGAGACAGACAGACAGACAGAGAAAGAGGGATCCCTGATCTACACACACACACATCCCACAGGTGTGATAGAGCCTCATTTGTTCACTAAATGACAAGAAGCGAAATTGCTGCCCCCCACCCATCATCACACACACACTCACACTCATCAAGCTAAAAGCATGTGAAAGCCCTTCTCCCTCTGTCCTTCATTACAAACACGATTACTGCCAATTACGCTGTTTACACTTCAGTACAGCGGCAGATGCAGTGGGAGCTCTTTGATTGGTCGTTAATTTGATTAAGGGCCAATAATGAGCGTAGATTCTCGACACACCTCCATCCCTCCACCTCATATGACCCCTCAGCAGCAAAGGAAGTACTTCACATTTAATTCTGAATGTTATTAAAGTATTATTACTATCGAGCATGGATATTTGCTGCAAACGTTCGCTGTGGCAGAAAGTTGCAATGAATCAATGGATCCCAAGGCCTACAGTCACAGAGACGGGATATTTAATATGACACATATCAGACTGTATGGTCCATTGAGTAGGTAGTAGGCCTACTGTCTTGGTAATGCAATTTTAATATAAATCTTTCCGGTTTATCATTCACAGGTAACGGTTTGGTTGATATTTTTACAGCACAATACACTGAACATACTGCACGTACTGCAAGAAAAAGTGATATGAATAGTCAGTGCTTAAAAATAAGCATGTACTTAATACGTATACTATTATTACTATTATTATTTGAATTATACAAATTAAACAAATCAGTAAAACTATTACTATTGCAGTGATCAAACTGCACTTTTTATTAATAATAATAATAATTTTATTATACAGAATAACAGTAAAATTACAATATTAAATATTTATGCCTATAAAAAAAGCTATAGAGCCTTTATTTTGCGATCTTAAATCTTAAAAACAGATTTTCATAACATATTTTTGAAGATGGCTGGACCATGTTATAAGTGACACAAACTCTCAGCGTTGGCAGAGAAGAGTTAAGAGTTCAGGTTGGAAATATATAAATCCATATAAATACAGAACCCCTGGGAATTCTCAGTGGTGGGCTGGACTCAAACCCACTGCAGTCTGCTGAGCGTTTAGCTGTGTGTGTGTGTGTGTGTGTGTCTGTGATAGATTGAGCGCTGCATGGAGACCGGACTCCTCATGACGGGTAATCCTTTTATTTGTCCACTGAACTGTGTTCATCACCTGTCAGCTCGTGGCCGCAGGGCCGCTCTGATTCCCCAGTGCTGATAGCGCTCCAGTTATGGACAGTCCTGCCAATAAGAACAATTTGTCCTGACAACTAGCAGCACAAAGGCAGTAGACACACTTCCGAGATGGGCCATGACTCTGAGCTGTCACATCCAGCAGGAGTCAAAGAGACGGGGGACAGTGACAGAGAGACTCGCTGGCGTTCATGGCAGCAGCATCGCTTCAGAAGAGCACGCCATGTTTTATCCGATTTCTCCAGAGCCTGAGTCACAGTTGCTCTCAATTGGTTCTCAGATCTCTGTTTATGACTTTAGGCAAAATTCTGAATTTAAGATCTGTCTCCCTTTCAATTCAGGAGTGTGAGTTGGAATTAAGTAGGCCTTACCACAGGATGCTGAATTTAAATGACAGGAAGATGAATTTACTGAATTGCAACTGCACAACCCTGATTCTCACACGCACGTACCTGTATCCATCGATGAAGCTGGCATTAATGTAGTCGGACCCCTCCACCCCTCTGATTGGCTGCAGACACACACGGCTGGACTCGAAGGGCATGATGTTAACCAGTCGGTTCTTGAATTTGTTGCACGGCAGACTAGCGCTGATGAATCTGGAGGTGTGTGCTTTAGAGTTGGCCAGTTTCTGCAGTGAAAAATGACACAGTACACATTCATATTGCTTTGAAATTGTGAAATAGATCGATTCACACTGCCGTTCAAAAGTTTGGGGTCTGCAAATGAAAGAAATTAATACTTTTATTCAGGAGGAATGCATTAAATTGACCAAAAGTAACAGTAAAGACATGTATAATGTTACAAAATATTTATATTTCAAATAAATGCTATTCTTTTGAACTTTCTATTCATTTTCAACATTATTAATAATCAGAAATGTTTCTTGAGCAGCACATTATCATATCAGAATGATTTCTGAAGGATCATGTGACACTGAAGACTGGAGGAATGATGCTGAAAATTTAGCTTTGATCACAGGAATAAATTACATATTCAAAATGAAAAGAGTTATAATAAATTATAATAATATTGCACAATATTCCTGTTTTTTTTGTATTTTTATACAACAAATGCAGCCTTGGTGAGCAAAAGAGACTTCTTTCAAAAACATAATAAAAAACGTACCGACCCAAACATCTTGGCATCATTTTGATGTGTTATAATCTGTTTTAAATATTAGAATCAGCATCGATCATTAATTAATGAAAATAAATCAATGAAGTTAAGATTCAAGTATTCGTAGCACAGAAAAGATTTGAACTCAAAAGCGTTTTTTCCACTGTTAACATTTGACGTCTTTCTTTGGCAGAAAATGAATGTTTTCAGTGGCTTTGTTCTCAATCTTCAAATGATACGTGCTCTTTGAATTCCAGCGTATCACCAGGAAGCATCATGGGAAAATACAGCCCATTAAAGTCATTCTCATGTTGTGCAGGGAATCACATAGCACCGATCATATGATTCTTCACAACATCAAGCATTTAAAACCTGATTACATCCTTGGCGCACCTATAATGATCCTTCTTGAAAACATCTCTAAGCCTCATGATTCGGGCTGTGAAGCGTCTCTGAGGACAGCTGTTGTATGTTAAAGCCCAGCAGCGGCTAAAACTCTCACCAGTCACAGATACAGGCTGTCAGCTTCTCCATTAGCTCCCAACGTATCATTAAAATTAAAACGTGCACCTTCGCTTTCGTAGGGATGTTTCTGCAAAGGATTTCAATGTGCATTAGGGCTGTCAAAAAATTAAAAAAAGTATTTTTCGCGGAAACTTTTATTGAGCATTGAGCATCTCTACACACAGAATGCATTTTCTACGCTGCTTTTCCATTATTTTCTATGTAAGCGTGCTAGTGTCTCGCACAAGAGATACACATATGTTTAGAAAACCACGTAAGGTTAAAATAGGTTCAACTTAAAAAAAACACTTTTTTCCATTCCACTGCATGTCATGATTTTAAACGCAAAAAAGTACTATGTGTGTTTGGTTCTTTGTATTGAATGAATACATGATGCTGTCATGTTTATAATTGTTTATGCCATTTACAAAATTATATTTGATTTATAACGTTAGTTTAAACATTATGACCAATCGACCAGTTTTTGGGTGTTTTTTGGGCAAACACCAGTAAACTGACAAGTGTAAATCACCTTGCTTGATTCATTTAATTATCATCCTACCTTACATTTTGCATCTGAAAGAGAAAAATAAATGCATATTCAATAAAGTCAGCCGCAAAAATAACCCTGTCGACGCTTTTTCAGCGCAAATTTTTCACTGTGTGCCTTTAGTAAATCCTAGTCGTTTTTTAATGCCAAAAGAGGGTTTGTGCTGAAGAAAGCTGTTATTAAATCTGGCCTTTAATGCGGTGCGTTAATATTTTGCCCATTGTTCCCTCCAAAAGCTATTTTCCTCTAACTGAAATTATGCCTTTTAAATGAGAATATAATTCAAATATTAGTAATATCTAGAGTCTAAAATTTGAATGTAGTTTTGACAGCCCTAATGTGCATGGCTCTCCTAATGTGCGTGTCTACAGCTGTTTTCGTTGTTGCGGTTCCAGTTCCAGTTTAGTATTACTGAGAAAATGCAATCAACCTTTACCATTAGACATGAGAATCATAAGGAATTTACCAATTCAATATTATTCCAGTTCTGTTAACACAATCAGAAATAGTTTTGAATAAAACTTACTTTTGATTCCAAAATAGTGTTATTTAAGTATTATTTATAAACTAGTATAGTGTTTTATCTTGTTAATGAGCTTGTATTTTTATATTTATTAATTTAAATTTTTTGTTTCATTTCAGTTTCATTTTTGTAAATTTTTTATGAGCTTTTTCTTTTCTTTTTTTAAATTTCAGTTCTTGTTTTCAGTTTTAGGTTCAGTTCAGTTGTAACAGAGTTTAAATAATATAATAATTATAAATTGGGAAAACTCGCCAACTGCTTGCTGATCTGCATTCTAACCAACCTTTGGTTCTGGTTGTCCCAGTGTCTGTCCAGGTCAATAAAAAGAAACCTCGAGCGACCACCCACCCACCCGATTCTCAGCGTGATTTAATCCATCAACATCCACAGTCACACAGTTATAGTTTTTATCTATTTTCAGTTAGTAATTTTAGCGCTTAAACTTAAACATATTTCATTTAGTTGCCAAGGCAACATTTATAATTAAGTTTGCATCTAATATTTTTTTTATTTTATTTCAGGTTTATTTCAATAAACAAAATCGTTTTGAATAATAAAAGAAAAGAAAAAAACCTCCCAGATAATAACCCTTCTTGTCCATTAGAGGTTTTATCAGGCAACAAGGCATTGTGTCGATCATCTTATTGATCCAAAATTCAGTTTTCATAGAGCTGTATCCAAAACATCAAATCCGCTCAGACCGGCTGTGCCTTCATGCTGTGTTTTGATTTCAGTGAGGAGAGAAGAACTGACACTGGAACCCTGTTATGTCGTGCTAGGTTAGGAAGATATATGAGAATATGCGTGTCCGAGTGTGTTTCTGACCTTAAACTCCAGTTCCATGGCGGTGACGGTGTCTCCGGGCGACACCTGCGTGAGTTTCTGAATGTGTGTGTACAGGCTCCGCGCCGGGACCTCCGTGTTCCCGCAGGTGGCAGCCTCCAGCAGGGCCTCGTGGATGAAGATATACTGATCTTCCGTCTGCACCATGTAGTTCCTCTGAGCGCGCATGCAGGTCACGTGACCGTAGATATCCACTGACTTCTCGTGCTTCATCCGCTCGAGCATGGCCTCTATTACGATAAAACAGCCTGTCCGACCCACTCCAGCGCTTTCGCGGAAAAACACAAGGGAAATCTCACATTTAGATTGAATTCACAGATGCACATGCACATTTGTAGATATGTGAGCGGAGATCATTATCCACCTGCAGTGAACCACCATGGGTCCGGCGTCAGGTGGGTTGCAGGCCTTGACCCTGCGTAGAAAGGCTAAAATTGGTGTAGGGTATTCAGGAACGCCGTGATCCGGCCAGGCCATGAACTGGAACTGACGAACTTCCCGTTTCTCACTGGATCCATTCTGTTAGAACATATTTAAGGAGAAATATGATGAAAAAAGGATTTTATATATTTTATCACAAACTAAAACTGCAAAACATTGGTCGTGGCAACTGATTTTATCTCCAGGAAACCTTGACTGAAAGTATAAATGGGCAGTATAAAGGGACAAAAATGGGGAAATGCTACAAAAGTGCACAATTTGAACCATTTACAGTAGGCCTAATCTTCTCTAAAAAAATGAATTTAATGCCTTGGTAAAATGCCAAGGCATTAAATGAAATAAAAAGGTAAAATGCCTTGTGGTCTAACTTTATTCAGCATAAACTGTGAAACAGAGAAACTGACCAATGCTAATTTAAAATGAACAATGCTGATAAAGTAAAAATAATACAGTATCACTATACAATTCTTAAAGCCTATACAATTTGTCATAAAATCCTTCTCTATTTGGGAAATGTTGCCAACTAGTACCCTAGCAGAATCAAAGTTACAAAGAGGGAGTTTCATCTTGTACTTCTAATTAAATGTGGATGTTTTTGTGGAACTATTTCCAGGTTCATTTATTCAGTTCTGCTGTGTGACGCCTCCACATCACAAAAAAAGACATTTCTAAAGTTAATGAGCAGAAAAGTTTCATTCATTTGTGTGAATGCAGTGTATCTAACTGAGCTTCAAATTTAAATCAAAATGAACATCTAAAAGTAGTTTTCATTACATACATTTTTTTTTGGAAGAAAAAAAAGTGCATTCAAGCCTGAATGCAATATACAATATTCAGGTGCTGGTCATATAATTTGAATATCATCAAAAAGTTGATTTATTTCACTAATTCCATTTAAAAAGTGAAACGTGTTTATTATATTCATTCATTACTCACAGACTGATGCATTTCAAATGTTTATTTCTTTTAATTTTGATGATCATACCTGACAACTAAGGAAAATCCCAAATTCAGTATCTCAGAAAATTAGAATATTACTTAAGACCAATACAAAGAAAGGATATTTAAAAATCTTGGCCAACTGAAAAGTATGAACATGAAAAGTATGAGCATGTACAGCACTCAATAGTTAGTTGGGGCTCCTTTTGCTTGAATTACTGCAGCAATGCAGCGTGGCATGGAGTTGATCAGTCTGTGGCACTGCTCAGGTGTTATGAGAGCCCATGTTGCTCTGATAGTGGCCTTCAGCTCTTCAGTATTGTTGGGTCTTGCATATCACTTCTTCCTCTTCACAATACCCCATAGATTTTCTATTGGGTTAAGGTCAGGCAAGTTTGCTGGCAAATTAAGAACAGGGATACCATGGTCCTTAAACCAGGTACTGGTTGCTTTGCCACTGTGTGCAGGTGCAAAGTCCTGTTGGAAAATGAAATCTGCATCTCCATTAAGTTGGTCAGCAGCAGGAAACATGAAGCGCACTAAAACTTCCTGGTATACGGCTGCGTTGACCTTGGACCTCAGAAAACACAGTGGAACAAACACCAGGAGATGACATGGCACCCCAATCCATCACTGACAGTGGAAACTTTACACTGGACCTCAAGCAACATGGATTGTCTGCCTCTCCT
Source organism: Gobiocypris rarus (assembly GCA_023029165.1). NCBI lineage: Eukaryota > Metazoa > Chordata > Actinopteri > Cypriniformes > Gobionidae > Gobiocypris > Gobiocypris rarus. Next base: position 5,180,174 of record CM040921.1, on the reverse strand, counting down.
CTCTTCCTCCAGACTCTGGGACCCTGATTTCCAAATGAAAATGCTACATTTACTTTCATCAGAGAACATAACTTTGGACCAGTCAGCAGCAGTCCAGTCCTTTTTGTCTTTAGGCCAGGCGAGACGCTTCTGACGCTGTCTGTTGTTCAAGAGTGGCTTGACACAAGGAAAGCGACAGCTGAAAACCATGTCTTGCATACGTCTGTGTGTAGTGGTTCTTAAAGCACTAACTCCAGCTGCAGTCCACTCTTTATGAATCTCCCCCACATTTTTGAATGGGTTTTGTTTCATGATCCTCTCTAGGGTGCGGTTATCCCTATTGCTTGTACACTTTTTTCTACCACATCTTTTCCCTTCACCTCTCAATTAATGTGCTTGGACACAGAGCTCTGTGAACAGCCAGACTCTTTTGCAATGACCTTTTGTGTCACCAGTCAATGTCAATGGTCGTCTTTTGGACAACTGTCGAGTCAGCAGTCTTCCCCATGATTGTGTAGCCTACAGAACTAGACTGAGAGACCATTTAAAGACCTTTGCAGGTGTTTTGAGTTAATTAGCTGATTAGAGTATGGCACCAGGTGTCTTCAATATTGAACCTTTTCACAATATTCAAATTTTCTGAGATACTGAATTTTGGATTGTCCTTAGTTGTCAGTTATAATCATCAAAATTAAAAGAAATAAACATTTGAAATATATCAGTTTGTGTGTAATGAATGTAATATACAAGTTTCACTTTTTGATGATGTACAGTCAGACCAAAAATGATTCAGACACCAGATATAATTTTGTACTAGTGGGTACAGGACACTTAAGTTCATTTATCAAGTGAGGAGAGCAAAATAAGGTAAACTGTGACATATACGCAAACAATATTCATACAGTGGACTAGCAGTAAAATTAATAAAAATATGGGACCAAAATTATTCAGATACTTTGACCTGAGCATGTTTTGCGTCAGTGTTTTATCTTTAATTGCAAATGCGACCTTTTACACCACAGACTGAACAAAATGAAGCATTGCTTAATCATCGGTTAACCTCAACTGGTATTATCTAATTGTGTACTTCAATTTAACCGCAGACAGCTGATTGGCTGATTATAATTCATTACATACCTTTCTATCAAAGTTATCTGACATTATCAAGATGAATTTGTTCTGACACAGTTGTTGTCATATTGTATTACCATTTTCTGAACTATAGTGAATAAACTGTGATAGTGTGAGAAAATGTTGAAGGTGTCTGAATACATTTTGGTTTGACTGAAAAAACAAAAGAAATAGTTAATCATCTATAAACACACACCGACCTTATAGAGAGCGAAGGTTCTGACGCTGTAGGTGGCCAATTCCACTGTATCCAACATTGACACTTGAATCATGCCGTATGTTTCTGTTCCACGGCTCGGCCAGTACTGATCACACTTCACCTACAAGCACAAACACACACACACACACACACACACACACACACACACACACACACACACACACACACACACACACACACACACACACACACACACACACACACACACACACACACACACACACACATTACACAAGGACTCACACTGTGCTTCTGCTTTAAAGACCACAGCAGACGGAGGAGAGGAGAGGCCAGCTGAAGCTAATACAAGGCCGTGTGGCCTGAGGGTCTCTCTCTGGCACTGCTTGGGCAGATGGGGGCATCACGCACCACAGAGTGTCCAGAACTGTGGCTGAACCTCAGGCTCTGATAACACACACGGGTCACATACTGTGTGCATACACACACGCGCCGAGCACAGAGGGCTGTGTTAGTAATGACCGGTATGGCTGGGGTTGAGATGCATTAGCGTGACCCATCTGGGCTTCGGTAAACACTGCTGTTCTTCCTAAACAAAGAACAGGTACAATCTGTGCACTTGTTCGAGCTAATTAATGAAAACTGCTGAAAAATCCAACCCCCATAAAACGTTTTGCATTTTAGAATGAACTAAACAAAATGGGTTAAACTTTTTTTGAAGGTGTCATTGTTACAGTGTAATTACATATTTAAGTACTGAGTAATATTAATTATTAACTTCATGTATTTACTTTAGGGTTTGGTTGAGGGTTTGTTGCTTGCAATTATGCATAATTTACAGTTATTTCTATGTTAAGTACTTGTAACATATGTAACAAGGACACTGTAAAATAAAGTGTTCCCAAAAAATGTAATATTCTTTTTTTGTCTTTTTTTTTTTGTTCAAAAAAGTCATATTTAATTTTCCTTTTTGAGGACGTCCCTGATGTCCCCCTCTTCAAATCTTGAGCCAGTTTAGAAGGTAATAAAGCCATTTAATATTGTGAAATGAATACAATCCTGTTACATTTCGGGATGCACATTAAAGTACATCTGTGATAACAGAGCACAGCAGGATGTTTCTGGATGTTCAATAACATTCATTTTCTACATAGAGTTTGACCGGTCTGTAATTGAAAGCACATAATACCAAGGCTTTTTTTTTCCAGTTCAATCTGTATATTCTCTTTCTATTTTGGTGTATTCCAGCATGTATTATAGACTGAAATCAAGTTATGTTTGTGAAGTATGAAGTATACAGTATACATATAGAGATTAGAGAACTTAATCTGATTGATATTATTTTGCATTAAAATGGAAAAACATGAAGTACATAATTCAATTAGAACGTTTGATAACACTTTAATTTCCAACATTTTAAGGGTCCAATTCTCACTATTAACTAGTTGCTTATTAGCATGCATATTACTAGGATATTGGCTGTTTATTAGTACTTATAAAGCACATATGAATGCCTTATTACATGACCTTATTCTACAACCCATTATACCCAATACCAAAACTTAAAACGCTACAAAAACTACCTTACTAGCTATTAACAAAATGGGTTAAATGCGTTTATTGAGGCAAAAGTCGTAGTTAATAGTAAATATGTGTTCCCCATAGTAAAGTGATACCAAAAGCATACATTAGATCACATTCATGTGCATGTATTTTGCGACTGAGCATGTGGAGGAAAAACAGAATGGCCATCTGGCCACACGGTAGGGGAGGGAACATGTAACGCCTGCCTCTCACAAACACACATGCACACACATCACTTCCTGTTGTATAGACCTACAGGACACTTATGGTCACTTCCTTTTCTATATAATTCTCGGACAGGCCACATGCACGTGATTACGAGGTTGGGATATTTTTTGACATCCTCAAGAGCACTGTTGGGAGTAACGCATTACAAAAGTAACCCCATTACAGGAATATTAAAGTTTTTGCTGGAACGCAGTAATATAACACACTACTAATACAATTGGTAATATTATACTATTACGATCTTAACCATGTTGCCCTCCACTGGATGTATAATGAGCAGCAATAAACTACATTTTAGCATTTTATAATGCCTAGTTATACTTCTGTGGTTATTTTGGTGAAAGTAACTCAATAGTAATGCAGAAGTAGTGTAACACATTACAATTCAAAGACAGTAATATTGTAATGTAACTAATTACTTTTAAATGACAGTAACTAGTAATATATAATGTATTACATTATCATGAGACAGGAACATAAAAATGTATCTGGCATTCCAAACCTGTATGACTCTTTCTCTTCTGTTTTAAAATATTTTATCTGTAAAATGAAAATCATTCATATTTAAAAGAACATTGGACTTTCATTATACTGACAAAAAAAATCTTCTTTTGGGTACCCTAGAAGAAACAAAGTCATACAGGTTTGGAATGACATGAGGATAAGCTAATGATGACAATTTTCATTTTTGGGTGAACTATCCTCCAAAAGTACTATACTACTATAGATATCAGATAATATTCCCATTATACAACACTGAGCATAATCTGTGGGGATATATAGATATGCATATAAAACAGCAGCATTTCTGTCACTCTTGGACAGGAATCAGACAACACGAGTTGATGAGTGAAATCTCACCCTGCTCTTCTCCTCCAGTCGGGTCATCATGACGATAGTGTTGGTCCTCTGCTCCCACACCATCCTCCAGAAGTCACTGAGCGTCTCGGGCAAAGGACCTTGAGTGGCGATATAGGCGTTCTGCTTGCGGTAGCCGTCTATGTAGTTGCCATTGATGTAGTCACTTCCCGGTACACCTGCGGTTAACACACATTGAAAGGTTGCTCACTGAGCATACATTGTACAAAACATGTCCTTGGTAGGCTCACTTGGAATGTATTTTTTGTTTTGTTTTTTGATGTTCTATTTTTTTTATTCTATTTTTAAATATGTTAAACAGCATTGAGAGTACTTTGAAATGTTGTAAAATATTTAATAAACACACATGATTTAGAACTTGAAGGCCTTTCACAGTATCCAGTGGGTGTAGAGTCTGTGCAGAACTCGTCGTTGCTGAATCTCTCTTTATTTTCAGATGTCAAGCTAAGTTCAAATGTTTGGGGCCAGTAAGATTTTTTAAAGAAATTAATGGCTTCAACAAGCTTTTCAACATTGATAATGATAAGAACTAAATAGAAATGATCTCTGAAGGACCATGTGACACTGAAGACTGTAGTAGCAGTAATGATGTTGAAAAATGCGCTGTGCCATCACAGGAATAAATTACATTTTAAAATATATTAAAATATAAAATTATATTTTTGATTAAATAAATGCAGTTTTGCAGGTGAGCAGAAGAGATGTCTTTCAAAAACTTTAAATAATCTCACTGACCCCAAACTTTTGAACAGTAGTATGATATATGTGTGTGTTTTGGATTTACCATCAACAGGAGTCAGCACGACTCTGGAGTGATCGTAAGCAATGACGTTTGCATATCGGTTCTTGGGCTTGTTGACCTCCAGGTTGGAGTTCTCCCAGGTGAACTGCTGGCCAGGATCGATAGACTGTAGGACAAAACATGAGTAAGGTCAGTTAGAAATCTATCAGCATTGAGAGAATAAATGAAGAAAAAGACCCCCCTCTTCCAATCTTATGCCATCGGTTGAGCCGAACAATGACACGTTGACTCATGAAAACCTATTTTATTGTAACATAACTTACTCAGGATATTCAACAAGAAAAGATATAGGGAAACAATATACCGGGAATTGACTGGAAGGACATATGACAGGTGATTAGAGGGAAGGGCTTTAAAAATAAGGGTTTGGTGACATCAGCTAAAACAAGAGACGATGCAGCAATTCATTTCATTTTCACAAAGGCATGAAGACGAATTCATGGAATAATGAGCACCAATGAATCATTCATAATAAGACCAGGTCAGTTCAGATTTCATGACGCACTCTGACGCACCAGGAACTGAATTTCTGTTTTCAGCTGCAGTGCAAAATCTAGCAGATGCACCACAACGCTGCAAATCTCCACCTTGACCTGCTCATGGTTTCCTGCATGATCGCGACAGTCGGAATCGCCCCGGCGCTTTAGAGCCCTGTGTAATCTATCCTGCTGTTACCATAGTGATGAGATACAGGGCCAGTCGGGTGAGCTTTAGACGTCTGTCTCTGCATCACATTACTGCAGCTCTGATATGGTGGATTTCTAGCAGAAGAACCAGCACTTCAGTTATTATAAACAAAATATATCAACCATATGAAGTATACACTTTCGTTCAAAAATTTGGGGTTGATACAATTTTTTGGTAACACTTTACAACACTTTATAATGATAATGCATTAACTAAGAATGAGCTTGACATTTGTTACAGTATTTAGTTTATTGTTAGTTCATGTTAGCTCAGGTATAATATTAACAGATACAATTTTTGTGTATTAGTAAATGTTGAAATTAAAATGAACTTGGATTAATATACGTTTTCATTGTTAGATCATGTTAACTGATATAGTTTAGAAGCTTGTTTCCACTACAGAATAAAACAATCAAAAGATAATTGCAACTTACATAAACTCGCCACTGCTCAATTCTGAGAGAAAAATACTTTTTTTTCTTTTTTCTCAGAATTGCGAGTTTATATCCTACAATTCTGACTTTATAACTCACAATTGCGACTTTAAATCACGCAAATCTGAGAAAAACTCATGACTGTGAGATAAAAACTTTTTTCTGTTTTTGAAAAAAAGGCTTTTGCTCAGCATTTTTTAATTAAAAAAATATTTTTGCAATTTAAAATAAGCATTAAATATTTGCATATATTTTTAAGATGTAATTTATTCCTGTGATCGTGTCACACGATTCTTCAGAAATCATGCGACACGATTTCTATTTCTTTATTTGAAATATAAATCTTTTGTAACATTATAAATGTCTTTACTGTCACTTTTGATCAATTTAATTAATTCTTGTTGATGATTAATTAAAAAAGAAGAAAAAAAGTCCAACCTTTTGAACAATAAGCTTCCGATAATGGGAAGCTACACGTCCCATTGGGCATCGTGCAGTTCATTAAGGACATTTTTCTATGAAATGAATTGAAAAGGCTGATATTCTGTCTAGTAACAGATGGTTTATGAAGTGAGTGATTGTTTGACAGCTTACTCTGTCTAACAGCACAGCGTTTTTATGCTTTTGTTTGTGTTTATGGCTGTGCGTGTTTGTTGGTGTGTACTGATTGCATTGATTGCTGGCAAAGGCTGCAACAGCATTTCAAATAAACACATACAAGCCCTATGCAATTTCTACACTTCACACCTTAACATTGTGTGCGAACCTGACACAATAAGATTCCCAACAAGCAATTTGCCTGTCCACACTGGAGGCCAAAATGATGCAAAACAACACACAACACAATTTATCAGAAAAGTGTGTGATGAGCTCTGTCTGTTTGTGTGTTCTCTACATGCTGAACAGCATAAACTTATATTTACAGTATGTAAGAAACCTCAGGTCTCCTGAGTAATTTTTAAAGCAACATCTGAGCAATAAATTGTTTCTCTGGGTAATTTAAATAGCATTTAATAGTCTTTTTAGTCATACTGTATGAAGTATCCTTTTCTCTCTTTTATATCTACTGTATGAGAGGCTATTCAGGTCATCAAATAAAATGCATGTCAAACTCTGTGAGGACATTCCGATCTATCACTTTCTTTTTATTTACCTACAGGTATCACATTCTCACCATCTTTGTACACAATTCCTTCCCCATAAGCCAATCTTTATCCGTTTATCCTGTTAGCTTCTTTTGTACTGGAGTTTAATGTGAGTCATTTGGCGTTTGATTAGATCAGTGTTGCTCCCTCAGTATTTGATGTCTGTATTAAGGTCTTGATTGTTTAAGTACTCAGAAGAGCTCGCCATACAATAACAACTCAAGCAGGCAGCAGAGTACTGCCCCTTCCCTCAGACACACACACACACACACACACACACACACACACACACACACACACACACACACACACACACACACACACACACACACACACACACACACACACACACACACACACACACACACACACACACACACACACACACACACACACACACACACTGCAGGATTAGCTGTCTAATAAAGCAGGTGACTCTCACACTCACTACACTCCTAATAGAGTCGTTTCCCAGCTTTAATTTCAAGCTCTGGCGATCTGGGTACTGCCTGAAATGCTGACGTGGCTGTGTGTGTGTGTGTGGGGGGGCTGGTGTGTGTATGCATGTGTAAGTTGTAGTGTTCTGTAAATGTATGTGAGTGTCATTTCAGCTAAGTAATGCACAGTACTTGCTGAACAGGAGAAGTTCAAGTTCATAATCTTTCTGAGATTGTAAAGTGAACATATTTAGCTGTTTGTCTGTGAAAGAGTAGTCACAGTATCAGACAGACCGCCCACAGGCCGCTCGATGACTGTCTGGTCCATTTTGCAAGCGAAAACACCAAGATCTGTCTCAAAATTAGCAGTTTCAATTTAAACTGGGCTGGGTGCAGGCTAGTGGCAATTTCTACAGTGTTCTCTGTACAGACAGTAACGGATAGAGGTGGTCTTTTATTGTTGCATCTGAAACACTTTAGTTTAGCATCCAATTCTCACTTTTAACTAGTTACTTATTAGCATACTAGGATATTGACTGTTTATTAGTACTTATAAAGCACATATTAATGCCTTATTCTGCATACCTTAATCATAACCAATACTTAAACTTAACAACTACCTTACAAACTATTAATAAGCAGTAATGAGGAGTTTATTGAGGCAAAAGTTGTAGTTAATAGTGCAAATTGGACCCTAATCTAAAGTGTGATATTTTGAATAATCCCACCCTTAACTGGCAAGTAAAAATACAAAAAGATGGATTATACCAAAGACTTTATACAAAGACGGTGCACTCATATTACTTATGAATGGGACAGAGACCAATGGGCAATATGGTAGAATAAGTCCTGCCTTCTAAATAAAAGAGTCAATGTGCATTTGGCAAATGGGCTTTCTCCATTCTGTCATCGATGGATTCACCTTGCCACTGTTGCCTTTTGGCATGCTTAGTTGGGGACACTTAATATTCAATGTCTTCTACAGAACAGTTTTTTGAGCTCATTTAAGGAGCACTAAACAGCTCTGAGACTGCTTCAAATGTACAGACATAATAAATCAACAAAACACAGCTGTTAGTGAGCAACCTGCATCTAAAACGACTTCACGTTTCCCTTCAGAGTCCTGTCCTACAGTTTAGATGTTCCACACATGCAGATGTAGGTCGGATCGAGCACAAGTGTTTTCTAGATGCACAATGCAATCCATAATGGATGCATTCTCCTCCTCTCATTGTCCTGACAATTTGATGTACATTTCTGATGTTTGTAGGACATCAAGCAATTATCCCTCTGTGGCTTTAACAGAAGGAAGAGAGGGAGGACGATTCTCCTCAAGGTTGCTTAGACAGACACAGCACATCTCATCTTACGTGACTTGGGACGAGTTACCTCATATTCCTGTGAGAAGCGTAGGCCGTCGTTGGCTTTCAGCCGCTCGATGTGGTCAGCCAAAGCACAGACAGAAACTGGAGGGTGTTCCCGCATTCCTGCAGGGAAAAATAAAGGATGAACTAATAGCGGAGCTTTCCATTGGCTTGTTTTGTTTTGCTTGGCTGAACTCTGGGGAACAAACACACTTTGGTTCATACAATTTTTAGAAGATGAACAAATGGGCACACATGAAAACCAAAGCATGTGAGAAACAGAAGGTAAAGGAGAAAGCTTGTAGCACCATGCTATGTGCTAAGGCTAGCCGCAGTGATGTAAGCAGTGAACGGACATGCTCATTGGCTGACAAATGAACTGCTTCCGGGTCAATAGCAAGGTGGCGTAAGCTGTCCTGTACACTCCAAATGGCATGTAAATGACATCTGCATTTTACACAGAAGGACTACAACCTGAGCACACATTAAAAACACTGATTGTCTTCCCTCCCATCCCGTGTTTGAGACAGACGGCCTGTGGAGAGGACGTGAGAGATGGGGGCGCTTTAACTGAGAGCAGCCAGAGTGGTGGAGGGGGCGTGACTTTGGACTCGATGGGCAGGTGGGAGGAGCATTTAAAATGAAGGAAGTGAAAGTTCACACAGGAATGAAAGAGCAAAACTAACTTGAAGTGCTGGGGCAGCTGAAGGCACTGGAACCTGCAGAAAGAAGATGAGGAGGGGCTGTGATATATGTCACTGACAGAAGAGAGAGGAAGAGAGGAGAGAAAGAGAAGACAGAGGATGCGCAAAAAGAGCAAGAGAGACACCCATGACGAGCAGAAGACATGAAATGGCTTCCCCAACATATTTAAGTGTATATGTGCATATTTATTGTAAATATAGAGGGTGGGGCATTTTGTTTGGTTTATAAAAAGCTGGCTGAGAAATTACTGGGTTTAATATCATTTTTTTTCCTCTCCCAAAAAGTTTCTGTTAGGAAAGATTTTTTTATGTTTTTGAAAGAAGTTACTCCCAAAGGCTGCATATATTTGATTAAAAATACAGCGAAAACAGTATCCATGTGAAATATTATTAACGGTTTTCTATTTGAAAATATTATATATATTTTGATTTCATTACTCCAGTCTTCAGTGTCAAATGATCCTTCAGAAATCGTTCTAATATGATAATTTACTGCTCAAGAAACATTTCTGATGATTATCAATAGCTATGTTTCCATCCAAAGTTGTGAATTTAACGTATGTGCAAAATTGGAATATTGCATAAAACGTTGAAGGGAACAAAATCGTCACTTCCTGATAAATGTATTAATATCCTGAAGAAAAATGGAAGTCACTGGAAGCCACTGTATATAATATAGGTCTATAATATATTATTTATCTCAGAGCATGCAAACGAAATGCAACAAACACAGTCATGCTATCTTGCTTTCTGAAGTTGAGGCCTGCTGTTTGGGAACAGTTCTGAGAGGTAATTATACTGAAACACTTTGACGACAGACTTTGCTCAGGTATTTCAGAATGACCAAAACAGTATTTTTAAGATGCTGAGCAAACAGATCGGTCTGCTGGTTGGCCCAATTATGCCATCCCATTGCGCAGTCACATGACTTTTTAATGCACTTTGAGGAATTTATTCAGTGAATGTGTTTCCATCATAGTTTATTTGAGCAAATAAATTTTTTATACGCATCTTAACATTAACATTTCCATCCAGCACATTTTTTATACAATATACCAAAATGCGCATATAAAAATAGGATGGAAACATACAGTCAAACCAAAAATGATTCAGACTTTTTTTTGTACTAGTGGGTGCTAAAAGTAGACATATTATACCCAAATATTCTTCATACAGTGGACTAGCAGTAAAATTTATACAAATTTGGGACCAAAATTATTCTGACACTTTGACCTGATCATGTTTTGCTGAAGTGTTTTTCTCTTTAATTTCTAATGTGACCTTTGACACCACAGACTGAACAAAATGAAGCATTGCTTGGTCATCGGTTGACCTAAAATTATATTTAATTGTGTACTTAAATTTAACAGCTGATTGGCTGATTATAATCCATTACATACCTTTCTATCAAAGTTATCTGACATTATAAAGATTAATCTGTTCTGACACAGTTTAACTGAGATCTTGTCATATTTTATTATCATTTTCTAAACTATAGTGAAATAAACTGTGATAATGTGAGAAAATGTTGAAGGACTGTAGCTAATGTTGAAAATAGCTGTGCTGCTTCATATTTCTGTTGATTTTGTCAGGATTCTTTGATGAATAGAAAGTTCAAAAGAGTGTTTATTTGCGATAGAAATCTTTTGTAACATTATAAATGTCTTTACTATCACCTTTGATAAATGTAATGCATCGTTGCTGAATTAAAGTATTAATTTAATCTCTTGAACAGTAGTGTAACCAGGATCAATGTTGACTTTGTCATCCTATAGAGACACTGAGGCTCTTTGGACTATTATAGAAGCAGCTCATCCTCACTGGGTCACATCAACCTTCCAAAGAAGGAATAAAAGCTCGCAACCTCACGTCTGAAAGGCTTCCTTTAGTTTATATTAAAACTCTTGGTTCAGAAATCAAGGACTGTTTAGATTTCAGCATGTCAACACAACAGGATGTTTAAATGGCACCTTGTGTCACATTATTCACTGCTACAGCACAGTCCAAAGTACGAGTGTGGCGCTGGAATATAGTTTGCATGTCAAGGATATCTTTTCAAACAGTTTGCCTGAAACGTCAAACATGTAGCTACAACACAAACACTCTTTATCTGTGAGGTGAGACATTTTTACATTTTCAAAGTGTCCTAAAGCTTTTTGAAACATAAATGCTGAACTTTCACAAGTAAATAAACAAAAACACAAGCCTGGTTCCTCATTTGAAGATTCACAAGCAAGGAAAATACATTTTACGGCAGGGAAGTTGACTTGAATATTTCTCCCAGTTTAGCCATGAGAAAGATTGCGCATCAGTCGAGCATGCGCTTGCAGCCAAACAATCTGACATAAGAACATGAGTCACTTTGCAACTGAAGCAAAAGCAGATTCTTATTGAAGTCAGCAAAATGTCTGAGCATTCTTAAATTTCCCCTGAGAGAAAAAACCCCAAAAAAAAAAACACAGAAAGAACGAAAAAATGGATGGGAAGAAGTGAAAAAGAGAAAGCTTTTCTCCTGTGAATCATCCTGCTTAATTTTTCCATCAAGTTCAAAGCTCAGTCTGAACTGAATGAAGGAATGTGATCTGATGCCGCTGTGTGTATGTTTTTTAGATTAACTGGCAGGTTCTGCTCCTCCGTGTGTGTCCTTCACCTGACAGTGCGGCTCTGTGAATAATGTTTTGTCTTCACACCGAAGCTCCAGCAGAACCTCACATCCATAAATCCAGGGAGCAGTTCTGTCTCTCTTTCTGAGGTCTACATCCAAACAACCCCAAACTGATTCATTTTGAAAAGAAAATTTAGCTCTGTTGCAAACCCTAGTGAGCATTTTAAAGCATCACAGAAGTTCTGTAACAAAAGGTGCATGGGAAGTATTCGCTTTCCAACATCACATTTCAGAACACACATTCATATTTCAGAATGCATATTCCAAGATGATAGATGAAATGTCCATGAGAGAACAGTCAGTACAGAAAAGTATAAATAAATAAGTATGTATTTTTTACAGAAAAAGAATATATATGGAAAGTTATATATGGCATAAAAAACTATGAACTTGTATTATATGTAATTTGATAGTAAAATACTGTAAAAAAATTCAAAGAAGTCCCTGCATGACATGACATGATTATATTTTATTAAGTGCTGTCAAATTGTTTAATTGGCATAAACATACGTTTAAACAACGTTTTTGGTTCACACAGAAACATATACAGTGGCAAGAAAAAGTATGTGAATCTAACAATTTTAACAAAATGAAAGTGATCATACCAAATGCGTGCTGTCCTGAATAAGATACTTGACATAAAAAAAATGTTTACAGTCCACAAGACAAAAAAATAGCTGAATTTATTAAATATGACCCATTCAAAAGTTTATGAACCATTGATTATCAGTACAGTGTGACATTCCCTGGATGATCCACGGCTGTTTTTGTGTTTTCTGATGGTTTTTCATGAGTCTCTTGTTTGTGCTGAGCAGTTAAACTGTCCAGTGTTCATCAGAAAAATCCTCCAGGTCCTACAAATCTTTCAGTTTTCCAGCATCTTTTGCATATTTGAACCCTCTCCAGCAGGGACTGTATGATTTTCAGATCCATCTTTTCACACTGAGGACAATTGATGGACTCAAACACAACTATTAAAAATGGTTGAAACACTCACTGATGCTCCACAAGGAAACATGACGCATTAAGAGCCGGGGGAGAAAACATTTAAACAGGAAGATGATGTCCATTTTTAGTTTTTTTTTGTTTAACTATATATATATTTTTCATTTAGTACTGCCCTTCAGAAGCAGAAGATACTTACATGTTTCCCGGAAGACAAAAATGAAGTACAATAAACTTTTAAATTGTACTTATCTTCAAATTCAATACGTTTTCACCCCCCGACACTTAATGCGTCGTGTTTCCTTCTGGAGCATCAGTGAATGTTTTAACCTTTTTTAATAGATCTGTTTGAGTCCCTTCATTTCCCTCAGTGTCCAGGATCACTCAGGGAACGACACACACTACTGAGAATCAATGGTTCATAAAATTTTGAACAGGTCATTTTTAATAAATTCAGCAATTTTGTTGTTTTGTGTATATGTTAAACAATTTTTATGTAAAATATCTTATTCAGGACAGCACTAAATAAAAAATAACGCATTTTGTATGATCTCTTTAATTTTGTTTAAATTATTCACATTTTCACAGATTCTACAAGCGGTTCACATACTTTTTCTTGCCAATGTATATAATACATATAAATATGATAATATATACATATTGCATTAACAAAAACTTTTATGTTCGATTTGACAGCACTAATGTGAGGTAAATACTTCTGTTTCATTTCATTTGTGTTATCAGTAATGTACATTAGGGTGTTTCATGTTACATTTTCTGTTATTTAATGAATGTCTGTTGCATTATTTCAGTGTCATATGTGTGTGTGTATCACCTGTATTATTATTAAAATACACAGGTTATCAGTACATTTTTAAGTTACAAAGAAAATGTTGGTAGTTTAAGTAGCTACTAAATATGTACTGTATATACTATATATAACTTCATAAAAAATAATATATATATATATATATATATATATATATATATATATATATATATATATATATATATATATATATAATTTAACAGTAATCATTTATAATTAAAATTATATATTTATTTTATATATTTAAAATAAATATACATGTATTTATTAGTAATACATATATACTATTTATCACAAAAAATATATAGTGCACCAATATGCCATCCTGTAATACTGGAAACATTGTCACCGTTGTTTTACTGTGAATTTCTGAACCTCATCTGCTGTTTCTGTAAATTTATAAACTTGTTCCTGCATAATTTGTGGTCATGTCAAGAGTCTATGGCTTAGAACACACATTTTTGTGTTTGTAAATGTAATGAGCTGTTTGTAACTCATTTGCTCTGTATTAAAACAACAGAAGTCTATAGAAAGTCTCTCTCATGATGAGAGCGGTGACGTACCTTGTGTCTGGTAGTTGAGCCTCCTCATTTCCACCGGGTCAGAGGAATGGGCCAGTAAGTGATCTTTAACTCCAGCTGAGTGCTCATCTTTAGCCGAGGGAGACGAGCGCTTCCTGTGTAGCCAGGAAATGACATCAAACATGAGCGTATGAACACACAGCGATCAGGTGGATGTGTAAATATGCAATATGTTTCCTGTGTGTTAGTTTCTGTTAGGAGAACATCAGCACTAATCTAAGCTCAATTAAACCCTCCGATTTCCTCTCATTAAACACCAAACACAAAGAAGCGTTTGTTATTGGATCAAAGAGAACCGCTCGATACCCACCTCTCCTGTTTGCTGCATCCCACAGAAAGAGATGGAAAAGCAGAGGGGAGAAAAGAGAAAATGTCACAGGAAGAAAACTGCACAGAGTGTGTGTGTGTAGGGTGAATTTGTCAGAAATGTGGAAATGCCATTGCTACTAATGAGCTCCAATTGTCGCTGACATTTGCAAAATGAGTTTTGCTTTTTACTCAATAGACATATAACTTGAACCCTGGGCATTTGGTTCTCTTACACTGTTCAATAAGACCGACTGAATGTGGCTATAATTGAGAAGATGGGTACGTTTGTCTCTCTAACTTTGAGAGCTCAGATTTTGGTAGGTGTGCTATCATGACTTTTTCTGTTGCATGAGGGAAAAGATCATTTCTGCAGTCTAGTTCAAAAATAAATGACTATTATTTAAACATTAAAGTTGTGTGAAAGTAAAAAAGAGTGTTCTAAGAAAAAACACTTCAATTGCTGACTGTCATACTGAAATAAGATTTCTCGTATTTCGATTTTCGACTCTTACAGTGAGTCAGCAACATCTCTGAGAGAGACCGGCTATTTATACCTGACAGGATGAAGTACAGTAAACTCACTGTGTTTGCTACCCACAGCGAAAAAGAAAATATGGTCACTTAAGCAGAATGTGAAAAATATGCTTCTCTATGATCTCGGTGCAGGATGAATGATTACATTTTCTTTGGAAAAGCACCAGTAAAGTAATTGTACTTCTGTAAGCAGGCGGCTTCCGTACCTCTTGAAGAGCAGGATGGCGATGACGATGATGATGATGAGGACGACGGCCAGCACTGGTCCCATCACCCACAGCATCTCCGGGTCCTCAACGTGACGGGACATCCCGCTGTGGAGCTTCACCATCATGGCTTCAGAGTAAGGACTCACCGTGAACATCTTACGATACAGAAAGAAAGAGAAAAATAATTACTCAAAAGATCAAACATTTAGGCACAGCTACTTATTCTTTAATGACTAATGTCCACATTTCAGAATAATAAGAAAGTCATCAAAACTATAAAACAACACAAATAAAAATAAGGAAATTATGCAGATTTATTAAATCAGGGATTTCCATTTTTTTGTTAGCTAAATCTCTTTAACCCCTCTTTCATATTCACTGCCCAACCCCTACCAAGAGATTTTAATTTAATATTTTAATCATTTCAAAACACATTTGCATGCTCATGGTTCTCTGATGACATGCAGGTAAACAAATTAAATATTTGGTAACACTTTACTTAAAGCCCTTATGTATAATGCATGATAAAAGTGTTTTGAATGCAGTAATTATGTAATGCAGCTTATAATGCATTGTATGGCTCATGATTAATTGTAACCACCATTATAAATATTTGTTAAAACTTTTTTTTAATAAGCGTGCTCACTTTTTTCATAAGTGTTTTATAAGTGTATAAGTAAATATTTTTATAAAAACATTTTTATGATTTAGTTTACCTCACAAAATCCAGTTTAAATGAATGAAAGCTTATGTATTTAAAACAGTTTTTTAAATAAATAATAGTTTTGTAAAGAAATGTATACATATATAAAGAATACATGTCTCTTAATTATACATGACTATCATCAGTCTTTATAGGATGTGTTACCTGATTGAGATATTGTAATAGATATTGTTTTTGCTGTTTCTATAATCTTAGCTATATTTGCAAGGCTGAATTTTGTAGGTAAAAGTTGGTGTGTTTTCAGTTTTAGGAGGTGTGTCAGCACTGTCATCTATATAGAGGTGTGTTCTACAGTACACCTGAGCCTTCATGTGATGTGCAATGATCACATACAAACTGAAAGACTATTGAAGGGTGTATGAGCAGAGCAGGAGGAAAGCCTTCAGCTCTTCAAAGTAACAGAGAAGTCAGTCTCCTTCCACAAACGCTGGCAACTAATCGCCTTAGTAACACCTTTTAGACATCACAGCAGGGCGTGCGGGAGAAAGAGGGATGGAAGCAGGAAGATAGAGGGAGAGCGAGAGCGAGAGAAAGAGCTAAGGGAGGGGTAACCTCTTCCATCCCACTGAGAACCGGAGGATACACATCATCAAGCAAATCCCATCAGTGCTATACCTTCTGCATTCCCTCCGGAAGTGTCACCAGGAACCACAGACACCATTGCTGCCCAAAACGCAATTATAGCAGCACAGCATCAACACAGAGAGTCAGAGAAGTCTGAACACTTAAAGGAAACGTTCACCCAAACATTTTTAAATTGTCATCATATCGAAATATCTTGCTTTATGTTATGCAGAAGAAAGAAAATCATATAGGTTTGGAACCACACAGAGCATAAAAATTGTTTTGTACTTAGTATTGTCTTGCTTTCCATTATACATATCTAAAACGTGTTAAAGTAGGCATGAAATGGAAGTTGTGCTAGTCTTTTCTTCTTTATTATGATGTATATCTGAGTGAAATGGCTTTTTGAATAAGAAAAAAAAATCATAGGGAATTGATTTGATGGTTGGATGGTTGTAGTTTGACATTGGTCAATCTCATGTGTCAGGTTGCCCTAACCGCTAAGAAAAAATACTCTTGTTTACCCTTTATTCCAGTTGACAGATGTTTCTTGTTTTAAGCATGAACTCAATTTATTTATATTTACACCGATCAGGCATAACATTATGATTTCTAACATTGTGTTGTTTCCCCTTTGCTGCCAAAGGAAAGCCTTCAACTCTTCAAAGTAACAGAGAAGTCTCCTTTCACAAACTCTGGCAACTAATCGCCTTAGTCTTAAAATAAAAAAATCGAGGGTAACGCAGGTATGATGTCATTGATAGGCGACGCAAGGACACGGTCAGTGTCCTGGTTAAAATTGTTGGATTTAAACATTCTTGTAAACATTTAAGAAAAAGTAAGTACACAATTCAACAAAATATAGAACTTTGTTCTAGTGTTTTGTGGATATTTTAATCTAAAAATCTTACATAATGTGCCTTTAAGAATGTTTAAATATTTGCAATGAAAAACAAGACGAAACTACTGAGTGAAAATCACTGTACACAGTGCATGAGAATGAGTAATGATGACAGAAGTTTCATTTTTGAATGACTTTAACATCATTCACAATCTGACATGAACCAGGTCAGTTTTATCTAAATAAAAATACCTCCACTTATCTTTCAGAAAAAAAAAAGTAATATCTAATTGGACAAGGCTGTGAGGAATACCCAAAGGGAATTGTTATTTCTTTGTAGTTGCATTGCTTGGGAGACTTCATTTTTTAAATACATAAAAACAGACGAGTCAATAGTGGAGATACAGTAAGAATGAACATCTGTAAAATGTAATGAAGATAATAGCTCTGACCTTTTAGTTACAGAATTTGATGACATTTCTATTTTTGAATTTGCCAAATTAAATACAGCATCTATTCTAGACATGCATGATGCAGACTTCATATTTAAACAGCAGTCTTTAGCGGTAAAATATTCACAGACACTAGTCCATATCATGATTTGATTAAGTACAGCCCTACTCTTCATTTATTAATAAAAATGTGCCAAATTCCACAATTCCAGATTCACAGGGCCGACGATCTGCTGAGCTACTATCATCATCACCTCTGTCGCTCCGCAACAGCATTCAGAGAGAATCTTTTGAACGCTCGCGTGACAGCGGAGAGAGAGCGTCTGAAAGCCCTGTGGGAATCTGTCAGTGGGAAACTTTCATAGTGATCAATTTAATCGGCACTACCTCAGACAGAGCACACCCCACAGTGTGAGTAATGCACCTCTGAATGACTCCAACCACTATTTGCTGATGCATATTCACATGTGTGTGTGTGTGTGTGTTTTCATTTCTCTTTCACCTCTCCTCCATCTCTTCATCTGTAATGCTCAAGTCTCTTCACCATTAATGATACCATCTCTCTCTCTCTCTCTCTCTCTCTCTCCTGTCGTCACACTCTCTGCTGATCTGCCGCAGTCCTTCATGTGATGTCTCTTTCTCCTTCCTTTCTTTCTTTCTTTCTTTCATCTCCTCCTCCTCTAATCTGTTTTTCTTTAAGTGCTGCGGTAGTTTTGCATTCGACCTCTTTCATCCAATTTCACACTCGCTAGTCTGTTTGTCAGCCCACCACAGACTGTCCTTTCACAAGATCCTCTCCTCATTTTTCTTCTCTCCTCCTTATTTTGCCTCTCCTCTCATTCTTAACTGCTAGTTCTTAACATAATGACTGTGTTTATGCAACTGGCCACAGGGCTCACATTTGTTGTGTGTGTTCATGTTTGGCTATAAATGCCACGGCCAAATGTCCTCACATATGTAGTGAAATATTAAGGCAACCGACTAGTGAGGAAATTTCACTGGTCCTCATTGGTTAAAAAGGCTTATAAATCGGCCAAAACGTTTTTTTTTAGGTAGGTTTAATGGCCCGTTCACACCAAGGATGATAACTATAAAGATAACGATAAAGATAAAGTTCTAAAATTCTTTCTCAATATTCAAGCATAGCAGAGTTCACACCACAGCTATAATGCTAAAGGCTCAGAGAAACGATATCACAATTTTATCCAGCTGATGAACAATAAAAACATTGACAGCCAATCAGAATCCTGCTGTAACAAGGTCGAGCATTTCAAGTGACAGACAAGCATGTACTTAGAATAAAGAGAAAAATGCTGTCCGCTGGTGTGGACGCTAATATAGTTATCTTTATAGCTATGGTGTGAACGAGCCTTAAGGGTTGGGGTTGGGCTAGGCAATAAAAAATTGCATTAAACTAATATAAAATCAATGGAAGTCCATGCAATGTCCTGTGTGTGTGAAGTGAGAGAGTAAGAGAGACTTACTGAGTCCCGGTCTTTCAGTGCTGCCAGTATAAACGTGCGGTACTGCTGCTGTCCAGGTAGAGGTTTGTTATAGAAGCCATTGTAAGTTTTCTCGTCTCCTAACACAAAGGTTTCTGGAAGATGCTCCAACTTGGCAGCGATGTAAGGCCGCAGGAAGTCCTGAGTTTGTCTCCTCCTCCTCTTCCTCACATCTGAGTCTCCATTACTCCCCAAAAGCTGATAAATCACAGAGAACACATCACATGAAACACATTAGTAAAATTATAAACGATGACAATGCATTAAGGAAAAAAAAGCATGCATCAACATGCATAAAACACTGACATGAATGTTCATATTCCCCCCTTTTAGGACAAGATGATGTTGGATTTTTAAATAAGGCATGTTTTCCACACAGTTTCTCACTAAACGAACCAAATCAAGGACACATTTTAGCTTAATTTTTAAATAATTTCAAACATATTGCAAATATAAACAGTGGGGAAAATAATTAATAATTTTTCTCCTGCTGATTTTGTATGGAAGCTTATGTGTAGCAGAATTCAATTTGCAATGCAATATGACAATGCAATATGCAAAATAACAATATTTCTCTATTTAAAATTACATTTTCCATTACATATGTGCAAAGTTGGTGCAAAATGAAAATGAAATTATATAATTTAATTTCGCCATTTCCAATAGTAATTTTAAAATGTAAATTACATATTCATTTTGAATGCTTTATACGTTGCGCAAATGAAAATGAAAATGTATTACTCAAATTGATTTGGTATGTGTCTATGTCCAAGCCATAACAGTAGCAAAATGATCATTTAAATGTTATTTGTTCTAAATGCATTTACACTCACAGTTAGGAAATTTAGGATTGCATTTTCATCATAATGCCATGTGATATGTGTAACAAAATTCAGTGTGGATTTTAAAATGCATTCTGAGCCAAAGATATAGCAAAATGGTAGCAAAATTGTGATTTAAAGAACTTTTTAATACATTGACACTCACTCTTGACAGGTTTGAAAAATGCATTTTAATGAATGCCACACGTCGATTAATTCAGTCGATGTGGATTTGAAAATGCATTCAGAGCTGATCACGCCCACCCTCCATCAATCAATGCGTCAAGGCGGGGCACGACAGGGAAGCGTGGAGCGGCTACACACTGCAAGCGTGGCGTGTCCGTTTTTATTTAGGCTTATAATTTCATTAAATTATATCATTTCATTTTCATTTTGCACCAACTTGGCACATATGTAATGGAAAATGTAATTTTAAATAGATAAATACATTGCCATTTTGCCTATTGCATTGTCATTTTGCATATTGCATTGCAAATTGAATTCTGCTACACATAAGCTTCCATAGATTTTGTAACTTTGCCCACTTACAAAGATACAAATAAACTGATTAGCATTTGATCAAGTTAAATAAGAATTTGATCCTCTACCAACCAGGAAGAATTCTGCCTTCCACAGATTGGTTATGTGTCCACGTGGAACACAGAATAATCCTGTCACTTTAAGAAAGTACTTCTAATGTCAGCTCGTTATGTGTATAAAAGACACCTGTCCACAGAATCTGTATCTTCCATTCCAACCTCTACACCACCATGGGCAAGACCAAAATGCTGTCAAAGGACGTAAGGGATAAGATTGCAGACCTGCACAAGGCTGGATGGGCTACAAGACCATCAGCAAGAAGCTTGGTGAGGAGGAGGCTACTGTTAGTGTGCTTATTCGGAAATGGAAGAAACACAAAATAACCATCGGTCTGGAGCTCCATGCAAGATCTCGCCTCATGGGGTCTGGATGATCATGAGAAAGGTGAGGGATCAGCCCAGAACTAAATGGGAGGAGCTTGTTAATGATCTCAAGGCAGTTAAGACCACAGTCACCAAGCAAACCATTGGTAACACACTACGCTGCAATGGATTGAAATGTTTGCAGCACCTGCATGCCCGTCTGAAGTTTGCCAATGAACCTCTAAATAATTCAGAGAAGGCTTGGGAGAAAGTGCTGTGGTCAGATGAGCTCAAAATTTAGCTTTTTTAGCATCAACTCAACTCAACTCAACTCAACTCAACTCAACTCAACTCAACTGTGTTTGGAGGGATAGACATGCTGACATTGACCCCAGGAATACCATCTCTACAGTCAAGCACCAAGAGGTGGATACATTATGCTTTGGGGCTATTTCTCTGCTAAGGGTACAGGACGACTTCACCGCATTGAAGGGCCAATGGACGGGACCATGTACTATACAATCTTGGATGAGAAGCAGGCAGAACACTAAAGATGGGTCGTGGATGGGTTTTCCAGCATGACAATGACAGAGAATTTACCACCAAGGCAATAAAAGAGTGGCTGAAAAAGAAGCAAATTAAGGTCATGGAGTGGCCTAGCCAGTCTCCAGACCTCAATCCTATAGAAAATCTGTGGAGGGAGCTAAAACTTCAAGTTGCCAAGTGACAGCCAAGAAACCTTACGGATTTAGAGAGGATCTGTAAAGAGGAGTAGACCAAAATCCCTCCTGAGATGTGTGCAAACATGCTGACCAACTACAAGAAAGTTTTACCTCTGTGCTTGCCAAAAAGGTTTTCTCCACCAAGTAGTAAGTCATGTTTTGCTCAGGGATCAAATACGTGTTTTATTCTCTGAAATGCAAATGTAATCAAAACCTTTTGATTCACATTCTGTCTCTACATATCATACAAATGATAAAACCTTTACTTTATTTGTAAGTGGGCAAACTTATCAAATTGGCATGGGATCAAATAAATATTTTCCCCACTGCATACACACATGTAAACAAGCATTCAGAAGTCTCAGCAAGGATGCGCTCATTTAATCAAATGTGACATTTATAATGTTACAAAAGATGTCTATTTCAAATGAATGCTGTTTTGTGTGTAGCAGCATTTATTTGAAATAGAAATCTTGAAAAAAATTAAGTGAATCACAGTTTCCACAAAAATACTGTCAAACTGTTTTTAACATTGATAATAATGATAAATGTTTAACGAGCAGTAAATCAGCATATTATAATGATTTCTGAAGGATCATGTGACACTGAAGACAGAAGTAATGATGCTGAAAATTCTAGGAATAAATTACATTTTACAATATATTTTTAATATATTAAATGGCTAATTTAAATTGCAATACTAATTCAGAATATTACTGATTTTACTGTATTATTGATCAAATAAATTTAGCCCTAGTGAGAAGAAGAGACCAATCTCACCAACTCCAAACTTTAGAAAGTTAGTGTATATATATATTGGCCAACACGACTTTAGGTCTATTCTGAATTTTCAGTCCACGAAACAGCTGGACTGTAATCCAGAGGTCAGAGGTCAGATATCAGCCTCAGCTGCTTCAGTCAGAGGCATCCTTAGTTCAAAATGACATACACACAGTATCCAAGAGCTTCATCTGTCTCTTTATAGACCACTTCCTCTGTTTCTCCATCCCTCGCACTTTCTCTCTTTTTCTTTCTCTCCACTTAGATTATATCCTGCTTCTTTAGCTGTAGTAAAGCACATTTGGTCGAGACTGAATCAAATCCAAGGCCACAGGATTGCAGCTGAACAAATGGGGTCTTGCGGCAGAGAGAATGAGGACTGAAGCGGGACAGCGGTATAATATCAGCACAGTGATAAACACCAGCACAACACGGGATCCAATAATACACCTCTCATTTGACTCGGCAACGCTCATAAATAAGGGGCAACTCGGGGGAGAACGGCTGCGTGAAAATGGGCAGTTTCAAAACACTGGTGACACCATTGTGATTTTTACAGCGCCTTTGCGTTTTGATATTCAGTAGGCAGCACCTGAAAAGTTTTGCCTATTTTGCAGATAATAGTTTATTGAAAGCAAGCAAACTCATGAGAAAGCAGAACAGTGTGGAGCCAGAAAGCTCAGTAGTAATAATAAAAAAGCAAAAATGCCAAGAGAAGCTTTTTAAGAGCCAACAAAGTGCCTGTGTGTCTCAGCATCTGCTGCAGAGATGCAGAAAAAATGAGAAGGTAAAAAGAGGTGGAAAATAACAACAAATACTAACATGCTGTAGCATGAAAACACACCATATATCACAGGCCTCATGTATGACTGATAACATGAATTAACAGAGTAAAAGAGTGTGAGACATCTGTTTATGTTTTTTGCATCTGATCATCACAAACACATTCTCACCTCATCCAGATCCATATCCTCTGGGTTTTCCCAGCGGCGTAGAGTTGATGTAGTTACTGGTACCACCGCTATATAAAACCATCTAAGAGGAAAACATACACACGTCATTATAGTAAAAATGTCCTATCTGTCTATCTGTCTGTCTGTCTGTCTATATATCTATCTATCTACATTTAGATTTACACTTTTATCCAAAGCGACTTACAAATGAGAGCAATAGAAGCAACCAAAAACAGTCATGGGCAACAATATACAAGTGCTGTAACAAGTCTCACGAAATCTAGCACAGAACACATAGGACATTTAAAAAAAAAATCTATCTATCTATCTATCTATCTATCTATCTATCTATCTATCTATCTATCTATCTATCTATCTATCTATCTATCTATCTATCTATCTATCTATCTATCTATCTATCTATCTATCTATCTATCTATCTATCTATCTATCTATCTATCTATCTATCTATCTATCTATCTATCTATCTATCTATCTATCTATCTATCTATCTATCATGTCTGTCTGTCTGTCTGTCTATCTGATAGCATTTCTAAATGATTGTGTGGCAGCCGCGCAGCCCCTGGCTCATTCAATGACTGAAACAAACACTTGAATCCCATGATTAACAGCTGAATAATTCCCACGCTCTCATGCCAGCACTGAGCAAGAGCATTGTTTGATATGTGTGATGTCTATAATGTCTGATGTAACTGCCTCTAACAATCTCGCTTTGGCTTTGATGAGGAAATATGTCCGGTAATTTCTAATTAAAGGATTTCTGAGCTGTCTTTGGTCAGAACTGATCCTGAGGGCAGAGTGGGTATTTTCAGAGTTCAGCCAGCTCAGACTGCACTGCATTACGGCAAATCCAGCTCGCTGCAGTGGACTAAACCCATGTGAGATGACTCCTCTGAGCTGGAATGGGAAGTGTTTGAGTTTTAACCTCGGATGGCCTCAGTCTTGCTAAAGAACAACGGTCCAATACTTGCCCAAAGAGGAACAGGGTTCTTGCATATGTGCACTAGCTGAACTCTGAGACTCCGGCAAACATCTCCTTGAGATCCAACACGCATCATCTTTGGGTTGGTTTAAGATAGAGAGGAATAAAAGCACTAATGCTGTGATCGAGTAGACTGCAGGCAGATAAGCAGTAATAATAATGGCTGCTTTTACTTTAGTGTCAAATGTCACTCAATGCAAAAGTTAACATTACTTTTTATTATTCATTTTTTCTCTGTCTCTTGTCAAAGCACTTAATGTAGCCCATATGTGATGCACGTCGTGTAAGATCTATCTCTGCTTTTACTGATCATTAGTTAGCAATGCATTTTTTTCAACATTTTGCAGGGGAAAACAAATGCCGGTTTTCATAGTAGCCCATTTATTCCTTTTTTTAATAAAGAATGCAATTTTTTTGCAAATGAAATGAAGTGAAAACCACAAGAAATCTGCCAACTAAGTGAAAAAAAAGAAGCTGAAGAAAAAAAAAACCTGCTGTGGATACGAGCATCAGTTACGAGATGAGTTTGAAACCTGGAGAATCACTAATCTCGACCGCAGAAGAATCTATTATCCAGATTTAATTACTGGTAAAATACATATCAATAATCATCAGCGCATTGTTCCTGCAGCTACAATGCAATGTATCATGTTGATAATAGCATAAAGAAAAATAAACATTATACGTATTGAAACTCAAGTGGTCTGAGTGCATGTTGTAATGTATTTCAGTGGAACAAAGTGTTTTTCTTCATCTCATATTTATTTATGTATTCATAGCCTAGCAATGTCACATACTGTATGAAACTCAGCTACACTTCACTCAAAAAATAAAAAATATATTTATATATATATATTATATATATATATATATATATATATATATATATATATATATATATATATATATATATATATTTTTTTTTTTTTTTCCCTACATTCTATATGACTACATAATAATTGTTATTTAAAAAGATTATTATTTTATTCAGGGATCGACATTAAGCCCGTTCTAAGTAAATCTGTCACACACTTTGTTTTTGTAAAAATTGTAAATGCAGATGTGTTACTGTCATTTGAAATCAATGTCACATTTTTAAGGACTCTTGTCGATGTGATGTTGCTTAACTGTATCATATGTTATAAATATAAACTTTTACAGCAGTATGTTAACTGAGTTTCTCTGTTTGAGCTGTGCTCATATGCGGTTCAATTTCTCCTCGAGAGGCTGCACGAGCGTCAACAGCGCAACCTTGTTACCGTCAGTTCATTATACATTATATATTATTATCCACTATTGATCACCACTTACACTAAATTAATGCAGAATCATTCTTGGATTTTGGTGATTCCCTAGTTATTTTTTGGTATTGATGTTTTAATCAGGCTACTTGTCCGGTCGGGCAAAAAAAAAAACCTCTTTCACTTGCCCCTTCAAAAAATCCACTTGTCCCAGACAAGCGCACAAGCATTAATGTCAAGCCCTGTTATTGAAAGCAAGCAAACTCATGAATCATGAAAAAATGAATCATGACAACAAAAGTGTTGATGGCTGCACAAGGTTCAATGATGGCATTTCTCTGACTGACCTGACGAGGGCGCTGTTGTGTACTGTGGGCAGTGTGATAGTGAGTTTGCCACCCTCCTCTGGGTCTTGTTTAAGGTGGGTCGGTTTGGTGGTGAACAGGTCTGGGGCGGTGCGGATGGAGACCTGCTGCTGCAGTCCGCCGGCGCTGTTCCCTCGGCTCATCAGCACGAAGGAGTAATCGGTGTCCGGCTGTAGCCGCGTGATCAACTTCCTCTTCAGGTCGCCCTGCACCTCAACGCTCTGCTGGTTATACAGGATCTGGCAGCAGGGGGAGCACGGGTTAACTCAATCACACAATGAGACTAATTTTACACTGCATTTTCTACTTCACAACTGTGTAATGACAGGGAAAAGGTACCTTGAAAGGCACTTGGGACTTGTAGGTTTCTGGCACCTCCCACGTGAGCAGGACAGAGGTCTTCATTACAGCTTTCACACCAAAGTTTTTGGTGAACTCTGTAAAGGAGGTGAGAATAAAAGAGTTACTGCATGCCACAGACTCCTCACCCCATCTTTTTCCAGACCGGCTCAGTGATTGGCAGAGGAACCGCATCACTGCACTGATTAACATGCAGTTTGACAGCTGTACATGATAACATCTTAACACCATCTCAAATGACACATCAAAAATCAAAGCCAACTATCTGCTCTATGCATAAGGGGAAACTGAGAAGTCAGAGCACAGAGAAATGAAGGAGAAACCATCTCATAATATATCTCTAATATAATATATAATATAATATAATATAATATAATATAATATAATATAATATAATATAATATAATATAATATACAAAGTTAAACTCTAAGGACGAAGAATGTTTGGCATGATGCTAATGTTAAATAACAATAAAAACACTAAAACAATAAATACTCCTTGATTGCTATTTGATTATGTGCTTACATTTCCCTTTATTTTTTCCAAATAATATCTCAAATAATTTTGATTAGATCAAATAACCAAGATCTAACATTTAATTAATAATCACAAGTGGCCTAGTTGCAAACCTACAATATTCTGTGAAGCACAAAAAGGAAATGAAACTGAAAGGGAACGGATGTTATTGAGCTCCAAAAATAACACATAGGTAGTCCATATGTTCCATGGAAGAAAGAAAGTCGTACAAGTTTAGAAACGACATAAGGGTGAAGTAAGCCTTTAATGTTTCTAGCATAAGATAAGCCGTATGTGGAGTTTTGCAGTGACTGCAATTCACAAGGCATACGTCTCCAACCATCTGCTCTGTGTGAGAGTTTTTTCAATGAACGTGTGTATGAGACAAACTGACAAACAGAGAAATGCGACGTGGCAGCCCCTGGATCGTTTAGTGAAACAAAGAACGTAATGTGACAATCACAAACCGCATTACTTATATAATGTAAAACATTTTCAACAGAAACCGAGTATTGAGTGGTTTTCGGGTGGTAACTGACATCATCCATCAATATTTGAACGCACTGAATCAAATCTTGCCCGAGTTCATTCAAGATTTTGCCCTAACAGCAGTGACTGTACACAGCATCATGCGACAAGGCATTTTTTCAGCCGCTTGGCTCTATTTTTATCACACTGCAATGGGTAGCTCCTCCCACAGTGGAATCTCATTGGACCAAATCATTAGCAAAGAAAAACCTCAAATCTCTTTAACGTCTCAGTTGGTTTTGCGAACAGCAATGAGATTAAATGGAGATGTTTTTTTCTTAAATCTCCTGCTTCTCAGATTTTTCTCCTTAGAATAAAACTCTCTAGCACTCACTAAAACCATAAAACCCACTTTCATTACTTGAAATTAAAAATAAACATAAATATATTTCATTTTTATTTTTTGATAAAAAATATTTTCTATCCAAGGCATAATTTCTCATTTTAATTAATTAATAATAAAAAATCTAAATAACACAAAATATTAACAGTACATAATAATACTAAAATAAAACTATAAATCAGACGATATCTCAGTGTCTGACACATTTAATGTCAAATTCTCACATGATCAAATTATGTCAACAAATTGACAACAATCTGCGACTATTTTAAATTCTCCAAATTAAATAAGTCAGAAACATCTGAGACAAATTTAATTCTTAAATGAAACATAACGTATCCTTCCATTTAAATACGACTTTGAGATTGATTTTGATTTGAATTCCAATTTTGTTTCCCTAATGATTCCATTAAAGGAGCTGTATGTTAATTGTTCACTTTACTAAAGCATAAAAATACCATAAAGCATAAAAATACCACTTTGATATGTGTGTTCCATGTCGGAATGTTTGTTATAGTTTTGGTCTGTGTGATAACGCACACCGCCAGTTTGCCCAATAGTATTTTGACACCACCACATGTTGCCAGTTGGTGGAAAACACCTCATATTGCTGCCATGGAAGCCAGGAAACAAACTGGGTCGGAGAACGCAGATTCTACCAGACCTAAAAAGTCTCGGCATCCATCTAAAAATCTCTATGAAGATAAATCCACAGACCAATTTACAGCGTGGCTTTAATCGTCAATAGCACTGGCTCCTGTTGTGTCAATCTGAGGAGGAGGGGGCGAGGGAAACAACGATCTCCAATATTTTGAATTTGGACTGCAGTACCCTGTTCAACCCTACATACCGCACCTTTAAGAATTCTTTAAGAGCTTTTGAGGACTGATTTGAGTCTTTTTGACTTATTCATTAATTGAATAAACCAGCTCATTAGTGTCATTAATTCCTGAATCTGACTATCTGCAATACGTGTAACCAGCGAGAAAAATATGCGTCTTTGTTATCTTTTGCAGATCTTTTTTTCTCATCACATTCAATTCAGATTGCACAATTCAGTTCAATCTCACAGCTCAATTAAAACACTAATTTTGTTATGATTTTATGGCCTCAATAGTGGCATAGTCATCTCTGAACATCAGTGCCAGAGTATTTTACTGCAGTTTCATCTACATTGGTGGACGCATGCAGATGCTCAAGAACGAATAACGTTCAGAGTTATTCAGTTATTCAGAGCTCTTTATATAACTCACCAGGCATGGAGGTAGACATGGTTCTGCTCTGGATGCTGGGGCTTATCGGACCCCCTCCTTTCCCCGTGAACGCTCTCACTCGGATGTCATAGGTGGTGTCCGGCTGCAGACCCTGGATGGTCATTTGCGTCTCTGCGGTACCATTGGTCTGGTTCTGATGGCTGTTGATGTCACGGTACACCACAACGTAGCGTATGATTTTCCCGTTCCTCTCGGGCAGAAGCGGGGGGTCCCAGGCCAGTTTAGTAGTGGTGGTCGTCAGACCCACCACTCTGAGGTTTTGTGGGTAGCTGCTGGGAACGTCGTCTGGGGTGCTGATCTCTTTGCTGTACTCCTCCCCGTTACCTGCGCGGTTCTTGGCACAGAGCTTAAAAATGTAGGTGGCGCCCTTGTGCAGGCCGGTGACGGTGAAGTGGTCGTCGATACGTCTGAAGTCACGGGTGGTGTAGGTCTCCTCCTCTTCACGCTTGTAGCGGAGTCTGTAGCCCATCAGTTCGCCCACCATCTCTTTAGGGGGCTGCCACTGGATCAGAGCTGTGTTCCCGATGGTGGTGCTAATGATCATAGTGGGCTTGCCTGGAACTGCCAGTGACAGAGATGCGAGATATCCTTCAGATTATTTGTCATTTTGTCAGACATGTCTAATACAGAGTAAATACAGTTTTATTTAAGTATGGTAATTTGATGTAGGGCTGCAGGAGAAAAAAAATGTCAAGGTCAACATTTTTGCAATATTGCAAATCAGGTCACCCTGATTCATTTTGAAAGACATTACATGGATAAATCCTCTCTTACCCTAGAAAAAGAATGATGTGAATGAATTTCCATTTCTATTTAACTTACAGTACCTCAGCCGGATTGTTCAGATGATGAAACGGGTGTAGAGCTGAAAATACAGCTATAGTGATAGTGGAGGTCACTGTTGGCTGGAAGTTCATGGTGTAACTTTTTCCCTCTGAAAAGGCTAAATGCACTTAAAGAGTTAGTTCACCCAAAAGGATCCCATAATTTATTCACCCTCAAGCCATCCTAGGTGTATATGCTTTTTTTTCTTTCATCCAAACACAGTCAGAGTTAAATAGATATAAAATATCCTGGCTATTCCTAGCTTTATTTTGGGAGTGAATGATACCTTATATTTTGAAGCCCAAAAAAGCGCATCCATCCGTCATAAAAGTAATCCACACGGCTCCAGGGGTTTAATAAAGGCCTTCTGAAGAGAAGCCATGCATTTTTGTAAGAAAATATCCATATTTATAACTTTATAAACTTTAATCACCGGTCATGATTAGAGGTGTAAAATGAGAATTTTTAAAGAGAAATGTTGGAGGAGCTTGAGTTTGTTGCCCAGCTCTATTTGTTTGAACTGCGAGAGGTGTCGACTCTCACCTAAGCTTATGCTACGCCTACATTGTACATCATGCGTCGGGTCAAAGGTCATTCTTCCGCCGGAACTCAACTCAAGAATGGCCGGTAACCTAAGCCAGTGAATTAAATTAAAGGAACACTTTTTAATCAGAGAATAGCATCAAGTCAGTTAAACTCCTGGGATATTGATCTGGTCAGTTAAGTAGCAGAGGGGGTTGTTAATCAGTTTCAGCTGCTTTGGTGTTAATGAAACTAACAACAGGTGCACTAGATGGGCAACAATGAGACTACTCCCTAAACAGTAATGGTCACTGACATTTTTTTCCCAACTCATCTTTGCTGACTGTTTTTCACCAGTTTTGCATTTGGCTAGGGTCAGTGTCACTACTGGTAGCATGAGGCGATACCTGGACCCTAGAGAGGTTGCACAGGCAGTCAAACTCCATCAGGATGGCACATCAATATGTGGCAACGTGATCTCATGAAAATACGTGAGTATTTTTAATGTAAAGTGTTTTCACACACAATAAAATGTACAATACTGACTTTTTAACAGCACTAAAATGTAAATTATCTACGTATCCAAGTGTGAACGTGTTACCAGCCACCGGCTCCCATGCATTAATATCAAAATCGTGGCATTAATATTGTTTATTTTATATCCAATAGTCACATCATTACATGTTTTCAGTCGCTTTTATTAAATGCATTTTACTTTACAAGTTAATCTACCTAATACAAAATAACATAAATATAAAATACAATTTTGCTCTGTTTGTGACTTCTGCTACAAACTCATTTCAGATGACTATAGATAATGTTAAAAGAAGACTGCATTTTAAAACCTTGAGATGAATAACATTCTTGCCAACCATTTTGTAGTATTTAGCTTGTTGTTTGCCATGACAAAAAAAAAAAAATTCACAAAACACAACACTTTATTCGTTCGCTGTAATCCAAATCGTTAGAATCCATATGTTTGCGAGAAACAAATCCAAATTGAGCCCTTTATCCAGTGATCTTCATCTCCATTAGCCTTCCATTAGTCTTCATCTCCTCTCAGTAGCGCGACGGTAAACATCAAATCTCGCGCTCGTTATGAATTCAAATTAAATAAACGCGCCGTCATGAAGCGTTACGACATGATTTACGGCAGTGGCATCGAACGCTCATTAGCTCTCGCCTGCTTCGTCACAGATTTTGACATGCCGTGTTTCAGTCGATTTGTATTTGAAATGGGAAACTTCACGGAGAGAAGCCGGATTAATATTTTCATTGTTTAATAGCTTACATTCTGCTCTGTACCTCATACAAAACTATTATATACCACCAGAGAGGACTGCGCCTGCAACACATCTTCATTCGAACTACTTTTGGTACCGCTTTTGACATTTTTGCAATAAATAAATTGTGATTACACTGGTCTGTCTGTTATGCTTTTATTTATAACAGTACGTTGTTTTAATAAATGCTAATGGGTAGGGGTAGGTGTAGGATTAGCCGTTCAAAATATTTGTTTATTGCTATATTGTTAACAAAATCGTCATTTTCCAACGTTTTACCTTTTATTTTCTTTATATTCTGTATTAAATTGGTATGTTTAGGTTTGGGGTAGTGTTAAGGGATCTTACATTAATCAATAAAATGGTCAAAGGGAAATTATATAGATATCTTTATGATATAACAAAACCCCCAGTATTTTTACCAGTATAAAGTTTTGTATTCTTAAAAAAAAAGATTTCATGATGGATTCGTAAATATTTTACGTTTTTTAGCTGTAAAAATGTAATAATACTTCATTTAAATGTTGCAAATACGTCTATATTCTACATTTTAGCACTTCTCCAAACGTACTAAGACGTACGTTTTGTCTCTTTGAAAGTAACGTATTAATACCTACGTATTAACGATGAGACCAGGCTGATATGTGCCATTGTTAGAAGGTTTGGTGTGTCTACCAGCACAGTTTCAAGAGCTGTGAGGAGATTCCAGGAGACAGACAGTTACTCTAGGAGAGCTGGACAGGGCCGTATAATGTCCTTAGCACATTAGAAGACACAAAAACACATGGCCTTGCTTCAAATGGCCTTTATTAACCCCCTGGAGCCGTATGGATTACTTTTATGATGGATGAATTTGCTTTTTTGGGCTTCAAAATTTAGTAACTATTTACTCCCATTATAAAGCTAAGAAGAGCTAGGATATTTTTTTTAATAGAACTCTGATTGTGTTCGGCTGAAAGAATAAAGTCATATACACCTAGGATGGCTTGAGGGTGAGTCAATTATGGGATTTTTGGATGAACTGACCCTTTAAATTCTAAACTTCAAATTAACTCTTAAACTGTGACTGCAGTAAAACACACACTCTCACCTGCCCCAGTCGTGGTCACTACTTTGGCTTTGCTCCGTGCTCCGTCTCCTTTAGTGGTGTACGCTGCCACAGTAACAGAATATGTTGTTTCAGGCAGCAGGCCGGTGATGATGGCCTCCTGAGAGAGAAACATGGAGAGAGAGAGAGAGAGTCAGTTAATGGCAAGCAGAGACATACTGTGCTGTTGGTCCTTTTTCATTGTTCAGTGTGCTGTCACATTTCTGACATGGCTGTTTAATATTGTTGAAGTGCATTTCAAGGTTTTCATTAAACTTTAAGCATTCAGTCAGGACATGCAGCTTTGTCTCAATTTTGAGTCTACCTGGTCAAGGTGCTTTTCAATTTCCTATCGGTCAAGTTTTACTTTGAGGTTAAAATAATGATATAATCCTGTTTTCTTGAGGTCAATAAGATGCTTTCAGAATTGAACTTCTCTTTTTGTGTCTTTATACTCAAGGATAATGGACAAATCCTGTTTTTCTTACCATGCTTTTTCTGCATGCAAAGTGAATGTTTCAAATATTTTCAGCAGATTTCAATTAGAATCGATGCAAGATTCTATATTTACTTTGAGTTCATTCACTGCAGGGCTGAAGGAGCCTGTGGAAGTGCCTTTAAAGCCTACATTATTACAGCATGATGAATGTGTGATGTGCTTGGTGCCTAATGTGAATCTGTTTTTATTCCCCAAGATCTAGATCATTTTTGGAAGGTCATAATTCAATTTTTATTCGTTTCACAACCAGTTCTGCCTGTTTGCCAGCGCTATTGTACATCTAGTTTTCTCTGATAGATTCAAGCTGGTACATTTGCTAAAACAAGCACAGAAAAACCCATCAGAGCATCTAAAGATAGCCATCTCAACCAAAACAGAGCAAACATTGGAAAAACTGATGCAGGGATTTTATTTCCAAATGTGTGGAGATGATGCTTGAGTCTGGAAGAACAGCAGGAGGCCGTGAATCAGCTGCCAAAATGTTTCTAAAGTTCCTTCCTATTGAATATAAACGTGACATATTGCAGTCTGCATTTTCATGGGAAATTTTAGCATCACAAAAAAAGTTACATTCTTAGAAGTTTGTAGTACAGAAAATCCATTTGCTCACGTATAAACAGACTTCATCGTCGTTTGACATTCTTAAATGCTTAAAGATTGAACGACTTTACCAATTTCTTGTCAGCGTAAAGATGTGCGTATGGAAACTGGGAGCAGCGCCCGCCCGTTGTGCTTTGACACTGGCAGCGTTTGTCTCGTCTCTAGTTTTAATAATTTAAACGGGCATCGGAAGTTTGGGCAAAAACTTAAGTTAACTACTGTTAACATGGGCGCTGAAAGAAAATATACGCTGCTTATGCTCTGCTAACACATGCAGTGTAAAACCGGCCTTAAAGTCAATATGAAATCAAAACTGACTGTGTGCACTGTGTAAACTTTAGCGGCATCTAGGGGTATCTAGAGGTTGTGAATTGCAACCACCCACTGCCCACCCCTCCCTTTCGAAACACATAGAGAAGCTACGGTGAGTGACACAGGACAAAGATGTCGTCGTCTGAGACAGCAGAGAATAGCTAGCGCTCTGTAGAGCATTTTGTCCGTTTGTAGACAAAATGCAGAAACACTGTAGAAACACTGCGGCGCAAAATGGTGACTTCACTGTAAGGGGACCCGCGGTGTATGTAGATAGAAATGGCTCATTCTAAGGTAATTAAAACATACCGGCTCATTATTTAAGGTCTTTATACACCACTGAAAACATAGTTATGTATATAATGTTGCATTTCTGTCAATAGATCCTCATAAATACTACACACTGCACATTTAATACATGTAATTCACACTTTTCATGATTTAGATGGATCACATCTAAATTTCTCTTGGAAATGTATCAAAGTGCAGAGGAAAAAACAGTCGGATGCAAACAGTTTAATGACTTAAATTATCACTTCACAGCTAGGCGTAAAATTTCAGACTCTCTCACAGGAGGTCAAAAGAAAATGTGAACATGCAAATCATCAAGCTTTTAAATTCTAGTTAAAAGCTGCCGCGTGGCAGGGGTCCCTCTCTCTTTCTTTATTTTCCTGTTTTGAGTAGTCTGTCTTATCTCTGGCATGTGTTTGGGAGAGTCATTGGGTCCTGAAAAGTGGGAAGACTTCAACATTTCACATTAAGGCATGACGGATAGGCAGCCTGTGGCAACACTGAGTTTACTAGAGCCGACCACCATTGAGAGAGACGCCACTTTATCTGTTTAGAGTGTTATCACTGTCACGACTCATTAATAAAGAAGAAAAGGAAACACAGAGAGATGGAGGGATGGAAAGGGCTGCACAGGGAGGCACAGACAGACCCACATACAGACGGAGAGGTTTAACAGGGCATAGCTACACATGACAGTTGAACACAAGCCTCTATAAATATGTAGGGCACAAGAAGAAAGATGCAGGCTGCCAGCAGCAGAAGTCAAGCATTGTGCTCGACTTACACAGTCCAACAGCTTTCACCAATGACTTTTAAAATTCTCTCATAGTTTACTCCTTAACTTGGGATTCCAAACCTGTATGACTTCAACTGACACAAACGAAGGAGAGATTTCTGTCCCTCCACTAAAAGTCTATTCACCCAAAACTTTGACGCTTCAAAGTGTTCATAGACATTCTCTAAACAAGAGTCACATGTTCGTTTCTAAATGAACCAGCGTTTTCTAAAAGAAATAATTGAATTAACGATTCAATTGATTCACTTGTTGCCACCTACTGGTGCAACGACGCAAACTGCAGGAAGAGTCAGTCTGAACAGACAGTCTCAGTATGGTCAGCAGCATTTTATAATTTGCATTCAGAATTATTCTTCCCTGCTGAGGCCCACAGTCTCACAATCTTATTAATCCAGAGTTCCCTCAGCTAAAAAAGCAGAGCTTCAGGTAAAATCAATGACTTTATTCAATGGGAAAACAAAGCTCCCGGTGGACAAGCGAATAAGAGCGTTAGACAGACAGCAGCAATGCTTTCGAGTCGTGTAGTATAAATACAGCATCTTCAGGGTACAGGCTCTTATCTTTAGAGACATGAGGGAAGATAAATCTAAAAGATTTTAGTGGCATAACCATTTCTTTGTGAAATTTCATAAAGATGTTAATCCATTCCCCAACGGAAGAGCACCAGTACACAAAACTATGGCTGAAAGTACTAGAAGAGAGCTGGAGGGAGGGAGAGAATGAAGGAGGTGATAGTCTCCAGTCTACAATCACAACACACAAGCTGTATTTCAGGAGGCAGATGGAGGCGTATTTCTGCCGTATGGCCACATCCCAGAACACACTGCAGTTACAAGCGCGGTCCATGAGTCCTCTGCATCTCACGCTCATACACATGGGTTTGTTGCAGCTTATTGTGGCCAAGAACCACCAATTTACTAATAGTCATCAGATCGACATGTACAGCGACCAGCCATTGTTTAGAGGTGGATAAATCTGAAATCAATGTTCACTGTTATTCATCTAATAATGCATCAGTTTCTGTGTCAATGCCAGCCAACAGAATAATAAATCAGTAGGAAATGTGTGTCGAGTTAGTGTCAGACTTTCAGTTTCAGACAAAAATAAACAGGCAGCTGTTAAATACAGAAAAACATCTTAAAAAATTTAAACAGAGAAGGGAGAGGGATGTGACTGCTTCTTAAAATGTACCTTTGGTCATCCCCAGTCTTGAATATTTAGCTACATCCCGAACTGTGTGTATATGCTTTTTTCTGTGAAAGAAATTGCTACTTTTATTCAGCAAGGATGCATTAAATAGATCAATAGTGACAGTAAAGACATTAATAATGTAACAAAAGATACCCATTTCAAATAAATGCTTTTCTTTTGAAATTTCTATTCATCAAAGAATCCTGAAAAAAAAAAACAACGAAAGAAAATATCAAAATAAGACCATTGATAAATTAATCAGAAATGTATCTTGAGCAGCAAGTCATCATATTAGAATGATTCCTGAAGGATCATGTGACACTGAAGACTGGAGTAATGATGCTGAAAATTCAGCTCTGATCACAGGAATACATTTTACTATATATTACAATAGAAAAGAGTTTCTCATATTTCAAACTACTGCTTTATTATATTAATGATCAAATAAATTAAGCCTTTGTGAGCATAAGAAATTTATATGGTACAATAATGGTTTTGCATGGTAACACACACACACACACACACAAACATGCAAAACCATTATTGTACCATGTAAAGGACTGTGTGTGTGAGAAATTGGGTACTGAAAAGGGTAAATGGTTGTATAGATTGTAACACACACACACACACACGTGCTGTACCTTATGATTTAGCCCCTCTGTCAGTAAGTAGAGATTAAGTTTCACCTTCAGAGGTTAGAGGATATCTGCTTATTCAGCACCTCGCTCAGGGATTACATTTTCCCCTTATTCCCCTCACACACACACACTCACACACGCACGCACACACGCGCGCGCCGTCTGCCAGTCAAAGCCTCCCTTCCTACACACGTTTGAGGGCAGCAGGGTGATTTCTCCTCTTAATATGGCAGCTGCATATTCAGTGAACCCTTTGTCTTCCCCTAGATGCACATGAAGCGCTGCCATCTCACCACTGATGGAGGGATTTATATTCCGCTCCATAACCTTGCTGACTAACAGCAAATAAAAAACACGCCGCCTGCAGACCTTTTGCAAAATGCTTTAATCATAAAACAGCGAATATAAACACATAGAAAGACAGACAGTGAGATGAGAAAGCTAAAGCAAGACCAAAGAAGTGATTCAATGGAGACAGGGCAAACTGCTCACTCCATCAAACACAAGTGTAAGTCTCCAGGTCTGCACTGCAGTTTATAGTCTCACAGAGATGGACTTTGGACTATTTTATTCTAGACATCATTTATCGTCTATGAGAGCTTGCGATTTTGAGTCCTTTCTGAGTGTATAATCTGAGTCTCTACAAACCCTTGAAGCAATGGCGTGCAGTGGTGTTCTGAAATGAGGAGGCAAAGTCACTTCACGTTGATACATTTCTGACAAGACAACTCTCAGAGAGCATGGTAATAGAGATTTGGGGAAAACTTTACAATACGGGTGCACTAATATGCAATAAATAATTGCAACTATTGCACAGATATTCATAATAAACATTACATACACTAACAAGAAAACAACAACACCCACCAAACCACTTTATTCCATGACTATGAGAATGCATTGACACATTTTATATTTCTTGCATGTTTTATTTAATGTTCAGCTGTTCTTTTTAATAATCAACTTATTTTCGAATCTTCCAGGCTTGGTAACACAGACAACTTGAGTGACAGGTGGACTGCCACTATGGTCCAGCTAGGCGGGCGTGGTTTTAATAACCAGTCAACTCAGCCCCACCCACGTCCCATCGCTTTGCCCATTTTCAGTTATCCGAGAGTTATATGCTGCCAAGATGGCAACAGCCGACTTTAGGCTTAAATAATGCTCTTCAGAAACCTAAGTGTGATGCCACGAACATATTTATATGAACACACTATTAAGTTTTTTACAGTCTATGGTCAGAACACATTTCACACAGCAGGATTTTGAATTGCCCGACAGATCCAGATATTTAGCATGCCAAATATCTCACAGGCTTTGGCCACACATCGTCGATTCTCTTAGAGCACGTCTTTGATAATGCACACTGCGCGATTGTCACTCGCGTGAACTTGCCTATGATTTGGGCATTTGTCGGCGATTTAGCAAAATAAAAGCTAAAAATGTACAGTGTGAACTCAGCATAAGTAGTTGCTCACTAAAAACCCTCACATTTGATGTTATGAAGTCATGTTTGATTTGACAACGGTAACGTCAAGTGGGTGAGTTTACTTGCTTTTAATTAGTATTCCATTAATATATATATATATATATATATATATATATATATATATATATATATATATATATATATATATATATATATATACTATAATCAACATAAGTTTATAAATAGGAACCATTTAAATAACTTACAATAACATGGCTAACAGGGTTGGATGGTTGGATGGAAAGGGTCCGAATGCTTTCACTTTTTGTGTGTGTGACAATTTAGAGGAACGCTACAAATGTTATTTTTTGTACTAGAGATAATTATGCATCCAGAGGGCTTTAAAACAATTCACTTCCCTCGGGTAATAATATGTTAGCTAATACAAAAGTAAATGTGATTTGTGCCTCTAATGGTTTTACAAATGTCATGAGACACCAAAGTGTATCATATTCGTGAAAAGTGCCTTCAGCTGCCTCAGGTCTGGAGTTTGAGTGCTTTTTTTCTCCTTCTTGTGATGAAGATGAGTAGTAATTTGGCTTTGACACTGATGCCTCTTATAAGAGCTCAGTAATGTCATATCAGACATTCCTCACTAGAGGACAAGATGCTACACGACTGCTTTTCAGGCTTGGGCAAATATGAGGAAAATGATGAAATATGACGCCATGCCAACTATTTGTGCTGTTAAATTGTTATATCAGTCAGCACACATTGAGGGTCATTTTCTGTTTGAGTCTCACCCTTCATTTTGAGCTGATAAAAGCTTCCATTAGCATGACCTGATGCCACCACTCTCCCTCTCATATTTCATCACAGTTGGATTCCAGGGAACCGGATTGCTTAGCTAAAGCCAAACACACTACGAGACAGAAGGTCGGCACTCAGCACACATACAAAGACTTCGGTTTTTGATTGCGCACTTTTCACAACAAATCCCAGACTAGATGCATCATTACAAGAACCTTATCCTCCCCGAATGTACCTAAAATTCAGATTTTTTTAAATATCAGGAAAAACGAATTCAGTCAAGTGTGTACTTGTGCATGTACACACACACACACACACACACACACACACTTCATAAATCTTGTTGGAAAATACAAAAAAAAAAACCCAACTGCAAACGTGAACCATAAATTTACGCCTCACCCAATGCAAGCTTTTCAACAAGGGTTCTCAATGGATAAATAAACGCAGACATCATACTAAGCAGTTAAGCATTACTGCATAAACTACTAGCTAAATCTTGCATTAAGAACAAATGGTGCACCCACATAAAATACATTGATTAGTTACAAGTGTGTGAGATCTCAGTGCCGGAGGCTGTGTGTTTCAACCGGTTAAGTGGCTCTGGCTTCGTACTGCAGGGGGTAAATGAAGCGCAGGCCCTGGATGGAATTAAACATGTTACAGTCCCCTCATTAAATACTAAATGAGAGCTGCTCGGTAACTTTGATCACTTGACACTTTTAACTGTATAATGCAGATTATTCTTTGCACATATTTAACGTTCACAGTGTGTATTAATGTATGCACTTATCCTAGACACGACTACCGTTACAGCTAAAATACTTGTATCCAGTAAGAATGCGTTAAATTGATAAAAAAAGTGACAGTAAAGACATTTATAATTTTACAAAGGTTTTCTATTACAAATAAATGCTGTTCTTTTGAACCTTCTGAAGGATCATGTGACACTGAAGACTGGAGTAATGATGCTGGCAATTTGATCACAGGAATAAATTACATTTTACAATTTATTACAATGAAAACTGTTCTTTTAATCTGTAATAACATTTCACAGTATTACTGTTTTTAATGTGTTTTGATCAAACAAATGCAGCCCTTGTGAGCTTTAAAAATGTCATAATTAAACACATATTATTCTCTATTTTATAGAAATCTTTTAAATACATCTTTTATAAAAAAATATTTTTCTGGTTTTGGTAGAAGACAAATCAGAACAGAAAATTCTATATTTAGTCTCTTTTTCATATTAGACATAATGATCCCCTATCCCCTACCCCTAAAACTAGCCATCACAGAAAACTTTCAGCATTTTCACATTTTCAAAAAACATAATTTAGTATGATATAAGCTGTTTTCCTCATGGAGACCAACAAATGTCCCCACAAGGACAAGGGTTTTGGATATTGCCATCTTTGTGGGGACATTTTGTTCTCATTAGTAGGAACACACACACACACATGCACATGCACACACACAATCCCTGTACAAAACACTGCTCAACATGCCTCATTCTTTTATTCAGTACATAAAGGCCATTATACCACCCTGTTTTTCCCAAAGATGGTCCTGCAACTTCACTGAGACCCTCTGTGTTTGGTAGTGTTTATCTCAGTCTCCTCATCTCTCTTTCTCTCCCTCCCTCACAGTGACCGGGTCACCGCGCACACCCTCTCTTGTGCTGAAGGAGACATAGATCAGACTTTGACAGCATGTCTTATCTGATGAGACGTGCCTCATGCTTCACAGCTCTCCGCTCGCTCTCACACACGCAGGGGATCATCAAGGTCCTCAGGTATGAAAACAAAAATCATCCGCCCACTGTACTGTACCAAACAGCGTATGTAGGTCTAAAACTCAATCCAGAGAGAAGTTCCTTCACAGGAAGAATCAAATCCCACATAAGCGTCTTCCAAAAAGACCAAAAGCAATGCATAGTTACCCATCAGATCTGTCTCAAAACCAAACTCTGATAAAAAAAAAAAAACACTGTTAACAATTAGAGCCAAAAAGTCTGATACCGCAGGAAAACCTTTAAACCTTCCACAAAGCATGTTGGATTTCACTTTGTTTTACAGTATGTGCACTTATAGTGTACTTACTGGGTAAGCACGGGGTGAGGTAACTACATGGGTTAAGGTTAGGTTTGGGGGTAGGTTTAGGGTGAGTACCTAGTTATTACCCAGTTTTTGCAATTACAATAGTAAGTACATGTGTATGTACATGGGGAGAAGGACTGTAAAATAAAGTGCTACCGCATGTTTTATTCTCCAGTTCGGGGCTTCATGACCCTTTTCTTAGAAGATGAAACTTTTAAATATTTACTCTAAACATCTTCTGAGATATCAAGTAATGTAACCTCTCACCAAATATTTTACATAATACATTTGATGACTCTTGTTTTATTGAAGATCAGAGTGAAGTGTTACACATTTTACTGTACAGTCTTGAAAAAGGATTCACAACCCATTTTACTTCAATGACATCATGGCTTTCTAAATGAAACAGGGCAAGCCTATGCAACAAGTCACACTGTAGGAAAAAACTGACTGAATGGTGAAAATTGATCACCTGAATATGTACATTTAATGCATATTTAAAAACCTGGAATGAAGTTCACTGAATAATTGTTCACATTAAGGCCAGAAATGCATGCAAAAGAAAATGGAGCCCATTTTCATTAAATTCATGTTGACTTTAAAATGTATACTAGTTCAGTTCATTTTCATTTATTAGCATTTATTTCACAATCTCATGAGCCACCATAGTTCCACCATTAGCCACTAGAGGTTCATAAAAGCCACCTGTTATTT
This sequence comes from Gobiocypris rarus, assembly GCA_023029165.1. NCBI lineage: Eukaryota > Metazoa > Chordata > Actinopteri > Cypriniformes > Gobionidae > Gobiocypris > Gobiocypris rarus. The sequence goes on along the minus strand of CM040921.1, from coordinate 5,137,562 downwards.
TAGTTTTATTTATATTTTTAGTTTTGGTCATTTTTATGTGCTTTTGTAATTTTTATTAGTTTGTTTTATATATACTTTAATATATTTATATTTCAGTTTTTAGAAATTTTAATATTTAATTTAAGTAAGTTGCATGGTTTCATCTATTTACATTCAAAAATATTTTAGCTTTACATTTTAGTTAATAGTTTTAGTCTACTGAAAGAGTACTGAATCTCCAGATCAAAAGACATGTAAAGAAGAAGCAGAAACAAGCAATATCACATGTAAACTGATGCATATGTAAAAAAGGAATTTTGTTTCTACCCATTAGGGTTCAAAAGTTATTAGCATAATCATGAGTGAAACTTTGGACAGTTGGTGCCGCTAGAGGGAATGATTTAGAGACTGCAAATTTGGTGTGGTTACTATTGGTAATGACCTCTATTAGTGTACCGAATTTCATAATTTTCACGCAAACGGTTCTATGGGCTGCCATAGACTTCAATGGCGGAATAATAATAATAATAATAAGAAGAAGAAATCTAACAGTTTCGAAAGGGGCTCCGCATCTTCGGTGCTTGGCCCCTAATAAGGCAAACATCAACATTAAACAGAATTTTAATCAAAACGGCCAAATATCAAGCTTATCATTATTTTGTACATTTAATATCAACATGAATGATATCTGCAAGACATTATGTTGGTTCTGTTCTGTTTACCGTATAGGGGGGTTATTGCTGCTCTTATCCAGGCTAGGCTGCATGGATGCACAGGGAGTTCTTGCCCAGAACAGAACCATACCGCCAATCCAAACTATATGCTAATAGTCAATAATCAATCATCTTTGACGATAGTGGTCCTGAGAGAAGCTATAGTACTGTGCTAGCATTAGGGGTGTTAATGGACTCTAGCTGGCAACTTTTTTTCAAAAGCGCTGGTGGTGAAAGAATTAATCTCCAAACAGCTTTAGCCAACTCAAGAGCCTACACAGCCCAAATGATTCTTGACAAGACAAGGGCTGTTTGCGGGACTTTTTTGTAAAAAAAAATGTGACTAATGTTAGAGCCATATAAACTCCCATAAAGCCCTAGGAAGCAGCAGCTAATCAAGGCTTTATGTAGCAGTATTTATACCCATGATGTCTTAAACTTCCACATCATTCTATTCGTTTTTTTAATTGGTCAAGGGAGAGCAGGCAAAAAGACCAGCTATCAAAGAGAGACTGTTCACGTTATTTCTAAACAAAGTCTTCGATAGCATGAACTGAACTTCAGTCATAAAAGCATAAAAGAGTTTAAGCTCCAGATCAGATGCAGTTTCACTTCTGATTTCAGAGGTGTGGAGTACGGGAAGAAAAAAGAGCATAACTGACGGACGGATGGACAGCCGAGAGCCACTTCATATTGTTCAGACAAGGACATGGCGGCCATAAACATGGGCATGGGCAAACACTTGGGTGGCGAGAGAGAGCAGTCATCAGCCTCTGAGACTGACAGAACGGGCCACTCAAAATGATTCAGCACACGCCGCACAGATTCAATCCATCACGCGTGAATGTGATGTATGAGTGAGCCGACCTCAGCCCAAACTCATCTCCGCTCATCTCTTCCCCGGTCCCTGCGGCCCAAATAGAACAGAAATGCCAAATGGAGCATGTTCTGTTCTAAGAACAAGCAAACGAACTGCTGTTTATCGATTCTAATGTGGAAACACTCCGGTGCCCAGCTGGCCTTCATTACACAAAGCCAGGAACAAGAACCATCGACACAGACAGAGATGATGATGATGATGATGATGATGATGATGATGATGATGATGATGATGATGATGATGGTGATTTTTATCCTCTTTGCTTACAATAACTATGTCTGATTCATCTTTTCATGATTCTATGATTCATGATTGTCTGATTCTAAATATATACAATTAAATGTTCTTGTATCATTTATATAACTTATAATTTGAAAAATTTAAAATATAAAATGTATTATTATTTATTATTATTATTTGTTTTCTGCACACATCACGTGCTGAATAATTAGTGTCAATTTTTGGTTGTGGTGTAAAATTATAGGGGACAGTATATATCTGATCAAAAATGATATAATAAAAAATAAAAAAAATCTATGAATGAAACTAATTTGAATAATAATAATGCAAGTGGTTAATGAAATAAAAAAAGTATGTTTTATTTAACTTTTATTTTTTTGGCAAAAACTTTGTTTCTTCTAACTACAACTATTGTAATTTTACTAATTACTTTACTCATTTCTCACTGTTTTTACAGATTTTTTTTTTTTTTTCAAAATTTCAAGACCCCTCGTATCTATACAGATAAGACAGGAATGCAGCTGATGAATGGAAAAACAGTTGTGAGTTTTATCTGCTGGGAGGGAAAAAGAAAAACCAAGATGAACGTGTGTGAGCAGCAGACGAGGTTCTCCACCCTTCAAAGAAAAACAGCGCAGTGAACACATCACCGAGGGCAGCCAACAGGAACGAGGCAGATCCTTTGAGGCCGCATCTGAACATTTCAGCAGTTTGACTGAGCATCTCGTTCTGTACCTTGAGTTCTGACATTCACAAGGCACAGGCCTCTTAGCATTGCGCATGCTGCAAGTCATGCATGCTATGTAATTCCCTGTCACGTACACACACACTCCGGCAGGCTCACTGAGAGGCAGATACCTGGAGTCAGAGAGTTGGCGTGCTGCTGCACGCTAAACGCTGAATAACAATCCTCCTGATGCTCGCATCTCGCCTATAGCAGCTCTCCACGGCCTGCTGCACCCTCCCATGAATACTCAGCAAGGATTAGAGCACCATTACAGCTCCTGATCCATGTCATCAAAAATGAATTTCTCTCAAATATATATATTAATATTAACTTCATTTGAATACCACTTGGTGAGTTTGGATCAACCCTCTGCAAGCTCTTATGAATAAAACACTTCTCACTTGTTCTCTGACTTAACTTTTGTCTGATCGAGATGACAGCCAACCAACATATTATTTATTATACCAATAAATTAGAATTTTGTACTTGCAGCCATGCATTTATTTAAGTAGTGGTTATAGTTCCACTTTGGTTGATCGGATCACAAGTAGACGAGGGAGATATGTACGTTTAAATCCCATCTGGGATTTATCAGGCGCACTTCCCATAATGTTTATGCGTTAGGTCAGTATGCGGAGAGTACCGGTAGGTGTCTTTGGCTGTACGAACGCATGTGACTAGCCTGGATGCCAGCCTAATTTAGCCCCGCCCACAACATTTTTGCTCTGGGAATTCGGTCTGGACTCGATCCATAGAGGAGTTATTATGCCCGAAACTGTTTGGACCAATGAAATTGTCAGGGCGGGCTTTAGACGATGATGGACAGATGATCAACAGTAACGTAATCATCCACGTCATCGAAGGCGCTTGGGTTGAATTTGCTCTTATCCGAAACAGAGAACTTGTTCGTATATGCATTCACCTTCACTATTTCTCTCAGAAACGATGATCGTGTTGGGAAGTACTCTGTGTATCCTTAAATTCTTTTTTTACAACACTGGCAAAGATCGCTTACAGTTACACTCATTTTTTTCTTCTTACGTTACTTAATCCAGCGTGCGTGCAAACAGGGTTGCCAAGTTTTTTTTCAATGTCGCGCAATTGCTACTCAAAACTCTAGCCCAAAACAATAGCTTTCCGGGGGGGTTCTCCGAAAGAAAATGGTGTTTGGTTGGCAAAATATGTTATTTTGGCATGGTTGCCTGCTAAAATTCACATTCCTGGGTCTATATAGCACATAATTGGGGTCGCTTCAACTCACGGACATGGAAAAACACGGACTTGGCAACACAGTGCATTTGAGTTCTGTTGCTCTGATTGGTTGTAGGTCTATCCAATTGAGGTCTTTCCTGGTTCGGTTGAAACACGCCCCATAATCAAAGCTCAATGGAGCGGTACCAGACTCATATTCTGACTAGAATTGAGTATGACCACTTCAGGCTAGCATGCGACCACATGAGCATCTACACTAATAACAATGCGTTACACACTAACAAATGCGTTTTTGACTACCTGTGGAAGTGGTCTAAAGTGGAGAAGCTCAAAATGTTTTGACCCCGTTTACACCTTTATTTAGCGTCGTCCACTTGTGATCCGATTGACCAAAACGCATCTTAATACCAGGAAAAAACAGGGCCTTACACAGTAAGAGGACCGCAATAATTCTTGATGATGATTAGGATTTTGTAAAAATATGGCCCTCCATATACAGTGGCTTGATTTGTGCAACTGTACAGTACATGTGATATTTCAGTACCTGCGCCTCAGGTAGGGCCACGTCCAGTATGATGGGCTGCCCGCGTGGCTCTCCGTTCTCCAGCCGTGAGTAAACCACCTGATACCCGCGGATCTGTCCGTGCTGCTTTTGCTGCAGAGGTGGTTTCCACGACACCCGCAGGGCCGTGGAGTTCACATTGTCCACCTCAACCTTGCGTGGAGGGGCGCCAGGCACTGTGGGAGGTAGAGAAGTCACATTTAATGCTTAATCACACACTCACAACACACATGGGTTGGTGAAAGGTACAAACCTGCTCCCAGGCTACAGCCAACACATTTTTAACAGCTTTTTAGTTCGATTATCTATCCTTCATTACTTTAGACATTACATTTCTCAAATTAACAATAGCCAGCAAAATGAAAGCGATAGTTCACCTAAAAATGAGAATTCTGGCTTCATTTACTCACCCTCATGTTGCTCCAAACTTAAAAGTCGCTATTACCTTTACAAGTAACAAGTTTCCATAGTTACTTGCTGTTTCTTTGTAATTGTTTATGAAATTTAATAGCAATTTCTGAGTGAAAATTATATCTATATAATGAATCTATATAATATCTAAATGAATGCATCGTAAAAGTATCTAAACATTTAGACTAATATATAACAGACAGAATTTTAGCTTTTTATGCAGTTTTTTTCCTTGTTTTTGGAGCTTGACAGCTGCTGATCAACATAAACTTTCATTGCATGGAAACGATCAGTGTTTGAAGTGGGTGAGAAAATGAAGACTAAATGTTTATTTTAAGGAAACCATTCCTCTGGCATACAATTCACAAGTATAAATGCATTGCATCGAGGAGCCTGGGAGACAGGCTTCACCAAGCCCACATAACGCTTCTCACACACGTCTCATGGAGGAAGCCAGCTCAGCTCTCCCTGGAGTTCGGCTGAATACCAATCTGACAAGAGTGCAGGAGAGCAGCAGTTCAGTAGATGTTAATGACAGTCAATTGATAGTCAATAGAGGAGGCAGCGAAGGGAGGAAAGACAAGGAGTGAAGGTTAAAAAGCACAGCATTAAGAGATTAATATCCAGATAGAGAACACCCTCTCCCATCCCAGAAGTAACAGCTCAGAGCGCAGAAGATCTATGAAGGCTCAAGTGCTGAACGTCAGCAAAACAGGCTGCACTTAATTGGAGTCATTTAACTGTATAAATGTGCTTGGCGCTCGCTGGAATTCAGCCTTGACCTTCAGAGGGGAAACAAGTCGATGCCTGAAAACAGACAAACAAAACTATAGTGTTCCTCGGCAGATGTGTGACCTGTAACGAAACATCGAACCGCTCTGTGGTTAACAGCATGTCTGAGAGTTTAATACAAGTTAAGCTCAACTGACACCCTTTGTAGTGTAATATCAACTACCACAGACAAAAAGAAGTTACAGTTTTGATCTTACAGTGGAAGTAAACTAGGCTGGTGTAGCATAGGGATTTGAGAGCAGAATGAATTATTCAGTCTGGCATGTGTCATGTCATGTTACCTGGTTTACATGGATTCATGTGTTCACTGAAAGTAGAGTAAAGGTTGGATATAACTTTACACTGACTTTACAAGGTCAGCATTTGATTCTCTCACACTCATACTAACATGCACGTTCAATCCATGTCACTACTCATTTTAAACTGCGTTTATTTTCATTAGGGATGTACAAAATGTAAATTATTTTCCTTATTATTATGTAGATCAGTGGTTCTTTACTTCTTAACTCCAATGCTCCCTGTTGTCAAAGACAATATTTAAATATTTAGTTTCAAAATTTGTATTTACATAGTAGCAATATATTAAGATATTTAAATAAAATAATTTTAGTTAGCAAGTCTAGTATGTTATTTTTTACTCATAAACAGAAATGTCCAGGTAAATATCACATGACACATGCAAGACTGAATAATTAAAAAATATATATAATTTACATAATTCAATTCCAGAATCCCAATAATGTTCTTCATGGCTTACACTTTTTTATCACCAATGAATTAACAGGACTTTTCTAGTTTGTAATTACAATACTTTTTTTCTTAAACACAGAAATTTCTACCCAATAATTAAAAAAAAAACTACTAATAATAAAATATTATATGATAGATTATTTTATTTGATTTCAGCTTACATTTTAACCCTTGATTTGTGTTATTTAAAATAATTTTCACAGTCCTTTACTGGGTCCCGCCCCCCTGGTTGAGAACCACTGACGTAGATTATTATTTTTAAATAATTGTGAAGCTGAGTACTAACTTTTGTAAGTGTTTTATTAATCATATATTCTCAGGGACTTGGGGACAGGTCAAAATGATTTTCTGTGGTAATCGATATTATGCCACAAGTGCTGTCGATAGAGCTTTACTCATATTGAACGCATAGCATTCCTTTGAGGGATGAAAGCGCAGACTTTGCTCCTAAAATCTTCTAGATTCTGCATCTGCTCCATCCTGACGTTTGACTCCGCCGTCTCATGCTCTCTCAAGTCTCGCTCGCTCGTTTTCTCATTCTCGCCCCACATCTCCATGGAAACGCAAGCAGAGAGACGGACGGGACGGGTTCACACTACGCTCCGTGCTCACAGCTACTTCACTCCACTTCACTCCTAAAGCACATTACCCAGAGTTCCAGGCATGAAGGTAATATCACAGGGAAATTACACGTGTGCTGGAGGGAAGAGCGATGGATCCATAATATGATAAAAATCAGAGATCAGCTGAGACCACGATACGGCCCATAAGGGTTCCCATCCCAGCCTCATGCAGGAAGTGTGAAAACAGGATGTGGTCTACTGAGACCTGCTTCACACATCACAGACCGCATCTGATCACAACCTGCTAATATGCAGCACACAGAACAACACGTGTGTTTTTATAAGGTAATACATTTCTAATGAGAAAAACAGCTCTGATTTCCTGCTGCATTCAGAGTCTGTGTGCCGTGACCTTGCCTTAAACTACCCATTTACTTTGCTTTCCTGCATAAAAGACACAACTCTGGTTAATCAAACTCAGAAAGTCACAAACCAAAGAGTGTGCTTTGATTTATGAGAATACACCAGTTAAAAATGCTCTGTTCTGTTCAGGATTCACTAACGAACGATCTCATTGCAACATTCCTTCTTGATGAATATGGATGTCTGCGAGCTTCTCTGAATGGGCAGAAAAGCGATGGAAAAGTTTACAGATAAAAAAGCATGGCTAATTTATCAATGGCTGCACCTGCAGCCTCCTTTTTTCACTTTCTGTCAGCGCCGTTAAAGCCTTATCAGCCACCGCAGCACATTATTCTCCCCAGAATATGCAAGAGAAAACTCAATAGCTTGATTTATCTCATTTTGGCCTGATTAATAACCCTCCAAAAGGACCTGAAATGAAACTGAATAACGCATATAAAGTTCACCATCTTCCAAGTTTAGTGCATCAACTTTAAAACAGGCCCCAGGCCTACATGAATATTTTGTGTTCAGAGTTTTGCTTGCTAAGATAAGAATCACTATTACTGCTTATTTTTAGGTGCAATATGGGCTTACACTAGTCTAATCAATCAAACTGACTTTTTTCTAACAAACTTTTTGCTTGGCATATGGTAAAACATTCCACACACTTGCATGTAGAGTTGAGAATATACTTATCCGAGACCGTAAGTTACCAGCCAGGAATTTCATAGCAACCACCTTGCAACAGTCCAGCAACATCAGAACAATAACCCAGGAGACCCTGACAACTACACTGCCGTTCAAAAGTTTTAAATGTGCAGTATGTAATCTTGCTAGTGTTTGAAATGGGGCCTGCAGCAAGTAGGTATAACTGCAGACAGGAGATCTCCAAAATGGGGTGTGAACTCAATGATATAAGTGGGAATCACCTGCGAGCTCTCCTGTGAGCCATCCCAGTGCCGCGCTTAGGAAAGTTCAAAGCGATGAGGGCATCCCGGGGCTCGTGATTCACATGGTAGGAGGGGGTAGTGATACTTGGTGCAACTAATAATGTGCTACTGTCTGGTGAGGTCCAGTTTGGAAGTTGCGGCTCACGATGTTGAGGACAAGCAACAGGAGCGAGCGTAATTGACAATGGAAGGCGAGGAGATGTACACACTTTAAGTTGATGAGTTGACTTAGCCGCCTTTTAATATGCTCCCGTTTTTAGATGGATGCTGTGGTTTTTAGATCTCTGTTTGTTTGCTGGCTTCCATGGCAACCCGGGTGACGAAAAACGATTGGGTAAATGAACAAAAACAGACTTCCCGACACGGAACGCAGATTTCAAAATAGATTAACTGGCTGTAGCATTGTTTTTCCGCTGAAGCATGTGAACTTAGCATGTTTCCTAAATATCTGCAAAATATTTTGGTATTTTTATGCTTTAGTACAGTCCAAAAATTATATACAGCAACTTTAATGTTTTTGAAATAAGTCTCTCATGCTCATTAATATTGATCAAAAATACAGTAATTCTTGAACAGAAATTTAAATAGATGAATAGAATGTTCAAAAGAACAGCATTTATTTGAAATAGAAATCTTGTTTCATTACAAATGTCTTTACTGTAATTTTTGATCAATGTAATTTTTCCTTACTGAATAAATGAATATATTAATTTATTTTGAACAGTAGTGAACATAGCAACACTAAAATCATCCAGAACACACTAGCAACCACATAGGAACAAAAAAAACGAACAAAAAAGGTTTGATGTTTTACTATTCTGACTACAACATAAACGACTCTTAAAAAGTAACATTAATGTTGCAAGTGTTGATCCAATAACAAATTAAAAGGACTTATTTCACCAGAGCCGCATGTGATGGGTTAAAATGAAACAGAAAGAACAGCATCGGGAGAGAGGAGAGAAACAGGTTCCTTTACCACCACTGCAAGCACGCTGGAAGCAACCACTCATAAAACATTGCCTCCAGGAAAAAGAGAAATACAGAGAAAGTAGAGAAGAGATGGGATATCAGAAAGACAGTGTATTGTTAGATTGACAGGCTTAACAGACAAGGGACATGTACTTCCGGCATTCACCTGTCAATCAAACTGCTGAGCCCAGAGAAGGAAGAAATGTGCAGCATTAAACAAGCCCCACATGTAGGCAGGCGCACACACAGTGTGATGTAACTACATTTTTACATTTCATGAAGAAAGTGTGAGTGGTGCTTGCTCATGCAAAACTCACCGCTAAAATGTTAGGGTGTTGTGGGCATTACTAAGTGGTTGCCAATGTGTTCAGGGTTAGTTGCAAAGTGGTTACTCACTGGCTCAAATCTAATCTGCATCTAAATATGACTCTGGTCTCTTCTTTTTATGTATACTATCGTTCAAATTATCACACGATCAGCCAATAAGATAAAAAATAAATAAAAAAATAAACTTTTATTCAGCAAGGATGCATTAAATTGACCAAAAGTGACAGTAAATATTATAGTGTTACCAGGGACGTCGTTAGGCCTATTTTAGGGGGGCTGAAGCTACCCCAACATGTTCCTAAGCCCCCCTAAATGATAATAAGAACAACATAATTCGATTTATCAATAACCGTATCCTCAGTCATTCATATTTAGACGCAACAATATCCAGGTACAAAAAATAGCAGAGAAGTCGGAAGTTTAAATGAAGATTAAATGTCCTTAGTTTTCGTCTTTGTCAATGTATTTCATAGAGCAAATAACGTTCAGCTGCATTTCCTTTCCTGCGTCTCTCACTCATCTCACATACACGCGCGCCTCACACACACGCACACACACACAAACACACACACACACACACACACACACACACACACACACACACACACACACACACACACACACACACACACACACACACACACACACACACACACACACACACACACACACACACACACACACACACACACACACACACACACACACACACACACACACACGCTATTTGAGGTAAAATGCACATAATTGTAGCTCTAGATGTGAGTGCAAAGATTTTGCAAACACAAGTTACAAATACCCTGGGGGCTAAGCCCCCCCTGTCTTCCAATCCTAGTGACGTCCCTGAGTGTTACAAAAGATTTCTATGTTTCTATTTGAACTTCCTATTCATAAAAGAATCCTGAAAAAAATATCAGGATTTCCGCAAAAACATTAAGCAGTGCAACTTAGAACATTGGTAATAATCAGAAATGTTTCTTGAGCAGGAAATCCTCATATCAGAATGATTTCTGAAGGATCATGTGACACTGAAGACTGGAGTAATGATGCTGAAAATTCAGCTTTGATCACAGGAATACATTTTTTACTATACATTTTACTATATATTCACACAGAAAACACTTATTTTAAATGGCAATAATATGTAATATTATACATTTTTACTGTATTTTTGATCAAATAAATGCAGCCTTGGTGAGCAAAAGAGACTTCTTTAAAAACAGCAAACTATTGAACGGCGAGTTACTAATAATAAACTTCCCTAGAAAAAGGTGTGTTGCTGTGTGGGTGCATTTCAGTGAACCCCACCGAAACTCTCAGTTCGCCCACTTCACGAGTCTTTTCATCACACAACAAAGTCTGACTCACAAAACAAAGTATCAGTGCAGGCCTGAACTTTCACTCCACTATAGATACCAGCTCCTGCTCTCCAGTCTCGTGTACAAAAGCCACACTTTGATAACAGAAGAGCGAGGAACAGCAGGCATGAACTCCAGCGTAATAGAAGAAAAAGAGAGAATCGCACAGGGAGGCGTTGATTCATGCCGTTCAGTCAGGTAACCCGAAGCGGAGTTAGTGCTGGTGAGTTTGGTGACTCAGCGGTGCTAGTTAGAAGGTGCGGAGAGCAGATCTGCATCACCCGTGAGCCGAGCATTACCGTCCTCTCTGGTTCTGATGCGGGTGCTGCCGCTCTCCGGCCCGGGCCCCACGTCGGTGTGCGCTTTCACCCACACCACGTACTCTGTCCATTTCTCCAGTCCCTCCAGCACGTAGCTGGACACATCCGCGGGGATGTCCTTGACCTCATGGCGTTGCTGGTCCTCGCCCGACACCGCCTGATAGGCCAGAGTGTATCTGACGATGTTGCCGTGACGACTGCCAGCTGGGGGAGCCGCCCAACTCACCTTGATGCTGGTGGAGCTGAGACTGATCAGGTGCACTTCCTGTGGGGGGGCGGACGGGGCTGGAAAGGGGTGCAGGAACACATGAGCTGGGACTAGTTACAAACACACAGCCACTATGTTAAGACTGTGCCTTAAGAACTAGTCTGACCAACTGTCAGTTTACCAAGGAGTACTTAAGGGATTCAAATTAGACCAATCTTACTTTTTATTTAACTGAATTATAAAAGTTATGACTATTCTTAACGACTCGCTTTTAAGATGAGACTAAGCAGTTTATGCAACTGGCCACTGGCCTGCAAAGAAGATAAATGTCCTTTGCAAAACTTGAGTTTAAGAACCAACACAAACACACACCTGGTTTCCATGTTTTATGGGATATTTCCAATGATTTTTATACTGCACTCCTCCCCCTCCCTGAATGGATACTGCCATTCTGCCACTTTGTGGGCACATTTTGGTCACATAATGTTGGGTTTAACAGGACCACACACACACACACACAAATATGAACCATGAAAACTCATTTTGGAGGATTCCAGATAGCCTCTATCCTCATTTGATTCAAAGGATATACAATATAAATCAATTTTGTTCAAAAGTTTGGGGTCAGTCCATTTTTTTCCCCCAGCAGAAATGCATTATATTGATCAGAAGAAGTGACTGTACAGACTGTTAAACAAAAAATCTGCTACTTTTCATCAAAGATTCCTGACAACAGTTATTTTAAATTGTATATTTTATAATATTACTGTATTTTTGATCAATGCAGTGCATATAAGTGCATAAGAGACTTCTTTCAAAAACATCATCAATCTTACAGACCACAAACTTTTGAATAGTAGTATATACTGTATGTCATCATAATATACATCATCTGTCAGAAGATGAAAGGTGAAGCCCTGTCTGGGGACTTTAAAGCAGTGATTTCCAACAGTTTTAGCCCACAGCCGTTAGATCAAGTATCTCTTTATCAACTCATACACTGTGATAAAAAAAACAACCCAAGGGCTGGGCAAATACAGCACAGAACACATGCTGGGTTCATTTTACCCAGCATAATGGGTTGATTACTTTTTTTACTGTAATGAAAATGTTTACAAATGAACTTAAATCTTGATAAACTTATTATTATTATTTTTTAATACTCCACAAAATCACTGGTTTGCATGATAATTCCTTTATTTTCGATTATATTTTACAGTATATCATATTTTATATAGTTTTTAATACTTATTGCCTACATTTAAGCTAGTTAAACAAATATTAGAAGTAAAAATGAAACACTTAAAAGTAATTCAAGTGAAATCGTCAGGTCTCTGTTGTACCGTTTCATGTTCAGCAGGAGAACTTCTAACTTCAGACCGCCGCCCTGCGTCTCACTCAAAGCCGAAATATGCTGCAGCTGACTGTACACTGACTGTTTATGGACAGGTTATAGAGCTAGTCACAGCACAATAACACATTTATAGACTAAATAAAACGTACACAAATCTGTATTTTGCTGAAGGCACATACCAATTTAACGGAGCTGTACTGCTCTCTCCTAAAGAGGTCACAAAAAGCACACGATAAATAACTCAACCCTGGGTTGATATGTCAGGCCCAGGATCTGGGTTACACAAAAACTACCCAAACACTGGGTTGTTTTACGTCTGACCCAGAATTTTTTAGAGTGAATTATACTAGATATCATTTAGCACTATCATTAATATTAGCTATTGATTTAATTAAATGCACACAAATCTTTAAGACTTGCACAAATGACATACATTATTCTGATTTCTTTCAGTCCCTCTGGTTGAGAATCACTGCTAAATGTCTGCAGACTCTGCACATATTGCAGTCTAAATACTGTTTTGGTGGTGAATGCAGAGATTGATGGTTCACTTCTATTTTGTGTGTGTTGTGCCTGTGTAAGTATGACAGAGATAACAGATACATTTTGTCTGACACACTGTCTGTGGCTAGACATGTAATTGATGAGATTGATGGCCTGTCCGATTTCTGAGATGCTGTATCGATTTATTTTTAAAATCACTCGAGTTCACAGAAAATCCCGCCTATCTCGTCCTGAGAACATGGCAAACTAAAACAATATCTAGCAGGATTGTTACACGGCTCTCTGGAATACTTGATTCTGATTGAAGCAGCAGCAAACATAACATACTGCCTTTTCTGAAATGATAAAAATAGATGGTGTATGTATGTATCAGCACTATGAAGATGTGATAACTGTTTTGCTCCTGTGTTTTATCCAGCAGAGCAGGCGGGAAATGTCTTCTGAGGAAGAAACTAAATAAAATAGGAGAAGGTTTGACTCCACACAGAGGAACAAGAAACACATTTGTGAGTGTGAATCAGAGAAGAAGATGGTCATCACCTGTGGAGAAAGGAAACCAGGAGAGAAAAGACAAAGACTAAGAAAGTGTGGGGAAAGGCATGAGAAATAGGTGAGAAAACAAGATTAAACTGGGAGAGACTGAGAAAAACAACAGAGATGAGAGAAACTGGACACATCTAAATTCAAGAGGGAGTTGAGAAGAAAAAAAATTGTGAGAAAAGAATAAATACAAGGAAATGAGAAAATGAGCACATGGTTTGAGAGAAAATGAAGTGTGAGGAAACGGGAAGAGAGAGTTTATTTCTCACCTGCAGCAGAAGAAAGTGTGAATGAAATACAACTGGACGAGAGAAAAGTGAAGAAACGAAAAGGACAGGAGGGAGATTGAGGAGAAAAAGAACAAGAAAACAGCAAGAAAAGAACAATGAAAAAATATTAAAAACAGCTAGAAAAGGAGCAGATGGAAATGAGAGAGACTGAAGTGAGAGGAAGGGTGCATTAAGAGATGTCAAAGTGAGTTTGAAATGCTTTTGACTTTTGGAGGATTTATTCCTTTAAAATTTTTTATGCTGGACAAAAAAAGGGGATACAATTATCATTCTTATTATTTTCATGGAATATCACAGTGTTTATTATTAATATACAGTATATGTGTACATATTTTTTAAGCAGTATCATATTTTTCAATTATTATTAATTTAATAATTGAGAAGCTATTTCATGCCGACTTTAAAGGGACAGTTCTCCCAAAAATTTTAATTAGCCCATGATTTACTTGAGTTATCCTAGGTGTGTATGACATTGTTCTTTCAGCCAAACACAATCAGAGTTATATAAAAAATGTCCAAGCTTTATAATGGCAGTGAATGGCTGTTTCTGTTTTGATGTCCATAAAAGTGCATCTATTCATCATAAAAGATATCCACACGGCTCAAGGAGGTTAATAAAGGCCTTCTGATGTTTGTGTAAGAAAAATATCCATATTTAAAACTTTACTAACTGTAATTTCTAGCTTCTGCTAACTGGTGTTCCAGTGTATGACGTAGAATGCTCCGGTGAGAATATGCTAGTTCTCACCAGAAGCAAGTTTTGTTTTGCTCTATCTTCTGCGCTTCCGCGTTCGTCACTGGAATGCACGCTACGCCTGCGTCCTACGTCATACACTGGAAACAGAAACAGACATTCACTGCCATTATAAAGCTTGGAAGAGACAGGACATTTTTTTTTATATAACTCTGATTGTATTCGTCTGAAAGAATAATGTTATATACACCTAGGATGACTTGAGGGTGAGCAAAACATGGGCTAATTTACATTTTTGGGTGAACTATCCCTTTAAGGAATGTTCATGCTGCTCTTTCAGCTCATAGTGGCCATTGCTGTTAAGCAACAACACCAAAAAGCATGATAAAGTGTATTATCGATATTGCACTGACAATCGGAGGAGAATAAAAACTGAACTGAGCTGAATAATGACACTAACTTTGCTGAATATAATCAACAAACTAAATTTAAATCAACATTGAACAGACTTATATTTTGAACTGAATATTGAATATTAATCAACTTTGAACTGAATATTGATATTAATCTTCTGTATAGCTGCTTTACAGCTGAACTCTTACAACATTAACACTGTTATTTTCATGCTTATTAATGTGAAGCTGCTTTGAAACAATCTGTATTATATAAAGTGCAATATAAACAAATGTGACTTGATTTGACTAGACTATGAACATTCTTCAAAAGTTCTCCTTTTGTGCTTCATAGAAATCTATGTAAAGTTTTTTAAAATTAGTCACTTCCTTTAAAGTTGGGTCAGCATGCTCCCTTAAGCCGGGCTCAGACTACAGTTTTTAAATCCTAACCGATTAAGCTAACTGGAATCTGGTTGCATCAGGCACATAAGGAGAATCTTCAAAGATTTTTTTCTCTTAAATCTCAAGCATGCACACACTACAAGATTTGAAACTCTTATAGAAGCGGATGTAAACATGTATGTGGCAGATCGCCACTGATGTCTCAACAGGTAATGTTTACATTTGCTAGAAGCTTTCGACACTCACCAATGTATGTTCAAAACCAAGGCCATTTCTCCCCAGCTCTTTTCTTATTGTCTGTACGGTTGTCATGTTTTCGAAGACGCGTTATAAAAGCAGTCGTATTGTTGCAACACTCCATGCGCAGTTCCATCATCTCTGCTGTTCAACGGACCCGCACAGCAGCTTGTTTCGCAGACGTAATCATATTAGTAAGCATGGCGATTTAAAATCCCAAATATCAAACATGTTTGATAAAATCGGGGAGGACCTGATGTGTCTATGAGCAGATCTGGAGGTTAAAGATTTGATCTATAAATGTCTCACATTACCAGATAATCTACGCCGAACATCGGAACCGACCAACGTCATGGACAAGAGGTTTTCTCAGGTTGACGGGATGGTTACTCTCTTGTAGTCTGAGCCCGGCTTTAGGGGCCGTTCACATGTAACATGTTTTTCTATTCCACTGTGCTACTTTTCGATGTAAACAGGAGCTAGACAAACATGTTTGACCATTACGCTCAAAAAGCATCTCATTCTCATGCATGACATGGAGTTCTAAAAATGCAGCGCTCAAGTTAAAAGAAGTTCAGCTTTTAAAAAAGGCATCTCTAGACCTTGTTTTTTTTCCCCCTTCCACAAACCATCCCTTAGAAGGTAGCTGCCTATAAAGGCAGTGAAGCAGCTCAGTAGGATCGCACACAGAATTAGAGAGAGAAAGAAAGGGAGTGAGAGACAGAGGGATTTTTGTGTCTCAGCTCTCAGGTCTTTGAGGACAGAAACTCAGAGACACTAGGACAGAAAAAAATGGACTTGGAGATGGAAAGAAAAAGCCAATGTTTCTATGGGAACCAAGAACAAACCTTTCAAAGTTGACATGTCTAACAAATAGCTTTGAATACCAGGAGGGGCTCTGTGAGGGGCTGTCATAAATATCTCAGCTTTAGTCCATATCTCTGGAGACGGAGGAAGATGAGGACAGAGATTAAGCTGTACCGCCTGCGTCATTCTGACGCCACAGAGAACACACACAATAAGTGTGTGTCACACTCCACGGTCACTGCAGCTCAACACGAACCCTGAACCAGAAACCAGAACATTTTGAGCTTTAGACACTCAAAACTTGTTTACTGCAGGTAAAAGTATGAAACAGACGCCAGCACTGCTCTGCTCTGAAAAACACAGGGTCTTTTGTATGGCGAAAGGGCGAGAAAAATAACAATTACAAGTAACATTTTAGTACATGTTAAAGGTGACATTTTAATTAATACCCCCCAAATCCACTTATAATGTTAGTCAAGGTGTCTTCAACCGAAACCAGTTGTGTTTAGTATTACATGGTACCAAACACATTGTGCAAAATATATCAACAATATTTTTGTGCCTTTGATAGTAACTAAATGTTTTATATAATAATGTTTCATAAAAGCAAGAGTCATGATACTGTATGGTCAACAAAACACAAATGAAAACATGAAAAGTTGGGGTGGTTAAAAAAACGTACCTCATCTTTAGCCGAGTGACTAGGTTGGTATTTAACTGCTAGGAATTGGTCAAATTTTGAGAACTTTTAGGCACTTACTGGACTGGGCCGTGCGGGCCTCTACAGGCTGTGTGTACACCCCGAGCCCCATCTCAGAGCGCGCGGCCAGCGAGAACTTGTAGAGTGTGTCTGGCTTCAGGTCTTCAACAGCGTACGAACCAGCTGGGTTAAAGGTGATGTGGTGCTGTGATGGATACAAGATAAAGAGAGTGTGAGACACACATTATGCTATGCTCAGAATGGAATATTAGTGTACTGCAAACTGCATACTGCATACTGGACAGTGTGTAGTGGCTGTTATTAAAACATTTGAACACTACATAATATCCAATAAACTGCAGTGTTGTCATTGCTAACTAAAACTTTAAAAGATGTTGGCAACTGAAATAAAATAAAATATAAATATCAGATGAAAAACATACATTTAAATGAAAATTCAACTAAATAAACTGACAAACATACAAAAACTGATATAGTTATTTATGGAAGCTTGTTTCTGTCACAGAATAAAAAGGTGATTGGGACATTATACCTTACAATTCTGACCTTTTTCCTTCAGAACTGGACTTTTTAATAATAATAATAATAATAATAATAATAATATGTTTTATTTATATAGCTCCTTTCCCAAGCTCAAGGTCACTGCATAATTCTGATGCCACAGAGAACACACACCATCAGTGTCACACTCCACGGTCACTGCAGCTCAACACGAACCCTGAACCAGAAACCAGAACATTTTGAGCTTTAGACACTCAAAACCTGTTTACTGCAGGTAAAAGTATGAAACAGACGCCAGCACTGCTCTGCTCTGAAAAAACACAGGGTCTTTTGTATGGTGAGAAAATCATTACAACGACAAGTAACAATTGTGAGTTTTTATCTCACAATTCTTAGAAAAGAAGTATATAAACTCGCAATTGCAAGACAAAAAGTCAGAAATGTGAGATATAAAGTCCCAATTTTCGATTTAATTATTTTATTCTGTGGTGGAAACAAGCTTCCATAATTATTCAAACTAAAACAAAAAAACAATTACTGAAATGAAAATAAGATACACTGATGAAAAGTGGATCTGACCGAGCAGCAGTGGGCGGATCTGATGCGATGCACAAATAAGAAATGAGAAGTATGTGAATGTGGGGGCAAAGGGCATCAAGAGAGGGGTGTGATCCTTTTGGTTAGGGGCGTGTTTGTTTTGGTGATTTCAAATATCAACAGTGTTTACCAGAAATCGCTTACTGCACCTTTACGCAATGTTTTTGAGAAGAAAAAAAAACATTTTTTATATTTTATATTTTTATTTGTATTATTAGTATTCAATCCGTAGAGTCAATCCATTAAAAACAAAAACAAAAGGTAAAATCAGTATAAATATATATATATATATATATATATATATATATATATATATATATATATATATATATATATATATTAAAAAAACCTTGCTGATATCCAATTTATGTGTTCAAAATGACTGCATTTTATTATAGGATACAGCAGACCACACAGTGTGCTCATGTTGTATACTTTACATTGTATACTGTAAGTCATCCAGGAATGATTTCCAGAAAAATGGCATTCTGTGTACATACTGCAAACTGCAAAGATATTATTTTCAGTATGCTAGTATTGCCATTCTGAACCCACTGTATAGCCAAACACACACACATTCAGTCATTTTAGCTGTGTTTTGCCTTGTACCTTGTTGTCAGAATCGGCCTCCCAGTATGTGAGCTCATATTTGGTGATCTGATCCTGGACGGGCCACAGCCATGACAGCATGATTCGAGTGTCGAGTTCTGCCTCTGCTTCAAAACCAGTAGGCTGGGCCGGGACTGCGGTCAGAGATGTAGTTTGTCTTAAAACACACTTAAATCGCACAATATATTACACAGCTCTCTGAAATGCTTGATTCTGATTGGTGAATCGCAGCATTCCGAGGTCAAATATTCCCCAATAATGACCATTTTCAATAGCAATGCTGTATCATGGTGCTCATCCGGGTATCTAAGGCCATGTCTCTTGTATCTCACCACTCTCTCTCGTTTCATTCAAACACAGCTGGTGCCTTCTTGAGCCTCAGTTATAGACTACTGAGTATATTTACTGTAAAATTAAACTTATAGTAGTATTATTAGTAGGCATCTATGGTAATATTGTTGAAGTGTTCGTCTTTCACTGTCAAGATTATAATATTTTAAACAGGTAAGATTTTAAATCAATGTTTCATCTCCACGTCATTATTTATGTTGTGAAAAACTGTGCAATAACTGATACAACTGTACATTATTCCTTAGTTTGAGTTCATTTGTTTGTTCGTCTAGGCTCAAAGCTGCTTTCTAGGAATTGTTTTAATTTGTGGATGCTTTGCGATTAATGAGCTTATGAAATAGTTTAACTTGAATATTTTTTTTGTCTAATTATTTTTTTATGTGGCAAGCAGCCGTGCAATAAGCGGGGTAATGTTCATCACTCCACAGAACAGCCGGATGGACAGTACAATCTTTCATTTACAGAAAAAGTTTCATTGGGATTCTATATAGAACCCTAGGGATCTTGGCTGAATTTTAAAGACCAATTATTTTCATTTGGAATCTTCTCAGCACATATTGATATCAATTTGATGATAA
Organism: Gobiocypris rarus; assembly: GCA_023029165.1. Lineage (NCBI taxonomy): Eukaryota > Metazoa > Chordata > Actinopteri > Cypriniformes > Gobionidae > Gobiocypris > Gobiocypris rarus. Next base: position 5,117,613 of record CM040921.1, on the reverse strand, counting down.
ATTAAAAACAAATAAAAACAAATGCAATGTATTAAATTAGCACACATCTCACCTCCTTGCTGTGTTTTAACCTGCAGTATGTCAGAGGGCGGGCCGTCTCCCACGGAGGTGAACGCCAGCACGCGGAGGCCGTATGTGATGTCAGGTACCAGGCCGGAGATAGTGGTCAGGCTGCTGTCCTCTGTGTTGTGTTTCTGCCATGTGCTGAGCGGAAAATGCAGGTCGGATGTGTAATAAACTCGATATCCTCGTATTTGTCCGTTGGGCTCTTCGGGAGGTTCCCACTGCACCAGCATGGTCGTGGCGCTCAGCATCCGGGCCTGAACACGCAGGGGAGGAGACGAGGGGGCCTGTTCACTGGTCCGTGTCTCTACCGTCCCGCTGGGTGGCCCGCGGCCAATGTTATTGACCGCCATGACACGGAATTCATATTCAGAGTAAGGACTCAGCCCACCGATGCTGTAGCGTGTGGATGCAACTCCATCCACTTCCTGAAACCCATTGTCCGAGACTTTAGCCCGGTACTGAATCACATAGTATGACACGGGTTCAGGGTTACCAGAATCCCATGTTAGAGTTACACTGGTGGCAGTGGTTTCTGTGACGATCAGAGAGGTCGGTGGGCGGGGCAGAGCTGAGAATGATAAATAAACATATTTAGTTACTTGACAGTTTTGATTGTAAATAGGCATAATATTGAAAAACAGACAAACGTGCATTCACTTTTAGAGCAGGGGTGCAAAACTCTAGGGCCACAGCCCTGCAAAGTTTACTTCCAACACACATAACCATATTTATAACCAAGCTTGAAGGTCTTAATTAGCTGGATCAGGTGTGTTTAATTAAGATTGAGCTAAACTCTGCAGGGCTCTGGCCCTCCAGGAACTGAGCTTTGCACTCCTGATCTAGAGTGACTCAAAAAGAGCAGTGCGATGTGTTTTCTTTAATTAATTAAGGTGAATTCAGGCCTAATCCAGAGGCAATATTTTAACAGCAAATTAGACCTTTATACCTTTTATATCTCAAACACAACAGAAACACATATTTCATTTTAATTAAGTAGCAGTATTTGCCCCAGAATAGATTTCCAATGGGATTTTTATTTAAAACACACAGTGTTCCGTTAATGTCAAATGCTTTGAATTAATTTCATAAATATTTAAATAATTTCTCAGTCTGAACAATTATAGTTGTCATCTATAAAATCCAATCATCAACACAGTACAAACATAGCTGTAAATAATGAACAATAATGTAAGATCATAACACAATAAAGAATGTACTTTAAATAATTAGTCAGTCACGATCTTATATTTCACTGTTTCAGTGTTATGGGTTGTCAGGAGAGCGTTCAAGGCAATCTATTTTTGATTGATTATTTTGTCAAAAACAATTTCATAACAGCTACACAGATATCATAGACATATCCTCTGACAGCTACACACTGTGATGTCTGCAAAAACACTAAACCTATAAATAGGCCTTACATAATATGAAAATATTGTTCAAATCAGTGTTGTTATTGTTAATTATAAAACTGATACTTTTAAAAATTGTTTTTGGTAACTGAAATAAAGCTGAAATAATATATATAAATATTAGATAAAAAACCTTAAACAAAAAATGACAAAAATATAAAAATAAAAGCTAATTCAAAATATTAATACATTCTAAAATAGATAACACTGATTCAAATAAACTGCTATCGAATGTTAGATGACAGAAGAAATCAAAAGGAATTCACTATGCAGGCATTTTAAATCTTCTCCGTGTTTCTGCTACTAAACATATGCCAAATGAATGCAAATATAATCCTATCTGTGACATTTCTCAGGGTAGATCTGTGGTAATGACCTGGCATTTGACATGAAAGTAGGAAAATGTGCTGTGTTAAACACTGTTATTATGATTATTCTGTGTCTGTATCATAGACTAGTTCGATCAGAACGTCCTATTCCCACAGGCGGGTTGAAAAATGCCTGCATTGTCATAAAATAGCTTCTGAAATTGACTTTTATGCAGTATGCAATTGGGCAACTGTCAGAATCCAAACAGATCACCTTGAATAAGCAGCAGCAATATGGAAATGGATAGAAAAACACACCAAAACCTTTTATATGAGGCTTAACGTACCACAGCTGCTATAGGACAAGAAATCCCAAAACACATGATATTAACCTTAGCTAACATGATAATGCATGACGGCAGAGCAGAGCAGTAAGAAATACCTACTGTAATGCCAGATACACTCAAAGCGCTGTAGAAATGATTCACTCTGCTTTAATCAATGCTAATGTTGTAACTCGACTCCATTTGCCTGATTCGAGCTCAAATTCTCTTTGACTACTGCTCTAAATACCGATAAACATTTGCTGTTTCATTGACTAATGACGAGCTCAGATGAATCAGTACAGTAACACAGTACACTTCGTAAGGATATGTGCTTATAAAAATAGTGAAAATAGCACTGTCCTGCTGTTATGATTCTAGCACGTTGGTGGTTTAGTTTCCTCTTTCTGGATTTCACCGAACAGTAGTACTGAGAGTGCGCTCTTTCACGCATACGTATGATCATGATCATTTTGGGCCAATTAAATGTTTCTAACAGATTCATTATCACGCAACAGCCCAAAAATAATCCTTAATGATCATTGGGAGCGCAGAGATTTTGTTCAGGAGGAGAGAGAACTCCTCATCACATTTCAGTTTTGATGAAACATTGATGAGGCGATTGCATGCGCTGTCTGTCTGGGTCGGTGGGAATCCCCATGAGTGTGTTATTGACGAGATTTCACTCTCAACATTTCAGGGCCCAGCCTCCAATCTGATTAGAGCAGCTTTGTTTATTACCGTCTCGATAATCACAGCTAATTACAAACTTTAAGTACACAACTGATATCAATGCTAGCTGTATGATCATATGGGGACAATGATTAAAAAAGGCAATTTATTTCTTTAAATGAATCTTTAGCAATATTACTACTTTATAAGAATTTTAATGTTTTTTGAAAAGCAAGTGAAAATCTAGTACGTATATATTAGTGGTGGGCCGTTATCAGCGTTAACGTGCTGCGTTAACGTGAGACTCTTATCAAGCGATAAAAAAAATATTGGCGTTAATCTATTCTCAAAGTTGGGTTGGGAGCTGGGTCTATACTACGCAAGCTATGATGAATTTCACAGTGATATTTTAGCGCGGATGTATAGCTACCTATCCGAATTGCACTGTAGGGAGCGAGAACGAGTCTTTGAACCTGCGGGTATGCCTACTGTGAAATTACCACATCAAGCGTGAACGGTGGCTTCCGAACTCGGGTGCGCACCCGCGAACCGTACTCGAGTCCTGACGAGCGTGACTGACGTACTGTAAGCAGAGAGCTGTACATATCATTTCTGCTCATCGTCAGCGTTCTTTAGAGCATTTGCAGTACATCCGCGGCAGATAGACGCAAGTGTCATTACATTCTGAAGCTTTGGTAACTAAATCAACGGTTCAAAACAAAAATATAAAAGTTAGGTGAACAACGCTATTCATTTTGTCACCTTCTCGCTCGACGTCGTTACCAAGTAACGGGGTAAACAGCTGCTGCTTTGATGACGCAAACGCACCCGGTTCAGACCCAAAAATATAATATGAACACGGTCCAGGGAGCAATCAAACTCGGGTTCGGTCCAGGCAATCGAACCAAGTGTGAAAGCACCAGTCATTATTTGGGTAGCACACATATTCTGAATGCCTTGGCAGAATTCGAATGAGCCATTTTAATCTAGATTTCAAAATCACAGTGAGATTAATCTAGATTAAAAAAAATAATCTATGCCCACCCCTAGTATATATATATATATATATATATATATATATATATATATATATATATATATATATATATATATATATATATATTCAGCAAGGATGCATTCAATTGATCAGAAGAGTCAGTAACAAAATGTATAATGTTAACAGTGATTTCTATTTCTATTTGTTATTTCTATTCTTCAAAGCATCCTGAAAAATATATATCACTTTTTCCAACATTGAAATGTTTCTGGAGCATTTTTAAATATATTCATATAGAAAACAGGGTCACACTTTAGTTTAGGGTCCAATTCTCACTATTAACTATGACTTTTGCCTCAATAAACTCCTCATTACTACTTATTAATAGTTAGTAAGTTAGTTGTTAAGTTTGGGTATTGGGTATGATTAAGGGATGCAGAATAAGACATTAATATGTGCTTTATAAGTACTAATAAGCAGCCAATATTCTAAAAAAAACATGCATGCTAGTAAGCAAAGATAATAGTCAGAATTAGTTATTTAAATTGTAAAAATATTTCACAATATTACTGTTTTTATTGATACACCAATAGCTTTTGAACGGTAGTGTATCTTTAATAATACATAAAAATGACAATTAGGCACTTTTCATTCAGATGCAATGATGAAGTAGATCCTGAAGCTAAACGTCTCTTACCTTTGACCGTGATCTGAGCTGTGGTGTCGATCATGCCCAGGGAGGATATAGCCACACAGGTGTAGTTAGCCGACTGGCGGATGTTGGTGAGCTCCAGCACATTTCGGCCAATGGGCATCTCCTCCTCTTTGGTTAGTTCCTGTTCACCCTTCATCCACTTCACGTAGGGCATGGGAGCGCCCACCGCCACACAGGTGAGGTTAACACTGCCTCCTGGCATCACTTCGTGATTGGTGGGCGGGATTGAGAAACGTGGCGGAACACGCCGTACTGTTGGAGGAGCGCAGGTGATGTTATAAGAAGAACGCAGATATAGGAAGGCAGAGAATATGTTTCAGGAATGGCTCTGGATATACACCATTGACCTCTAAGATATAGATTCTTTATTTGAAAACATGAGAAATAAAATATATGAATTTTCTCCCTGATTTATTAATCTGAATGGACAAAAGCCAAACTAAATCAAGGGAATACAGCGGAAAGCCTTAATATTCAGAACATTCACCGTATAAGTGTTTTTGACAGCTCTACAGTCGAGTCTCCTTATTGTCTCATCAAATTAAAAAATGTTCAAAGTGCTGGCAAGCTATTTACTGTTATGTCTCTTTGCATCACAAATACACAGTAAAAATGCAGACAAAGAGCAACCTCAATCAAAAATCCTTTCTTCAGACCAGTATCACTGAGGTGTGCAATGCATTTTTTTCCTACATTACAGGTCCCTGTCACACTATCTTGGACTGACAGACACTCAGGATCTCAAAGAGACGCAGACAGGCAAATGCCACGTCTCAGATTTGAAATTTAGACATTCTCATCAATGTGACTGATAGCTTAGCAGTGCAATGCACATTTCCTTTCATAGATATAAACTGGGAAACAGTCTCTGAAAAGTCAGATTTTACAGAATTTTCTACTAGTCATTTTTAAAGTTCTAAACCTTCACTATCCCTAACATGCTTAATTATTAAATATAAAAGCAAAATTCTGCAGCCCCCCCCCACATCATAACAGAAAATGATATTTATAGTTTGCAGAATTTTAGTTTTTTAAGATAATGTCAATTTTGGAAATTCTTTCTTGTACAAAAAGATTTTCATATGCCTCATTTGTGTATTTAAATGATGGCATGACGGAGCTCAGAAGTAATACTGTGAACTGTTTTTTTTGGCAAAGAAATGCATCTCATTTGGATCAAGAATGGCATAATTTGACAGCAGAAGATTGTGACCCTTTACACACATTTAGTTGGTGTGCAGCCAAAGCCAAACCATCCTGTCCACTGAAGACACAGCAAACACTCAGTGTGTCTGCAGAGCTCCCATAAAAGAGCAGCATTTTCTGTAGACTTCATGGGTAAGCAGTTGCCTGAGAGTGTCCATAGAGATTGCTAATAAACCAATCTTTTATAATGTCTCTCCGTATATAAAGTGGAATTGTTTGCAGATGGCAGCTGAGTTTAACAGGGAGCTCTGCGGCCAGACATCTGATATTTCACGGATAAACAAGTCTCACTTCTGAGAGACTTCAACTCATTTCCAAATCTGAACATTACCTGTTCATTTCCTTATCATTACCATCACATTTCCAGACACTGGAAATTATTGCGGGTAAATGAGGAAACTGTGTGGCTGAAGGATTGCAAATGCTCAGTATTTATTTGACTTGAATGCAATGTTTATGAAAGTAGAGAACAAGCTACCACCCAAACTCTAAAAATAAACTCAACAAATCTATTTTTCACACACATTTTAAATGCTTTAGTACGGTAAAGTGTCCATTTTCGGCATTATCAGGTGTGCAAATTAGTGCTGAAAAGGTGTAGACATGGTTATTTTTGAGCCTGACCTTATTGCATATGCATTTGTAAGAGTTTCCCGTTCAGACATAACATTTATGGGAGGACAGTATCTAAATGAATCATGCAAGGTGATTCACTAAGGTTTGCACTCATCAATTTACTAGTGTTTGCTACATTATTTACCACCCCAAAAAAGCACATCTTAAACCAGATGCTAACTGGTAGATTGCGTTGGTCATTATGGAAATAATCCGGCTGAGTCTGTGTTCTTTCATTTGTGTGTCCTCAGTAGATCATGTGCTAAACTTTCCACTCCCATTGTTGCTTTTCTGGAATTGCGCTTTCGCTATAATTTGCCCTGTTTAGTAAATGTGGCCACAAATGTGTAAAGTAAGACTTTAAACCAATGAGATTGCACTGCACACAAACACAAATAAAACCTAACTGACGAACTGACAAACATCTTGCATGATAGTGGCTAGTCAATGCTTGGTTATGGCGCTTCTTTGTTTCTTTTCTGTGTGTGTGTAATTTGAACATATTGCTGTGGTTCAGGTACAGCAAATCAATATTTATTGCAAAATGTATTGACTCAAGTCAGGTAAACACTGAGCAAATTGTGCTTGTGGTGTCTGATCTGTACTGGACGTGGCCAGAGGCGGCAGTGATAATCATCAACTTTGAGAGATGAGCGTAGAGTTTGGACTTTTGAGATTGAGTTAAGTTTGTTAGTTGGGCAGGAATACCTGCAGGTGTAATAGTGTAAGAGAGACATGACATTAATCCACGTTAGTCACTGTACATAGAGAGGATGATGTTACCCATGGACATGAGGGATGGTCACGACATGATGGCAAGAGTTTCTCTCAGTTAGAGGTTGTTAAAGTTTGAGAAGTCTTTGCTGGCTAGTAAAACAGACCGGCGTGAGCGATGCCAGTGGCCGCGGTGAGGTTAGAGAATGGGCGGAACAGAAATTAGTCACTGATCTCGTGAGAAGTATTGCTGGGAGTGTTAACAGAGCAATGGAAGCTTGCAGTTAGACATGCAGACAAACACATACAAGCAATGTGAAGGGAGAGAGAGTGAGAGAGAGAAGTATAATTGCTTTAATGGGGAGGTGATTGCAGGAGAGGGAGGTATCTGGGCTTTATTCAATGCACAAGCAATTTCACATGCACAAACACACAACATACAATCCAAAGCACATCAATAGCCATGCAAGTATGTAGCAAAAAAGCACACATCAGCGATAGTCAACAGAGCATGCATGTGTGACTTATAGAATAAAACACCAATAAATAAAAGAAATCCAAACAAATGGATCAAAGTATGAACAAAATAATGCAAATCCAATTTTAGCCTTGTCTGATCAATAAAATAAAAAAACGAAATAAAAAAACACACACGATTGGATAACTCTCTGTAACAAGCTGTGATCAGAGAGGGATTCCACAACAAGCTAAATCCTGATCCTGCCAATGTTTCTGCTGTCAGGAATGGACATTACATTCAAACCATTTTCTGGACTGTCAACTTGCTGCAAATCTTGGTGGATTAGGAGAATCAGTCTCTAATCAGCATCAAAGCTGTGCTTTACAGACTCAACCAACTCAAAATAAAAGTCCCATTCAAATACTGAAGAATGAACAAGCTGAAAGAGAAACGTGAACTCAGGGGTCAAAATGAACACTCACAGAATGCCAATTAAGAGTCACTTTGTTCAACCACCATTTGGCTAGATTTATTGTGAACTACAAAATATACTGATATAATTGCATATAGATTAGATAGATGGATGGATGCAAAAATAGTTTCACAGTAAGGAATGTTTATGGCCAGCAAATTTTCCGAAGTGTCACAAAACTTGAGTGAACTTTCTGAACCAAGCCAATGAGAGAGACTGCAGAACAACAGCAGTTAAGATATTTCTCCCAAGGCCACATAAAATGAAGAATGCGTTAAGACATGAAGACCTGAAGAGATCATTAGCATAGAGATTGAAGTGACCTAGAAACGGCTGCCAGAAACCTGGGACATGGTCACCCAACCAGCATCTCCATATCAAGACCCATTGGTGGCTATGGTTATTTGAAAGTTATTGATGTTACGTTAGGCTCTTCAAATGTGTTTACTGGTTTCTGGAGCAATAGAACAGTACCTAGATGGTTTCCTAAAAACATGAATAAATAAATGTGATAATAATAAATAAATGTGACAATGTAAACAATTGTAAAATTTTCTTGACAATTAAGCAAAAATACCCAATTTGTATTACTGTAATATGAAAAATAATGAAAATGTTTAAATTGTAAAGTACAATCATTAGTTCAGTACTTTTTAAAATGTACAAAACAAAAATGTATGCAGAACAATTTTGTAAACGTATATTTTAGATTTTGGATTTGAAATATGACCCAGATGCGAGATTAATAAACTTTAACAAAATTAATTTTCCTTAAGGATAGTTCACTCAAAAACAAAATGTTTGTCATCATTCACTCACCCTCAAGTTGTCCCAAACCTGAATGAGATTCTTCCTTCTGTTGGACACACAAGATTTTAAAGCATGTTGGTTTTAAAGATTTTTTTTCCTACTATGGAAGTCAGTGGGGTCCATCAACTGTTTGATTAACAACATTCTTTAAAATACCTTCTTTTGTGTTGAACAGAAGAAAGAAACGTATACAGATTTGGAACAACATGAGGGTGAGTAAATGATGACAAAAAAATAATTTTTGCATGAACTATCCCTTGAAGTGTCCACAGGCTATTTTATCAATGTCATTCAATGTTCTTGTCTAAACTAAACAGCTTGTTTCTGTGAAGGAGTCCACTTCGGGTTTTCTGGAAGGATAATGGCTCTCTTTTAAACAAACAACGCTGAGAGGAAAACCTCATTTGCTTTCTCCCATCTTATTTTCTGTCTGTTTGTATTGTTCTCCACATCGGAAGTCCTCACCAAATGGCTAATTCCAAAATAAACAATGAAAGCTGCTTTAGCCAGCTTAAATACTTGAGAACTAAAAAGGCTTTCTGGCAGTTCAATGGTGTAACAGAACAGGCCCTCTGAAGAAGGAGCAGAGCAGAACAGACAGGGGATTGCTGCCAGCTTTGAAATTTGAACTGGTATATAAACAGGTCTGTTCTGCTAAGCTAAGGGTGGATTCCTCTGATTGTTCTTTGACCTCTGAGTTCAAGCTTTGAACAACAGCAAATCACCCTGTTTATTTAGAAAGAATGATGCTGCTATCCTCTGTTTCACGAACAAGACGAGACTCTGCTGCACAACACGCCTACAATTCATGAGCGTGCACGCAAGAAAAACGTCTGTTAACAAGTACATAAAATACTTAATATGAACCAAATAACAGGAAGAACTCCACACGAGTCAAAGGGTGTTTTCACACTTCAACTGTTCATCTTTTGCGACGCAACCAAAGACACAAGTGTTAAGTTTTGGTGATTAACACGCAAGGAACTAAAACACGAGTACAAATGTAAAGTAAAGAGTCATTACTTCGCTATAGTGGAAAAACTGTTGCCTCTATACTCAGTACTGCTGTTCAAAAGCCAAATAATGTGAAGCAATTCAAACTCAGGAGTGCAACAAAAAACAGCCAGATGGATATTTTGTAAAGATTTCAGCATAATTTGCAATTGGCATGAATGTAATTTGGCAAAAAACAAAAGTATGACAGAAAAACTGAACATTGGTTTCCATTTTTTAAACAAAAGAACTATGGTTTGGAGCCAAAAAACACAATGCATCGATCTCAGGTTCAGACAGAACAATCGAAGTGTGAAAACAGCCTAAAAGATCCCTCAAGTTGCTTTAGGGCTTTTTACAAATGTCTGAAAACAACAAAACATCCACAGTTCTGACACATGAAACACAAAGAAGAAGACCAAGCTGAAATGTGATGCAGCCAGCAGCATGCATGGGTTTTTTTTGTAAGGGAGAGGATAGTGTCAGAGATTCAGGTAGAGCAGAGCTCCAGAGAGACTGGCACACGACACGGCAGGAGCTGCCAGCAGGGGGACGCACGCCGCCTCCCATCCGCCGACCCTCTGCGTAGGAGGAGAGATAGTGAAAAGAACGCACCTTCCCGCTGGTCTGAGAGTGAGGAGTGGATTGATTTTGGATGGCAGGGTGCGATGAAGATGGAGGAAGGGAAACAAAAGAGAAGAGAGCAGGAGGAAGACAAGGAGAAACAGAGAGAGTAAAACAGGCAAATATTCTGCTTATCCATAAAAGAGAGATGAGAACATGGAGACAATAACAGCACCAAAACACACTCAGGCATCCATTCATTTTTAGATTTCATATAAATCAAGGTGTATTTTATGACAGTTTATGCATAACATACAGGTCAGATTTGAATGTCAATGCATTGCAAGCGTACACTTAACATGCGTTCTTGCATTACTGTGGTGGTAACTAACCTCAGTGACAAATTATAATTACTATAAGCTAACCCAAACCCTTCCCTACAAGAAAACATTTGGCATTTTTAGAATAAAAAACAACTACATTATGTTATGAATTGTTTTACGTACACCATGTGTGCACACAAAATGAATTAAGTAACATATCCATTTTGCACCTACAATATTTCAACTGCAATTTTATTTTCTTACTTAGATATTTATTTTTGTCTTGTTTTTATGGAAGCTTGTTTCTGCCACAGAACAAAGCATTTTAAAAGATTGTGAATTGTGAGATATAAAGTCAGAATTGTGAGATGTAAAGTCAGAATTGTGAGATGTAAAGTCAGAATTGTGAGATGTAAAGTCAGAATTGTGAGATATAAATTCAGAATTGTGAGATATAAAGTCAGAATTGTGAGATATAAAGTCAGAATTGTGAGATATATAATTCAGAATTGTGAGTTATAAAGTCAGAATTGTGAAATATATAATTCAGAATTGTGATATGTAAAGTCAGAATTGTGATATGTAAAGTCAGAATTGTGAGATATAAAGTCAGAATTGTGAGTTATAAAGTCAGAATTGTGAGATATAAAGTCAGAATTGTGATATGTAAAGTCAGAATTGTGAGATGTAAAGTCAGAATTGTGAGATATAAAGTCAGAATTGTGAGATATATAATTCAGAATTGTGATATATAAAGTCAGAATTGTGAGATGTAAAGTCAGAATTGTGAGATATAAAGTCAGAATTGTGATATGTAAAGTCAGAATTGTGAGATATAAAGTCAGAATTGTGAGATATAAAGTCAGAATTGTGAGATATAAAGTCAGAATTGTGAGATATAAAGTCAGAATTGTGAGATATATAATTCAGAATTGTGAGATGTAAAGTCAGAATTGTGAGATGTAAAGTCAGAATTGTGAGATATAAAGTCAGAATTGTGATATGTAAAGTCAGAATTGTGAGATATAAAGTCAGAATTGTGAGATATAAAGTCAGAATTGTGAGATATAAATTCAGAATTGTGAGATATAAAGTCTGAATTGTGAGATGTAAAGTCAGAATTGTGAGATGTAAAGTCAGAATTGTGAGATATATAATTCAGAATTGTGAGATATAAAGTCAGAATTGTGAGATGTAAAGTCAGAATTGTGAGATATAAAGTCAGAATTGTGAGATGTAAAGTCAGAATTGTGTGATATAGTCAGAATTGTGAGATGTAAAGTCAGAATTGTGAGATATAAAGTCAGAATTGTGAGATATAAAGTCAGAATTGTGAGATGTAAAGTCAGAATTGTGAGATATATAATTCAGAATTGTGAGATATAAAGTCAGAATTGTGAGATATAAAGTCAGAATTGTGAGATGTAAAGTCAGAATTGTGAGATGTAAAGTCAGAATTGTGTGATATAGTCAGAATTGTGAGATGTAAAGTCAGAATTGTGAGATATAAAGTCAGAATTGTGAGATATAAAGTCAGAATTGTGAGATGTAAAGTCAGAATTGTGAGATGTAAAGTCAGAATTGTGAGATGTAAAGTCAGAATTGTGAGATACAAAGTCAGAATTGTGAGATATAAAGTCAGAATTGTGAGATGTAAAGTCAGAATTGTGAGATGTAAAGTCAGAATTGTGAGATACAAAGTCAGAATTGTGAGATATAAAGTCAGAATTGTGAGATGTAAAGTCAGAATTGTGAGATGTAAAGTCAGAATTGTGAGACGTTAAGTCAGAATTGTGAGATATAAAGTCAGAATTGTGAGATATAAAGTCAGAATTGTGAGATATAAAGTCAGAATTGTGATATGTAAAGTCAGAATTGTGAGATGTAAAGTCAGAATTGTGAGATATAAAGTCAGAATTGTGTGATATAGTCAGAATTGTGAGATGTAAAGTCAGAATTGTGATATGTAAAGTCAGAATTGTGAGATGTAAAGTCAGAATTGTGAGATATAAAGTCAGAATTGTGAGATGTAAAGTCAGAATTGTGAGATGTAAAGTCAGAATTGTGAGATATAAAGTCAGAATTGTGTGATATAGTCAGAATTGTGAGATGTAAAGTCAGAATTGTGATATGTAAAGTCAGAATTGTGAGATGTAAAGTCAGAATTGTGAGATATAAAGTCAGAATTGTGAGATATAAAGTCAGAATTGTGAGATGTAAAGTCAGAATTGTGAGATGTAAAGTCAGAATTGTGAGATATAAAGTCAGAATTGTGAGATATAAAGTCAGAATTGTGAGATGTAAAGTCAGAATTGTGAGATGTAAAGTCAGAATTGTGAGATATAAAGTCAGAATTGTGAGATGTAAAGTCAGAATTGTGAGATGTAAAGTCAGAATTGTGAGATGTAAAGTCAGAATTGTGAGATGTAAAGTCAGAATTGTGAGATCTAAAGTCAGAATTGTGAGATGTAAAGTCAGAATTGTGAGATGTAAAGTCAGAATTGTGAGATGTAAACTCAGAATTGTGAGATATAAAGTCAGAATTGTGAGACGTGAGATATAAACTTTGTGTTATTAAGTCATCACACTTATCTAAAAATTCTTACATCAAGACATTTACTTGAGAAGCAAAATGACTTAAGTCTTGCTTTATCAAAAATCTATAAACATTTAAGTGAGTTTATGCTTAAAAGAACACATTCCTGCCAGGAGTCAGAACAATATGCTTTCCTCTTTGAATTGAGTTTTTATCTGGTATAGTGCATCATAGTGGACGATTATGATGTGCAAGGAACAAAAAGTTAATTGTGCACGATTTAGCCTACAATTTTTTCCTGCATGTCATGTGCGGGCATCTGTAGACAAAAAACGATGCCTAGCATGTTTAATTTTTCTTGGTCCTACTCTTCCATAGATAGCTTTCAAACATGGCAAAATGAAAGAGACAATGGTATTGGTGCTGCTAGGTGGAATCATGCAATAGAGGAAAGGTTTGTGGAGCTCTGGCAACAGTATTCCTGCCTTTACGACGTTTCCTCGAGGGACCACCACAACAGAGTATAAAAAGATAAACGCTGACAAACGTTTCTGAAAGTCAATCTCTAGTTCTGCTTCCCAATGACATCATTGTTAAAGAAGGCAAACAATGATTCGTCAGGAAGCTATGTGTAGTCTGACATGTTTCTTGTCCACAGCACAACAGGAATTTTTGGGGTTGAAAGTCATTTTGCTCCTCAAGTAAATGTATTTAGATTTAAGAATGCTTAGATATTTGCCCTGGAAAACAAGACAAAAATACAGAGTAAGAAAATCATTTTTTGCATTGTTCTGCCTAAACCTCCCAAATTTACAAAGGCACAAACACACACACACACACACACAACAAACAGAAGAAGCGTGATGCAGGACCCTCAACAGTGCTTGAGTGTCTCAGTGTGATAAGGCACATGGGAATGAGAGTGAATACACACACTTCTTTCACATGAAAGGATAAGCAATTATGGAATGATCACTCTCATATACAGTGATACTCACTGCAGTTGAACCCAAAGAAAAAAGAGAAATAAGAGTAAAAGAGAGACGGGGAGGAAGTGCACTAAACAAACTAAACACACAGGCCCACACACAGCGTTCAGAAGAGATCTGTTAGATGTACGTGTGTATCAGTGAAGTTTACACACCTGTAGAGAGACTCTAGTTAGTTAGACTATAAACAAGAACAAAACCACATCACAGCATACAGAAAATATCCTCATTAGTAGAGCTGGCTGATATACTGACATTTACAAAATGCAATATTATTTTGTTGCCACTATAAAATTGTCTTTGCATCTGTTTCTCAACATCAAGACAAATTTGAGGCTTAAATGAGAGTCTCTCTAGTAAATTTTAATAGCATTATTACTCATTTTATCTCACTATCAAAAACATTGGAAAGTGATTCAGTTCAATGAATGATTCATTAGATCAAAACGCTAATTGTGTGGCAATTTATATTATTTAAAACATTTATGAAAAATACTGTTTACTCTCATTACTATTTATAATAATAATAATAAATACCATATTCATGAAAACCCATGTGAAAAACATTTCTACTTTACCATTTTTACTGTACTTGCAATGACTGTTTCGTTAAATTGAGCAAACACTTAAATATTGAGATGTAAGCCAAAGGGCTAAAATATTGCATATATTTTTTAAGGGCTATATCATCCAGCCCTACTCATTAGTTATAGGATAACAATGCAAGATAAGCAAAAATATGCACAGTTAACTATGAAGACACATAAATAGTAAATCCTTGAATTGAAATGCAATAAATATATGACACTACCATTAAAAAATTCATGGACCTACAAAATGAGAACATCTCTCTCTCTCACCATAAAGCAACAGATACTCATACATATATATTAAATGTCATTCATCAAAAGGCACGTCCTGAGAGTGTGTGTGGTCTGTGTAAAGATCAAAGGGCTCCGGAGAGAATTCACATGATACGATCTTCACGATGCATCATTTATATGAGTTTCTCTCTGATTGGTCGAGGACTTGAGAATTTATGGACAAAGATTTGTCTCTAGTTCTCATTTCCCCTGCTGTCATATCGAACACCGCTCTCTCTCTCTCTCTCTCTCTCTCTCTCACACACACACACACACACACACACACACACACACACACACACACACACACACACACACACACACACACACACACACACACACACACACACACACACACACACACACACACACACACACACACACACACACACACACACTATCAAAGAGCAAAGCACAACCATATTTAAAGGTCTGAATTTGAAGTGGGCTTTAAGCACTTGCCAGGCGAAAGTGGAAGTTAAATAAAAAGGTTTTTCTTTGAAACAAGGTTTTAGTGGTCTCTGAATCTGCTGTAATAGATCAGGGCATTAATCAGGGAATTTCCACATGGGATTCTCCAATCTGGCTTGCAAGTCTCAACATGGCCCTTTCTTTGATGCCCTGACAACACTTACACCCTTTCCATCCTTCATGACCAGCAGCATTAGAGGATACTTTATCTCATTTAACAATCCGTGCTATTTTAAAATATATTCTGCACTTTTCCACGAAGTGTAATAGTTTAATATCAACTTCAACCTCTCTCTGACTTTAATTAAATAGGCTGTTTTTGCTACTGTACCTTTAAGACTTTTATATGTAATTGATCTCTGATGGAAGGCTGACCTCTTCACAACTAACACTTACCAAATATATTCTGCAAGAATCAATTTAATACTCAACTAAAAATGCTGCAGATCGCTAATGGACAAAAATGATGAGAATATAATCGTTGCAACGTCATTTTCCGCTATCAACTATAATCATCTTGAATATGATAACTCTTCAAAATTACATTAATAGCAAAGATAAGCTTATTATTTCACAGTAAAGGCTTAAAACCAATTAAAAAGAAAAAGGATTTTATTTTCCAGTAACTTAATTTCAA
Organism: Gobiocypris rarus; assembly: GCA_023029165.1. Lineage (NCBI taxonomy): Eukaryota > Metazoa > Chordata > Actinopteri > Cypriniformes > Gobionidae > Gobiocypris > Gobiocypris rarus. Next base: position 5,101,467 of record CM040921.1, on the reverse strand, counting down.
GTGAATTAGTTCTTTTCATTTCAATGGATATAGTCAAAATTCAATGATTCACTGATAAACTGATTCTCTATCTATCTAGGCAAAGACTGTTAACTGTGCATTATTATTCAGAATCAATCAAATAAAATATATAAATAAAACTGATAACATTTTTCTTCTCATTCATTTAGTGAAAATTGTGTGGAAAACATTTATTGATTATTAAACATTAGACAACAATGGAGAAGTTCTCAACTGCAGAATCGTGCTTCTATTAAGACAAATGGGTGATTAAAGAGAAATGTGAGTTTTTGAGCGACAGGTCCTGTTCTGGTCGTGGTAAGGCCTGTATGGAGAGCAGAGCTAGATTAAATGGATGGGTCTTTGGTTTTGGTTGAAGATCTTACCTCTGACGTAGAGGTTGGCAGGAGCGGAGTAGCGTGTTCCCGCGCTGTTCACCGCCACACACTCATACTTGCCCTGGTCCGACTCCTCGCTGTTCTCGATCTGCAGCGCCCCTGCAAGCACAACATAAGCAATCACAAACCGACAGAAATGCTCTCTCACACACTCACAAATAATTGACACCTCCATCGCTTTAAACGAGAGTGGCCAGAGGAAAAGAAAAAAAATTCTACACACTTCATTGACTAACACTCGGCTGGCATATGATCTTCATATGACCTTTCAATCCATAATTCAATAAATCTAAAGCAAACAGAGTTATTTATTCATTGTGGCAAGTAAAAAGACTTGCAGGCTACGCCAGCTATAACCGTCACTGCACATAAGCTCTGCTATTCTGATAGTCGAGACAAAGCCGTGCTCCTGCAGAATGGATCTATTAAGACGTAACACAGCCGCTGCAATTACTGTCAATACATCCTCAAAGCATCCAAACAATAGAAAGTACAGGTGGACTAAAACTAAAAGCTTGTTTTTCTTCTACCATCAACATCATGACAGATAAAGTTCTCGCAGTTCATTATCTTCATGTCATACAGCCACTTACCTGGATTCAGCATTCTGTTCATCTTAATAACACATAAATTAACACAAACATTTCATTGACATTTTGTTCTGACAAAGGAAATGAAATAAATAACTCATTGGGTTTTTAGTATGGCGGTGCTGTTTGTTTGCGTGATGTGACATACATCATGCAATCTGTGGATGATGGAAGCACACCGAGAAAACTAAAAATGTTGTCAGTGTATTTCAGAAGTAGTCCTGAAATGCATTATGGGATGGGTTTAAACGTGTGCATTAACAATAGAAAACATAATCGAAAGACTGTGAGTGTATGAGACCTCATTATGATACTGAGCATTAACCTCGCTCCAAGAGTGCATTATACAAACGAATGACCCTTTAAAACCCTTACAGCACACACACACACACACACACACACATTAGATCTGTTCCAAACCCCAGTGAGCTGCCTCGCTGTCTAAAGGGCCGTTCACACCAAGGACGGTTGCTATAATGATAAAACAAACCACAAACCACAACTATAACGGTAACGGCACAGAGAAACGGCATTGTTTTCAGCTGATGAACGATAAAAACATTGAGCCAATCAGAATCTACCAGATTTCAAAGAACTCAAGCATTTACAGTGGCAGCTGACAAAACTGCAGCGCATGCGAAGAATAAACAGAACGATATCGTCCGCTGATGTGTTATTGTTATAGTTATCTTTACAGTTATTGTTCTTGGTATGAATGGGTCTTGATGTCTATTTAGGGATCAACCATAGTTATTATTGTTAACTAAAACTACAAAACACCATTTTAATTAATTGAAAAGAATAAATAAAAACGAAATACAATAAAATATAATAAAACTTGAACTTATATCAGCTAGCTGCCAAGGCAACATTTCTAATTGTCATTTAAAGTTGAAGTACTAAAATAACTAAACCTAAATATACTCATAATAAAAACTAGAAACTTAATAAAATCTGACATATTAACCCTCCCCTCCGAAAAAGAAATAAATAAATGATAAATCATAATTTAATTCAAAATATGAACAAAAAAGTATATAAAAGTATATCAATGATACTAAAATAACATTGACATTCCTGACTGTAGCTTAAACACCAAGGTCATGAGTTTGATTCCCAGGGAATGACTGAACTGATAAAACGTATAGCTTGAATGCAAAGTCGCTTTGAATAAAAGCATCTGCCAAATGCATAAATGTATGATTTCCAAACTTGTATCTTTTAATTTAGCTGTTTTCTGTTAGCAATAGCCTTCACTTTACGCTTATGATACTTACGAATGCAGCTCAACAGCGTTTGGAACAGCGCTACTGTCTCTTTCTCTAGTCATCAGGAAAGCAGGCTATTCTATCACTTATTACATCTGAAACCTAGTATCCGACTGATGCTGAAAGATGTCATTCTGCCCTCTCTCAGTCTAATCTCACTTTCTCACCCTGATATTCCATCTGAAGAGATCGGCTCAGAGATACAGTCAAAATTAGAGTTTCTTTTTCTTTCTTTTTTCTTTTACATCAGTCCTGTCATGTCAACGGTGAGCTTTTCTAACCCTCAGTCTGGACTCTCCTGCTAAAAGCCTGAAGACGAGAGGTGCTTAGATAATACAAACTGTCATAATGACATTAAGTTTTTCTCCTGCGGGGAATGAGATGTTGTCAAGGTATTTGACAATTTCTCAAACAGCACTGCAGCTCTGCTGAGTTATTGATCAGACAGACTGCCAGTCATCAGAACAGGCCTACATCTTTGAATAAAGGTCAATTCAGATGAAAATGACAGTTAAGCACATTTCCCCCAAATCCTCATTACTGTAATACTTTAAAGAAAGAATTTTTTTGTTTTGTTGGTAATTTCTGTTACTCTGTTTCTGTTACTCTCTCTGTTACTGATGATACTCCCTACCGCAATTATATGTATTTCAGTATAAATTGAAAAAAAAAAAAAAAAATCAGCATCAGTAAAACAAATACTTTGATGTATTAATATTATTGGTAATATTAATATCATGCATTTACATAATAAACTAAATTAGTATAAATCTGTATAAAATTTGTATGAATATATTAATATAGAAATAAATGTGCGATAACATTTAGGGGAGAATATATTAAATTAACATTAAAATAATCTCACAATGCAAAATTCTTAATGGTGCTAAAATCGATTTTATTTTATTTATGCAAAATGTAATATCTTCTTCAGAACATGTTCTTGACAGGTTTTGTGAGATTCACCCATAAAGATGTTAATTGGATGCATCTTTGTGGAGAAAACAACTGCAGGTTTCCGGTGGTTTGTTATAGCTATCTTTAAACATACTGATGCATTCTTTTCAATTAGGCTGAATCAGATGTCCATTAGTGAGACAGACGAGCAGAGGTTCATGCACAGAGACGAGGCCGGATTGAAGACGAGGAGGAGGAAGACAAAGAGAGAAGACTCCAGAATGGGGACAGGGTGATGGAGGGGGGACACTTTGAGGTGAAAACGGAATCGAAAGATGACGCATTTGGATATTTTCTGTTTTCAGCATTCTTACCTCTGATTGGTGTACCACCTGGTGAGGTAATATGAATGCAAATAAGATTAAAGAGAACTGTTAGTGTGAAAGAGAGAGAGAGAGAGAGAGAGAGAGAGAGAGAGAGAGAGAGAGAGAGAGAGAGAGAGAGAGAGAGAGCTAGAGAGAGAGAAGAGGAGAGAAAGATGAACAGGAGAATAAGATTTCTTATTTAAGAAGAGGCATGTACAGTCTTCCCAGAAGATGTTTGGCTCTTCTGTTCTCAGTTTGTGTTCACATAACGTAGTTTACATTTGCTGCTTTAGGCCAGAAACATACTCTATGCAAGCACACAAAAAAGTGTTGTACACGCATGATGTCCGTTGTTGAGTTACTCTTCAGTACTCGAGGAAGTTACTGTGCTAAATGTCTGTACAATCAAAACAGATGTTATTATTCAAGTAACTGGCTAGAAACATGGTGAAATTTGAATTTGTTTCAACTAAACTGCACAGCAAAACATGAAAGTAGTGGGAAAAAACGTACATAGAAGAAGAGTTCACACTAATGTCTGCAATAGCGCCCCATATTAAGCTTGTCCTTTGAAATGAATTGCATTTTGAGACATTTTAAAGCACCATGTGTGAAATCAAGCTTGTTTAGCTAAAAGTTCATGTACTTGTGTAGAGTATGTTTTGGCATTTAAACGACTCATTCTTGTGATGGCTGAGCCAGTAATAATTTCAAGGGTCTTCTGCTATTTTTACAGTGAAGCACAGTCTACCTCCAGCACAACTTTGGCCTTTGGATCCAACCACAGCTGTGCCAAATAAATACAGTTGTCTGATGCAACACAGAAGAAAACCTTTTTGAGAGTGCAAAGTGAGAGTTCAATCTCATTGCATTGACCGACCCTTGAGTCTTATTATTTTCAAAAGAGAAAGTGACTTTTTTAACTTCGAAAAAAGCGCTGTCTGTTGACTATGATGCAGATTCTTTTCAATCTGGATCATAAGTCAACCATTCCACCATGTGAAAACAGTTTCAGATTCGGGAGGGGGGTCAGAGACACAAGGAAGCCCCTGTAAACTGTGTGGATTGTGATCCAAAGCCATCAGCAGTTTACAGAGAGCCTGGCGTACACTGGGACCCTCAGAAAGCCCAGGATGTCCTAAATTCCTGCTAACAGGATGAAGGACTTTGGGCAGAGTCTGCAGTGTAGCATGAGCATAATGAAGAATAGTAGGACTTTACTATATCTTCACTATGGCTAGAGGGAGAAAACTCAAGTATGTGTTCATTTTTCCCCTTAAAGAGCAGTTGGAAGTAAGAGTTCTCCATTCGCTGGCAGTCGAGAGACAGTCATTATCAATCCTGGCTGTATTTAAGTCTTTAAACAGCAGCTAAGCTGGACATCTATTATCTTACTGAGGAGAAATCAATAATCAGCCTGACACATCTCTGTTCATAAAGATCTGCAAACCAATCATCATAAATCACCTCTGCCTCGGTGCTTAATGTGGTAACAAATCGGTAACAAATCAGGGGATTTTCATATTTTAATCATCTGCCAGGTAAAAATGTTTTGACTGCTAATAAAAGTAATTGCACAATTTAAGACAAGCATGTCCGTAGCAAAAATGATGCCGAAAATCAACAGCCAAAATGGATTCTTAAGATTAGGAGTTTGCTTGAGCAATGGACTATTTTCACTGACTGTGATGTAGCTAAAAAACATCAACAACAACAACAACAACGGACCCACTTTATATTAGGTGTCCTTAAATACTATGTACTAACATTTTAATTAATAATTTGATACATTGCACTTATTGTGTACATACATGTTTTTACATTGTACTTACATTTTAAAAAATACCTGCATGTAATTACATCAGTAATTAATTTCTGTAGTTACATTTGTAATTACACAGTTGACACTTCCCTTACACCTAACCCTACCCTTAAACTTACCCATCCCACCACACCTGTCCCTAACCCTACCCGTATCCCACCTCAATATCAGCAAAGGGGTTTTGCAACACAATATGAACACAGTAAGTACATTGTACTTATTTTTTTATGTAAGTACATAGTAGTTAAGGCCACCTAATATAAAGTGGGGCCACAACAACTATATTTGGTGTTTTATTACCTTGGCATTAAAATACAGAAACCTACACTGAAAAAATGGTGTAGAAACAATTTTTACCGTAATAGTAATGCTAATGCATAGGTTCCTTCTTTTGCTATTGGAGCAAATGGGAATGCAAAAGTAGTTTTTTGTAGTTTTCGTTCAGCACTATAGAAGTTTACTCAACTATGACGACTTTAGCTTTTAAGAACCCTGGAAATGTAAACAGGGATAGTGATGTTTATCTACACTAATTCAGCTTATATGTGTAAGAGGCTTGACTCCTGACATATGGTCTACCTGTGAGTGTTTACATTGAGAGTAGCAGGATTACAAATCATAAAACACTCTCATCCTCTCTTTCCCATCTCTCTTTATCTGATTCTGCCTCACTGTCTGCTTATCACCCAGCTTGCATTGTAAACAGATTGTTGATTGATGTCCAGGGAAGAATCACCTGCTTCAGTTGGGTTGGTGGTAATTACTCGTACACAATGACATGTTCCAGTGAGATTAAGGTTCCATTTGAAGAGGTAGGTATTGAATCATGAGTGCTTTTCCTATTTGTTCCTAGTCGTTCTGTAAAGGTCACGAACTGAAAAATTGTTTCATTAGCATTCGTTAATGGAAAAAGGCCTTCACGCTAATGGCTGGAGAGCAAAGCTAATCTCAGGATCAAATAATGGACTGTATCCAAACAAATAAATTATGTGATTGTCTGGTAGCTGCGAGATGGATTGGCCGAATGGGAATAATATGACAAATGCGGAGCTGTTTGACGATTGATGCAGGATATGATTGTTGACAGGGGCCGACGATTCTAATCAAAACAAATCACTGTGCTGTCATTTTAATCATGTTTCTGTGTCCTAACCGGAGGGTTATGTGAATAATAACTGCGAGCCAGTCTGTCTTCCTGTTTGTTTCCGTTTACTTTAAGACATGAAATGAAACCGGAGGCTCATTTCATCTGAAATGTCACTTGTCATACAGATGCACTGCCTTAGCTGCTATAAAGCACAATAGCAAGATTCCCGAAGAAAAAAAATCCCATTTATTTCCTCCACAGAGATTTAGTGAATGTAAACCTTTCCAGGCAGACCTATGAGCTCTGAAGTTGCTAAGTGTTTAACTGCCAAATTCACAGTGAAGAATTACACTACATTGAATTTTTTGTGTTAAGTATGAAGTATTGAAAGAAGTCTCGGTAACAATAATATTATTATTATTTGTGAAATATTATTACAATTTAAAATAACTTTTCTATTTGAATATATTTTAAAAAGTAATATAATGTGACAAAAACTGAATTTTCAGTCTTCCAGTCTTCAGTGTCACATAATCCTTCAAACGTCATTCTAATATGATGATTTGATGATTATTATATACATTTATTAATATATATATATATACTTTTTTATATATATTTCAGTGTTCAGAGTTCAGATGTAAAAGCCGCGATATGCCACCTCTGTCAAAAATGAGATGATGATATTAAGCAAATGCTCTCCGCACATAGTATACGTTCATCAAATACTTTCGCTTCAAATCCGCTAAATCCCACCCTCAGCCCATTCAGAAATACCCCATTCAGAGCCACTTCCCTTTGTCAGCTAAATCAGACGTAACTCGTAAATCGAATATGATTTCAAGATAAATGACGGTGTGCGTATGTTTTACCGTTTACATATGATACCGTGCATATCATTACCGCTACAGTGGTAATGACAGGATTTTAGTATAGCAACTGTATTTCTTGTGCTTCTGTAAAACTCTGACAGAGACAGACATAGCAGTCCCTTTATTCACAACTCCCCCTATTGTATGCATCAGTTTCTTCATTGTTAACATTATAAATTCTGCTTTCATCATTTGCAATGTTTCTAGTTGCATCCTTAGGGAATTTGCAACTATTTACTATGTCTTGTTGTCAAAAGCAGTGGACATAGAGGTTTTTGCTAAAAAAAAAACACATTCATTGACTAATGACATTTTTGAAAATAAGGCATTTCAATAACCGACTAATTACCTTTTCATTGCCATTAAAGTGAAATTACTGAACCTAAACATATGAGCCTGATAAAAAAAGAAGCTAATTTAAAAGAAAACATGTCAGACAGACTTAGAGGTTTTTGCATCTGAACTCTTCAAATACCGAAGTGTTGCAATATGATTCATGTGGGAGCTGGTTTGGTTCAAGGCTTAGAACTCTTTATTGAAGAATTTTCTGAAATCCCTATGGAGAAAATGAATGGGAAAATGTCCTTTTGTGCTCTATATTGTCTTTGTTGTCGAGGTTAAAAAAAGAAGTCAGAGAAAATAGCAGGGAATGCCGGCTTCAATGTACGCAATCATCATCTTTGCAAAAAGCGAGTGCACTCATTAGAGTTTATTCTTCAAGCTTCTTCGGCTTTTGTGTGTTTACAGGGTTCTTTTTACCTGAACGGAGTTGCTTGATTCGTCCATTGCTGCTGTTAATGTCGACAGGCAGGAAGTCTTTGAACCAGGAGATCTCCGGGTCGGGGTTCCCGCTGGCGGCACAAAGCATGGTGGCAGTGCGCGTTCGCTCCACTACCTTCAGCTGTGGACCCATGTCTATGGTCGGGAAGCCGTGAGGGATCTGGTCCTCTGGAAAACACACACACAAAACGACAAAAATAGAGGCGTCAGCACAAATGACTGAATTGCATGATAAGCTGAGCTTTTTCAGTCGGAAAAGTGGCACAGCTCATTTTTCTAAAGCCCAGCTCTTACAAATGTTCGTACACAGGACCACCCGGGGCGAGTGGTCTGTAGCAGCTGAAATGCGTGACTGTAAGACACAGAGGTGGAGTAGAGATTACGGTGTGAAATCCACCGCTAATGTAAATACGAGTGGGGCGAGGCGTGACTAATCCACCCATGGTGTTTCTGGTCATGGATATATGAGGGTGAGAGGGGTGATTTCCCTCCGGCTATATAGTGACACCTCACTGAACTTTTGGCTCTGCCTGACCCACAGTTTAACAGGAAGTCTAATGCTGGCATTGCTAAATTAGGCACCAATACAACTAAAATGCAATGGTAGAAATGTTTACATGACTCTTTTGCATTCAATTCCTTTGGTGATTATTATGCATTTCAAATGCATTTCATCTAGCGGAGGATTCTCTGATTGTGTGAAATACATCACTTAATATGTTGCTATAGTCATAGGAAATATGCTCCTTGGGGATCATTCAATTAAATCACCCTCATGTCAATCCAAACCTTGTTGACTTTTTTCTTCTGTTGAACACAAAAGATTATATGTTTTAAATATATTTTTTCGTGTGAGTGTGTGTAGGTAAGGTTTGGAACTATACATATGGGTGAGTTATATTCATTTTTGGTGAACTATCTTTTGTCAGTACAATCGTTCAAAAGTTTTGAGTCAGTAAAATGTTTTATTGTTTCTGAAAGAAGTCTCTTATCCTCACAGGGGCTGGATTTGTTTGATCATACAGTGCATAAATACAAATATTATTATGATTTCAAATAACTATATTGTAATACATTTAAATATAACTTATTCTTATGATCAAAGCTGAATTTTCAGCATCATTCCTCCAGTCAGTGTCACACGATCCTTCAAAAATCATTCTAATATGAGGATTTACTGCTCAAGAAACATTTCTGATGATTATCAATGTTGAAACCAGTTGTGCTGATTCATTTTCCGGGTACTTTAATAAATAGAAAGTTCAAAAGAATGTAATTTATTTGATATACAAATCTTTTGTAACAGTATAAATGTCTTTACTGTCACGTTTAAACAATTTGTTGTTGTTCATCAGAGCACATTAGCATTTGCACAGCACAATACAATGTTAACACCTCTGAAAGTGGCTTGAGTGATGAGATCAAAATGTGTCTTCAGTACCCAATTTACACTTGCATTAGTACTTCTTCTTGCATTTGTGATTTCTCTTACTTGTGATGGATGTAAACAGGGTCTATGAGGCAGAGAGCCCTGTTTCTCTGATATGTGGTTGAGTGGTAAGAGAAGGGACCATCACAGAAGTGTACATAATATGCTGTGAGTGTTTCTATACATGCTAGAAATGGGAAATGATGAGTGGATGAGCGCAATCAGAGAGAAACCAAAGAGCAACCACGTTCTCACTGCTAGCAGATAACGGAGGATAAAACAACTTTATGCAAATCAGCGTCATTAAGAACAGCAGGTGCAGAAAGGAAACTAAATGTTCTAATGGTTCTCTGTTCAAGTGCTAATTCAGATTTACCAACCCACAAGGGCTGCACAATTAATTGAGATAACATCAAAAATGTGTTATTGATGTTGATGTGAAATGGTAGTGTGATTATTAAAAATGACAATTTAATGTGATCTCGATTTAACTCTCCACGTAAACTCCATCTTGGGAGCTGCTCTGAGTTTGATTCGCTTTACCACTGCATATACAATGAGAACAAAAGAGGATCTGAATTCTTCATTGCATCAACTAAAAGAGGCCTGAGCTGGTTTTATAAATCTCATTACCTTTTCTTAACAAGTCTTAACATCTAATGTTTTAAGAATATTTAGATATTTACTGGAAAATAAGACAAAAACTTATTAAGAAAACATTAAACTTTAAACAAATAAATATATGAAAATAAATTGTTCAACATCTCACATTCCATTGTGGCACTGAAACTGTTAAACATTGTTTATGGGTTTTCCTTTGCAAACACAATGACGAAACCGGACTCCTCTGTGGTTAAATTACGGTGTCACCAAAGCACTAAAGTTTATTTTTCTCACAGGAGGGTTCTTTTATGCACTACACTACAGCTGGAGAGTTTCTCTTTGAGACAATAGGAGAAAGCTGGGAAAGCCTTCATAAAGAGCTTAGCATGAGCCTTGCAATGAGAGAATATGCACACATGAGGTGAGGGAGACTCCCTGGAGAGCTCACCGTCCGTCCGTCTGTCTGTCTCACGATGTGTGAGAACATGTGCCTGAGGAACACTTTGTCCTGCTGGAAGAGCTGCCTTTGTCGCTGTGTTTGTTTTCTGTTGAGAAGGTGCATTGTGGACTATAGTAAGGTCACTGTAGGGTCGCAATTATGCACCACAGGTATTTGTGTGACATGCAGGTTTGGTAATAGACCCCAGTGAGAATAAACCAACACCCGCTGCAGTGAGATTCAACTTCAGGTTCTAAAGGAATCGTCCATTCCAGGTCACTGCCACGGGGGAAGGAGGGTTAGAGACAGATACTATTGTGTACTATTGTATCATGTGTGGTATAGTAGTTGAGAAAATGCTTTAATAAAAAATGAGATCTCTTAAATATCTCAACTGTTTCACCTTGCCAGCAATAAGATTAAATGCAGCAAATAATGTCAGATGTTTCACCTGAAAAAAAAGATAAAAAGCCCAGTAATCTCACTCCTTCGCAAAAGAGATCTCATCAGGGTGCTCAGTTTTACATGGCAAGTCCATGCTTTAGTATAAGTTATTTACCAATAACTAATACTAAAACTATTAATAATGGTTTTCATGAATTTAAATAATGCTGAAATATTAAACGGAAATTAACTCTTAGCACACTAACTGAAATAAAAGTACTAAAGTGACAAACTAAAACTGAAATAAAAATAATTTTAAGCAGAAATTAAAAAAATGGTAACATTTTTGTTTGTTGTTTTCATAATTAACCAGTTGCTAACATCCCTTAATCCTATCCAATACATAAACTTAACCACTACCTTACTAACTATTAATAAACAGTAATTGGGAGTTTATTGAGGCAAAAGTCGTAATTAATACTTAGTTAATGAGAATTGAATACTAATCTAAAGTGTGACCCAAAACAAAACAAAAAAACACACATACTAATACAAATGGCCGAGCAAACCCCAAAATTACTAACTAAAAAATGAAAGATAATTAAACATAAAAATTAAAAAAAAAAAAAACTATAATAGTGTGTAAATAATACTAAAATAAGACTGAAAATACCAATATATTTTTTCTCAAATTTGGCCTAAAATGATCCGAGCTGCTAGTCTAGAAATCTAGACATACCCTAGCGGCAGCAAATATAATTTGCAGCCAGGGTCGTCCAGCAACTCTCCGTTGGCTTGTGAGCTTGAAAAACCAAACTCAAGTCAGGCCAATCACATCGTGTATAGAGTCGGTGGGCGGGTTTAACACAGAACTTAACATAATAACGGCAGAGTTGCACAAACCTTAATAAATCACCTTGCATGATTCATTTAAATACCATCCTCCTATAAATTTTGCGTCTGAAAGGAAAACTACAAATGCATATGCAATATTGTCAGGCTCAAAAATAACCCTGCCCACGCCTTTCAAACACTACATTTTCACTGTCTTTAGCAAATACTTTCAGTAGTTTTTTAACACCAAAAGAGGGTTTGCACTGGTTAAAGCTGTTAGTAAATCTGGCCCTAAAGTTTTCTGTAGAGTGCAACTCCATTAATGCCATATATTTATTGCAAAACATTATTGCTTTGACTAGATTATTAACATTTCCTTTCGTTTCTAATTTTTCTTATTTTTGTGAGCAATTTTACATTTTCTGAAGAAAAACTGAGATATGTTTGTCTATGAAAAACCCCATGCTACAATGCCAGGGCATTCTGGGTGGTTGCCAGGGCCTTGCTCAAGGTGTTCTCTGAATTGTTTAGTTCAGTGTTATGAGGTTGCTAGGGTGTTGCAGGTGTTTGCTTAAAGCCCCAATTCAAAAGAGGCATGCACCCCCAAGTCTCTCTGATATCCTGGTCCCCTAGTTAAGGCTCAGGTCTCTCCTTCAGTGTCAATCTTTGGGGTATTTTTGCCTGTCTTAGCAAGCATCACTAAAAATAAAGAAGTTTCATGCCCCGCAGCAATGCAAATGTATAGACTGTGCCAACAACATCATCCAAAGTGCTCCAAAAACAAAATGCATTGAAGAACTAAAGACAAGTCGCTTTTGAATCTGGGTTTCACACGGCAGTTTGAGTTTATTTTGTTGCATAAACTCTCGCTACGTCACACTCTCTGGAGACTTTTCATATATCCAAGACTTGTTTAAAGCCCTTTGTTGAACCTGACAGCTGAAGAAAACATGTCATACCTCCATTTGTGCACTTGAAAGAGAAAGAATCAAGGAAAACCCTTGAAACTCAATCACCCTTATTAATTCTGCAATAATAGTGTGACGTGAATAATCACACCGACAGCACGGCTGCATTTTTTACCAGCTCACAGCGATGATTCCAGCACGCATCATACATGCAGGTTTCCCACAGTAATTTAACACCAAGGTATTTAATTAAGGCATGCAAGGAGCTTGAAATAGGGCTGGCTCACCTATGACAAATTAGTCAGGGGAAAATATTACGCCTTATTACATGACGCCTTATTACATGACCCCAACACTGCCACGATTATACGGAGGAATTTATGGATTACTCCCTCCACCCTGTAATCCCTGAATGTGGGAATCACGGCAGAACTGACAGCCTATCAGTCAGAAAGAATTAGCCACGGAGATGACGCCATCCCGACATGTCTCACCACCTCGCTCGCAAACCGTCACCACATTTGTGCCTCCGCATGGAAGCTTTTTGCCATGGCAACCACCAGGAAAACACATCAGAGAGATCGGGGGCAACCCGTCCTCGGCCGCTGGAGGAAATAAAATAAAAGGCAACATTCTCCCTGTCTGTCTCCATCCCTGTCTTACCTGATAAGTTCATCACCTCAGGGAGATTATTATTAAAAAAAACCAGACTGAACATATTACACTCTGTAAAACAGACGATAAGCAGTGTGTGAGTACATATTGCCATTGCCAAGTGCAAACACATGACTGCACATCTTAAGGACTAAACTGACAATTAAGGATTCAACATTGTTTTAAGACAGATTGTAGTCTTAATCACATTTTAAAGTCTTTCTTTGTTAGGGATTGAGCATTGTGACCTATTAGTATCATCAATAATTAATAATGATATAGTTATTTTTGCTGGAAAGTCAACACAAACAAGTTTTGTGTATTACATAACATTGCCTACAATTGTACAATAATCCTCTAAATGAAATACTTGAATGGAAGATTTTATTTTATATTTAGAATTTGAACAATTTATAGCAACTGATCGAATTTGAACAACCTGCATCAGAAATATTAATTAATTTATAAGGATGTGACATTTATAATATATATATATATATATATATATATATATATATATATATATATATATATATATATATATATATAAAATAAAATATATATATATTTAAAAATCCTGTTCTATTAAACATTCTATCCATCAATTGTTTCACAGCTTCCAAACATATATATATATATAGCAGCTCAACTGTTTTCAACACTGATAATAATAAGAAATATTTCTTGAGCAACAAATCAGCATATTAGATTGATTTGACACTGAAGAATGGAGTAATGATGCTGAAAATTCAGCTTTGATCACAGGAATAAATTACTTTTGAAACATACTCAAATATACAACAGCTATTTAAAATTGTAATCATATTTCCCAATATTACTGTCTTTACTGTATTTTCAATCAAATGAATACAGTCTCAGTGAGCATATGAGACTTCTTTCATAAAACATTAAAAAGTCCTAATTTTTGAACCATAGTATGTAGCTAAATCTCTCTTACACATTTCTACTGCCGTGCACTAAATGCTGTCACACTACCCAGACATAGACTGTATAAAATGCAGACAGAAATCTGTCGCACATTGCATTGCAGGTCAGGTGTGTGACTGAAGCATAATGAAGTGGCCCATTCAGTCAGACATGTGTCACGATGACCTGTCTGTCCAGCTCTGGTGTGTGTGTGTGCAGGGACACGATGCCTCCGCACTGGGGCTTTTGTTCTCCGAGTGTTACTGTGATGAGGTGTTTGGCTTAGTATACCTGCTGGATTCTCAGACATTTCTGGAGGCAAATGAAAAAAAGAGTCACATTCACCTGAAACGCAGACAGACAGAGGGAAGGATTTGCTCAGGGGAAGACAGAAGGATCTTTATGGGTTGCGAATGTCGGTGAGAGTGTGTCTCATGCTGCTGGGCTCTGCTGAATTTAAAAGACATGAGACAATGTGACATTAGGCCCTGAGGATATTGTCTAATGTTACTAGGTTGTGAATTCCTGGACTAAATGCTGCACAGAATCAAACTATGTCACACCAAAAAATGAACGTAATTTTAATGGTAAAAGACTGTAAAAATGCTACAAAAAATAATTGGTTACTGGCAAGTTCCCTTACTCTATACAGTGAAAATTTGTAATATATCTACTGGGACATTTCATGTAACTTTACAGTAAAATAAGAAAAAAAAATAGAGGTGAAAAAGAACAAATCTTATCATTTGCATTAAAAAAATCTGAATTCTCTCTGTGACAGCTCGCATTTGATAGATTTTCATTGAAACAATGTTTCTTAGTTTTTCACATTTATGCAGATAAGGGTTTTATGTTATATCCTATGTTGTTAAATTAATATTATTGCATTATTTAGTGTTGCATGTGTTAGCATGATGGTGTTTTGTGTTTGTGTGTATGACATGTTTGATCTGTAGTTCTAGCAAACACAGCAGAACTACAGATCAAACATGATCAGATTTTTTTTTTACTATACTATTTTTCTATGGTTTGGGATTAAGTTGATAGGACGTTTGTTCAGATTTATAACCATAAGTTAGTATAAGTAATTTGAACAATTTCTCAAACTCAAAGTCTTTCAGAGATTTTCATGGGCTCAAACAATTCTCATCACTAATCCTAACCCTTTCAAGATGAAATGTGCGGAGCTGCTATCCACATTCCTTAGCTCTATATATCCGTATGACAACTACTGATTTGTATTTATTTTTAGGGATTTTAGGAGAGACATCTGAGATGATTTAAATAAATTGTAAATAAGAACTCCATTAACTCTCTTGAGCAGTGAAAGAGCAATCCCTGAACAATACAATGCTCCCCAGGGCTTATCTAAACAGGCATATCCATGTTTCAGAGTCTGAACTACAACAACAGTTCACACACTGAGAATTCCTCACACACAGTGTTGTTCAGAAGCAGAGAGTCCGTCTCCACATGTACACGCACTCTAGGTCCGGACTGACAGGTGGTCTTGCAGATCGTTTACAGCTTTGGAAGTTTTCACAGGTTGTGGCTGCGAGTGAATGCTTCAGACATGCAACAATGCTGATTCTACAAGACCCGATTAGACACGCTAATCCTGAAGTCCTGGTACTTGCACCAATTGAAAATAAGCATACTGAAAATAACTGCGTACAGTTAGTTCATAAAGTGCCCTAGAATTTTTTATGAGTAAAATACCTTTTAATGCAATGGAATTTACAGGAATATAAATATGAGGTAACACAAATGCCTAATTCCCTTAATCATTCATCACAATGTGAAAAACTAAAGAATATAGTTCTGATATGCAGCAAAAGAGTTTTACAAAATAGAAAGTGCCTGTGGGAAAATATCTAAAGCATTGAAAATCCCCATTTGCACCATTACAGAAGAAGACTCAGAGCTGTTATCTTGGCAAAAGGAGGTTGCAACAAGTATTTAATAAAAGGGTACCAATAATTGTGCCCAACGTGTTTTCTTCAAATTACATTGGGATGTAAAAATACCAAGATTTTATGTGTGATTAGAAACAACTAAATGGATTTGAGACAGATACACCAAAAGCAGTCTCTGTGATAATTTGATCAATATATCCATGCCTAAAGGTTATTCTCCAAAAATCATGTAGCAAAACAAATGTGGAATACTTCGTACATTAATCAACCAAGACAAAATCACAGTGTGTTGGTTTTTTGTTTTGTTTTTTGACAGATGCCTTTTAACTGAGAAACTGAAAATTAGCACATCTATGGTGTTATGATGTTTTGATACAAAAACACTGTCAAAATATGAAGAAAAAAAAATAATTGAAAAAAAAAACTGATGAAAGAACGTTGCATTGTTATAAAAAACTAAATTGAATAATAAAAAGGTTCCCATATTTTCTGTCCTGAAAGCAAAACATTTCTTGTTTTTTTTCATTTAGTTTAACTTGATGACCCCAAAAAAAAACATGAAAACTGAAATTAAAACATATTTTAAAAATCTCAATGATACTAAAACAATGCACAACCTTTCATGACTTTAATTTTACAACTTATAAAGCACGTCTACACTTCCAAGTGCAGCTAAAATGCATTATGAGTCTTTAGATCACCATGCAAAGCTCTTGTAGAGTTTAACAACTAGACCCCAGACAGGAGCAATATTAAACGGTGGAGATTTCATTTCTTCAGGGAGGACGAACCTCCTGCTCCTTGTTAAATAATACTGTTATCGTCCCTAAGCAGAGTTTCTCAGGTAGGACATGCACGCCTCATCAAGGCCCTGATCCCCACCGGACCGGACCCGAGCCTGGATCACATCCTCTAGCTACTGCTGTTTTAATTAACACTGCATGAACTCCTCTCCACCTGGGAGGAAGAGACAGACCAAAACAAACAGAACACTCCTCTCTCCTTCCCTCGTTCGGCTGACATTTCCTTGCGCAGCCTCTCATCTCCTCTTTAATCAAGGAGCAGTCATGATCCCCCTTGGGGAAATTGAATGCTTTTAATAAAATCTTCCTGCTGGCAGATAAAAACAGATTGCATGGGGATGAGCGGAGGAGAAGAGAGGAAACAGAGGTGATGGGGGTAAGTAGGGATTCAGGAGAAGGACAGATCTGGCATATATTAAATAGAGCAAGGTCTCTCTTATTATCTTTTCTCCAAGTTGTGAGTTTTCATTCAAAATTGTGATTACATAAAAATATTCTGCAAGCTACAAAGCGAATAAATAGACAACACGTCTTCGGTGAATGCAAAAACTAACACACAGCACGATCAGTGATTCATGAGCGTTTGATTCTTCCCCGTGTGGTCGGATCAAACAGACGAGCTACTGTAGCTCAGATTGCTCAAGAAGTTAATGCTGGTTCTGATAGAAAGGTGTCAGAATACACAGTGCATCACAGTTTGTTGCGTATGTGGGCTGCATAGCCGCAGACCAGTCAGGGTGCCCATGCTGACCCCTGTCTACCTCTGAAAGTGCCAACAGTGAGGACGTGAGCATCAGAACTGGACCACGGAGCAATGGAAGAGGGTCCATTGCCTGGTCTGTTGAATCACTTTTTTTTTTTACATCACGCGGATGGCCAGGTGCGAGTGCATCGCTTACCTGGGGAACACAAATGGCACCAGGATGCACTATGTGTGCAAGAGGATGCAAGAGGCAGTGTGATGCTTTGGGCAATGTTCTGCTGGTAAACGTTGGGATCTGCCATCCATGTGGATGTTACTTTGACCCGTACCACCTACCTAGGCATTGCTGCAGACCATGTACACCCTTTCATGGAAACGGTATTCCTTGGTGGGGAATACCGTTCCCCACCAGGGAATACCGAATGAGTTTGAGTTTCCAACAATTTCCCAGATCTCAATCCAATCAAGCATCTGTGGGATGTGCTGAGCAAAAAGTCTAATCCCCCCAAATTTAAAATGAAAATAAATTACAATAGCATAAAAAAAAGAAACACTGGATTTAGCTTTGGGGATATTTCATTCGTTTTAGTGAATCAGTATGTTCAATTCACAGGATCAAAACATGAACATTCACAGACTGATTTGAAAGAGTCATAACTCAAAAATTCCACTCAGCTATAAGCAAGAACCATACATAATATTTTATAGAGTAGCAATTTATAATTTGTCACTGCTGTAAACTTTAGCATAAAAAAACCTGTTTGTATTATAAACAATTTGTCCGTGAATCATCATTACTGTGCACATGTTCATATGGAGATGAGATTCAAATCATGTGCCACTGTTAAGGATTAGGGTGTACAAACCCCTCAGGAGGACTTGAAGGAAGCATGTTCCAGATTCAGCCGAGCAGAAGCACACTGTCTGCTGTCTAACAGCACATCGTAAAGGAAACCAGCACAAGTGGCAGTGACAGTGATGTAGGTGTCTAGAGAGAGTGATGTCAGAGGGCGTGGCCTCGCCCTGCTCTCCTCGCCCCTGTAAATTGCTTCTGTCAATCCTGCCACCACCGTCGCACTGACCTTCTTTCCGTTTCATCAAGGATAATTAGCTAGCAGAATTTATTTGCATTGTTAATTCCTTCCCCTCAACTATCTGTCTCACACATAAACACACGCTCACACAAACAGTATCTCAGTAACTAATAAGCCTTTAATAGCTGCTGTTTGAAGCTGGCTCTTTGAAGCATCTTCCCAGGAGGTTTGCAAAAGTCTAAAGCTAGTGGATGGTGCTGTTTGTGACTCTGGGAATCTGACTCTCAGCACTGGAGGAACAGACAGGACAATGTTTGTCTGTCCATATCTGCAACTTTTGAACTACTATATCACTGGACACAATTTTTACTAATAGGGAACGAAGAGGTTCTGAAGCTCTTTTCCTATTTTTGATGGTCAATGACAGGAGGTACTTTACCTTAAGGAAATGTCAGGAGATCATGTGCCTCTTTTCTAGCAAAGAATATTAAACATTGAAATGAGAGAAAAACGCCATAATGGGTGTCTAATGTTCATGCTATGTTAAATAATAATAATTTTTAAAAAAGTATTGTCACCAAAGAGTACCCTATTTGTGTTTAAGTGCAATAGACTGATAAAGGGTAGTTTCAGAAGTGTCCTTTCAGCTTGACATGCTAATCTAAAACCCATTTTTGTATAATTATTATGCATGCAGTCTTTTATGATGCATGTGTCCAGTGGACTAATTCAACACATTCTCTTTCTCAACTTGGTCAGGACCCCTCGGCATCCCTTTTGAAGACACAGGGTACTCCATTGCATTCAGTTTTTTTCCTTATGTGTCCGATCAAGGAACATTTAATACTTTGCATTAGTAAAAGAGGAAATTTTTCTCGGGCAAATTTTGTATGTGTTTGCCCAGGATCTGAGCTTGACGGTGGATAGAGACGATGATTGTTTTTGGAGACGATGACTCACACAAACAAATCGTTTGGCTATAAATGTAATAAATTGGGACTGTGGTTGTATCTACCTGTTATATCTTGTGTTTTATATTATTAGAAATAAACAAATGGGTAGGTTTTGGGCTTTGGGTTGGGTTACATGCTCATATATGTCTAAATAGTGTAAATAAAAAATAAATGTAAATAAAATTATTGTTATTGTATGTCATAGTGGCAAAATATACCCAATATATAATTTCATCATGACGATAAAATTCCCATGCCCATCACATCTGTGTATGACGGCAAATGTTTGTCATTGAAAGCAATGGAAAAGCATGTTTAAAAGTGACACAGGAGTCCTGACCAAGCATCAATATGTGAGGAGTTGGGAGTGAGAATGTGAAGACTAATGACTAGTAAACTACAAAAACGCTGAAAAGTTTCAACTACTCAAATATGTGCTACTCTCAATAATATGCATTCATTTTATAAAGCTCTTAAGTAACACATTTGTTTACTACCTAACATTACATGTGGCATAATGCTGGTGCATGAGAACAAAGTGAACATCTGAACAAACAGCCAGTCAGGCACACTGACAGCTTTTTTTTGTTTCATCTGCTTTTCAAGAAATAATCAAATGTTTCTTCAAGCGCCTGTCTTTGCAACTAAGCAACAGCATTTCTTGTCAAATGTCAATGTGAAATGTTTTACAAAGTCAACTGCAACACTGTTGCAAATTACCCTCATCTGCAGGCAAGTTTTAATTTCATAGTTGTATTTTGCCCACACTATAAAACAAAGTAGTTTTTTCAATGTACAACCCCAAATCAGAAAAAGTTGGGACAGTATGGAAAACGCAAAAAAAGAAAGAAAAAAAGAAGTGATTTCTAAATTTACTTTGACTTGTATTTCATTGCAGACAATATGTCCAAAAAATATTTCATGTTTTGTCTGGTCAACTTCATGTCATTTGTAAATATGCATCCTTTCCTGTCATTCAGACCTGCAACACATTTAAAAAAAAGTTGGGACAGTAAAGCATTTACCACTTTGTAATGTTGCCATTTCTTTTCACAACACTTAAAAGACGTTTAGGGACTGGAGACACCAAGTGATGAAGTGTTTCAGGTGTAATTTTGTCCCATTCTTTCTGCAAACAAGTCTTAAGGTGGGCAACAGTACGGGGTCTTCGTTGTCGCATTTTGCGCTTCAAAATACGCCACACATTCTCTTTTGGAGACAGGTCGGGACTGCAGGCAGGCCAGTCAAGTACCCGTACCCTCTTCCTCCGCAGCCAGGACTTTGCAATGTGTGCAGAATGTGGTTTTGCATTGTCTTGTTGAAATATGCATGGACGTCCCTGGAAAAGATGTCTTCTTGAAGGCAGCATATTATGCTCCAAAATCTCTATGAACTTTTCAGCATTAATGGTGCCTTCACAGAAGTGCAAGTTACCTTTGCCAAGGGCACTGACACAACCCCATACCATGACAGACCCTGGCTTTTGGACTTGTTGCTGGTAACAGTCTGGATGATCCTTTTCTTCTTTGGTCCGGAGCACACGGCGTCCATTCCTCCCTAAAAATACCTGAAATACTGATTCATCTGACCACAGTACGTTTCCACTGTGTGATGGTCCATCCCAGATGAAGTCGACGGCGCTTCTGGACACTGTTAATATAGGGTTTCCTTTTGGCACAGTAGAGTTTTAACTGGCATTTGTTGATGTAACTACGTATTGTGGTACTTGACAAAGGTTTGCCAAAGTAGTCCTGAGCCCATGTGGTGATATCGCTTATAGATGAATGACGATTCTTGATGCAGTGCCGCCTGAGGGATCGGAGATCACGGTTGTTCAGCTTAGGCTTGCGCCCTTGTCCTTTACGCACTGAAATTCCTCCAGATTCCTTGAATCTTTTAATTATGTTATGCACTGTTGAATGTGAAATATCCAAATCTCTTCCTATCTTTCTTTGAGGAACATTGTGAACATGTAAACATTTCAATCATTTTCTCACGTATTTGTTGGCAAACTGGCGATCCTCTGCCCATCTTTGCTCCTAAAGGATTAGACCTTTCTTGGATGCTGCTTTTGTACCAAAACATAATAACAATCACCTGTTGACATCACCTGTTTCAAATCACATCATTATTTAACCATTTTACCTCATTACTAGCCCTAAATTGCTCCTGTCCCAACTTTGTGTTGCAGGTCTGAATGACAGGAAAGGATATAAATGACATGAAGTTGACCAGACAAAACATGAAATATTTTGTGTTCATATTGTCTGCAATACAAGTCAAAGTAAATTTAGAAATCACTACTTTCTTTTTTTATTTGCGTTTTCCTTACTGTCCCAACTTTTTCTGATTTGGGGTTGTATAAGTTATTGCTCTTGCTGACTTAAAATCTTAAGTATACTCAATATGAAATGTAAAGTTGTATTATGTAACAATTTGGATAGTTAATCCGGTAAAGTTATTCTATAGCAAATTGCTACATTTTTTTACATTGCTTGTGGTCTTATTGGTTTGGTTTGGGAATGGGACGTTTGGCTGACCTGAAAGGAAAGCAGAGATGACTTCTCAAGAACTTTCTTAGTCTGTCTGGGGAAATTCAAAACAAGACACAAAATCTCCTTGACACAAATTAGGACATCGATAAACAAACTACAATAATAAATGAACAAATAATTTTCAATGCCAGCGAAGAGGAAAAAATATCTGGTAAATAAGTTGTTATTATTGAAATAAGAAATCCAGCAGCTTTAATTACTTCTTTATCAGGCTCCGGCATCCCTGCGGAGCTGTGTGTGTGTGTGTGTGCATGGCCTGTTTGCTGTAAGATAAACTGCAGTTTTTCTTGGCTAATAGCTGCAGCATACAAATGTGTCTGAAACTCCAAACACATTGGATCTCCTGTGGCATGCCTTAGGACAGGACAAAACCACGCACATCCATTAAACAGGTTATATAACCGCACAAATGCAGATCGGCCAATACTTAAAATACACCTTGAAAAAAATGCCACCTCATTTAGAAAAATAAATATAATCCCATTGCTCTTAAAGCAGGTTAACATTAGCAACGGAAGTAAACACAGATTCTTTTTCCTTTCCCACTTTCATAAACTGTTGCAGAGCATTAGCTGCAGAAAAATATTTTGCCAGGATGTTATTTTTTTATGTAACAGGTTAATAACAGAGCGAGACGAAGCACGTCTGCAGGTATGCATCCTTGAACAGAGTGCAGAAGAGCAGAAAGAATCGAGCAATGAGAGAGAGAGAAAGAGAGAGATAGAAAGCCTCAGGGCTGACGGCAACACACAGTCTAATGATGAGGTTTAGAGGCGACGTGCAGCGCTAACTACCCAGCATGCTTAGCTTCATGCTTCTCATTTGCTCCTTATATAACATACAATGTTACCCAGTACACTTGTTCTGTGAGTGTCTGCATGTACCCGAGGCCATGGTTAACACCCTCTCCACATTGCAAATTAGCAGATGACACCATTAAGACATAAGTCGATGCAAAAGCCTGTGGAATTTCAAAGGGATCATATAGAGTTACCTTGACTTTGTGCTCATGAACAGTGAGCAGTGTTGTAGTGTGTGATGTATGTAGGAAAACCTTGATGTGTTGTTACAGTTGCTGCAGTAACAGTATCTCCCTACAGTAACCAGGTAATCAAATACACTTTTTTGTGTGTCTGTTTCAGAGTTTTTGTCTGTTTATGTACACACTCTGTGTATATATAATATGTGCGTGTGTGTATGTGTGTTTAGAAATCCCGGTATTTGAACACTATCATTCACAAAATTGTAGAGATCCCCCAGTCTAGTGACTTTATGTTTCTAACAACTTTGTGGACTCTTGTCTTACATTAAGAGAATAAGACAATAGGTCTTGTGGATGTGTTTCTGATGTTGAAATGAACATGGATTCAGCTCAAGGTTTGGATTTCTCTGCTTTAATCTACTGAACAGTACACACGGACAGGTCAGAGGTCAGGACTTCCCCATGGCAGCACACTGGCGCCTCGGAAACATTCTTTTCTGGCATGCGGAAATTACATGCTACATGCACAACGGTTTAAATGGCATCTCATATTTCAGCCATTAACACAAAGGAATGTTGGTTTCTCATGCTAAGAAACTCTTAATATTCTTAGTTACTTAGAGTCACATTTCAGTGCCATTTTGTGGGTTTATACATAATCCAAAAAATTATGGTAACACTTTAGTATGGGGAACACATATTTACTATTAACTACGACTTTTACCTCAATAAACTCCTAATTTACTGCTTATTAATAGTTAGTAAGGTAGTTTTTGTAGCATTTAAGTTTAGGTATTGGGTAGGATTAAGGGATATAGAATAAGGTCATGAAGAATAAGGCATTAACATTTTATAAGTACTAAACAGCCAATATCCTAGTAATATGCATGCTAATAAGCAAATAGTTAATAGTTAATAACTGAACCCTAAAATAAAGTGTTACCACAAATAATTTATAAACCAACATGCACAAGGTATGAATGACGGCAGTACCAATGAAGTGGAAATCTTGGAAGCTTTCTAAGGACTTCCATAGCTTAGCTTTTGGTAAGATACAGCAGAGCAGGCCGGTTCTACGTGCTAAGCACCCACAAATGCAAGCAAAAGCACCCTCCATTGATACTGTAATAATATATCAGGAAAAAAGATTCGGCAAATACTCCAGTGCATAATTGTGTTTGCGCTCTGAAGAATGTCAAATGTATCTATTTACAATGTGTTTTTGCAGTGGTGAACCATGTAGCCAATCAAAGGCATAGTTGAGAACACGATGGCCTGGCCAATCAGAGGTGTTTAAATTAGTTAGAATCCACTCACGGCGCAGAACGAGTTTGCTTTCAGTGTTGAATTATGCAGTATCCCGAAACCTCTCACCAACAAACAAAGTATAGACACAATGTAAGTAAGAGATTCATTGTGCATTATTGACAGCTCAATTTATTATAACGGATCTTTGTGAGATCACGATGAACAAAGTGACAGTGTTTTAGTGATTGAATGCGGTGCTGGCTATAAAATCCATTGAATAAAATTATTGTTTTTCATGCTGCTAAGAGGACAGATGGCCAATTGCATGCTGCAAAGTTTCGATGTCTACACATAAATGCTGGATTCAACAACAATAATCCAATGGTTTTTGCCTATTCATGTCTTTTAATTTTCTTAATAAATGGGTCCTGTTGTCCTCTATAGAGGACATTGCATAACATAGGTATTACATACCCCCATTTGTTTCCAAACAATGTAATGACTTAAAAAAAAAAAAATTCTGGTTCTTAGGAAGATATGTTAAAATACTAGTAATACAGTAAAGCAATGTAAAGGCAGGCTGATAGATTAATAGATTAATAAATATTTGTAGCAAAATATTTTTGGGTAAAAGTTATACCAATAGCACCCTCAGTAATTTCAGAAGCAACCTTAGTAATTTGATACTGGAATCGGGCTTGCAGCAGAAACCAATTCTATTTTAAACCCCTTCGCCTACCCCTTCCCCTTGCCCCGTGAAACAGAGTGGCAAGACGTAGGGGTGAAAATATTCCTTAAGAAATTGGACACCACTACTATACCATTACATATCATCATACTTCATTAAACACTGTTTCTTTTATTAGTGTCCTGTAAGATTTAACCAGTATGAAGTGCAAATGAAGTGAAAATCAGGCGCAAGCATGTTTAACAGATTAGTCATTCCCAACATTATTTCGCACTTTATTTTGAAACTTCAAAAACGTCCAAGTCTTCAAGTTTCCGAAGACAAAACAGAATAATACAGAACATACAAGACTGCTGGAACTGCTTTTCGATGGGGCCAAACTGTTCTCTTTGTTTATTAACCAATCCATTCCGTGTCGATCTGAGCCGGCCGG
Organism: Gobiocypris rarus; assembly: GCA_023029165.1. Taxonomy (NCBI): domain Eukaryota; kingdom Metazoa; phylum Chordata; class Actinopteri; order Cypriniformes; family Gobionidae; genus Gobiocypris; species Gobiocypris rarus. The sequence continues at coordinate 5,075,895 of CM040921.1, read as the reverse complement.
TACGGATATGTACGACACCTCTGCCCCTTCACGTGAATGCACAAAACGAAGAGGTAGGGGAAAGGGAAGTTCTAAGGGGTAGAAATGGGATTGGGATAATGTCTTGGAAACGTGTGGATCAAGTGTTATTTGCTGTGCTTCTACAATAATTAATTTAACATGTATGACTTTCGCTGTTTATATCTCACTACAGGTAACGAGGTAGTTAGTTTAGCGGTCAAGCGTCTATTAGTCTATTCCATCTCAGTTATACAGTTTAACAATTGAGTGAATACATGGCTAACTGCCTCCGTAATAAAGTGCTTCTCTGCCAGACCGATTCCACCCCAGCAGGGTAAATTACTGCTCCTGTAGTGGTTACTTCACACACTGCTGTGTCGCTAAGCTAGCAAAGAAATGAACCAATGCCCTCTCAGCCTTGTAGTCCTTTCATATCACGGTGTCTTTGAACTTCCATTTCTACTTTATTATTTGCTCAAAGGACTGAAACAAGGGTTCCAGAAGAGCAAAGGATGATCACAACAATATACCATCCAGCCATGCAGAATGACCTAGAATAAAAGATACCAAGGACTAAGAGCAAGAAACATAGGATTTGTAACTATCCATGAACCGGCCTACTTCCACCTTTACATAAACATTTACAACAGAGAAAATAATCAGAGCAGAACATGGAGCTAAGTTCAAAATGACAGGGAATCTCACAAAACCTGTCAATAAATGTCTGGGCCAAAATCCTTAATAAACTATATAAAAAAAAAATAATAATAAAAAAGAAATTATGATTTTGGCATACAGCTCATGAAAACCCTAAATTCATTTCTCAAAAAATTAGCATATTTCATCTGACCAATGAAAGAAAAGTGTTTTTAATACAAAAAAGTCAACCTTCAAATAATAATGTTCAGTTGTGCACTCAATACTTGATCAGGAATCCTTTTGCAGAAATGACTGCTTCAATGCGGCGTGGCATGTAGGCAATCAGCCTGTGGCACTGCTGAGGTGTTATGGAGGCCCAGGATGCTTCGATAGCGGCCTTAAGCTCATCCAGAGTGTTGGGTCTTGCGTCTCTCAACCTTCTCTTCACAATATCCCACAGATTCTCTATGGGGTTCAGGTCAGGAGAGTTGGCAGGCCAATTGAGCACAGTAATACCATGGTCAGTAAACCATTTACCAGTGGTTTTGGCACTGTGAGCAGGTGCCAGGTTGTGCTGGAAAACGAAATCTTCATCTCCATAAAGCTTTTCAGCAGATGGAAGCATGAAGTGCTCCAAAATCTCCTGATAGCTAGCTGCATTGACCCTGCCCTTGATAAAACACAGTGGACCAACACCAGCAGCTGACATGGCACCCCAGACCATCACTGACTGTGGGTACTTGACACTGGACTTCAGGCATTTTGGCATTTCCTTCTCCCCAGTCTTCCTCCAGACTCTGGCACCTTGATTTCCGAATGAAAAATTTGAGCGACAGTCCAGTGCTTCTTCTCTGTAGCCCAGGTCAGGCGCTTCTGCCGCTGTTTCTGGTTCAAACGTGGCTTGACCTGGGGAATGCGGCACCTGTAGCCCATTTCCTGCACACGCCTGTGCACGGTGGCTCTGGATGTTTCTACCCAGACTCAGTCCACTGCTTCCGCAGGTCCCAAGGTCTGGAATCGGTCCTTCTCCACAATCTTCCTCAGGGTCCGGTCACCTCTTCTCGTTGTGCAGCGTTTTTGCCACACTTTTTCCTTCCCACAGACTTCCCACTGAGGTGCCTTGATACAGCACTCTGGGAACAGCCTATTCGTTCAGAAATGTCTTTCTGTGTCTTACCCTCTCGCTTGAGGGTGTCAATGATGGCCTTCTGGACAGCAGTCAGGTCGGCAGTCTTACCCATGATTGCGGTTTTGAGTAATGAACCAGGCTGGGAGTTTTTAAAAGCCTCAGGAATCTTTTGCAGGTGTTTAGAGTTAATTAGTTGATTCAGATGATTAGGTTAATAGCTCGTTTAGAGAACCTTTTCATGATATGCTAATTTTTTTATATGAATTTTTATGATATGAGATATGAAAGTTTTAGTGAGCTGTATGCCAAAATCATCAGTTTTAAAACAATAAAAGACCTAAAATATTTCAGTTGGTGTGCAATGAATCTAAAATATATGAAAGTTTAAATTTTATCATTACATTATGGAAAATAATGAACTTTTATCACAATATGCAAATTTTTTGAGAAGGACCTGTATATATATATATATATATATATATATATATATATATATATATATATATATATATATATATATATATATATATAGAGAGAGAGAGAGAGAGAGAGAGAGAGAGAGCGAGAGAGAGAGAGAGACACATGTGGTGAGATTGGTGAGCAAGAGACGTGGGTGGAGCGAGCGGGACCGGTGCGTGATGAATGAGAATGAGTATCACCTGCGAAGCACACCTGTCTCGAGTCCTCTCATGAGGGAGCTCGGAGGCTTATAAGGACGAGCGACACCAGTGAAGGACAAGAGAGGACCAGGCCTGGACTTTATGTTGAGATTTATTTACGTTTTGTTATGTGTGTGTGCGGCAGTTGTCTGTGAGGGGCTGGCTGCGTGTTTACTGTCAGTTTGTGTTTTGTTTATTAAAGTTTTTTAAACGTTCACCGGTTTCCGCCTCCTTCTTTCCTGAAATAAGAACTGTATTACAATATACATATATATATATTTAAATTGTGAAGAGTTTTTAGTTAATCAAGGCCGTAATCATGTCTTAGACATTGGGGTCTTATTGGTTTATTTAATGGAATTAAATAATTAAAGGGATTTAAGGATAAATAAATAAATAAATAAATAAATAAATAAATAAATAAATAAATAAATAAATAAATAAATAAATAAATAAATAAATAAATAAAGAGTAAAAGTTACAGGTCTATTGTTGCTGTGAATTAAATGTAAATAATGTATTTTTTATATGCACACATTCTCTTCATATGTCTAAAATGTAAAAAAAAACGTTTACTGTCATGTCAAATTCAGTTATAATTTACATGAATCATGTAAATAATGGCATATTTTCAGTTAAAAAATGTTGAGTTGTTTGGCGGTTCAAGGGGCCATGGCCAGGTCCACCCACGCCATGCCTCAGGGTCCAGGTCCGCCCATGGCCACGCCTCAGGGTCCAGGTCCCCACGCCACGCCTCGGGTCCAGGTCCACCCACGGCCACGCCTCAGGGTCCAGGTCCACCCACGGCCACGCCTCAGGGTCCAGGTCCACCCACGGCCACGCCTCAGGGTCCAGGTCCGCCATGGCCACGCCTCAGGGTCCAGGTCCACCCACGGCCACGCCTCAGGGTCCAGGTCTGCCCACGGCCACGCCTCGGGGTCCAGGTCCACCCACGGCCACGCCTCAGGGTCCAGGTCCGCCCATGGCCACGCCTCAGGGTCCAGGTCCACCACGGCCACGCCTCAGGGTCCAGGTCTGCCCACGGCCACGCCTCAGGGTCCAGGTCCGCCCACGGCCACGCCTCAGGGTCCAGGTCCACCACGGCCACGCCTCAGGGTCCAGGTCTGCCCACGCCTCAGGGTCCAGGTACGCCCACGCCTCAGGGTCCAGGTCTACCCACGGCCACGCTTCAGGGTCCAGGTCTACCCACGGCCACGCCTCAGGGTCCAGGTCCACCCACGGCCACGCCTCAGGGTCCAGGTCCACCCACGGCCACGCCTCAGGGTCCAGGTCTGCCCACGCCTCAGGGTCCAGGTACGCACACGCCTCAGGGTCCAGGTCCGCCCACGCTCCCAGGCCCGTCCCAGCCACGCCAGGGTCCATGTCCGGTGCCTTGGCACGGGCCTGGACCACCATACCTCCCCCAAGTCCGCCCCCCCAAGACCTCGTGTTGAAAATTAATATTGTTTGGGCATCTGGGGCCGCCCATAGAGGGGGGGATCTGTCACAGGGTGTTTAGGTGTAGGTACATGTTTCATGTTTTAAGTTTCTCATGTTCACAGTCATGTGTTGTCATGCACTTCCTGGTTTGTCATGTGATCCTGCCATGTGCTCCCTGGTCTTGTGTTCTGTTGTGTCATGTTGTCATTGGTTGATTGGTTGATCATTGTTCACAGGTGTGTCTTGTCTTGTCCTTAGTCTGTGTAATTAAGCCATCATGTTTGCCATGTGTCTTTGTCTGTTATCGAATGTGTAACGGCCAATCGTCACCGTCATAAGAAAATCCATTAGGAGACATAATGATTAATCATAAATATCTTAATAAAATCTGCATCTCGTTCACATATTCTATTTGGTGAAAATCTATACAACTAGTTGCCAAGGCAACATTTCACATTTTCATTTAGTTTAAGTTGAAGTACTTAAATAATAAAGTACTCAATAAATAACTATACAACTATACAGACACAAAAAAATAAATACAAATAATAAAATTTCTAAAACTTGAACTAAAATTGAAATGAAAACAGAAAATATAAGTAAAAATATTTACAACCATAATATTATAACAGTCTAATTATCAATGATACTAACATATCACTGTGGAACACAAAATAAGATATTTTACAAAAAAATTATCCTTTTAATGAGGTCAATGGGGTAGAATTATTTTGTTTTGAACCTCACCGACTAACAGGATTGTAAGGATGAAAAAACATCTTAAACATTCTTGAAAATATCTTCTTTTGTGCTTTACAGAAGAAAGAATGCCATTTAGACTTGAGGGTGAGTAAATTATGACAAAATTGTATTTTTTGGGTGAACTATCCTTTTAATTGCTCAGCTCATGCTTTGATGCAGCTTTAGACGTGATATTTCTGAGGAAGACTGATTGAAAGAGCATGCATAGTTCTTCATCCAAAGAAAATTCTCTTTCATTTCAATAATACATGATGTGTAGAAAAAAAAAACATGCTATCTCTGAGCTACGGCACACATTTGCTCTGTATATTTAGTCCCAACATCAATTGAAATGAGACGTGTTCCTCTGTTGTATATCCTCTAGTGTCAATTATTCAACAGCTAGTCTCAGATCAATTTAAGGTGGAGAAGAGAATCGAAATGCTTTAGAGGAAAGATTTCAAACATTCTATATTTCTGTGCCTCTCAACTGGATCAAACACCATCCCCACTAACAGAGAGATTACAGAGGCTCAGAAGACACAGATTCAGTATGACAATTTAATGAGAACGCAATGAAGGTTAGCATGACATTCTAAACAACTGAATTAATGAGCCATAACAGCTTGAGTTACATGTCTGTACCATGTTTTTGTGGATATGGCTTTTTAAAAATGCACTTTGAAGCACCTTTTACTGCCTTGGATTACAACAGTATATGACGATTGTAATCATGCCGTATCATGGTAGACTATCTATAAAATTATCATATCAGAAACAGATACATCACTTTACCATGGTACCCCCCAGTACTTTAAGGGTTGTAAACAGCTGGAAAGAGAACGTGAAGCAGACTGACTGATATATAAAGGGCTGTATTTAGCTGTTCTCATTCAAATGTAATGCTGATCATTTATGCATATTCTTCACTAAGTGCAACAGCAGCGTGTGCATGTGTGGTTATGCGCACGAGCATGTGATTAAGACTCTGTAGGTCCTCCTCACACAGAGCTGGTAAGTGTTCGTCATCATTCATATTTCATTACGCTGCACATTTTGATCACAGACATCAGTCTCCCAGTCTTTCCCCCAGCATCAGGTGCACCTGTCAGTTCTCCTCGCCTGGCTCTTTCTTTCTCTGCAGAAGTGGGCTTATAATTGCTCTGTAGTATGAATTCAACAACAGATATAGAGATAGAAAGATAGACAGACAGACAGACAGACAGACAGACAGAGAGACAGACAGACAGACAGACAGACAGAGAGACAGACAGACAGACAGACAGACAGACAGACAGACAGACAGACAGACAGACAGACAGACAGATAGATAGATAGATAGATAGATAGATAGATAGATAGATAGATAGATAGATAGATAGATAGATATAATGACTGACAGACAGACAGACAGACAGACAGACAGACAGACAGACAGACAGACAGACAGATAGATAGATAGATAGATAGATAGATAGATAGATAGATAGATAGATAGATAGATAGATAGATAGATAGATAGATAGATAGATAGATAGATAGATAGATAGATAGATAGATAGATAGATAGATAGATAGATAGATAGATAGATAGATAGATAGATAAACAGACAGACAGACAGACAGACAGACAGACAGACAGACAGACAGACAGACAGACAGACAGACAGATAGATAGATAGATAGATAGATAGATAGATAGATAGATAGATAGATAGATAGATAGATAGATAGATAGATAGATAGATAGATAGATAGATAGATAGATAGATATAATGACTGACAGACAGACAGACAGACAGACAGACAGACAGACAGACAGACAGACAGACAGACAGACAGACAGACAGACAGACAGACAGACAGACAGATAGATAGATAGATAGATAGATAGATAGATAGATAGATAGATAGATAGATAGATAGATAGATAGATAGATAGATAGATAGATACCTTTTTACCAAACCTCAGTAAGATATGCTCAAATACACACACGCACACACGCACACACACACACACACACACACACACACACACACACACACACACACACACACACACACACACACACACACACACACACACACACACACACACACACACACACACACACACACACACACACACACACACACACACACACACACACACACACACACATATATATGCAGTGATCTGATGGTGAACTTAGCAGCTCTTAGTGTTAAATGTCTCCTGCAGGTGTATATGGCAGGTAGCCCATTGATGCTGAGGAAGGAGGTGTGTGTTTACCCTGCTGCAGTACACAGCTTATGGAGAGCTGAGTAATTGATATTTTGCTAAAGTGTAACTCAGCTCAGTGGGGGACTGGGCCCCTGCCAACCACTGGAAACTAAACCTATGTCATGGATCAGCAACTCTGTGTGTGTGAAATGCCAAAATGGAAATGGCATGTTGTAATTTCTGCCCACTGCCCTGTTATACGCATTAGCTGATCTTTGGAAAGGCCTTTCTAACAGCTTCAAGATGTAAGCCGGCAAGCAGCGGGGAGAAATAAACATATGGTATCTGTCTGCAGAGCATGTTTGCCGATAAGGAATGACTTTTGTGGGAAAAATACATTTGCAAATGTCTATGGGATAAAATTACCTGTCTGAATCACATCATCTATTTGCATGCACAGAAAGGGATGCTATATATTGGCTTTCTGTCAGGGGAGACGTCTGTGTACAGGTTTTACATTTATGTCACTTATAAGTTGCAATTTTATGTCGCTCCAGTTGACACTTCATGCCATTCTGGGAAAAGATACCTAGGGGAGTTTTTCCATTCCTGGATGGTGGAGCATGTACATGCTATATTTTCAGGAGATCTTGAAAAGGCCTTGCACTTCTTGAGTTCAAATTTTAGATGCTGATCATTTCAGTGAAATCCTTTTGGGGGAGACTCTTTTTGGCTTTCAGGTGAAGTCATTAGTTATAGCACAATTGAGAACAAATGAGCAGAGATGAGACGAGACGAGATTAAATGATACAAGATGAAACCCAAACAGGCAAGATGATTGGAGAAGAGAAGAGAAACAGAACAAGAAGAGAAAGATTGTACACATGAGCAGAGATGAGATGAAATTAGACAAGTTAAAATAATGATGTTTAATAATATACCAGGAAAAAGAAGAGTAGAGATGAGACAAGACATGATAAGATGAAAAAAAACTAACAAAATGAGAGAAAGAGATGTGATGCAAACAGAACTGGCTCAAAGAAGAGAAGACTTGATTACACAACTTGACTAAACAGTAAAACATAAATGAATAAACCCTCAACAGAAGCAACATAATTAGCACTGATTTATTCTCATTGTCATTGTTGTGCTTTATCTTCATGCTTGATTAGTACCATATGTTCCACTGTGGAATTGTCAATGCACATAGCTTAAATTAGAGAAAACCATTTTGGTAATAACAGCCAAGAAAATCTGCTAGTCTGTGGAAAGAACACTGGTGTAAACCAAAGGACGGGTGAGAAATGTTGCTCCGAATATAATGCGATCATAGACATGACACCAAACCTACAAACCTAATTCCTGCACAGGTTCAGCCCACCTGCTGATTCGTGGCTCAGAACGCACATTTAACGACACTTTGGATGGAAAACACGGGAGAGCGTGACCCAGTTTCCAACACAGTTGGCATCATATAAACCCACAATTTTCCTCCCTCTAACTGGATTCTCCAGATTAGTGCGCAGATATATTACAAAAGACAAACACCCTGATTTGTGCCCTGTGGTGCCGTGCTATGACTAGAAATGCCTTTACAAGAGGATGTTGAATTTCAGTTAGCTGTAACCGTGGACTAAATCAAGCAGCCGCATCGGCTCTTTGTCTAAGAACAGAATTTGGACTGAGATTTATCACCATTTAGTATCAGCACCTCCATATTCCTCATGTTTGAACATGAATCCAGCTGCAGTGTACAGCACACTCACATAACACATATTGGCTCTCTCTCTCTCTCTCTCTCTCTCTCTCTCTCTCTGTGTGTGTGTGTGTGTGTGTGCTCTAATCTACCATAGGGTCAGAGTGCCAGGCATGGAAAACTCACTCTAACAGAGCAGCAGGCGCAGGTAATCTACTCAAATGTGCCCTGAAATGAACTTGAATCTTTAAACACACACACACACACACACACACACACACACACACACACACACACACACACACACACACACACACACACACACACACACACACACACACACACACACACACACACACACACACACACACACACACACACACACACACACACACACACTCTTTGCTTTGAGCAGAGGAACCTCAGCAAGGCTTACTGGGAACAGAGCTATCAGGACGATGCACATGTTCCAATCCTGTGGAGGAGTGTGTGTGTGTGTTTCCTCCCCTCACAGTCCTGTGAGATGGAGGGCTGATAAGCTTCATAACCATCAGCAGAATAACAAACCACTGAGAACAATACGCCTGGTTTGGCTGAACTTTTCACAGTTTTCCTAAGTCAGCATGTGAGAAGGAGGCAAGAAATATTTCAAGTAATTTTATATTTATTTCAAGTTTTTTGGGGAAAATATATTAGTCAATTTTTTCACTGACATAGGAAATAGTTCAAAGTCACAGATTAACTGGCAACACACAGTAGGTGTTGTTTTGTTCCTGATTGAATCAGTGTTGTTTGAACAAATCAGTTGAGTAAATGATTCAATGACTCAAAACTGAGATGCTTCTCATTTCTTATTTGTGCATCTTCGTTTCCTACCCTTACTTCCTTTCCTCACATCTTAGCTCCACGCCCTTGGGATGCAAGGGAAAGATACACCAGTGTATCTTTGCTCATGACTCTTCAGGAAGCTTCATCGCTCATTATTCCTTGCCTCCTCACAGTGCAATTAGAGAACTGAGATGTCCTTCAAAATGGCTGAGTTTGATCAGTTTCCGGGTCACGGGCTTGAGGACATAGGAAATGAGGGAACGAGAGAATGAGGAAGCATCATTGAGAAGCACCCCTTGAGTCCTTCCTGAAGGAATTTTTGACAAATTAGTTAAATGAACAATTAAATGACTTCATAAAGAGAGTCACTTAATTCAGTCCTGAATGAACCAGTGTTTTGAATGAATCAGTTAAACAAATGATTTAAATTACTTGCTCATAAAAATACCTGAGTACGTATTTCTTTTGTATATATAATTAATACATATACATTTTAATATGAATAAATATAGACCTACAGCGTAAGTTGTGTCACTCACTGCCACTCACAAATTCTGGAAGTAAAAGTCATCCCGGTACATTTCACCTACTGTTTTATTAGTATTGTGAATTCGACATACTACTCTTCACATACTGTTGTTCGCCTACTATATAGTAAGGAAGTAAGCCAATTTTGATGGAGACATTCACTTGATTAATTTATGTTTTAAATAAATTGAATGAATAAATTATTAATTGATTCAATAATAGCAGTAACTTGTTCTGGTGTAATGCTGTAACCTGCGGAAAAACTGTCACTAAAAAATCCACACCACAATATATATCCTTTCATCTTCCATCTACCTCTTTCTCTGTCTTCCTCAAAGTCAACATTAAAATTGTCCTCAAAACTACTTGATTTCCATAGTAATGAATATTTGTACAGAAAATGTGAGTTTGCAGTGGACTGTGGGCTTTGACCTCAACGTGGAGGCTAAAGTTCAAGGTTATCATTCATAGCATCTCCTAGGTGAAATCAGACAAAAAGGAATGTTGTTTTTGAGGTTGCAAGTTATTAGTTTTTCTTCAATGGAGTATCATGCGCTAATGAATAATGTGCAGAGCAGGAATGTGTATTAAGAAAGTAAACAGCATCAGTTTTGATGTTGACATTAATCAGATCTTCCTGCTGTGTTGCTGTGCAACAGGGCAACTTCATTAAATAAAGTGAATATTTGCTATATTTGCTAACAGATTACATGTAGAACCTCAAAGTTAAAAGGAAACTACCATGAAAAGTTCTTTGCATGACCCGCCCCAGCCCCAGCTCCAGTCAGTCAGACCACCTGCTGAATCTAACTTCAGCTCAATTCCTGTTTATGTTCTCAGAATGGTAATTATCAGTGAAACTGAGTGTGAGAGGAACCAAAAATACTAGTCTAGTCTACAGTCAGCGTTTCATTAATTTCACATCTGCTCCATTCCTAATAGCACAATGCATGCAAATAATTGATATATAATGTCTGCAGGTGAACATCTTCATGAAGTGCTAGGACAGTAATATGCTGTTTCAGAGAGAGAAAGAAAGGGAGAGAGTGTATTCTTACCTTCTAATACAGTGAGTTTAGCGCTAGTGTTAATTTCTCCAACGCTGTTGGTAGCCGTGCACTCATAAATGGCCTCATCTCGATGTGTCCGTAGTGGCTGGATCCGCAGCACAGAGCCTGAACCATCATCAAACTCTACTACCTGATACACACAGACATACAGGTGATATTAGTTATTTCCAGCAACAAAAATTAACGAACATAATTTAATAAAAAATTCTTCAAATAGATAATATATATCAGGAATATACACTGATCTGCATGCATTAAAACTAGCTTATATGTATGAATCTGCACAAATATGCTCACTCTTCCAAAGGTCCAGTTTGCATTAAAATTAATCTGTAAAAATTACATTTCTAAGAATAATCCTTTATAGCCAGTTAAAGTCATAGTTCAAAACAAAAACAATATATAAAAAAATTACTAAATGCATGAATGAATATCTAAATGCATAAATAAATACATTTACTACAAGTTACTGGGCTTGTATGATATACACTGATCAAGCATAACAGGTGAAGTGAATAGCACTGATTATCTCTTCATCACGGCACCTGTGAGTGGGATATATTAGGCAGCAAGTGAACATTTTTTCCTCAAATTTGATGTGTTACAAGCAGGAAAAATGGGCAAACATAAGGATTTGAGTTTGACAAGGGTCAAATTGTGGTGGCTAGACAACTGGGTCAGAGCATCTCCAAAACTGCAGCTCTTGTGTGGTGTTCCCAGTCTGCAGTGGTCAGTATCTATCAAAAGTGCTCCAAGGAAGGAACAGTGGTGAACCGGTGACAGGGTCATGGGCGGCCAAGGCTCATTGATGCAAGTGGGTAAAGAAGTTTGGCCCGTGTGGTCCGATCAAACAGACTTCAACTTAAATTGCTAAAGAAGTTAATGCTGGTTCTCATAGAAAGGTGTCAGAATACACAGTGTATCCCAGTTTGTTGCTTATGGGGCTTCATAGCCGGAGACCAGTCAGGGTGCCCATGCTGACCCCTGTCCACCGCCTTAAGCGTCAAAAGTGGGCACGTGAGCATCAGAACTGGACAACAGAGCAATGGAAGAAGGTGGCCTGTTCTGATGAGTCACGTTTTCTTTTACATCACGTTGACGGCCAGGTGCGCGTGCGTCTCTTACCTGGGAACACATGGCACCAGGATGCACTATGGGAAGAAGGCAAACCTTGGGCACTGGAATGGTTTGAGGAGCACAACAATGAGTTTGAGGTGTTGACTTGGCCTCCAAATTCCCCAGATCTCAAGCCAAACAAGCGTCTGTAGGATGTGCTGAACAAACAAGTCCGATCTATGGAGGTCCCACCTCACATTTTACAGGACTTAAAAGATCTGCTGCTAACATCTTGGTGCCAGATACCACACCAAACCTTCAGGGGTTTAGTGGATTCCATGCCATGTCAGGGGTGTTTTGGCAGCAAAATGGAGACCAACACAATATTAGGACGGTGGTCATAATGTTATGATTGGTGTATTTGTACATAGTGCATGTGTCGCATGGACTACATTTATAGTGAAGTTTTGTCCTTTTAAAGGACATGGACAAAAACAGTCTCATTGTGTGGTGCATTGAATATAAAAACAAATTCAGGGTAGAAACAACATGTGGGTTGGTAAATGATGATAAAATTTTCTTTATTTCGTTATTTCTTAGCGCTTATTATCGAAATCATGACAGAAATAGCATTGACCAGCCAAAATGCCTTGTGTTCCAAAAAGTGATAAACCCAGATGGTAACAAACTTGCTCACTTTTATATGAAAGTGATGTGAAACATGCAGAGATATCAGCTCACGTACAGTGTAAATTTACTGCACTGGGTGTGTGAGAACAGAGAGAGTTAAAGTAAGTGAGATGCCGGTGCTGTCAGACCCCGTCTCGTTCACGCTCAATCAACTCTGTTGACAGTGTGAGGAGGGTCGTCTCAGGGAGCCCTCATGCCTGCGTTGCCGTCAGCCTCTCTCTGTTTTTAAGTTGACTGCCAAATTGAGATCAACCTGAGCTCCCCTGCTGTATAGTCCCGTACTGTCTAAACTGATGTTGAAAACAAATGAAAAACATTCCCTGGAATTAAATACTTTAGTTTGATCTTATGAGCTATCACAACAGAATAGTTTTAAAGGGGCTGTATTTTTGCCAGAGTTCTCTATATCAAATTCTTTTCTCTAATAATTTTATTTAAGGTTCAAAAACTTTCACGTTTGTCATGATTATTTTCCACGTTGCCTGACATTTCTGTTTTTGTTACTGTACATTAAAGACTTCTAAAACTGTTATTATATAAATTGTTCAGGAGAGGGAAAATTGCTGAATACTGAATGAGCACTGATGCGTAAACATGAGTTGTTCATTTGCTCATAGTTGCGGCATCATAATAATTTTTGAGCCATTTTTGCAGCTCATTTAAAATAAATGGTCTAGTCCACTTGCATGCTGCATGTGCCAGTGGTGCCAGACTCTATGGCTCTGTTCCAAAACATAGTGAGCTGCCTTGCTCCCAACTGAAACCTCAAATGAGACTGATCTGGAATATTCTACATAGGCAAAACCTAACAAATAGTTCCTCATAACTTTCCTTCATAATTTCCCCTAAATATTTCAGTAGTCTTGATTTAGCATGTTGTTAATCTAACTATGTGATACCCTAATAAGCAAACTACAACAGAGCAACAACATATTTGATTTTTAATATTGATTTTAAAGATTTCAAATTAAACTCCCTTTATTATTGGATTATTATATTTATTTATTTATCCTCTTGTAGAGCACAATGGCCAACTACTGTTGTACTTATTGTGCTATATGAATACAATTTTGATTGATTGATTGAACATAAATACTGAGTAATATTAAAAAGTAATTAAACTGAATTACTGTATGTATACCGGTAAACACTTTCTGGAATTAAAGTAATTTTAAGTATATATTAATGTATCTTGTCTTCTCATGCTGCCTTATTTGGAACAGCTTTTGTGTTGTGAATGTGCCTATGAAGTCTGACTATTAATTATAATGATGATGATGATGATGATTATTAAAGGTGCAGTAAGCGATTTTTCAAAAAAGCTGTTGAAACATTGGCCGAATCAAGCACTACAACAAACGTGAAGCCAATCAGCATTAAGGAGTGAATGATGGTGGAGGAGAGAGAGTGAGCCAATCAGCAATAGGGGCTTGTCCACTTTTGCTGGAGGACGAGAGAAAGTGAGCCAATCATCAGTAGGGGGCGTGCCCACTCATGATGGGGGAGGAGAGAGTGAGCAAGAGGGATATATCTCAGAAGAATATCACTGGAAAAAGAAGGATTATGATCAGACAAGAGCTTTAGGACCCACTTTAATATTAGAAAAGCTTTCCAGTGCTTTCCACATGTTGCTTTGTTTCTGCTATGATACATCCACTTTTGCACTGTGTGAGTAACAGAGGCCAGCTAGTGACGCTTGACTAGTGAATGCAGTGTTTCTGAGTGAAGGTGTATCTTAGAGTGAGGTGGTTATTTGCAGACCGTAAAGTTTTCATGAATTTTAGAGGTAAAGCAATAAAGAGAGGGGGTGGGTTTGTTTGAGTTGATTACAAATATTACCATTGTTCAACAATTCTGGGAGATTGCATACTGCACCTTTAAGTCTGATTATTTATTAAAGATAATTGTGAATACTTCTAATGCTGCCAGCTCATCTAGGTTTTGGAACAGTTATAGTATATTAGCCACTGCAATATTTAGACTTAATATTTATGATATTTATAATAATTATATTTTATTTAAAATTAATTATTATTAACAATAATGATTATTAATTAATTAAAGATGATTATGAATGCTGTTTATGTTGGCAGTCACTAGTATATTATCCACGGCAGAACATGTTTTAGGCAGACCAGCAGGACAGATGACCGTCCAAGATTCGGTCACCCTAAAGTGTCCACAGTAGACACATCAGACCTGTGCCACCTGTACTGCCAACTGTACTGCTGCTGAATCTGCCAGCTGAGGCAAAGACTGCATCAGTGCCAGGACAATGAGGGATGAGCTCTCTACTATTGGCTGGAGAGCAGGATGACCTGTCAGACCTCCTCTACTCACTCCTCCAAAAATGTCACATCTGACAGTCTGGGGTCAAACAGAGGCCACAATAGACTCATCAACAGTAGCACCAGGTCCAGATGAGCCTCTCTTTGGCCTGTTTCAGGCCAGAATAGAGAGTCTGCTTATATCTGGGGTGGAATCAGGGCAATGGTGTTGGCATGCACTCACAACATGCTCTGCATTATAAAGATGTGATCAGTTTTGCAGTGCTGTTGTCCAAGGTACAATCCACCTGGAGTAACCTGGTGTAAGTGTCTTGGTCACAGAGACAATGGCTATAGTTGAACACCACTACTGTTGAACAAAACTAATATATATATATATATATATATATATATATATATATATATATATATATATATATATATATATATATATATATATATATATATATTCACTGGAAAAAACACATTATTTTTCACATATTTTACATTATTACAGCTCCTCTCTCCACAGTCTGGCTTGAACACACCGATTTCGATGAAGCCCCTCCTTCTGAAATACGTAATGTGCTGTGATTTGTTAGCTGGCCCAGTGTGTTGTGGTTGGCAGAGCTCAGCACGTGTTCGGTAAATGTCCCGCCCCTCCATAACTGGGAATTCTGCTCTAGTGTAAATATTAAGGTTATTTCAAACCAATTCAAGCCTGATTCAGACCCTGACAATGTTAACGAACTAGAGGATCGTCCAGAACGAATTCATTCACAGACTTTGCAAGCACAAATTTCACAGCACATTAAAGAATGGTATGCTTTTTGTAATTGTCTTATACATTATAGACACAATGTTATCCACCACTTAATCAAGATATTTTAATAGATATATACAAAACCATGGTTTATTTTCCTAAGGAGCAGAAAATGCGAGAGCTTACAAAGCAACAGAAAACAAGCTGTTCTCCATTAAATGTGCAGCACACAGATAAATGTTAGTGTTATAATGTTCAGGAATAAAAAAATGTGTTTAAAATAAATTTTAGCTAAGTTCGTCAGCCTTAGGAGGGTCAAACAAATTAGTTTTGGAAATGCAGAAAAAACAACGTCTCTGACAAATCAGCAACGATGTCTTCTCTAATGCAGCTCAACCATTATGGGTAAGGATTATTTAAATTAGTAACATTATGACATCATAAGATCCAGAAAAATCGTGCTGCAGTCCAAACGAACCTTTCTTAGTTCTTAAAAAAGGGGATTCTGTTATATCAAATATCTCCCTTTGGAATGGACTTCGAGCTTTGTAACCTTGCAGATCTTTTCATGTTAAAACAGCAACATTACACACTAACTAAAGTTGAAAAGGTGAAAAAGCATAAGAGGACCCCTTTAATGTTTTTAAAATAAGCCTCTTATGCTCACAAAGAATGCATTTATAATATCTGACAAATGTCACGTGGCAAAGATGTCCTGTCTTGCAGTATCCGTGAAAGAAAGAGCCCACACTTTCTTTGCCAGTGAGAAAACTATTCATTGTGTGCGAGTTTTCTGACATGTTTTGGAGTGTTTGAAGTAATGGGGACAGTTTAACTGAGTAGCTATGTCTGGCAGAATTTAATCTCTCTTGTACAGCACCTTTAATTTTCCAGCCCAAAAAGAAGTGCAGCATTTCTCTTTTTTGTCGTCAGCATTTTTGGCCTTGCTGTCTTATTAAAAATTAATCTCCCTGCCACCATAGTGACCGTAGTTTTTAACCTGTGATCAAGCCTGCAGTACTTGTAGACCACATACATAATTTGAGCTCTACACATCATATCTATGTGACACTTGTGTTGGTCAGTTCAGCATAAGTGACATCTGTGCAGATATCAGCACTGATGTATGAACTCAAAAAACACTCGAAACTCTAGAGCCCAGAGCAGGTCATGATAAAAGCTGAAAACCTCTCGCACATGATCTTAATCAAAGAGTGCTGCTGTATAATATGGGATGTCTTGAAGCCACTGGTGAGAAGAAATAGTAAGATCTTTGTTGCATCTGATTTAATGTTCTGGTAAAAGAACAGCTGGCAGAAAGCAGGGAGATTTCCCATATGATGCTCAACATCACATCTGATCAGAGCGCAGGCACAAACAAAGCACATCTCATTATTTCAAACCCACCTCAAAGCGCTGTGAGCTGACTTTCTTGCCCTTCTTCATCCAGGTGATTCGTGGTTTGGGCTCCCCGACCGCCTGGCACACAAAGGACGCCACCCCTCCTGAAATCCCTGTCTGATCTTCAGGAGTCTTAATGAAACTGGGCATGCCTGCAAGAGAAAGAGAGAGAAACATTATAATAACATAACTATTGTTTGCCCTAGACAGCAATTAGATAAAACAAAGTCTCAAGATACCACATTTTGCAATCAAAAATCAGGTCTCATTTCAAACTCAAACAAACTCATCAAATTCTTCCAAGATTAAATCATGCGTTATACCATCCACATTTATTTTATTTTTATAAAATTGATAAAGTTTTATTAGTTTCATTTAACTGAGAACTCCAGTAAAGGCCTGTAGTTCTTTGAAAATTTGTATTAAAATAATAATTTGTACTGTATTTTCTTTGCACTCTGACAGCAAATGACTTCAGAATGTCAGAAATATAGTGCACCACAGTGGACTAGATTTTTGGATACTCCATTTTTTGGAGCTTGACAATATAAATCTCAAATCTTTATTTGCATGGAAAACAGAAGCTTGAACATTCTGGTTCCTTTTGTGTCACCAGTGTTATTACAGTTAACAAAACAAAAAGAAAAAAAAAGTTACCTAAAATAAAATAATTGCTAACTGTATACGTATATAATACATAAAAAACCAACATTTTCTAGCATTGTTTCAGATTTTCCTTTAGTTTGACATGATCTAGTAAAGTAACTAAAACATACCAAAAAAAATTATACAAATTATATAGACATATTTTTAAAGACATGAAAATGCAGCAAAATGCAAAAACTAAATAAAACAGAAATTAAAAAAAATAAAAACATTCTATACACCTGTAACTATAATAGTATCTCAGTGAGACTAAAATAACAGTGTGTGTCACAAATAGTATGTTTGGAATGACGTTCTTGGATGATCTATTCCTAAGTCTCCTGAGCTATGAAGTAGAAATCATTGAGCAATAAAGCTGTCCTTGCTAGAAGCGTTAAAGCAAAAGCAGATCTTTTAACAGTGTCTAAACCTTGCCTTAAGCTAGACCTCCAGGACAGTACAAGTAATGTACCTCCATTTGCACTGGGTCACGTCCCTCATGGTGAGAAACAATAAATACAGGCAATATGGGGGAATTCTATTTCCCCTATTGCCTAAGCTCTCTGCTTGGCTGTACTCGAGATAACAATAAACAGTTTATAAGTCATGAGAGCTTCATCTCTGAGGATGTATCAAAAGCATAATTAAATGCTCTGACAGAATACGAGCCATGGCAACCCAAACAAATTGAGCTCCCTGTCCACCGCCATCCCCTGGTGAAAGCATGCCTTTAGAGGAACAGAGAGCTGACGGGAACGTAATTAAAGATTCCAGCCATCCAGCGCGCCGCAGGGAACAACAGATATATCATAACGTGCACTGCCTGCTTTGTTTACCTCTGTCTCTGGCTACAGATGCATAATGCAAACTGCCGCCCTCGCTGGAGACAATGTCTTCATCATTTCTTTGGCAGGAACTGTCTTGGTACCAGTTTCTGTCCAGGGGACCTTGTCATTTTCTCTTTCTCTAATTCTCTCGCGCTCTCTCGCTTCACGGCAGTGATGTCAGCAGAATTGATGTCATTATGGCCACCCTCGTCTGATGCATTGTGTTCAGAAAGTAGCCAGCCAACAGACTCTCTGACTTCACATGAGGTTTATGCCAGCTTTCCATAAATGTTCTATCTATCTATCTATCTATCTATCTATCTATCTATCTATCTATCTATCTATCTATCTATCTATCTATCTATCTATCTATCTATCTATCTATCTATCTATCTATCTATCTATCTATCTATCTATCTATCAACAATATATTTTAAGTGATATATAATACATTTAAGTGTTTTGAGAGCATATAGAGATCAACTCTATTACATCATTCACAGTGCTTCATGAGAGTGGGTGGAGCTAAATTGCTTTTTCGGCATGCATTGTTTTTTTCCCGATTCTCTGATTGGTGCACTTTTGTGTATTGCTTCATGGTAGGTTTTTTTCTTTTCAGTTAAATACAATTATGTTATAAAATAAGCTGAAATAATGCAGACTAATTGTTTCAGCAGAAGCAAATACCATTGATTATCAACCTCAGATCTCAAAGTAGGGCTGTATTTAAAGGGTTATAAGTCATAGTTAAAAATCTATTTCCCTATGGAGAAAAGGAATGGAGTTTTTACTTCCAGAACCTGACTGTTGCACTCTATAATAATAAATGTTTCTTGAGCAGCAAATCGATATACTGTATTAGAATGATTTCTGAAAGATCATGAGATGCTAAAGAGTGGAGAAATTATCACAAAAATAAATCACATTTTAAAACATTCAAACCGATTTTGTATTGCGGTCGGTACTTTTGACAACACTAGTTATTGGAATAAAAGGCCAATTATTGGTGTGGTGCATTAATCAACGGCAAGACATTTGTTAGGTTGGTAATACACAGGAGCTGTGTTGTTATTATTATTTTTTTATTCAGTTGGTTATTGTGGCAAGCAGCGGGGCGAGGGACCGTGAGAGCGGACCGGTGACGAGTGATAATGAGTGCCAGCTGCGCGTCACACCGGTCTCGTCTCGCGGCCGAGTGACGGGAGCATAAAAGGAGGAACTAAGGCAGCGGAAGACGAGAGAGGACCAGGCCTGCATTTTATTTTATGTTTTGTTTACGTTTGGTTGTGTCGGTGGGCAGTCGTCCGTGAGGGGCTGCCCACGTTTATTATGTGTGTGTTTGCGGGCAGTCGGCCGTGAGGGGCTGCCCGCGGTTTACTTTTTGTTTTGTTTATTTATTTTGAAATTAAAATGTGTTGACCGTTCGCCTGTTCCCGCCTCCTTCCTTCCCACAACAACGAACCTCGTTACAGTTATGTATACTGAAACTTTAATTAAATACAAAAATGCCTTCTCTTCACATATAGACAGAAGAACCCTCTGAAAACAATGCTTTAGTGAAACCTTGTGGTGCCATCCCAAAGAGGCATGAAGTCACACTCACGCCACGGACCTTTTCCTGGACCGTTCCCACCTGGTGGAATGACCTGCCTATCTCAGTTCGAACAGTCGAGTCTGTAGCCATTTACAAAAAACATCTTAAGTTGCGTCTTTTCCAGCAGCACCTGATAAAAAAAACTAGCACTTATCTATTCTATTCATGTTTCTGTTTGTTTGTTTATTTTTTTTAAAAGTGTATATGTGTACTTGGCTAGATTAACTAAGACTTGTTACAGCATTGCCCCTTGTTTGTTTAGTAGCTTCTATTGTTCTCCACATTTGTAAGTCGCTTTGGATAAAAGCATCTGCTACAAGACTAAATGTAAATGTAAATGGTTATAACTTCCAATTGAATGTAAATAAAGCATTGTCAATATATTAAAGTTGTTGGTTATTTATTTGCATGGCAATAATAATAAGAGTAATAATAATTATAATACTAGGTTGTTTAAAGCAACAGAGTTGCTGAAGCCAATACATAAATATGAGGATTATCAGGAGGCCACGAGGAACAGAAGCCAATGGGCAAATTTGGCCAGTATGCCGGGGTTGCACCCCTACTCTTTTTCCGAAAGACATCCTGGGACTTTTAATGACCACAGAGAGTCAGGACCTCGGTTCAAACGTCTCATCCGAAGGACGGTGCTTGTTACAGTATAGTGTCCCTATCACTATACTGGAGCGTTAGGACACACACAGACCACAGGGTGAGCGCCTCCTGCTGGCCTCACTAACACCTCTACCAGCAACTACCTAGCTTTTTCCAGGAGGTCTCCCATCCTGGTACTGACCAGGCTCAGCCCTGCTTAGAGCTTCAGTGGGAAACCAGTCTTGGGCTACAAGGCTGATATGGCTGCTGGGTAATACAGTTAAGCAAACCCACACACCCCACACATCCTCACACTGATGGTGCATGACGATATACAAACACAGTCTTATTCACACCTCAAGATGACTGGTTCGGTATATCTGTCAGACTCCCCTGAAACACCTGAGGTCAAACTTCAGCTCGTGACTGATTTATCAGACAGTCACCCTGCCTGATGACCTCCGACCCTGGAGTGTCTCACAAGACAGGCATCACATATTCACAGTCACACAAGGTTCTTTGTGCCTGCTAGCATGCTGGCCTCCTGCAATATTTACTGTGTTGACTTTCAAGTGTGTTCTTGAGGCAGCACAAAGCAATCTGGTTCCCACAGTTTCTGCCCTCACCCTGATTTACCAAAACATAGGACACTGTTATCTTTTCTGTTACTAAGTTATCTTTTTATGTAACCTGCCAATAATAGGTGTATAAAAACAACACTACTTCCATCCCAGCATACCTGTTTAATCCCATCTTTCCCCATTTTCCCCCATAAATGGCATCCACTTTGAGTTTAGGTCGATTATATTGCTCTTTTATGGACTGTATCTCAAATTTGCATGAATGTTTCAAATGGACAATTTATATTTCATTTTAAGAAAGCACTGCATAGAAAAAGTAAACAGGAGTTCATGCATGATAAAAATGATGCAAAACATTTCTAACAGAAGCTTTGGTTTGTTGTTGTATAAATACATCATTACAATTTCATGATTTAATCAAAAGTTGAATTGGGGCTTAAAAAAGACTTGAAAAACAATAGCATTTCATTAAAGGAGTATTTGTATACGGACAAAACCTAATACAACTGAATTAAAAGCAGCAGAGACATCCACATTAGTCTGACTGAACCTGCTTAACCCATAAAGACCCTAAACATTCTGCAAGGACTGTTAAAGAACGCAACACACACGTCTTGTGGACATCCTGTAAAATCCAACCAATCAGATGACGACGTTAAAACTCCTGCAGTGTTTCCAGATAAGTGTGCCACATGCATTACACATTCTGCCAACGGTCCCTGGGTGTGACGTCTAAGGCTGAGACTAATTTAAAAGTAACTTTCGCCCTCTTGTGTACTTACGTATGTTTGAAAACTCTACAGTAACGGCAAATCAATGCGTCTCGATTATCTATAATGGAACCTTTTTTACATTTCCGGGTTTCTCAGAAGTTAAGTCGTCATAGATAGTGGTGAATAAGAGACTACATTAAATATACATATATTTTTTGTGTTCCCATTTGCTCAAATAGCAAAAGAAAAACTCCACAATAGTGTTTTCACAACTTTCAAAAAGATGTAAATTATACTGTCACTCCCATAGGACCGGAGTCGGACACGGATAGACTCAGGAAGAGGCTGCAACTTTTAGACGCACCTGGACATTTCTGAATGGTTAGTGGATACATTTATGAAATGTTAGTTGTTGTGGAGTTACATTGTTTCAACTCATCGACTAACATGTACCATCATGTTAATCTATAAATTGTTGTAGGTGCTTGTGTGGGAACTCGTTCGTCACCCGACTATTTATGAATTAAGCAGATAGTGAGCGTTTTCGGGATAAAACTAATAAGCACAGCTCTAGTCTCTGTGAATCTAGTCAGAGACTATGGTAACTTTAGTCATATTAGCCGTACAGCATTCTAGAAAGATCGTTCAAATCAAACATTTACAGAATATGACATGTCATCCTTACTTCTAGTCATGAAGTTAGGGCACAAAGCGCTGGTTTTGACCCATCCTTTAGAAACAACTTTTTCCCAAATCCAGCGTTTTACAGACCCTCGTGTGTAAAATATATAGCATTTTACCAACATTCTTTGGCATATTTCCTTCAAAACCACAGTCCTCAGTGGCTCGTATGCCGGGAGTCTATGGAGACTCGTATGTTCGTTGGTTCATCCAATAGAACATTTGTAAAGTTTTTGGTGCAGACATTGTAATACTCTAGCTAGCTGATACAGCAAGTAAACAGAAATGTGCTAGTCCACTCAGGGGTGTGTCTATGCTAAAAGGGAAGATCATCAACAGTCAATGGGTTTCCCTACTCTTACGTAGGAGTAGGAAAATGTGAAACAGCATGTTATGAGAGATTGATAATGATTGATGGGGATTATAAAAAAAGTATTGGATTTTTACCATTATAGGCTGGTTTTTTTACACACTGTGGACACACATCTGTGTTCAAACTCCTTATAAAAGTGTATTTTGCATAACATGTTTAAGTCTAAGTCTAATTCACATGCTTCTCCAATTATTATCACACACAGAGGCAGAACTCCATAGAGCGTGATCGGATGTTTCATATTTATTTCAGGATCTGATGGCGTAACTGAAAAAAGTAGCTAAAAATTCCCTAATTGAAGAATCACCCAAGTACGCATGCTAAGTATATATAAAGGGCCTGCACAGGCCAAGCAGCCGGCCACAAACATGCCACCCAAATCCCTTCGCCTAGAGCGAGGACAGCGTTAATCCGCCCGCTGACAGATCACAGAATTAATGAGCATCAACAGCTCCGAAACCAGATGATCAGCCACGCCGTGGTCTGTGTGTTTATTCTGCATGTCAAGCAGGATCAGTTATGAGACACACTGTTTGATACTTAATATTAGGTGCTAATTTAAGAGCTGCAATTTCTCCGTCTGACAGCTCACAAGATCTGACAAGATGGCAAAACACAAAATACACAATAACAGCAGACCAAGAAACAGATACATTTCCTGTTACACAGCATAATGCCGATACGCACTCCACCTCCCTTTCAGATCTGCCCGTATGGAACCTGCATGAAGTGAAACAAACAGACAGCATCCAGGAAGTCAGCCTCTTGCCCTCTGTCCCTAAACCTCAAGCATCTTGACATCGATCGAGACACAACAGCCCAGCCATTTATTCTCATTAATTATGGATGCACAGCTTACCTCCAGTTGTGCTCTCTCCATGTCTGCGAAAAAGAATCTGAACAGAGGACGCGTTAATACGCTCAATACCCGTGCTACAGATGCACAAGAGAAATAGACAACACGTTTGTTAAGAGAAGATTAACTCTTTTTAAATGTATTGTTCATAAAATGGTTTAATAGAAAGAACATATATGTCAACACAAACTCCCGTGTTTGCATGCTAGTTGCATGCGGTGGTCACAGCTTGCACTAACCAGGTTATTTTCTAAAATAGTGCATGGATAAATCTTTCAGATAATAAATTGTATGAATAATAACAAAGAAATGGCACACAACACATTTATTTAAACGTTACATTTTAAAGTAGAAAGACTAAACTAGCATTTTCTTTTTTAAAACATACTCCAATAATGTTAAAACGTTAAAAATAAATTTAGGAACATGCATTAAGAAAGTGCAAATGCTTTTGTGTTGAGCATTTGCCCATAACGAGCCGATCTTTCCAGTGAAATCCAGTGTTTAGAAACAGGTCTTATACTCTGATCTCTTAATTTACAAGTGGTTTGAGTATTCTGTCAGTGGTAGTAAGGTGAGAAGGACACTAAACTCTCAAACAGAGTTGGTGAGACTCCAGCCTGAATGCCTGGCCTTTTTATTATTCAGGAGAAGAGACGAGAGGAGTGAGATAAAGAAAGAGAAATTGCTTCTCTTTTATTCCCCATTGGGTGGTGCATTACAGTAATGGCTCTGTCTAAATAGCAATAGAGAGGCAGAATGGTGCCCCCATTATCAACACCATGACCAATTCCTTTCCCTCTCTCTCTCTCTCTCTCTCTCTCTCTCTCTCTCTCTCTCTCTCTCTCTCTCTCTCTCTCTCTCGCTCTCGCTCTCTCTCTCTCTGAGGGGAGTCAGCGGGGGTGGTCTTGTGCGATCATTGTAAAGATGGTTCAATAAACGGTGAGTGAAACGCCTACATAAGCAGAGAAACTCTGAAAGTGATTATACGGCCGCAATCAGCACACTGTCTCACGTTTGAGGTTCTGGCACGACTAATAAACTCGTTCATCGCTCTGAGAAGTATGAATCAGAAAATGAGCTTTCTGATGACAATTTAATTGCCTTTCAAGAGAGCAAGAGTTATTTAAAAGAAATTGAACAATTGGGTCGTGGTAGTCTCATTTCAGGCACTATTCATATGAGGAAAGTTTGCTATATTTGGATTTAAAGTCTAAAGTCAGTCACGGAATGCTTTGAAAATGTTCACAAATTTATGGCACCCTACAGTAGTGACTATACTGGAATTTATAACTTCAATACAATACCTTGAAAAGTATCGATATTTGATACCACAGTGAAGAACCGCCGTATATACTGTCATATAGATATTTTTAATATAATCAAATTTTTTGTTTTGTATAATTATATACATTCATATATAAATAAATATCTAATAATATAAAGTTTTTCATGAATGTATTTTTAAAGAAAACAAATAGTAATGTGTACCTTTTTATTAACGTTTAGATTTTATCAAATTGGTCCAAAGATTTTTTTCAAGAATTACTTTTTGTTACTGAACTATAGATTCACCTAGTTTAATATATTTTTGTCATAGCTTATGATTATATATTTTTATTAATTTGTTGTTTTCTATAATGAATTAGTGTGTATTTAGTTCCACAGACACAGATGTATATTCTATAGTGATGATATGAATGACACATTTATAACCCTTTTTCTTTAGACAGTTTGTAATGATTGTTTCAGTTGTTTACTAAATTTAATAAATATAAAAAAAATAAAGGTGTATTTAACTTCAAGTTATCAAAATGATAATTTACAAAGGATTAAATTAATCTCAATTATTTAATGAACGAAGCACACCAAAAAAAAAAAATAAATAAATAAAAAAGATATATATATATGATGACAAAGCCCTAAAAATAACCAAGGGCCGCTGGGCCAAGCAGGATTTTACCACCTCCACCTCACTTTGAGTCAGGAAAAACCCTGTTTAAGAGCTGATGCACAGATCCAATATACTGTTGCACATGCATTTTCTTTCTTACATAAGTTTATTCTTACATAACGCTACACTCACACGGGGCGTATGCGTCAACGCTTCTCATTTACTTTGAATGGGTGACATCATCCATTGCCGAACTGAATTGTGGGTTCCGTCGCGTCGCTTCACTCGCGTTGCAAGCGGCAGAAGTTGAAGATTTCTCAACTTTTCAAGCGCCAACGGAGGCGTCATCCAATCAGATCGCCCTATGCAAATACCCTAGAGCAGGCGCTAGCCAATTGCATTCAGGCAATCCTAGAGCAGACGCGTGATTGGCTGTTGTCACTATAACGGCCAAGCTTCAGCCACGCCCTATGTCAAACGTTAACGCCGAAGCTTCGTGTGAATGCAGCGTAACTGTTTATGTGAATTCTCAGCAAGTCGGACATTGCAGCATTATTTTTTGTGTGTATCTAACCACAACAAGCTGTGAAAAAGAAATCGATTTGGCACTCACAAGCTGTTTGAGAGGCAGCTTTATGTGTGCGCACAGGAATGAAAATTGACTGATGTTTAAATCTGCAGTTTTATTATGAATTTGTATGTTATTTGTTGTTAATGGAGATATCAGGGTTTGGTGGTATATATTTAATGTTTATTATAATTATTTTTACATCACCATCTCAAAGCAATTCCAAAAGGTTTTTTTTCCTCATTATTTATCTTCCTTTATTTTACTGAGACTAAATGAATGATGACTAAATCAAAGCATGTTCCCTCTTAGAAGTGTGTCCTCCTCCCATGAGAGCTTTTAACCACGCTTCACGTGCTTTCAAAGAGCCGACTTTGGGATAAACATCTTTGTGTGCAGCAAAAGATAGAGAAAACCTTCAGACTGAACATGCATCATTACTTTTTGTGTGTGTGTGTGTGTGTGTGTGTGTGTGTGTGGGGTTACATTGATTTAGATTTTTTACCCCTGCAACAGTTGAGACCACAGCACTACAGTGGTTGCTAGTAGGGGTATAATGATACATTACATCAATATTAGTGCTCGACCAATATTGATTTTTTTTATGGCCGATTCAGATATCTTAAAGAGAAGGGTGTTCAATGGCTGATATGAAGCAGATTAATATAAATACACACACACACACACACACACACACACACACACACACACACACACACACACACACACACACACACACACACAAAATTTATATTTAATTTTATTTAAATATTGAATATTTAATGAATTTGAAATAAATTATTTGAAAATGAATTAAAAACAAATCTGTAAAATAAAGACTTAAACTTTTGATGACAACTTCTTTATTCTAGTCCTTACAGTATTTTTCATAAATAAAAATAAAAATACTGTTAAAAATATGAATAAGACGGAAGTACTTTAACCAACAGGGTATTCAGTAATCTAGTAAACTTACTTAAAAACAAAGGACTTTAAAACAAAGACAAGGTAACATTACATTTACTTACAGCACACAGTGAAAATTACATGAATATGACAACTGGATAAATCACAGCATTGTTTGAAATAAAGGGTTTAATGTTTAAAATAGGCACATAATATTGCAATTTTGATTTATCAATTACAGGCACCTTAATCAAATAGTGGAGAGTTTTGTAATTATCTGAAAATATTTTCTGGCTAAGAGAATGTATTGTGACAAAATATTCAATATTCAATAGCTACAATTGTATTGTGGATGGTTGCTAGGTGGTTATTAGCTGAAATGACGCCACAAAATATGCAAAACAAAACAAAAACAAAAGTTTTAAAATAAATACTTGTTTTAAAGCCACTGTAACCATAAACTTGCTTCCAAAAACTGCAGTGCTGTATGTGATGAAGTTTATGTCTGAACATTGGCTATGATAGGTTACAGTGCAGCACAGCTACTAGCAGTATACAGGCAGTAGGGATAAAATGTCATGATGGAAAAGGGACCAAGAAGCCCACAGACACACTCACACACACACGCACACGCACACACACACGCACGCACACACACACACACACACACACACACACACACACACACACACACACACACACACACACACACACACACACACACACACACACACACACACACACACACACACACACACACACACACACACACACACACACACACACACACACACACACACACGAGTCAATCACTGCAGCAGTGTCATTGTCATTCAACACCCTGTTCTTGTCCTACAGGACCTTTCTCTCATTTGAGCTCAGATAACCAGGGTTTAATGGCATCTAGGCAGACAGCCAGATAGTCAAATGCTGTGAGTGGAGGGGAGCTGCATTTCACAATGACAAATGACAAAAGTTTCAAACAAAGTCACTGCTTGTGGATTGAAAAGCTCTCATTAACGGTGCAGCAACACCGGATCAGTCATGCGCATCGAGAGGAATCACTCACACAAACACAAAGACACGGGCGCAAAGGTCTCACCAGCAGCAGAGGTGCACAAATTTTTAAAATGGCTGTTGAAAGGAAGATACTCTCCCACAGTGCGGCTCTCTTGAATGATAACAATGTAGAGAGCAAAAAGCTCATAAAATGGACTCAAATGTTCATGAAACAGGTCCGTGGGCAAACAAGATTTTATTTAGCTCAGGATACTAAACAATTAATTTTAACAGTAGGATAAATACATTTGTAATTACATACTCCTATACTAGAACTGAAGTATGTAATGTGTACAGGATATTGTTGTACACTACACAATAGGCAAATATGTATGCACAGGCTGGCCGAGAATATGGAAACAAAGTGCAAGAGTTGAGCTTCAAAACTAAAAATGCAACACATGACTTCACATGATGCATCCCATAAGAAAAAAAATCATTGCTCAGTGTTTGCTCTTCCTAAGCTCATGAGACGTAGTTTTGATTCTCATATATCTCTCATTTCAGTATCAACGGAGTTTCAGATGTTTCTCCCAAAATTCCTTAGGAGAAATAAGAGTAGACACAACTGAGACATGAGTCTGAGAGAAAAATAAGTTGAAACTGAGAATGTGGTGGAAGAAACATATGACATCTCTGTATCATCTTGCTGCGATCTCTTTCAAGACTCCATTTTAGGAATATTTTATTGCTCAGAGGTGGCTCTTTCTAAGCTCATGAGACTTAGTTGTGATTCTCATTTATCTCTCACTGTAGAATCAACAGTGTCTTAGATGTTTCTCCTCAAATTCCTTAGGAGAAATAAAAGTAGACACGACTGAGACATGAGGAGTGCAAAATGAGAAACAAGAAACATGGGAGATCTCTTTATTGTCTCTCTGTATCTGTAATCTCTTTCAAAACTCCATTATAAAAAATATTTTTTCTTTCTTTTTTTGTGACATTGGAGTTTTTTTTTCACCTTTATTGGACAGGGCCATATGATGAGAGCCTAGAAACAACGGGAGAGGCGAGAAGGGAACAGGAGCAGGAAAGTATACCTTTAGCTGGGACTTGAACTCGTGCTGTCTGTGGTGCTGCTGTGCCTCAATGTTGATGTGCTGTCCACACGGCTATGGCTCTGACAGAGCTTTGCCTAAGCTCAGGATACTAAGGGCTTATTATCTCTTATATGTCTCATTTAGGTATCAGCTTTGACTAAGTTTATGCAACAGGCACCAGAAGGCAAAGTAGTTCTTAAGTTACTATGCAACCAAGTAATAGTTAACCAAAGGGCAATCGGTCTTACTTTTCCAATTAAAATTAAAATGAAACAAAATAAGATATTACCAGGCTTGGGGAAAAATAATTCATGACTAACTGTTCAGACTAGTCTAAGAAGTTTTTCAACCAACCCCAGATGTCTTAAATTTTATTTTACAAGAAATGTTACATAACATTTTAAATTTGTACTTATATTGTGAAATACTGAAACTATCATTCAAATAGCATTATGTGTTTCAGAATATCAAGAGTTACTAATTTAAATGTTTCTTTAATGCCCAGAAATGAATATGCAGTGCTAATTCCAAACAAGGATTAGACAAGTGTATGGTGTTTAGTCTAGATAAATTATTTCTTTATAACAAATGTAATGCTATAGGTGACCAGTGCTTCATGGTTGCTGCTTAACCTTTTTGTTCTACGTTTAACATTGCAAAGTTTATTTTGTACAACCCATTTTGCATGCATGTAAACATGTTGTTTTGTTCATTGTGCAACAGAATGCCTGTTTTGTGCATGATTGATTTGGTGTGGGTGAATCACATATCACATACCCAGAGATAAAAAAATAAATAAAAAAATAATAATTAACAATTCAAATGTTTCTGCGATACATAAATGAGGTTACATTAACATTAAATGGAGACTTTTGCTTAAGTCTCCTGTTTCTCAGACTTGTCTCCTGAGACAAAACCTCTGACATTCTCACATATGTCTCCTTTAAAGTTTCATTAGACATCTCAATAACATCACACACTGTGCTCAGACCTTTCTCCTTAGCGAGAAACACTGGAGCTCTCAAACTTGTCTTCTCTGAAGTTTCATAAGAGATTTCAATAACATCACACACTGTGCTCAGACCTTTCTCCTTAGCGAGAAACACTGGAGCTCTCAAACTTGTCTTCTCTGAAGTTTCATAAGAGATCTCAACAACATCACACACTGTGCTCAGACCTTTCTCCTTAGCGAGAAACACTGGAGCTCTCAAACTTTTCTTCTCTGAAGTTTCATAAGAGATCTCAACAACATCACACACTGTGCTCAGACTTTTCTCCTTAGCGAGAAACACTGGAGCTCTCAAACTTGTCTTCTCTGAAGTTTCATAAGAGATCTCAACAACATCACACACTGTGCTCAGACTTTTCTCCTCAGCTAGAGACTCTGAAGAGACCTCAGTAAAAGTTGTAAGATTAACGTTTCTCTTAATTGTTAATTCAACAAGAAAGCTGCACAGTTTATGTGCATAGGGCACATCATTTGTTTAACAAATGTGAGAGTGCCAGAGTCTTTAAATAAGGAGAATAGTCAGAGCACAATGTGTGAAGTTATTGAGATCTCTTCTAAAACTTTACAGGAGACAAATATGAGCAATCCAGTCTCTCTAGCCAAGGAGACACATCTGAGCGATGTGTGTGATGTTGTTGAGATCTCTTCTAAAACTTTAGAGGAGACAAATATGAGCAATCCAATCTCTCTAGCCAAGGAGACACATCTGAGCAATGTGTGTGATGTTGTTGAGATCTCTTCTAAAACTTTAGAGGAGACCACTGTGAGAGTGTTAGAGTTTTTGTCTCAGGAGACAACCGAGAGAACCAGGAGACTTAAGCAAAAGTCTCCATTTCATCTTAAACTAACCTCATTTTTGTCTGATGATTTTGGCATACAGCACATGAAAATCTCAAAAAATTAGCATATTTCATCCAAACAATAAAATAAAAGTGTTTTTAATACAAAAAAAGTCAACCTTCAAATAATTATGTTCAGTTATGCACTCAATACTTGGTGGGGAATCCTTTTGCAGAAATGACTGCTTCAATGCGGCGTGGCATGGAGGCAATAAGCCTGTGGCACTGCTGAGGTGTTATGGAGGCCCAGGATG
Organism: Gobiocypris rarus; assembly: GCA_023029165.1. Classification (NCBI taxonomy): domain Eukaryota; kingdom Metazoa; phylum Chordata; class Actinopteri; order Cypriniformes; family Gobionidae; genus Gobiocypris; species Gobiocypris rarus. The sequence goes on along the minus strand of CM040921.1, from coordinate 5,044,352 downwards.
CTTCGATAGCGGCCTTAAGCTCATCCAGAGTGTTGGGTCTTGCGTCTCTCAACTTTCTCTTCACAATATCCCACAGATTCTCTATGGGGTTCAGGTCAGGAGAGTTGGCAGGCCAATTGAGCACAGTAATACCATGGTCAGTAAACCATTTACCAGTGGTTTTGGCACTGTGAGCAGGTGCCAGGTCGTGCTGAAAAACAAAATCTTCATCTCCATAAAGCTTTTCAGCAGATGGAAGCATGAAGTGCTCCAAAATCTCCTGATAGCTAGCTGCATTGACCCTGCCCTTGATAAAACACAGTGGACCAACACCAGCAGCTGACATGGCACCCCAGACCATCACTGACTGTGGGTACTTGACACTGGACTTCAGGCATTTTGGCATTTCTCCCCAGTCTTCCTCCAGACTCTGGCACCTTGATTTCCGAATGACATGCAAAATTTGAGCGACAGTCCAGTGCTGCTTCTCTGTAGCCTAGGTCAGGCGCTTCTGCCGCTGTTTCTGGTTCAAAAGTGGCTTGACCTGGGGAATGCGGCACCTGTAGCCCATTTCCTGCACACGCCTGTGCACGGTGGCTCTGGATGTTTCTACTCCAGACTCAGTCCACTGCTTCCACAGGTCCCCCAAGGTCTGGAATCGGTCCTTCTTCACAATCTTCCTCAGGGTCCGGTCACCTCTTCTCGTTGTGCAGCGTTTATTGCCACACTTTTTCCTTCCCACTGAGGTGCCTTGATACAGCACTCTGGGAACAGCCTATTGGTTCAGAAACTTCTTTCTGTGTCTTACCCTCTCGCTTGAGGGTGTCAATGATGGCCTTCTGGACAGCAGTCAGGTCCAGTCTTACCCATGATTGCGGTTTGAGTAATGAACCAGGCTGGGAGTTTTTAAAAGCCTCAGGAATCTTTTGCAGGTGTTTAGAGTTAATTAGTTGATTCAGATGATTAGGTTAATAGCTCGTTTAGAGAACCTTTTCATGATATGCAAATTTTTTGAGATAGGAATGTTTTCATGAGCTGTATGCCAAAATCATCATTATTAAAACAATAAAAGACCTGAAATATTTCAGTTGGTGTGCAATTAATCTAAAATACATGAAAGTTTAATTTTTATCATTACATTATGGAAAATAATGAACTTTTATCACAATATGCTAATTTTTTGAGAAGGACCTGTATATAATAATATTTAAAAAGCTAAATTTTGATTTTAAATATTTACAAAATCAAATAGTAATAAATAGGATAGTAAAAAATATTAAGTCAAATAGTAAAAAATATTAAGTATTAAGAAGCATTTATGTATTTTTTATATAAAATATATTTTTATAAATACTTAAAAGTGAATATCTAAAAGTAATATGGATATAATAATATAACACAATTAAAGTTAGATATGAGTACCATATAATTATATTATATATAATTATAATAAATTGATTATCAGAAAGCAAAACTGTTTTACCTGTCTGGCCTATAATTTTCAAAGAGAATGAACATCAATATTTTTTGTCATCACTGGCTTATAATTAGTATGTGGTGACGTTCATATATTAGAGTCTGTATTGTGTACTACTGATACTGCAGACATTTTATTTTATTATTTTAATTGACTTGGTTTAAACATGACTTATAAATCACAGTTAAATCATTTACAGCAATTCATGAACACTCATAATTAAAATTGTACTTTTATCAGATGATGACCATCATTTGCTATGTCATCTTCAATAAAGCCATATGGCAATAATCCTTGTGGTGCATTAATGCACACTTATCTTCTTGTGTACTTTATAGGAGTCCCTTAACTCTGTACAAAAAGGCTTGATGTGGCACAAAGTTGTACTTTTGGCTTCCAGGGTGTGCATAGATTTTAAGACTCAGTCAGTGTCTCCTGCTGTGTTTGTGTAGATGTTCTCATCCTTCTATTGACAGAAACACTCTCATATATTAAGACAGCAAAGCTGAGCTCTTCAAGTGCTGTAACAGATACAGTCTGTCTACAGTCACTTTATCTACCTGCTTATAACACACAATAAACCCCCATTCAACACAGTCAAGCTCCTCGGATTACTTTCTATTCTAGAGTATATTCTGCACTCTTAAAGGCTCAGAAATCACAAATGCAAGCAGTTCAATGGCTAAGAAGTATGGCTAAAATGATGAAAAAAACATCTTTCTAAACATCTAGTTTAAGATGCAGGTTTCAAGTTCTTAGAAATGTTCATGTTGATTTTTTACTTTAATTTTTTTAATCACAAAACCATTTTTAATAATTTTATTCAATGAAAGTAGTTTATGTACTTGGGTAGAGCCTCTACCGTAGAGGTCAGTTCATCCAAGTCACTGCTTATAATGCACTACGTATAATGCAATTTAAAAATACAATAAATATTTATTTTCAGATTTTTTTATTAAATGTAATGTAATATAGCTTCCTAAAAGCTTACGAATTAAGGATTTGTGATATAGTAAGTACTGTTTTTAACCAGAACGAAAATATTGTTGTTATAAAGATAAAAGAAAATATAATAACATTTTACCTGATTTTCTTTAGCTTCATTAAACTTCTCACCCTCATATCACTATATTTGACTTCAAATCTATATGTGTGTGAAATGGAGAGATGGAGTCTATACTGATGGGAGGACTATCACAATTTATCCAGTAAATCCACTCACATCTGCGTCAATTAAAGCGAACACCAATACATGAAAGACAGTTAAAAATGGGTTGTTGTCTAACACTTAAGCTCCCTTTAGACACACACAGCCTGGAATCTAAATAGATTTAGTGAAATCTTGTTAAACAGACCTTTTTAACCCCTCTAGCACTGGAGCACCACTAATGCGTTCATTTAGACAAAGCACTTCTTAATTGAATCTGAACTGATTTGAATAATCAATCTTGTTTGAACCTGTGCTGCTAAAGCGGATCTTTGGCTGGTTCAGCTTGTGTCGTGACTCCCATGAGTCTCTCAGCTCAGATCAGGCCCAGCTCAGGTGTGGGGTGAGGGGTCTCCTAATTACTAATCTGACGGATGCTTTTATTCAAAGTGACTTATTGTTCACTTATTTCAAGTTCAATCCCTCTGGAGTAATCTAAGGTTAAGTGTCCTGCTCAATGGCGATAGCTCATGAATCATCCCTTGCAGGATATGAACAATTAAAGATGCATGCGAGCACTTCTTTGTTTGGATGCAGAAAAAAGAGTATAGCCCTTTACATGGAAGAAGAATCTGCAGGCAAACTATTTATTAGTTACATTAATAAAAAGCTGTGTATGTGTATCACTTTTTTAAGGGATATGGAAAAAGAGAAAAGAAATAGAGCAAGTTGCGAGAGGTGATTTCCTTTGCAAAAACGTTCCCTCAGCGACCACCAGCATTAATGTCATATAAGAAATAGCACAACAGCAGCTCTGCAACACAGCATCAATAAGATGAGCAGCTCTATAAGTCCCAGCGCTGCTGAAATCACATGCTAAAGTTGCACCATATTTGCTCTCATAAATAAAACATGATGATTTTGTACTCTGTGCTTATAGTCTTTAAGACTACGTCCTACGCAAGACTGTGAGGAGACTGAAAAGAAAAGTGTGAGTGGGGGGAAAACAAAAGTCCGTTGAGCAGATCATAATGGTGCTGATGGAGGGACTTCACACTGAGAGTAGAGAGAGGCCGTGAGAGCCTGAGATTAGAAGAGTGAGAAAACCGATGCATTCAGCTGAAAAACATGCTAAAGGCTTTTCTCACCCCTGCATGAGTGCACAGGGGTCCATCAGCGTGAAGAGCAAAGGGGAGCAGAGGGCAAATTCAAAAACATTTGCCATATTCCCAATCTACAGGCCTTTCAACATTGCTCATTTAACATCTTCCGCTGCATCCATAAAGGCCTTCCTTGAGTCTGATGGGGGATATAATGAATTTTACATTGCCAATCTAAAATTATACTGAGCATTACAATGATTTTAACTCTATTAGTGGCAAGAGTTTTGTATGGAAGCTTGTTTTCTCCACAAAATAAAACATTTTAAAAGATAATTACACATTTTTATCTCAAAATTGTGAGCTATAAAGTCAGAATTGTGTGATATAGTCAGAATTGTGAGATGTAAAGTCAGAATTTGTGAGATATAAAGTCAGAATTGTGAGATATAAAGTCAGAATTGCAAGATATAAAGTCAGAATTGTGAGATGTAAAGTCAGAATTGTAACCTATGAACTCGCAATTGCAACTTATAAAGTCTAATTATGAGGTTATAGCTATAATTTTTCTCAGAGTTTGTATCTCACAATTCTGATTTTCTATCTAGCAATTGCATGTTATAAAGTCAGAATAGCGAGATATAAACTTGAAATTGCGACTTTATATCACACAATTCAAAATTTCAGAAAAAATAAATAAATAATAAATTCTGTGGTGGAAACAAGCTTCCACAAAATCAGCTTCAAATAACTTTTCTATGTGAATATATTTTAAAGTGTAATTCATTCCTGTGATCAGATGGAATTTTCAGCATCATTACTCCAGTCTTCAGTGTCACATGAACCTTCAGAAATCATTGTAATATGAGGATTTGATCCTCAAAAAACATTTCTTATTTTTATCATTGATAAAAACTTTTTTGTTGAACCCATGACACATTTTCTTTTCAAGACTCTTAAATGTCTCTAAATGTCTTTATTATCAGTTTTGGAGTTTAGGTCTATTTAAAGCTGCAGTTGGTAACTTTTGTAAAAATTTATTTTTACATATTTGTTAAACCTGTCATGTGCTGACAGTAGAATATGAGATAATCTGTGAAAAAAATAAGCTCCTCTGGCTCCTCCCAGTGGTCCTATTGCCATTTGCAGAAATACACCGCTCCCGGTAAGAAACAACCAATCAGAGCCAGGAGGAGTGTCTTATCAGTGTCAATCATGCTCGTGTGCACGCTGATCACACCCCTCTCATGCACAGCACGTACAGGCGTCAGGTGTTCAAATTCAAGTTTACCGGTGTGCCGCAGCTTTGCTTATCGCGGACAAACAATCCAAACGGCCAATTCCTCGAGTGGCACCTGCTCATAAAATAAAGACGGTTAAGCTCATACCACGGCTTCCTCTTATCCCCACCCGTTGACTCCTTGACTCAGTGTCAAATCTCTAGCCGCATAACATACAGATAAAATGTCACGCACTGTGCAAAGAAACCATTGAAACCTACTAATTCACTGGCTTGTCATGTTGCTAAAATAATGTACTAGCAAACCTTATTTTTTAACATGTTTTGCAAAATACGTAATGTTTTGAGGACCAAGTTTGTAGTCAAAGTATGGGCAGGCCATAGTCAATGAAAATCATATTGTTGATGTTTCGTCCGTACCAGTGAATGTGCCATAACTGTTTATCTGCCGTCATCTTTGGCCCTGCTTTCTTACTAGCCTGCGCGTTCACGGCACGCTCCGTTGTGATGGGGGCGGAGCTGTGGAGGGACGGCTGTAGCACAGCAGAGAGCAAGGGGGAGTGACCTGTGAGTTGTGATGGGGGCGGAGCTGTGGAGGGACGGCTGTAGCACAGCAGAGAGCAAGGGGGAGTGACCTGTGAGTTGTGATGGGGGCGGAGCTGTGGAGGGAGGGCTGTAGCACAGCAGAGAGCAAGGGGGAGTGACCTGTGAGTTGTGATGGGGGCGGAGCTGTGGAGGGACGGCTGTAGCACAGCAGAGAGCAAGGGGGAGTGACCTGTGAGTTGTGATGGGGGCGGAGCTGTGGAGGGACGGCTGTAGCACAGCAGAGAGCAAGGGGGAGTGACCTGTGAGTTGTGATGGGGCGGAGCTGTGGAGGGACGGCTGTAGCACAGCAGAGAGGGGCGAGTGACCTGTGAGTTGTGATGGGGAGGAGCTGTGGAGGGAGGGCTGTAGCACAGCAGAGAGCAAGGGGAGTGACCTGTGAGTTGTGATGGGGAGGAGCTGTGGAGGGAGGGCTGTAGCACAGCAGAGAGCAAGGGGAGTGACCTGTGAGTTGTGATGGGGCGGAGCTGTGGAGGGAGGGCTGTAGCACAGCAGAGAGCAAGGGGGAGTGACCTGTGAGTTGTGATGGGGAGGAGCTGTGGAGGGAGGGCTGTAGCACAGCAGAGAGCAAGGGGGAGTGACCTGTGAGTTGTGATGGGGGCGGAGCTGTGGAGGGAGGGCTGTAGCACAGCAGAGAGCAAGAGGGAGTGACCTGTGAGTTGTGATGGGGGCGGAGCTGTGGAGGGAGGGCTGTAGCACAGCAGAGAGCAAGGGGAGTGACCTGTGAGTTGTGCTTGTTCAAATTTTCAGGTCAAGTCAATGTTTTCTAAACACTCCCTACTGCAGCTTTAATACATCCTTACTGAATAAAAGTATTTTATCAAATTAGATGTATTTATCTTTTCTTTTCTTTTTTTGCCGCTATATAGCCCAGCCATGATCTACTCCAAAACAATCTGAATTAAAGACTATAGCCAACAGCTAACTAAATGGTGAGTCCTAGTTTGGGAATGGTAGCGGTAAGTAAATGATTAATGCTGCTGGTATTACTGCCACCATAAAGATCAGCGCCGATAATAAGTGACCAGACTTTGGTGTTCTTATTGTTTTTATTGGCCTCAGGGTTCAGGGACTACATGACGTAAGGCCAGTGACTCTCATACTGCTGCACAAAAACATATACATCAATTGTGATCTAAGGCTGGAGTAAACACAGCTGTTTGGTTTAGCAAAAATGCTTTTCTGAAATCTTTCTCCAGGGACTCTAATGCTTCAGGCCCCAAATCTTTCAATAATGACAGCAACAGTTTCAACAAAAATGCTCTCATATTTTTGGATTTATTAATTTGCACTTTAAAATCTGGATAAATGTGAAGCATGTCACATTCATTAAGACCTGTGCGGGTCCCTCGAGACAAAGAAGATCGATGTGAATCTGAAAGATCCTCCCTCATACGTTATTACACAAACAACACAACGGTGTTTCCTCAACACTCTATTCCTCAAATCCCTGTGACATCCGTATTTCCTCACCTCATTCTTGCCAGGCTGTGCTTATCGAACAAACCAGAATTTCCTAAATGTGTTTGAAAGAAAATAAGACTTGACAACCGCTTTTTTCTCGCAGAGATTGTGATATAAAATAACAGGCACTTTAGGAAAGAAAGGTGTGTTTTGTAAACAGCATGATATTCCCATTCCGACACACTTCATTTTTAAGATCGTAGATGTAGACACATAGATACAAGGTAACAGTCATGAACCGATGGAAAACAGCTGTGTCTATTTTAAAGTGGGATACTCACTGTCTGCATGGATTGGCACCGCCAGGCAGAGCAGCAGCAGGAGGGATGTGGCACTGCCGCGAGGAGAGGCCTTTTGGGTATGTGGCACCATGATTTCCGGATGGCGCTCACCGCAGGGGTTCCCTAAACTCCTGCTGGATGACTATGCTCACGCTACCATTTAGTGAGACCTGACGAGGGACACAAAGGAGAGTGACATCAGAAAGCTGCAATGCAAACAGCACATTTCAAGCAATTCAGATCACCACATTCCAAGACATTACCTCATTATTAGCATTCCAAGAATATTACATCACATTCCCATAATTCAGTATGATCTTCCCGCAAATTAAAGCAATGGGAGGATGACATCAGTAAGCATCATGGTAATGTATGCAATCTTTACATTTTCAAACATCATTATTAGCACTCCAAGAGCAAGATATTTCATATAAGGTCAGTCTTCTGATTGAAGTTGTGCAATGTGTTTTGTGAGGAACAGAACCAAACATTTCAGTCACTATTTCTGAAAATCGACACTGTCATTTAGACAAAATTTGAGAATTTAGAGATGCTGATTCAATAACTGCACTGATGGATTCAATTCAGTCAGACTGATTCTTCAGAGTGATTCATGTTGGTTTGTTTTTGTATGTTTGTGAACTATTCATTAAAGGGGTGGTTGATTATGATTTCACTTTTTTAACTTTAGTTAGTGTGTAATATTGCTGTTTGAGCATAAACAACATCTGCAAAGTTATGACGCTCAAAGTTCAAAGCAAAAGGGAGATATTTTCTTTTAAAGAAATCACTTTTTAAGGACTACAACAAACGGCTAGTAGGGACTACAATGAGCTTCTTCATGGGTAAGTGACATCAATAACCCTAAAATGTATACATACACATGACAACACAAGCTATAACTGTAATTAAACTTCTCCATGCAGCATTTATTCTCTTGGTCTGTGCATCTTTCAACAGTTCTCACACAAGCCATTTATAGATTATCATGACAGAACATGCTAATCGATGAGTTAAAGATAGTCAACTCCAGCTCGACCCTACTTTATGCTTCAGAACTGCTCTGCAGAATCCTATGGGTGACGTCACGGACACTAAGTCCATATTTTTATACAGTCTATGGAGCTATCATGAGCTCTGAAAGCCCCGCCCTCTTCTTGAAAGGGGGCCCAGCAGTTAATTTGCATTTAAAGGGACACACACCCTCAAAAATTATCTCTGGAATTTTTGGAAGATTTACTAAATAGCAAGGAACTGCAAGGAAAACTCAATAAAAATGCATTTCTTGTATTTTGCGATTTCAAACACATTGACATTCAACACAGGCTACAAATTCCCAACATATGATTTATTTAGCTAAAATACCAAATAAAAAAATATTAGATGAAAAACTAAAACAAAAAAAGTTAAAGAAGTACTAAAATTATTAAAACTGAAAGCTAAATGGAAATATTAAAAATAAAATAAAAAGCTTATTCAAAATAGAAATCAATTCTATAATGCAACAGGTATGTAAATAATACTAAAATCACACTGTAAATTATACTGCAAAACATTCAATACAGACTGTGAACACATTCACAACTCAGGTAAAATAATATTTATTTCGCTATGGCCATTAGGATACAGCAGTGACAGCACAGATTGAGTCATTTTCATTTTGGGCTGAGCTATTCCTTTAACAAGGTGACATCATGCACACAATAAATGATGTCATTGTGTTAATTTAATAAAGTGGTCTGAAACAGAAGTAAATGAGCTTGAGCCGCAATGAGTCCCGGGAGAGCGTTTCAACGACCAACAGATACCTCTGGCCTTTGAAGAACACAAGCGTCATGCCAGGTTCACACTGTGAGTGCGTGTCTGGGGGTTTGTGTGTGTTAATAGCCTGTGTGGTGAGGGCTCTCGTGTGTCTTTCCAATGAAACCACCCCATGCACACTCTCACTCACTCATGATTAAGATGATGCATTCATTTATTAACCAGAAGCGCTCATCATGTAATTGGCCGGACCCGGGCTAATTAATCATGCTCACACAAAACAGACATCTGCTATCCAACACACCCACTCTGCCACAGAGAAAATAATCATGGAAACGCCACAGAGAGACGCCCATAGACCAGCACTAATTACTCAGCCACCACAGCAGGAAAGTTTGGAGCCGCTGGCGCTCGGCAAACAGCTTCTACCCTCAAACACCGTTTGATCGGGAGCTGAAGGTGCGCTTCCACATTCCCGCAGGCTGAGCAGACGGAAACGTCTCTCCGTCTCCGAGCACGCCATTTCTCCCACTTATTATGGAAATCATGAGTCTGGAACAGAACCGCTGAGCTGACAAACTCACAGACACTGCATTAAACTGCGAGCATTTAGGTACAAGCACACAGCAAACACACACACACACACACACACACACACACACACACACATACACACACACACACACACACAAACACTGTGACGCTCGGCACACACAAGTCTCTCTGCTTCAGCACACACTGTAATTACAGCAGGCTGCTCCCGTTCTGCACCCCACCGTCTCTGCCTTTCCAAAGAAAACATAGACTCTACTTATGAGTGGATGCTACAATTGCACCAGCCAACCGTCTCCGGCGTGCACAACCTGCAGCCTCTCCTGAACATTCCTGCAGGAAGAGCACGCTGGGAACACAAAGCGTGGACTGAATGCAGCGTGCATTTCTAAAGACTTGAGTCGCTTCTGCTGAAAGACAAATGATACAAGCAGCCAGCCAGACTCTCCATGATGACAAGCATGTTTAAATGAAAGGTCAAAGGTCAGTTCATTTCTCTCAGGAATCACTCCTCACATGGACAGGACAAGACTGCACAGGAACTGAAGAGTAGGGACGCAGTGATTCAAAAGCATTGCGACTTCAGGATGGACAGAAGTCCTCATTCTGGTCTAAATTCACAAGTTGAATGTGATTGGTATAAAAATAGTACAAATCTAAAAATGTTAAAGTATAAAAAATGGGTAACACTTTATTTTAGGGTGCAATTCTCATGATTAACTAGTTGCTTATTAGTATGCATATTACTATAGTATGAAAAATGGGTAACACTTTAATTTAGGGTCCAATTCTCATGATTAACTACTAGTAGCATGGCCGGACTAACTGTGACCGATAAATTATACTTAATTGTTTGCATTCATATGCATTATAAACATTACATTTACCTACAGCAGGTAATTAAAATAAAATAACTGAAATAAAATAAAATAAAATATAAAAAATAAACAAAAAAACTAAAACTGAAATGAAAATGTATAAAAAATGACAGACATATGAAAAACTAATAAAAATGACACAGACATATGAAAAACTAATAAAAATGACACAGACATATGAAAAACTAATAAAAATGACAAAAACAACAAAACTAATTTAGTTACAAAACTTAAAATATAAATGGAAAATTTATATCAAAAACAAATATATAAATATTCAACTATATAATAGAAAATATAATAGCATCTCAATTGAACTAAAATAACACTGATACTGTACATATATTTTAACTAAAAAGATGAGATGCCAATGAATCACTGAATTTTGAATCAACTCGAAAGTTGGCACAATTGAACTCGTTGAAACAATTCTTTTGAACTGAATCACAGAAATGAATGGAATTTAGAGACAACAGGAAAACTATCATTTTTGTCTTGATGGCCTCATATTTTCAAGTTGTGAGACAAAGAGGGAATGTTAAATTAATGACTAATAAAATGCATTTAAAAAACTGTTATACTTACAATGTTGCTTAGTTTTATTGACAGAAAAATCATATTTTGCAAATATTAAACACTGGCATAATCAACAGAAAAAAGTCTTTTGTGAGGGTGTTTCAGGTTGCACTAAACATCATCTAACATAATTGCACATAAATGCAACATGTTCATCTGCCGTAATTCCAGTCCAAACATGTTGTTGCTTATTTGCAGGAGTGTTTGATAGTCTAATATCTCAAAAGAGCACTTGCTTTATTACTCCTGGATTGATGGATAATCTATTATAATCCCAGAGGAGAAATTGGTTGCTAGAAATTTCCTGTGCCTCGACAGAAAACCCTTCAACACGGACCAGAGCAGCGCTAATATCTGAGATACACTTAGAAAATCAATGCTCTTTGAATATTAATAAAGAGCTACACTTAAGTTCATCAGTCTGATGCATGTGTACTTTCCTAAACAGCATTGCCATTTAAAAAGACCATTTCTTGCCGGATATTCAATTAAGCAATTGAAATCAGGGAAGAGAGCGGCAGTTGTGGAGCTTGTTTGTTAAGATATTTATTTAATCACGTCAATATTGTTACAAAGAGTGCCACTATTATGTATCCACATAATTTTTTGCCCCGAAAATGAGGGTTATTATTCAAATGTCAAGATTCTTGTGAAAATTTGAGGTGGCACTTTGCCTGTTAGAATAAAAATGATCAGTTTAAATGTTATTCTAAAGTGGAAAACGCTCATTTTGTTTGCGCACCCTCTCTGCCACCTCACGCACCCCCAGGGGTACATGTTTGGGAACTATTGCTTTAAAGGAACATCAAACATCAAAATGATGTTTCACAAACACATATTTGAGAACTTTTGTTTTTGGCATGGCTCTGTTCCAAACCCTATAGTGAGCCGCCTAACTACATCATATGCACACTTCTAGACTGTTTCCAACAAAAGGCAGTGAATTATGCTGCTTACCATCTCACCTGTATCCCTTTGCAGGCAATCCCAGGCAATCCCAGATTGCTCAAATAGTGATTACAATTTTGAAATTTGAATAAAATTAAAAAAAAATTCAAAATGTTGTACATTTATTATATATGTACACAAATTATGGGAAATTACATTTACAAAATTATTTTATTCAGTACTGAACAGTAACAATAAAGTCACACCTTTCTCAAATGTACTATTCCCAAAGTTAATGTGAGCTTCATTTTCATTGGTTGTTACAGAGCCAGATTGCAAGCTTAGCAACATTAGCAGTTCACCAGGGTTTACAGAAGCAAACTCATTCTTTTTCTCTGGTTCTGATGCAGGACTAAGTCAGCTGTGTTTACAGTGGCAGGCAGAAAGAAAGGAGCAGAGAGGGAATGATATCTTCTCCCAGCAGACTCTGGGGGTGTAAAGGGGAAAGGATGAAATTTTCATCCTGCAGGAGGAGCACCCTCAAGGGGCTGCACTCTCTTATCTCCCCTGTTATCCGCCCACTCCCCATAGGAAAGGAGATGCGGAGTGAGTCATAGACACCAGCTCGGTATTACAAACAGTGTATCCAAATTTCATGAAGGACAAGAAGTACCAAGACTGGTGTTTCTTTAGTTAAGAAGGGGAACGGCTTTCATCCAAAATGCTAACGAGGCATCTGTGTCTCAATTCTGAATATACACTATCAGTTAACACACCACATTCCTTGATAGGGATGTGCGCAACGACTAATATCAATAACGTTTAAACAGAAATTTTGCAACTGACTAGGTCGAGTAGTCTAACCCACCCCCCATAGACTGTATGTGATATCCATGATCATTTTTTATTAAACTTAAACATTCACTTAAGCGACGTTAGCCATTATTATTCAGCACAGGACTTTAAGTTCAAACCTGATAGTCTATTATTAACAGGTTTTCTCAAATTAAAGAGTCCACATAAGACAGCATGTTAAGGTATTGTTGATACACTGTACATCAAGGTACACAAGACAGGCGGCAAAATCGCAAGAAAAGCTTTGCGTGTACTGAGAACTTTACATTATTTAAAGTCCCACTGAACCGGAAGTAGCAAGTGAGTTTTCTTCAGTCCTGTGACGTATTTCCAAGTGAAACGGAATATTGAATAGTAGGCAGGGTTTTACTTCAGCGCTCCTCCTCTCCATCTCTCGCTCGTAGCAGACTAACGGTTGGAGGGGAGTGGTAACGCATTTTCAAACCCAAGCCGTCAAACTGACGTCATCTGAGAAGGAACCGGAAGTACATTTTCAGACTTTGATTAAAGATTACAGGGTCAAACAATCTTTTTCTGTGTATTAACTTGCACGGATTAATTGTACACCCTAAGACCTGTAATATGTGCTAACAAGGTAAATAGGTTCAACTTTGATTTCATGAGGACTTTAAGTGTATTATCTTTGTTAAGATGTTGATATAGCAAGTGCAACTGTTCAAGTGTCAAGTAAGATTCATTCATAATATTTCTATATTCTATATATTCTAATATGTCTCTAATAACCGGTAGTTTAACAAACCTATAAGCAAGCTTAAAACTAGTTTGATATGGCAAACACTATATTGCCAAAAGTATTGGGAGACCCCTACAAATCAGTGAATTCAGGTGTTCCAATGACTTTCATGGCCACAGTGTATAAAATCAAGCACCTAGGCATGCAGACACTTCTAAAAACATTTGTGAAAGAATGGGTCGCTCTCAAGAATTCAGTGTGCAATAAGTGTCCACCCAACCCGATCTCACGGCAATTCGTACATATTTTACAAGGTGGCTAATTGCAATTTAATTTGTACGACCTCACTCAGATTTAATTCATACGATTTTTACTAAATCTTACATTTTTGACGAGTTGGCAAATTCGTATGAATTCGTACGAATGACCTACCTCAACCCCGCCCCTAAACCTACCCATCACTGGGGTTTAGGCAAACGCATAAATTCGTACAAGTGAGGTCGTACAAATTTGTACGAAATAGCCACCTCGTAAAATATGTACGAATTGGTCGTGAGATAGCGTTGGTCCACCTGTGCAAGTCCATTCGTGAAATTTCCTCACTACTAAATATTCCACAGTCAACTGTTTGTGGTATTATAACAAAGTGGAAGCGATTGGGAACAACATCAAATCATAGAAGCGGGGTCAGCTCATGCTGAGGTGCACAGTGCGCAGAAGTCGCCAACTTTCTGAGTCAATAGCTACAGACCTCCAAACTTTGTGTGGCCATCAGATTAGCTCAAGAACAGTGTGTAGAGAGCTTCATGGAATGGGTTTCCATGGACGAGCAGCTCATCCAAGCCTTACATCACCAAGTGCAATGCAAAGTAGAGCAGTGGCGACGTGTTCTCTGGAGTGACCAACACGCTTCTCTGTCTGGCAGTCCAACTTCTCCAAATTGCTAAGACAACCCCACACCATAATCCCACCTCCACCAAGAACGGTACTTGCCTGACTGCATTGTGCCAAGTGTAAAGTTTGGTGGAGGTGGGATTATGGTGTGGGGTTGTTTTTCAGGGGTTGGGCTTGGCCCCTTAGTTCCAATGAAAGGAACTCTTAATGCTTCAGCATACCAAGACATTGGACAATTTCATGCTTCCAACTTTGTGGGAGCAGTTTGGGGACGGCCCCTTCCTGTTCTGACATGACTGCGCTCCAGTGCACAAAGCAAGGTCCATAAAGACATGGATTACCGAGTTTGGTGTGGAGGAACTTAACAGTCCTGACCTCAACCCGATAAAACACCTTTAGGATGAATTAGAGCGGAGACTGGGAGCCAGGCCTTCTCATCCAACATTAGTGCCTGACCTCACAAATCCGCTCTAGTAATTTAAATGTGGTCTTTATACAAATATATAGAGCAAAACATCAAATGTGCAACAACAACAAAAAAGTATTGTTTAATCGACTAGTCGACATTCTTATATTTCAGCTTCTTCATGTGGTACATCCTGGGATGCTTACTGTATATCTCACTATTTTTGACTTTTCTGAGCCTGTCAAGTCCTTCTTTTGACCCATTTTGCCAAAGGAAAGGAAGTTGCCTAATAATTATGCACACCTGATATAGGGTGTTGATGTCATTAGACCACACCCCTTCTCATTACAGAGATGCACATCACCTAATATGCTTAATTGGTAGTAGGCTTTCCAGCCTATACAGCTTGGAGTAAGACAACATGCATAACGAGGATGATGTGGTCAAAATACTCATTTGCCTAATAATTCTGCACTCCCTGTATAAACAATTTAAGTTTAGTTTGTATGTATGCTCTTAGAAATAAAATAAATAAAAATAAAATACAAAATAAAATAGAAATATATATATTTTTTTATTATTATTTTTATTATTGTTAATAGCAGCAACAACAATAATAAATAAATAAATAAATAAATAAATAAATAATTTTAGTATATTTGTCACAACAACAACCATTTTAATATATCTAATATAATTTATATTTGCTCTCAAAATGAATTTAAAACATTTAGGCAAAGATCATTAGATCAAAAGTTTTTTTTGATGAGAAATATAAATTCAGTCAAACTCATGCTTGGTTGTGTATATGTGGCATCAAGCTATATATCAAGGGTGTGCATGTCTTTAAGGGTCTACCTTTCATCTTATAGCTGATGGCATGCACGGACAGACAGGAAGAGGAATTCTCGTTCATCTAAAGTGATAGAGCTCATCACTGGCAGCCAGGTGCAACGCTCGGCTCCACCGGTCACCCTGCAGCTACACAATCCTGTGAGATTTGTGGCTTTCAAGTGCTGTGCGTTGTTAGGAGATTTGTGGAGCGGCTGAGGGAGATTTGTGCTGCGGCAGGAATTTGAGGAGAGGGAAACGGATCTGAGGCCGTAAATATTGGAGTAAAGGAAGGAATTGGAGGCTCATTGTCTCAACAGAGAAAACTGAGGAAAATTAAGGTGCCTAGAGCGCTTTCACATTTACTTTTACTTTTTAACATGAACACACATAGTATTGCATATAAAAGCCAAACACAAGACAAAATCATAATGCCCAGGAAAGGTCTTTTTATTAAAAAAAAAGCCAGACACAATGTGAACAGGTATAAAAACTGGTTGCTATACATCAAATACCCAAAATATATTTACAATAATTTTACTGGAGATTATGCAACATAATGAATATAGTCTTTTTAATCATAATTATTTTTTTTTTTTTTTGGCCATTCAGTTCGTAAGTTGTCAGCATCATCATGAAAACAATGTTGACTATTAACTAGACTTTTTACTGAATCTAATTGATTGAAGCGCTGATTCCTCTGCCTGTAAAAGCACCCTTTTAAGCCCCTTCAGGGTAAATATATAAAAATGTATCGGCAAAAGACTGAAAAGTACAATGTTCACTTTTCCTCAGCTATGACTCAAAAACTCAACTCATCTCTTTACAAGCTATTTACACACAGCACAAAAACCTCTGGATGGCATGACAAGGCATTACCCACTTAAAAATCTATATAAAACATGGTGATTGATCTTGACCTTAGACTGATTCAAAGCCGTGGTCTCAATGGTTGTGCTGCAGTTGTTCCTATGGGCGTTGCAGAAGCTTTTAACTTCTCTTTCTGCATACAGTGCCCAGTGTGGTGAAGGTTTTTATTTTTATCTTTGTTTGAGGGAAGCACTGTGGTGTGTGGCACTTACTGGATTATATGGCCGGAGGGGTATCTGGGAAAAAAGGACTTTTATCACCCCAGCAACTAATTATTAGTGGCAAAAGAGAGAGAGAGAGAGAGAGAGAGAGAGCTAAAAGTGTGCATGAGTATGTGAGTTAAAGATAAAAAAAAAAAATTAACAAGAGAGAAGAGATGAGCCCCTCAGGACACACTATTGCAACATCCTGTGGCGAGGCCATAAAAGATTTACGAAATAACTTTGGCCCCCAGTGCAAAGTATCAACAGTGAAGTTAATGGCGTGATTACACTAATAAGGGTAGAAAAAGAGAAGGAACTGTGCTGCATATAATGACAGGGTGAAAACGATAGATAAAGAGAATGTAGGAGCGAATGATAAATGCAGCAGCAGCATGAGATGCAGACCACACAGAGGGATTTGAGAGGAGAAATCCTCCTGTGCTCTGTGATTGAGGTTTAAGTCATCTGCAACTGGGGCTGTTATAATACATGAGCAGAACAGGTTTATTGCTGATCTTTTATAGCACTGAGTGCAGACAATTACAACACATTTGCAATGCACGAAGACCATAACGCTTGCAATGCCAAGGTCATGGGTTTGATTCCCAGAGAATGAATGAACTGATTAAATGTATACCTTAAATGCAATGTATTTGTTTTAAATGCTTTACATTAAGGTTTTGCTAAATGCATTACGTAACAAAATCTGCAACATGCCACTATATTTGTGACCCGTGCTGGCAAAATGATTCGGAATGCGCACAGGTTAATTACAGGCTACGGGCAAAACAAGTGAACATTTTGGTTGAATATTAGATTTTCACAAAAATTTGTTCATTAAGCCCTCGTCCAGTGATCCCAATGCTCCAAATAGTAATTCAAACTCTTAAATGATCTTTACAGTATTTGTACGTTTTCTGAGAGGAGAAAATGTTCGTGTTTCTCTGCTTGCTTCTTGACAACTGGTGCTTCCCCTCAAGTTTGGTATTGTTTTAAAGCGAATATTAAAGCGAGTGAATTCTCTATGGCATGAGTCTGAACCAATGGAATGTGTTTTCAAACTTATGCTGATGTAAACAAAATGATCTTACTCACACTGACTGACACATCCGAAGCGTGCATCTCTCAAACATAGAGCGATCCCTATACACATATACACAGAGTTACAGTATTTCTAAATATCTGTCTTGGCAAGTATTCATTCATTATCTGTTGTGTCTTGAATGTTAACTGTTGGGGAAAAACTGATGTGTTTCCCTGATGTGTAACATTATATTAGATAATGCAATAAGGTAATGCAATGTCATCATATCCGATTATTCTTTTGAATTATGGGCGAGAACATACATTATTAATGCATTTACTGTCACTATTCCAAAAGAATATTAGGACTATAAGTCCTGCATCGATTTAGTCTTCCTCGTATTTAGTAGCTTATAGAAACAAACTAATATAAGCATATAGCACTGACAAGCACTGATAAAGCAAAGCATACGCCTTATCAATCTCCAATTGTACAGCGCTATTTGTGAACCAGAGGCTGTTCTGTGAAGTCCTGTAAACGTCCTGTCACCTAGCGTACGCTGAGTACGAGCGAATGACAGTCAAAGTCATTTTAACAGAATACTAAAAATGCTTTTTTTTCTTTTTTTCCAGATGGATTTCTCCAACTACCTGCACGCAGAAAATCAACGGTTCTGCACAAATCGCTTATAGTGCCAGGCTGTGACAAATAGCTTCAAAAATAAGCCATTTGCACTATTCATGTTGTACCTACAATATTCTAAGATTAAAGTAAACTTTATAATTACCAAGCAATGTGTAGAATATGATATCAATAAAACACATCGTCAAATTATAAACTATTTGAAAGGATTATTGCTGCTTCCATAGACATCAGTGTATACTTTACAAACTATCAATGTTTTTTGCTAGTCCTTAAATGTCAGACAGAAACACAAAATAAACATTATATGTTTGAAAACACTAAACAGTTGTTGTAGCAGTTGATGATGTGACGCATTAAACACAGTGGTGTGATCATATGCTTCAAAAGCTTAATTATGAAAATGTACATGTATTATAAACATTATTCGTCTTCTGGAAGCTGCATTCAATTTGGTTCAAAATTGTTTTGCTTTGCATCGAAATGACGGCTCTGGATATGGGTTTTGACTTTGTGTGTGCCATATTTGGTGTTTTTACTACAGATTTTAAGGTATAGTTGCTAGGTGATTTTGTTTTAAATTGACTTTGCTGACTTGTAGGTGTAGCTCGGGTAGGTATTTTTAATAGAGAATGATAAAATTGTCATTGTGACTCATTTTTCCAGCATGGGTCACATTTATTATTTTCTTTTTTTGCTTAAAAAGTGTGTTCACTATTATCAAAATAAATGTATGCTTTGGTTACTCTTATGTTATTTATGCAAGGAAACTGATACATTTCCTAATCATCATCCAGCATGCACTTGCAATCCACTGAATTCTAGAAAAAAAGTATGATAATAATTATTTATATCCATCAGGAATTGATTGTATCATTAAAATAGGTTTTTACAGTATATGAGTGGATGAGTTGAAAAACTCAAGGTTACATCAGGCAAAAGGAAACATTGTTTGGACCCACTTTATATTAGGTGTCCTTAACTACTATGTACTTACACTTTAATTAATAATTTGATACATTGCACTTATTGTGTACATACATGTTTTTACATTGTACTTACATTTTAAAAAATACCTGCATGTAATTACATCTGTAATTAATTTCTGTAGTTACATTTGTAATTACACAGTTGACACTTCCCTTACACCTAACCCTACCCTTAAACTTACCCATCCCACCACACCTGTCCCTAGCCCTACCCGTATCCCACCTCAATATCAGCAAAGGTGTTTTGCAACACAATATGAACACAGTAAGTACATTGTACTTATTTTTTTTATGTAAGTACATAGTAGTTAAGGCCACCTAATATAAAGTGGGGCCCATTGGTTTACAGACAAGTTATTACATTTTGATGAATGATTACAAATAACGTACCAATAAAATACCTCATTTTGATTTCATGTTAATTTTAAGTGTGGCTTTAGAGTGCAAACAATTTTGAGGTCATTGCTCTCTACTAATGGTCTAGTCTGAATGGCAAGTCAAGACACCATAAAATGAGGTGAAAAGGTTGAAGAGAGATTGTTCCTGGGTCTGTTTTTGTTTAAAAGGTTTTCTGCTCTTTACACTTCTGAGAAGCTGACTTCTTGTTTTAAAGTCAATTGAACATATATACAATATGATGTCATACAAAGTGGATCATGAAATGATTTATGTGCCAAGGTTCCAGAACATGAGCAGGGTTTAAAAATTAATCAGAAATCAATCAAAGGTTAGTGAAGGATGTAGCATAGCTATTGAAGCCTACAGAGAAGAACAGATGACCCAGTAGAGCAGAACACCTCGAGCGATTAGCGTGATTGGGCATTTCAGGAATTAGGGTGCTGGGAAGTCTGAATCACGGAACACAAGCCAGAAAGACCACAGTCTATTCATGCCGTCACATTCCCACAGCATTCCAGGATTCCTGAGTCGGAGTGTTTTATTGCTCTGTACAGACGTATTCCGAAGCCTCCATAAAAATGTCAGAGCTCTAAATGCACTGGAGTTAAAGCTGATCTACAGCCTGATACACAATAATGAGTTAATGATTAGCCATGGGTGACCCAGCGCTTCAGTGCGCCCGGTCAAAAGCGCCCCAGACGCCAGGATGTGATGAACTGCACGTCCGCCGCCAGGCTCTTCGCAACTCAACCTGCGATTTTGGCAATTACATAAATTACGATCAACCATCCAGATTTATACTCATCCCATGAGTCTTATTCCAGCACCGCTGATGTTTGCTGCTTAACGGATCATAAGACCAACAGAAGACGAATATGACTTTATATTATATTATCAGCCATGGTTTGTGTTTACACTGGAACAGACCAATAGCACAACAGGGAAGAGTATGCAATATTTATACAACTGGAAAATTTGTCAAAAAATTTCAATTCTGTCATCATTTACTTTCCATCATTGCATTCCAAACAGTACGACTTTTACTTTAAGTACATGCCTTAAAATAAAATGATCCTAAACCCTCAAGTCTCTGTGATCTTCTAGTCTCCAGATATGACCATATCTATTATTCAATGTGCATATTTTCAAAATGTTCCCATCCAGTAGGTGGAAATCTGATAACGATGCAGGATGAGTTACATGCCAAAGTTTAATATCCACTGTTTGTTGTTGTAATTGCATGCACATTTTGATTGTGTGTCTTGGGCCCTGTTTACTCCTGGTCAATCGGATCACAAGTAAACAACGCTAAATATAGGTGTAAACAGAGTCTAAATGTTTTGAGCATGTCCACTTTCGACCATTTCCAGAGGTAGTCGAAAGCGCATTAATGTGGTCAAATGCGCTCGAACAGCCACAAAAGATGCTACTCTCTACCTACTGACCTGATGCATAAACATTATGGAAAGTACTCTAGACAGATGGGATTTAAACTTAAAAAAAATTTACCAAGCACAATGTTTACAATGTTCTCTCAACATTCCTGATTTCTAACACACTCACAGCATTCGACGTGGTCTTGCCAATGCTCCAGGCACGTTCAAGTTGCGTGAACTTATTTTGTCCATTAGAATCAAAATACAATACAATTTACTCATCCATATACCCTCCCCTCAAAGAAATCTGGACAGAAATGGTTGAAAGTGGACAAAAGAGACAGATTAAACACCAGGTGTAAATGGGTACGTGTCTACCTCCTACTTATGATCCGATTGACCAAAACTAATCTTAATAGGTGTAAACAGGGCCATGTTGTATTTGAAAACCAACGGTCACTGTGATTTTGCCAAGTATGACATGTTGTACAACAATCACAAAGATGTTGATCCAGGATCATGTTGTACTTGGTGAAATCATGTTCACCAAAAAGAATGCAATGAGCAATTACTAACAGTTAATATCTCCTTATAGGGAGAATCAATGTAAAAACAGAAGGCTAGAAGGCTTTTGTTAAATAACAGACACTTAAAATGATGAAACAAGCATTAAATCTTTAAAAACACACAGTTTTCTGTCACGCACCAATTGGGGAGTTGCTCCTTAAGTAGCTGGTTTAAGATTCAAACACACTGCTGCTCACTGATTGTTGTGTTTTGATTAATTGGGGTTTCAGAAGCTTCTCATAAATGCACCACGTGTGATTAAATGCTGAGGGCCAGAGAGAGTGTCGTTGACCAATTAAATGATACCGTCTGCCACCAATCAATACCCTGACACAAACATTTGGGAATAGACACTTTACGCTTGAGAAGCTATGACAGTGACACCCGTTATGACCTTTTGAGTGACTGATCGCATGACCTTAAAGGATTTAGCCGTTCGTGTTAGCGCTAGTGTAAATGCCGTGGCCCGTGGGTGACTTGGGTTAATGTTCAGCCTCGGGACACAACAGTAATTAACCTCTTCAGGTATCTGACCTCAGAGTGCCGGCTATTTGCTCACCTGTCTGACCCTGAATGTTTTACTGTGTGTTCAGGAGGGTTTGTTGTCGTGACCTGCCCAATGCACTTTAATGCTCATATCTGATTCATTAGACATACAGGATATCAGTCAAATGAACGCTCACAGTCACATTTCCTGGGGAATAAACACACCACCTGCTTCTCATTATAATGCATGAGCACACAAGTGTGCCACATCTATCACCATTAGAGCTGCAAGTGTGGTATAACAGGAGTAAAAGGTGATGGCTGACGGGTTGTCCATGATGTTGTCTAGTGCTCAGTTAAAATGCACCTGTATTTCCTCTTATGCATGAGTGCGATTACAGAGAGGAAAATAGAGCAAAAGTGTTTCTATCTGCCAGCTGGGTTATAATAGTACAGCAGTTCTACAGGAGGAGGGGGTGATGTGACTCGTGGGAGGAAAAGGCGAGCAGCTTTACGAGTCCCTCGAGCACATAAATCTGTCTATTATAACAATGTGGTCAGTGGCCATAGCAGGTCCCTCCTCAGAGAGATGGGCACCCAGGAGAGCGCTCTCAGCTTTAATAGAGAAGACAGCAGGGGGGAGGAATTGTTTCTCTTTTTTCCAAAACTATGAAAACCTTGAAAGGCATCAAAAGGCCCAAGCTGTTCCAAATGACAGGCACCAAAATGAAAATTCAGGCAAAATCCCAAAGCAACATAGCATGCATGTTTTACAGAGAATGCAATTGGTAAAAATGTCAATTTCATTTAGGCCCAACAACATAGAAATCCTGCTGATTTATCACCAAGATAATGTTCTCTAACTGGCGAATGTGACAGAAATGGCTTGTTTGCTTTAAAGACTATCACAAGCCAATTACTAATCTTTTGCATTGTGTTAATTAATTTATGAAATTTCTAGCTTGCTGCAATTTTTCTTTAATATTTTAATATTACATTAATATAAATATTGCTAGTATTAAGTTTGGTGTTAGTAAGATTTGTTTTATTTAATTTTTATACTTTATTACTTTTAATACTTTTATTCAACAAGGATGCATTAAATTGATCAAAAGAGATTTTGTATCATGGTTTCCCCCAGAAATATAAAGCAGTACAACTGTGGATAATAATCAGAAATGTTTCTTTGGAAGCAAGTCATCATATTAGAATGATTACTGAAGGATCATGTGACACTGAAGACTGGAGTAATAATGCTGAAAATTCAGCTTCGATCACAGGAATTATAATAAATTATAATAAAAATCTTAAAAGAGAAAACTTTAAATTGTAGTAATATTTCAGAATATTACTGTTTTCACTGTATTTATGATCAATAAATGCAGACTTTTGGTGAATATTAGAGATTTATTTCAAAAACATTTCAAAATATTACTGACCCCAAACTTTTGAATGGTAGTGTAACTAAAATATATTACTTAAAGGTCCCGTTCTTTGCGTGTTTTCGAAGCTTTGATTATGTTTACAGTGTGCAATATAACATGAGTTCATGTTTCGCGTGTAAAAAAACAGAATTTTTCTCACATTTTACTTATCTGTACACGGCTGTTTTCTCTGTCCTAAAAACGGCCTGATGATTTCCTTGTTCTATGAAGTCCCTCCTTCAGAAATACGTAACGAGTTCTGATTGTGCCAGCGCTTCCCGTGTTGTGATTCGCCAGCAGCTTAGCGCACGTTGCCCGGAAAGGTCCCGCCTCTTACCATAACGGGGAGATACGCGCACTCAATGTTATTGCAAAAATGTCTATATTGCCTTATCAATTTGAGCCGGAATCAGACCCGGAGAATATCGAAGAGGATCGATTACAACCTGCTCAGGAAAGACTTTTGCAGGATGTTTCACAATGGTAAGCTGTCTATTCAGTAGTTGTCATGCTTTTATATTATAAGTGGCTGCAGCTGAACGAGCTCGTGGTTAAACAGTAAACAACAGATTTAATAAACAAATCATTTAAACTGATCATTACAAACACCAACAAACGATGGTGTCTGAATACACTTTTTAAAAAAGTTTTTCGGATTAGTTTCAATTACCATCTAACGTTAGTTGACAAAGCTAAACAGCGTTGCACTTTGTGTAGAGTTACATAAACTGTTAAACGGACCAACTTAAATAATAAATTACACTTACCGGTTGTGGTCCATAAACAATGCCTTCTCCAGACAAAGAGGGAACTGCGTCATCTTTTAAGAATAATCTTTCTGCGAATCCAGAATTAAACTGATTAAGATTGAGGAAGCAGTCCTCAGCAAAATGTGCTGCACGTAGTTTTAAATTGTGATTATAATTTTCCGGAGCCGAGTTAAACATAAATTGTAACCATTGATCTCTACGTACAGCGTCCGTGGGAAGGCCAAACAAAGGTGATTTGAGTCCAGGATGAAAATAACAGCGTCTCGATGACATGGCGACAAACACACTCTACAAAAACAACACTTCCTCTTCTCGACATAGGAGAGCAACAAGACCACGCCCCCTAATTTGCGTGTTCCTGTGGGCGGAGGTTAGTCAACAAACTGTTCTAGTGATGTCATTAAAGCAGGAAGTGCAGGGATGTAGTCCAAACCGGTCGTTCGCTGTAGGCTTTGAAAGGGAACTTCTGTTAAATAAAATCTCTCGCTTGGCATTGAACTTTGAGCTTTATAATTTTACAGGTATTATTTATGCTCTAACAGCAACATTACACACTAACTAAAGTTTGAAAGATGGAATCGCGAAGAACGGGACCTTTAAAAAACATAAGATCATTCTCCGTCTCTTTGCTGTTGGCAGTGAATACAGTTGCTCAGCTTTGCTGCATCACTGTAAATCACAGATTCTCACTGAATAGGAATGACTTGCTATTGTCATAGTCAACTTCTCTTTAGAAAGCATCTGTGCAGACAGAAGACAGCAGAGCAGCTCACTTGGTTTAGTAAAAGAGCTTTTTCCTCTATATCTTTTCTTTTCGTCTTCACTTCTTTCAGCAGTGCAATATGTAGGCAGGGGAGAGGCAGCGATCTCAACGCTCTGCATCATGGCGGAGCACAGTTATCTCTTCTAAAAGCACTTAGACCTTGAATTGGAATTAATTACCAGGACGCTCACATTGCTCACATTAACATCTCACTATTGACAAGAGCGTTTATGTGAGCATGTGTGTTCTGATGAGCGTGTCACTGTAATCAAGATCTATATCATCACTCTCTTTCTCTCTCTCACTCTTATGCATGCGTGTAGTAGTCGCTGTGGGAAAATCAAACAAAATACATAATTCAAGACTGACAGAGGCGAAGTGTTGTTGATGCACATTGTGTCTGCACTAGAGGGAGTTTTGTTACCGAGCTCTGTTGTGCTTGTGTGTGTGTGATTTGATGTTGAGGGTCTGTCTCTGAGAGATATACTGGCAGCTCTCGCTTTTCTGTGAGTGAAATGAATGTTAAATAACTTGAGAACGAGAGAGAGATACTAAAAAGTTAGTCAATTAAAGAAGCGCTCAGGGATGCGGTTAACATGCCTCAGTGAGTTATCACTGTACTAAATGAGAGGACGCCTTATCATATGAGTGGAGGAGAGAAAGAGAGAGCGAATGGGGAAATATTTCATTCTGAAAAAAATGGTTCATTAGTAATCCGATTGAAAGATAACATGTTCTTCTGCCTTGGCAGCCAGAACTTATTGCGTGTTTCTTGAAGTTAGAAGAACAGTGCAAAACAATGTCATACAAGCAAGGTCATGAATAAAACTACATTTTGTGCTTGCCTGTGCAAAACTCTCTGTGCAAACTATCTCAGAGAAATTACTGATGAAACTGTTAATGAACAAAGGGTTTCTATGATTTCAATGAAGACGACATGAAGAAAAAGCACATAAATAATTAAATTATTTTAATTAAACACCATTCACGAAACTATAACAGAAAAAATAACACAGCAAGATACTTACAATACACTAACAGTGCACTAAGACAAAGCAATCTTCAATTCCCGCACTATATGCAGATTTAATGGAGTTCACGTCACCGAAAACAACAGATATGAGCTGCGTTTTAATGATCAGCAGCTAAATCTTCAAAATAAAAGACCGCAATATGAGCGAGCACGGCCACAGCACTGGTGAGATCATTCAGTTTCCTTACTTTTAATGAATATGATTGTATGTTCAGCACCTATGACTTTATTTTCGTTTAATTTGCAGTAGTTTGTGCGTTGGGTTAATGAAGAGATACTGTGGCGATGCATGCTGCGGTATTCATATAGCCTAGATACATTAAGACTTTAGTTTTGACTGCGACCCAGACCGCCTCTTAAAGTGGCTTTTAGTATTTACTTTTTGTGTATTTATTCTAAATGCTCCTGTTGTCTTCTGTGCCCAGACTATGTTTGATACATTTAAGAAGTTTTCTTTGAGCAGGTCAAATTAAAGGTTCAGTTCATATATCTGACTGCTTGTATTTATTGACAAAATTGTATACATGAGGATGCGGTGCTTCGTCAATGCATCGGGATATCGAATTGAACCGAATCGATGACATGATAATCGTAATCGAACCGAACCGTGAGACCAGTGTGGTTCACACCCAAAATATACATCTAGGATTACTTGACGGTGAGTAAAGAATTTCCTTCACTTTTCTCTATAGGCTTTATAAAAAAGTGGTCCCCCAAATGTTCAAGACATGGTTACGGCCTTGGTGTACATAATAGCACTTATACTAAATATGCAAAAAATATACAAATGCACAGGTGAACTTAAACTAATAATTCTGAATGTCTTAGTCAAGTTGTAAATATGCTTTTCTGTAACAATGCCTAAATCATTTAATTTTGCAATCATTATTTATGTTTTTGTTCACTAAAAATAGGTACCAATCTAAAACGGATGACAATTATTTGACAAAATATTGCCTACATTCACAGGATATTTTTGGGCAAAATACCAAAAGACATGAAATATGAATAATAAAAAAACCAATAAAAAAAACAATAGGCTACTACAGTTTGGTGATTGTTTGCTATGCTGTTTTATTTGTTTTAGTTGACTTCTATGTGGTTGCTTACCTTGAAAGTCTGCATGATATGATGATTTAAAATATGGCCAGAAAAGTTACTTATAACTTAACATGTATATAACATCTCTCTTCAATAAGCTAAACTCTTTAAGGTTTTATTCTTATCAAGAATATAAAGACTCATTTGAAGCTGAGCTTAATCTTTCTCAGGCTGGTTGAATCTTACTGGTAAAGCTAATTAATGAACTAGGGAACAAGCATCCGAATCACAAGTGGCGACAGCTATGCTGCTTTTTTTAGCAGAGCCAACAAATGTTGACTGCAGTGTTTCAAGAAAAACACAAATCTTTTAACAGACTCCGTTAGAAGACAACGGCTCCTCCCAGCCTGTTGGTCATCTCTGACCACTCCGGTTGGTCCATTCAGTGAGCGGATTATCCCAGAGGAGGAGGAGCAGATCGATAGCATGCTGAAGAGTAACACAGCTCTGCTCTGATGAGCCTCTCGACATGGCTGACGTAGGAATGCAGTTCTAATCCCTGTGAGTTAGTGTAGTGCAAGGAGAAAAATAGATGGAACTGAGCTAGTCTGTCTGGTTCGGTCATTCAGAAGATGAACGACGTGAGTCTGTGGGCAGAACACAGCAGCATCATAGATGTGGAGAAAAATAAGGGCTCCACAATAAGGACTGCCCGATGGCCCGGGGCCAGCGTGAAAGACACTCGGACCAGTTGACAGAACTGTCACTTGCCCGATCTGGCCAGTGCTGCATTTTCATGGAAGTTGATAATTTGAGCAATTTTAAACCATGTCAATTTAAATATTCAAGCGCAAGTAGACAGGAAAGTACCCGTGCCTCTCAGTTTGGTACTCGCGTGGCTGTGTGATAAGTTCCAAACACAGTGATACATCCAAAGTGTGCCCCTGAACGTTGCGTCTCACAGTGCGAATACTCTTTCATGTCTTCCTGAGCTTGAACGAACATGTTCACACAAAGTGTCTTAAGTGGACTTAAACAACTGAGATAAGATGCATGTGTAACAGTATATTGGATCCGTACAGCTTTTAAAGTGACAGCAGCCTAATATTCCCACTGCTGTCTGTTTTTATTTTAATTTAAAAAAATTAAAAACAGAAGAATAAAAAAATAAAATAAAAAAAATATCGCTCACTGCTCTTGACTGAATAACTTTAATAAGGGTGCATATATTTATACAGTGAACACTATGGCAGTGGTAATTTACAGCCATAGTGTTTACAGTTGATTACTATTTCTATAGCTGAAATTTTTATGTACAGGATAGTAGTTTTTGGTGTCCTAACTTTATTAATTTTAAGGTTACATGGATCAAAAACAATAACTAGGCCTATTTTTTTTTTTTTACGTTTTTTTTGTGTCGGGGTTTGTCGGGGTTGGGCAGTGAAAAAAAAATTGCCTTGAGCCTTGCAATGTGAGAGCTGAGCCCATTTAGAGAGAAACATGTGATGTGAAAAAAACAACAACACAAATACTATCAAAAATATTTGCTCACAACAGCATGTGTACAGTATGTTTCTTTAGCAAATAAATATATGCCACCATGACAGTATTTTTTCCCCTCCATACTATGGAAGTCAATGGGGCTTGGTTACCAACATTCTTCAAAAATCAAAATATCTTCTTTTGGGTTCAGCCACGGAAATAAATTCATATAGGTGGGACAACTTGAGGGTGAGTAAATGCTAACAGAATTTACATTTTTAGGTGAAATATCCCTTAAAGGAAACATCACATTATCTTTGTGTTCTACCTCTATCAAGACAGCCTTGTATCTCACACAGTATTTGAAAACATGTAACCATTATATGAGTGGTTAATCAATGCCACCGCACAGATAAACACTGATCTACTTTCCATGAGAAGCCCTCGTCAGTGTCTTGACGGGATCTGCCCTTCAAATACGCTCCCGGAGCGTGGTTTCAGTCTGACAGTATTGATCACTAACTCTATCATTCATTCGATTACATATCTGGTTCCAACATCAACCTCCTGATCAATAACGCTGAAAAAAAAATATCACTGTGTCTGGAATTGAATTAAATGTGGAGAAAAAATCAAATCCTTCAGAACTAATCTGACACCTGAGATGAATCAGCCTCATAGAGTCAAAACAGGCGGGTCGTGTATGGTTATGATTTGAATAATCCGACCATTTACAGGGACACACATTCATTATTTCCCAGTGATATGCGTTTGTTTGAGTTTCTCTCACTTTTCCATTTCAAAAACAAGAAAAGAGGATTATGGCATGAATAAAGGCTTTGTTATCTGTCACTGTATCAGCAGAATTAATTGAAAGATTCAGGTGTAAACTCAACACGGTTCGTAACACCTGCGACAAATATTTTAATGAACATTTAATGATTTACAAGTTTGACACCATATTTTCTCATGTAAACCGTTGCTTTAACGCCACACTTTCACATATCAATGCGAAGCTTGTGTCATTTTAGATATAATCTTTAAACTGTCAATTTTAAGTATATTTATACTTTTTTGTAGTAAAAAAAAGAACCTAGGCATCTTAAGTACAAGATGCATTTACATGAGATGCAACTGAATAAAAATATTTCATCTTGTTTCCTTGATAGATGGGTATGCCACTGACAATGAGAGGTGAGGATCTTAGCAAGCAGTCTTTATTCAATAGGCACACGAATACAAAGATAATCTAAATATGAAAAGGAAGAAGATAACCCAAATGGAGAAACAAGAAATGTAACAGCTTTACACTGAGGTGTGAAGACCGACAAACAAGGGCTGTGTCTGAATCCACCCCTATACACTTATTCACTATTCCCTACATTACTCCACTAATAATCGTTCACTTGAGGGAGTGAATGAAAAAAACCCTTTGCATTGTTTGTGCTTGCTGTTTAATAATTATTTGAAACTTGGTGAGATGAAAAGATTTATCTTGAACTCATGCAAGCTATGTTTAAACACATTCACATTCAAATACACTCGTAATTGTGGTGCATTGTGGGATTAAATAAGTGCAGTATAATAAGGTCTACTATGGTTTCCGACACCACTACAAATGGCTGTACCCTCACTGTGCCCTATTTAAGAGTATAGGGGGCGATTTCAGACACAGCCAAGGACTGGTGTATAAATACAATGGGTAAAAAGAGGCTAACAAGCAACAGGTGAAGGTGATTAGTAGCCTAATTAGTTGACTAACATGGGTAGCTATAGGCTAGGTCTACATTAATCTGGATAGATTTGAAAACTGAGTTTTCGTTTCAAAGCGCTCAGTCCACTCTAACGTTTTCAAAAAGTTTCTCATCCCCACTGAAACGTCAGTAAACTTCAACTTACTGCGCATTCGTAAAACATCAAGTACACTTAGATGATAATTTGATGATGGAGTTAAGGAGTTTTGGTTCCTTGCCACCGTTGCCTTTGGGTTTTGGCTTGCTCAGTTGGGGACATCTAAATTTCAACTATATTACTAATCTGCCCGCATTGACACTATATGATAATTGAAATTAGCTGGATAACATCACCATTTTCACCAGAGCGGCTGTACATTCTGTTGCATTATTTTCCTGTTAACACTGTGAAGCTGCTTTGAAACAATTGGACTTATTGTTTAAACATATTAGTGTGGACATGGCCATAGAAAGGTAAAAAGGAAGTAAACCACAGGAACTGAACACAGACACAGCAACACAAAAGAATATCAAAATAAAACCCCAAGAACACAAAACACAGGGATTTGTGAGAGAAACAAGTGGAGGAAAGACACATATCTTTATGTATAAAAACACACATGTTTTTTTTTTCTATTGCAAAACAAAGTAAAACTGCATTTTTGCAGTGCCATACTCCAACACAATACATGATTATGCACCTCAAACTGTGTAAAACAATATATAATAACTTATATGTGAAGTTTCACAATGGCCAAATATAACTGTTTCACATGTTTTCCAGCACAGCTGTGTGTTCATTAAAAGTAGGAGGGAAGCAGTCACAGATGCCGTTATTCAGCGTGCACAGCTCTGTGTGCTGATGAGGAAAGCAGTGGGGTGAAAGTCCCAGCATGTGGACCATTGGAGAGAGAATATGTTTAATCTGAATCCAGCATTGTGTGTATATAGTTGGTCTGTGTACGTGACAGGAAAGCAGGGGTCCACCAGCGGCTAGGAAGATATCTAATGATGGAAAGAAAAAGGACTTATCTGAAAACTGATTTGTATGTGCCGGTGGTCAGCCAGTGGCGGATGAATCAGAGAATGAATATGGATAAGAATTGAATTATTTCCTCAAGTGCTTTTGACGGGTACAGACAAGCCTGTAAATGTAGAACATGACCACCTAATAAATAACTTGCTGCTTTGTATTTCCAGCCATTCATTCATGCAAACAAACCTAGAGACACTTTCTGTGACAACAGCTGAGAACTTCAAATCTTTCGCAAATGCATTAAATCCAGTGCTAATTTTGCATGCTCCTAGGGTGTGTCAAAAAAGGTCATGTAACACAAAGGGGCCATGACATGGATATGAATGACACCTTCCATGTGGAGAAGCGCTTTTCGAGCAGTGGGACACCTGTTGTAAAACCAAAGCACCTTAACCCATTATGCTGTACATTTTATTGTACACAGTTTTAAAGAGTTACAGACTGGTTTTCCTATTATCTACAAACGGCATTCATATACCTTTCTTGTCCTCTAATCCTCGAGTTTTGGGCTTTATAGTGAACGGAGAACACACAGAGACAGTCTCTAAGCAACGCTACTGTCAGAATCCTTTCCGAAGATACTCAAGGACGAGTGCAGACTTGTGTCAGAGCAGTGGAAAATACACACACACACACACAGAATCAAGAGTCCCTCAGGTTCTCCGGCGCAGACGCCAGACAGACACACTATAATGAAAGTTTAGAAAAACATAAAACTGCATAACATTTAGAAATGTTGGCAAAGAGTATTTGTGTTTCTTTATATTGCATATACATTTGCATCTCTACGGGGAAATAACAGCACTTGCACGGATACGTTTTCGGAAAGTTTAGCTTATAGTCTTTGGTTCTGTGGGAATTAAATGCCACATCAGAGCAGCACTGCTGTTGTCATGACACTCCTGAGAATACAAAATGCAACACCATGTTTGCAATGTAAACCAGACTATAAATGGTTGAATAGAATACAATATAAGACCAATCACAAATTATCAGTCATACAAGACCAATCAGAATTCAGTATGCAAATATTTTGAATGCTGACTAATCTATCATCAATGCAAATAAATGGGAGATTTACATACAGTAAATCTAAAATCTGAGTAGGTAGTTGACATGAAAGACTTTTAGAAAGCTGACATGCCATACTTCATCTGAAGCTATTTTAATTATTTCATAATTATGATGTCATGCTTATTGGGGCATACATGGTATTGTTGTATGTTTACAAATGCATGTCACACTGCAGGGATATTTAAAGGGAAAATAATATTAAAAAAGGTGAAATATTTGATGACCAGTTACAAAATATACACCACTTACCTAAAATATACACCTTTCCTTAAACATTCACATTGACCTACAGTACAATCTTTATGTTGTTAATCTAAAAGTGTTAGTGTACACATCATGTGCCATCCACCCCAGCATAAAATGTACAAAAACAAAAAACAGATCTAATTATCTACAAAGTCTGAAAGGAGTCTGTACACTAAGCTGTTCAAGCTGAATTGAAAAGTTTAATGCTCAGGGTTAATCTGAATGTTTGAGGAATAACGCTACAGTGGTGCTTTGCGAGCTCTGTAATTACTACAGATGTATCCTATTTCATAAGAGGGAAAAGTACAGAGCTGCTCACCAATCAAAGTTCTCAGGTCAAAGAAGATCAAGGTTTACAGATTCACACATCTGCTTTTGAAGTTTTCAAAGGAAGGACAGATGGTTGATTTTCAAGATTGTATCGCCACTTTTGAATCAACAAACTGAAAATAGCAGCCTAGAATAATGCTGTTAAATGCTTGCCGCCTTTTGCTCGGCACGCTGCGGCTGCGATAACAGAAATAACAGACAGAGAAGCAGTTTCGGTGGATGGCACGGTAAATCACAAAGAACAGAAATTCAAATGCTAATTAAAATGGGCTTATTTTGAACTTCATGATGGAGGGACTTTGAATTCTCCATCAAAGAGAGCAATAAACAGCTTATGCAGTCTTTATAAGCCAAACAAATTACTGTCGCCACTGCTGACAGTGGTTTCATTCACATCCAAGTGAGATGAAACGTTCAGAGGAAACCCCTGGATCTGTTATGTGTCCATCCTCCATTGACATGTAGGGGAGGCATTTATGAAACAATATGCTATTCTTCATTAAGATATTTTTAAACAACTATAGGGAGAATCCCATGGTGCAATCTTATGTCAAGTAAAATAACTTTTGCAGAGCCTTAGGTTCAGTAAAGAACGTGTATAGGGTTGAGTAGCTATTTGGTTTTTTAAACATTGTTGATGTGTATATGTTCTTCAGATCACAGTAACGGATATAAATTACATCAAAACAGGACAATTAAAAAAGCATCAGGGTTCTTTGGCTCACCTGAATGTGGACGCTTTGCTACAAAACTTTGGAATTTAAGTTCATAAAAAGCATCAGTGTGTAAAGTGTTAGATGACAAAAACCTGGACATTAACTTTTCAAGATTTTAAGTACAAATACTTTGTAAACTTTTTTGTTAAAGGAAAACTATTTTACTAATCCTCATGTTGTTCTTATGTTGTGAAATGAATAAAACAACTTCATGGACATTTACAAATGGGCATTTACAAAATGGAAAGGATAACCTAATTTGTTAACCATGAACTGGAACAATTTACACTGCAATGGGAAAATGTGTTAAATTGATAGTTCACGCAAAAAGGAAAATTCTGTCATAATTTACTCACCCTCAAGTTGTCCCAAACCAGTATGAACATCTCTCTGCGGCTGAACACAAAAGAAGATATTTTGAAAAATAACCAAATAGTTGATCAACTATTTGGTTAGCCACATTCTTCAAAATATCTTCTTTTACCCATAGGCCTTACTTTATTTTCACCAATCAATGCTAATAATGTGCAGAAGGATCAATCCCTTTGTACATGTTTTTATCTGGGGTTTGTTTGTTCTGTTAGTTCTGATTAATGCTATTCAGAGATGTATGGTAACATCTGAAATACAAAGTAAAACAAACAAAAAAAGATTTTCAAAATATCTTCATTTGTGTTCCACAGAAAAGTATTTCCTTTAAGCGAAAATGGTTCAATCTTAAATTGCTCATTTGGGCTTTGAAACCAACAACCACTTGAACCACATAGCCACAGCAATCCCATGACCAGAGTATATCACAACAATCATAAAATCATCATGTGCAAGAGCACCATGACAGGTCAAACAACAAAGATCCACACAGCAAACAACACTGCATTATCGACAAACCCCAATTCAAACTCCTGTGCAGATCGACTGACATGGGACATGATGAACGTCCCCTAATACACACACACTTGAATGAATCGTAAATCGCACCTCTGGAGGGATGAGAGAGGTCACAGATTGTGTTCAAAAGGCCAGTGAGGTCAAGATCCCTAACTACTGCTTTTATTGTTCCATCTGGGGACTAAACAAAGCCACAAACTGCCTCTCTGTACTGAAGTCCTCGTGTTGTCCCACCTCTCTTGAATGTCTCCTTCTCAGTCATTATGAACGAGAGCAACCTGTTGGTGGTCCATGTAGCAACACGCAAGCCACTGAGAAAGAGCAAAAAGTGAGGAAGCAAGTGAGAGAGAGAGAGACCGATATGCTGGCGGCGATTGAATGGATGGCATTGCAGCAGGGCAGGACTGTGGGATTAGACGAGACAATGGTATGCTTGAAAGACGTAAGCCTCTCTGTGTGAAATAGAATCACTCCCTGGGGACAAGACTGCCTTCCCCGCTGAACAAAGTGAGACAGACAGCCTAGTTCCCGCTGACTTCTCTCCAAAAAGACACTTTTGATAACACCATTCAATCATGGTAGAGGAAAAGGTCCCCAGCTCAATCTATATGGACCTGCTTCATTATACATAAATAAAAAAGAAAGGGTCTTTAAATAAGGCCCAAGAGATTGTTTCATTCATTAGTAGTTTATTTAGCACAAATCATTTTTATTTTTTTTTTACTTTCTGCATTATGGTTTCACCTTTTATCCTGTAGATTGTTAAAACATGGTCTAATGGTCATGATATATTTATTCATATGACTTATTACATGCCTCACATAAATGAAAACGTGCAATTGTAGCCTAGGTGACAACAATAAACAAGCCTGCAGGTTTGCTTCTGTCAAAAAAAAAACGGGAGGGGTGGGGGTGGTGATTGGTTATGTGTATCCATTGGCACCGCTTCTGTGTGCCAGATTGCTCATTTGTTCATTATTTACTATATAGTGATATGGAATATATTAGTGCACTATATAAGAACAGGAAAAAAATAGCAGCTGGACATGTGCAGTACGACGCAATGAGATCGTAGATGCCTGTATAACTAATCAAAATTAATGTTTGTATAAAAGTTATTTGTAATTGTTGTAAATGTTCAACTGGCTGCTGATGAAGAACATTATCTGACCAGTGGAAATATGATTTTGAGACCCCTGCTTTTAAGAAAAACTTCAACCACAATGTGAATAATGAACTTATACACATACACACAAACAAACAAACACTCCTATATATGACAAATTAATCCATTCATACTGTAAGTCACTAACCAAATACATTTGTGACATTGATCAGGTGAAGAAGTCAGATTTCAAGATGAAATTGGCACTTTCCCAAATCATGCTGAAGAACATGATCATCAGGTTTTGTCCATGTCAATGTGCTTGCAGTGATTTTGTATTAAAATACAAAGCCTTATATATCAAATTTGATAAATAGAATGCAACTTTTACTAGTGGGACTTTTGGACCTAAGTTCATCATTAGCACCAGTTCACATACTCTCTGTAAAACGTTTCCAGGAAACACAGAGTGTAATTTTACAATATCCCCATAATTCAATCTAAATTATACATTCAACCAGACTAATTAAAAAAAAAGCTTACATAACACCCTCAGAAAAAATAGCGTCTGAGGTGGATATTAAGCTCAAGTAGAATGAACAGAGAGATTTAAATGTAAGACTGAGAATATCAGTCGCCACAGGACAGCTGTGATTCTGCTAATAGTTTCTCTTAAGCCCCCAGTGTGTTTGTGTACAACAGAAAAGGAAGGTGCACAGAGGAGATGAGAGAGACTGCACCACTAATAAGACCCTCATTTAAGTGCAAATGATGGAATAATATTATAAGTTAAGGTTGAGCCAAGCAGATCATGCACAATGCACCAATGCATGTGCACCACTTACCCATGTGAAGAACACCATTCAAAGGAAATTAGATTATGAGTTTAGGAAATCCCTGGAAAACTAGTGGATCCAAACCCCAGTCCAGAAGAAGAAAAACTGCAAGTGCACAGCAAGTGTCTAATCCATATATCAGGCACTGCGCAGGCGGCGTTACTCTGTCTGAGTTCTTAGCTGGGACAGAAGCATGAGTGTCTCTGGGGACAGACGCATGGTTTCTGAGACTGTGTGAACAAGACTAATTCAGGCACAAGCAAAATCCGTCAGGTGTTGAATTACAACAAGGGCTGAGGGAGGGGCTTTGACTCCCTAGCCAATCAGAGAAGTGGGCTATTGTTTGATTTTGCACAGGTAAATGAGGCGGCCCCTCCTGTTCTTAACTGGCAGCAGATCAACAGGTAACTGAGGGCAGTATAGGGACACTGAAACGGGTTGGCTTATTTTTTTATAAAGTAGGTAGACAGACAGACTGGCTGGTAGAGAGGCTGTTGTTCAGATAAAGAACTCTTTAAGTAGAACATGCTGACTGATTCTAAACACAGCAAGAGTTCTTCGTCTGACCTGCGAGCTGTCGTAAAGATAACACTAATAAAACCAACAAAAGGACGTAAAATGTAACACAATTTGTGGCTTAGAGTAAAGAACAAGACTTAGAAACATATACTTAGACATCTAATCTTTAGCATTGACACAAATAAGGTTCATGATTAACAAGCACAGATGAAATTGAAATCCCCACCAGGTAAATTTGCCACTAATGTGCATAAAGGAATACATTTCTTTTTATTCTGATTCAATATATCAGCTAAACAACTGGAAAATGCTTTTGCGTGGTAGCAAATAGATGCTAGATTGCACATTCAGAGTCATTATTTAAAAAACGTGACAACTCCACAGCTTTCAATTGAGCTCTCTAGCTGTTCTCCTACAGAAATAGATCTTGCCACAGTTACCAAATGATGTTATATAATTTTCACAATGAAGAAAAGATTTCTAAATAAAGTAATGTAATAGCATCATATTGAGCCTGCATCTCACAGCTCTAACGTACAAACCCCTGAACCACCTGTCAAACGTACATGTTTCCCCTACAGAAACCAATTACTCCTGAACAGGACTGCTGGGTATTCTAGATACAGTGCTTGGACTATTAATTAATGTGTTTTGACTAAGAAAAATGAGGCAGAATTAAATTATAGATGTGTCATTTTTCATTAAACTTTTGGGTGATGGAAGGGCTCTTCAAAGCAGGAAAGCTAATAGGGGAAAAAATAACCTGCAGAAAAATAAGACTATCACCCTCAAAAGCATGCATACATTCAGTTTTTGTTTAAGCAAGCTTCTGGGGTAATTTTTTTTCCAAATAAAGGGACGTGTAATATCTGAATGAAATGTTACTAAATAAAGATAAAGTGTTAATCTGTTTTCACCAGCTGCCACCCACCGTTCACAGCATTCGGCAGTACAGTGAGCAATGGGCATGTGGCTGAATCTGTGTGTGAAGGTTCAAAATGAACACTCGCCAAGTGCCAAAAATAAATATATAAATAAATAAATAAATGTGTGTTCATGTTTTTCTATCCCGATGGGGACTTCAACCTGAATTCACATGGGGACTCATGGGGACTCGTGTCAATGATTATTTCTGAAAATGTAAACATGCGTAGGTTTAGGGGTAGGGTTAGTGTAAAGGCCAATTTATACTTCTGCGTCGGACCTACACCGTATCCTCTACGGCGCAAGTTACGCGTTGGTTTTCATTTATACTTCTGCATTGATGTCCGCGTCAATGTGCAATTCCACATGCAGACCGCTAGTTGGCAGTGTCCACGGGCATGTTGATGGTAACCCGCAGTATCAAGGCAAAAGCAGAAGAAGCGGCTTGTTTACATTGTTTGAGTACCAGCAGCCGTCATGGTGTCAGATAGCGGCTTTTCTTGCAGCTTGAGTTGTTGTATGTAATACAAATTACGCATCTCTAGTTGGTTAGTAGAGTTACATAAGAGGCGATCTGGTGCTGGAATGCGTTTGTGAAATCAGAGCTCGTGGCGCTGTTTTCAGAATCGGTAGCTTGTGCACATGCTATAGCGCTTCAGTCGATTGCTGTTGTGGAGACTATTCATTCTGTTGAAATCACAAAAGGAAATGCACCCTAATGTGTCCCTGTTCTTGATATACAATCACTGATTAGCATCTTTGGTTTTAATGAGAAAATAAATAAACTATACACAGTGGCTCTATGTATTTATTCACTAACATAAAGAATCTCTGCACTACAAAATATTGTGTTATATAGCAGATGTAAGATGTAAGAATCCCATTTCTGGACACACACTCCTATCGCAAATTTCATTAATTATTTATTGACCTGAGGATGGTGGGGGGAATGGGGTTCTGGCAGACCAATCACAGCGCTTGCGGTCCGCATAGAATTGACGCGTTGTTACATTTTTGAAGAGGTGCGCGTCGGGGTACGTCGTAGGATACGCGTCTCACAAATGCTACGGCGTAGCTTCAGCGTACACTCAACGCAGAAGTATAAATTGGGCTTAAGGGGAGAGGGGAGAGAATACACAGTTTGTTCAGAATAAAAACCATTGTGTTTAGGGAGAGTCCCCACAAAGATAGCAGACGTGTGTGTGTGTGTGTGTCACTTGTGTAACATCACTTCAAATGTAGACTACAACTTCAAAAATCAATCTATGAAACGAGACACTCTACAGTTTCAGGGCAGTGCATTGAATCACAAACACACACACTCACACAGGCAACGGGAATAAGGCACAAGTAACATAATGCTCAAACTGAAACTGAAGCCATGATTCTTGGTTTTTGAAATGTATTGTCACTATGTCATGTAATTGTACAAATTCACAGGCTCAAGTTTCTATTTAAACCTCACACATGCCCACATGAGTTCAAGAAAGATGTTTGTGACACTGCTCTCATCTTCTCTTCATTCTAGCTTAAACTTTCAATCTAAAGGACTGTCATCTGAGAGGACATTAGCACCTGCTGTTAGCAAAATGTGATTCAGTGTGTGCAAATCCTTGGAAAAAATGAGGCAACTGAGCTAGAGCTGCCTCTTTTCATTCAGACATGGTTGGCATGTCCTGGAAAATGGTGATTTAAGAATTTCCCTCCAGCACACCAGACTAGGGCTGTCGCAGCGAAGACATTTCCCTTGCGGTGATTTTGAGTGTGATATTATTAACATTTTTGCAATTTTTTTATTATTATTATTATATTTTTGCTATACAGGGCTCTAGGCTGTGACCAAATGGCCGGTCTCGATCACGCGACACCATTAAAACACAGCGCTTGGAGGCCCAGTCAAGAAATCCATTGAATTCGCCACAGAATTAATAACATCACTGCAAGGTCTAGTGAGAAGTATTCAGATTCAGCACAGTGTTCTCTGTTATAAACCATAGATATCAGATCAAACAGCGCTGATGCAGAAACCAGTTATACAAGTTATACAAGTCCACAAATCAGTAACATTCACCATGGATTTAATGTAGTAACACTAACTGTAACCATGGTACTGTCGAAGAAATAGTCAAATGCTTACAAGTTCTACACATCATTTTCCAGCACTTCAAAACTAGTATTATCATATTGAATTGAATTGAAAAAGTTTTAAGACGTTGGAAAACTCACACTTATTTAAAATAAAAAAAGACATTAAATTACCATTGTAACTAGGTGGCTGCAGAGATGCTTGTTATACATTATGAATGATTATAATTAAAGTTAATTTTATCTACACCTCAACTCTAGCTCAGTGCTTAATTGTTAATAAACAATAGAACTTGGCACTGGTGCTGCTGCCTTCAAATGGAGCCCTGTGAACGTAAAATAAAACTGCACATTGTAATTTCTGTACATTAAAGGGTTACTTCAGCGATTAGCATTAAGCTTTGTATCAGTAGAAACCCAGGAGTATATTCAAATAATCGTACTTTCCCCCCTCATATGACCCTAAGACGAGAGAATTATGTATTTTATTTCTAGAAAAATTCCTCCGATGATGCAAATATCGTCATTTTGCGTCATCGGAGGAGTTTTTGGCCAGAGACTGAAGACTACAGCCAGCAGGAGTCGCTATTTCCACATGTTTTCAACATCGCACACACAGCACTCGGCTCGGGGAGCTGCGGAGATTCATGTAAACGGAGCGGTGGAGAGCAAAGTGAGTGTTTCAACTGTTCAAATTAATTCCTATGAAAGTTATGCTTCCAAAGACATGAACTGAAAATGCGGCAGACTGTTCATGTGCTGTGAATGCAGCCGCAGCCGTGAATCCCGCGATTACCTCAGCTCATGCGAATGTAAACCAGTAGCCGTGCCTAGAGCAGCCTCGGGCAGCGAAGTGCATTCTGGGAATTGTTGTTATTTCTTCCTGAGAATTTTTTGAATTTCATATTTCTACTACATTAATGACCGAATTTAAGTACAGATTCATCTTCCCAGCGCTGAAGTACCCCTTTAAGTCTATTTATTACTAAGGCATTTGCTAATAATACAGTCAACATAGGGGAGATGTGAATAACTGCGTTGCAGGTTGATTTAAGGTGTGTTCTGCTTGTGCTCCTAAACAGTAAGGGGCTACAATGCTCCTAGTAAAAAAAGTTTGTATGGAGCCCTGCTATATAAATAAGTGTTATGATGTGGTCAGCAGGCACGAAGACAAAAACAAAACAGTTTTACAGTTACTCTACAGTTGGCTTGTCAGTATTGCGGTATTACTATATTGCAGTTATTGTGACAGCCCTACATCAGACTAGTAAAGCTACTTACTGTGGGTTAATTAGCTTGCTAATTGGTAATGTGGGTCTCATGTCATGTAATGTGCATGCAAGCAAGTCTTGCTTGGAATAATGTGGCAATGAATCACACCAGATGAACAAGCCAGGAAATCTCACATATGCAAGTCCTGTGACGGCACTTCTGCGGTGGAGCAAAGTCGCTGGCTATAATCCACCAGTTTTCATGCTCACTAAATTCTGACAGACTCTTTTTCGAATTAGAAAATTAATGCTGTTTCATTCTTTTTATCCGCGAGTGTCTTCTCTGTAATCCTCATGCTGAGAAGGATTGCGTTCATGAGAATGACCCAAACCAGGGAGTAATCTGGTTGTCTAAATTGGCAGTCATATCAAAGTGACAAATACATCAACAAATCCTGCCAAACAGTCCTCTGGGGCTGCGAGACAATTGTGTTTACCGACACTTGAGATATTGCATAACTTTTTCTCTGTTTTTCTAGGGCGTAACAATCAGTGAATGCAACCCAGACACAAATGTAGGAAAGTGTAACCTGTATTTTTGTGTTATAAGAAAAATAAACTAAACAATGTTTATCCTGGCAACATGAACTGGAATTTACTTAATTAAAACTACCTAAAGCAACACAGCTGATGAACATTTTATCACAAATTAATTTTAATCTGTGTTAAAAAAAAATTCAGTCCACTTAAATATGTAATGCTGCAAGGGAACTCAAAATCTAACAATGCAGTTTCAGTTAATTCAACAAAAAATATTCATGTAGCCCAAGCACAAATGAATTAAGTAATCTTTTGTCTGCATTATTTGATGCTACAAAAAAAGGGATTAAATGTTGAAATTAGTGTTGTCAAAAGTACAGACCGCGATACCAAATCTTTACTGGAATTTAAAAATGTGCCGCTTTGAGCACTGTTGAGCTGTAATCGTAAACACCTCCGACTGGCCATTGTGCTCACGTGCTCATCGGATGTGCCTGTGGCTACAACGATCAACGCACAGCAGCGGTTGAGAGCTCACGGAAGTGTTTGAAAGTGTTTTGAAAGCAGGAGCGGGAGCGTTTGAAAGCACAAGCAGGTGTCAACCAGCGGACGGTAGGGTGATAGACGCCTGCATTCAAAAGCTCTGTGTGTATCTGTGCAAGCGCTATGTGAAAAGCGTCAATAATGTATATTTATAACATGTTTCTGAAGCGCTGATTGTTGTAGCCAATCACAGACATATTTGATGACCGTGTGAGCGCAATGGCCAGTTGGAGATGTTTACGATTCCGCACTCAAAGCGTCATGTTTTTTACATTTCATACCGATTTGGTATCGCGGTCGGTACTTTTGACAACACTAACTGAAATGAACTCTTATGGGTCTGCACAGTTTTGGGGCCTTTTGAAGTTTTGACATGTTCTGACATTTGTGCTTTTTTCAGCTGCTTATAAACATATTAAAGTATCATTACACTGTATTCAGCACAAACTTGGCTGCTAATACATGCTAAAAACATGATTGCTAGTACTGCATAGCATTTAAAGAAAATTTTGTATAGGCCTATTATATTTAAAATATATAGTACCGGTCAAAAGATTAGACAAATTAATATTTTTTTATGTTTTTGAAATTAGTCTCATGCTCATCAAGTCTACATTTATTTGATCAAAAATACAGGAAAAAACATTAATATTGTGAAATATTATTACAATTTAAAATAACTGGTTTCTATGTTAATATACAAAAAAAAAAAAAAATCAGTAATGTAAAACATTTTAGCATATCCTTCATAAATGAAGTAATGGCTGATGAAAATTCAGCTTTGCATCATAGAAAAAAATGATATTGACAGTATATTGAAATAGAAAACCATTTTAAATTAAATAAAATAAAAATGTCTGTATTTTTGGTCAAATAAATGCATTTCGCATAGTAATGTGTCCAAAAGTTTGACTGGTACTGTATTTATAGCATCTGAGCAGAAATTAGTGAACAAAAGCTTTATTGATGTGACGTTAGGCTATTTTACAGTAAACACTTCATAATCTGTGTCTATGACATTTTATGTTGCAACAGGATTCACATTTAACTTGACTTTTTGCCGTTACAAATTTGCAGACACTAACAGAATAAACTCGGGCTGGATCCGTTGCTGTTTCAAATTTAACAACTTTTCTTCTAAAGTAAATTATTCCAGGATTATTCCTTGCCGCGTCTCAAAACGATGTAAAGTACATGCACTAAACTTGATGTGTTTATTCGAGTTGATGCGGCCGGGGATATACTCTAATAGATCGCATCAGTATTCGACTTTCAAAAGAATGCGCTCTCCGTGGGTGTGGCCACATTAGTGTATAATGAGACATTCGCAAATGACTGACATCTCTCTTTTCAAACAGAGAATATTTGTTTTCGATTTGATTGACAGTATTTAAAAGTTTTTTTTTTCTCAGTATTTTAACGTTTCTTTAGACATATGTCTCCTGTTTGTGACAAGTATTGTCTAAGTTACAGTTCATTTTCTGAAGAGTATCAGATTGAACTTCATTGACAGAGAGGCTGCAGATCGTCAATCATCTTTGTTTTCTTTAATTTGCAAAAAGCACATTTTGTTTTTATAGTGAATATACACAAATAAAAGTAAAAACTTAACCGTTTAAAATGATGTGTAACACTTGGCTGAATGACCAAAATCAAGTGTTTTGAGTCTCTTTGGCACTGATAACAAAAAAACACACACAAAAAAACAGAAGTGAAAGTGTCGGTGCATTTGCGACCTCAGAAAGTTAAGTGTTGTTTAATGCATTTCTGAGTAAAGTAAAAGAGCAGTTAGTGTTTTATGTCCAGTCATTTTAGACAATTAAAAGAGTTTCTGTGGCTGAAGTTTAAGAGTAGAGCTTGTGGTTAGGTTGTGGGATGGTTATATAATGACTGTTGTTTGTTGCTTCATTCAATAAAACATTAATGTCAGTGCAGACACAAACAAAAAATATATGTCTAAATTAAAATAAATTAATTTAGTGTAAACACTTGCCTTAAAAATGGACTAAAACCAAAAAGTGTGAAAATCTATCAAAGTGCAAATACTTGCAAAAGACAAATGGACCAAATTTTACAGTGTTTAATAAAAAAAAAAAAAAAAAAAAAAAATATATATATATATATATATATATATATATATATATATATATATATATATATATATATATATATATATATATATATATATATATATATATTAATAATATTTTATTAATCTTTTATTAACACAATATTACAATAGCATCAGTTTTAGAAAACAGATCCCTAACATGTTAATTTCATGAAATTGTTTATATTAATATATTGTTTATATGATCATATAACATGAAGAGCTGTGCTCAATATGTCAGCGAACACATTCACTGTAATGCTCTGGGAGGTTTGCTTGCAA
This sequence comes from Gobiocypris rarus, assembly GCA_023029165.1. NCBI lineage: Eukaryota > Metazoa > Chordata > Actinopteri > Cypriniformes > Gobionidae > Gobiocypris > Gobiocypris rarus. The sequence continues at coordinate 4,999,479 of CM040921.1, read as the reverse complement.
AAAAACTTGTCAGAGAAATAATTTATTTATACTAGGATTTCTGGAAAATGAAAGCACAGGGCATGTCAAACACACAGACACAGATGGATCATGCCATTTCCTCAGTGATCAGCTTCAAGAAATTTTAGCTTAACATACAGAATGTAAAAAAGCAGGCCCTCAGTGACATAAACAAAAGAGATCTTGTCTCTGCAAGATATAGGGTGACAGTGGGGTAAGTTCACATCTGTTCTGATATAGCGCTCTGCTCCCCAGGGCCAGAGGCTGTAGCAGACAGACAGTGGCATGAATTCATAATGTTAATCAATGTGAAGGACGGCACACCCCACTGTGTCAGAGCAACAGATTCGCTTGATTTATGCCCATGCAGAGCACGGAGAGGAAGTGCCATTAGCCGACACACAATGCATTAAGATTTCCCTTGTCCTAATTGCATATTCTCTCTCACCCAGCACACACTGGGGTAATTACAGAGCTCCTGGTCATCCGGTGTGCTGTCTGTGCTCTGTTGCATATGTTCAGTCACATGACACTTGTCTTAGGATGAGCGATCTAAGCCTGGCCACCTCTGGCATCTGTGCTAGACAAAATAGCAATGCTTTCTTCATTCATGAAGTGTAAGTACTATAGTAACCAGTTTGAGAGCAAGGGTAATCTTCTAAAATCTATCCAAGGATTCTGTAAAGTCTGAAGAAGCCTGATTGCTGTTTATATGCCACACTCATATTTTACACCCTAAAGAAAACATCTGTCATGACTTGCAAATCCACTAGCACTTTTAACTTTATGCCGGGTTGAGACTTCACAATATCAGCCTGATTTTGGCATAATCCATTTAATGTTGGGTGTCGTGGTGCTTCATAATGATTTGTAAACCACTAAAAATGGGCGTATGGACACAAGAATCGATCGTTTTATGTTGTATAGTGTGTCATAGTGGACAACAACCAATGCTGCGTCTGTTACACTTCATGACATCCTGACAGAGAGACTGGCATGTTTTTTCGGGTTTTTTCAGTCCAGTAGGCCAGTAGGAGAGCAGATGCTCTTCCATCCATACGCAGCTTTCAAACATGTAAACACAAAGAAAGAGAGATGATGGTATTGGTGCTGCAATGGAGGAAATATTTGTGGCACATCAGGCACATCGTTAAAGAGGGCAAGTGATGATTCGTCTGAGTGCATGGTCTGAAGCGCATGGGGCAGATGCACTTAGGTCGTGTCCGAATCCACTTTAGTTTATTGACAGTTGGCACCAGGCGCATGGTTCTAAGGGGTTGTACCTAGTCTCTTAATGAGTCATGGGTGTGTATTGGGCGTAACGTACAATAAACCAATCAGAGTCTCATCTCCCATTCTCTTTAAAAGCCACTTGTGCTTGCATTATGGTGGATTCGCAATCTACATGATGGAATTTGTGAGCGGAAAGACTGAACATTTCTCCAGAGAGGAATCCTTTTATTTTTTATATTTAAAAAAGTTTGTGTGCTTAGCTTTAAGAAATTTGATAACTTGCTTTTATACTTAAGTTTGAAATTAGGAGTACATTTCATGAATTCTCAGCACTTAAGACTAAAATGGCACTTTGAGAAGCTTGATAAATACGGGCCCAGGTTTTTGTTGGTCAACGGCGCAGTCGTTTTCAGTTGCTTCAAAATAGCAACGCCAATAATGCGCCTGAACACACCTTGCAAACAGATGGGCGCGAGTGCATTTTCTATTTAAACAATGTGACACCGGACGTGAAAATGATATCTGCGTCAGACTGAAACTAGCAAAAAACACTTGCGTCACACCTGCTGTGACATTGCGCCGGGTGTATGATAGGGCCCAATGTCTCTGATCTAGCAGATAACATAAGAAGCAGAAAGTAAAGAAATATCTGATTGCATCTGTCACCTATACAAGGACAGCTACAATAGCTGGTAAGAAATTTATGGTAAATATATTTCATTCATGCCTCATTGGTAGGTAAGGCAGAAAGTTAATGTTGAACCCTGTATACAATGGGGCAAGTCAAAAAGGAAACAGGTAGACTGTCTGTAATCTAATAATTACAATAAAAGCCAAACTTTCATTTAAATTCAACCACAACCTCAAGCCAGAGTTCTCAAAGATAATATATAACATAATATTCACAAACCTCCAAAACAAGGTTAAAACAAACACAGAGAGATAATGTGGTTAGCTAAAAAAAGAAAATGAAAAGGCATAGTGCACATGAAGTGAGCTACTGGCATATGTAAGATTTTGGAGTGCATACAGAGTTTAACATGAACACAATAGCTGATTTATTAATGCGGGTGCAGGAAAGTTGGCAACATGGAGGATTCATTTACAACATTACCCTTTCATTTCTATTACATCTGTAAACTCTTCCTGACTGTCATACATTTCTTGAATTGGTTGGATGAAGCCAGGGTCATGAAAAGATTAAAAGCTGTGTTTTTCCCCCAATAATACAGATGCACAGGTCGACATCTTCGTAAGACAAGGCACATCATGGAGAACACAAATGTGAGACTATACGTGTAACTGAATTATAACTAAAACTATATAAAGTACACTGATTTTAGTAAACTAAACTTAATTTACTATGTTTATTCAATTTGTCCAATGTATTTAAACTGAGAAAATAATTTTTTGGAGTAAGTAACTCAAAAGAGCACGTCAAAAAGAAGCAAAATATAGTGAGTTGACATTTTGCTATAGTGTAAGCCAGGTGTGATGCTGTTCAAACAATCCCTGGTACAGTGATAATACAACAGCAGAACCTGCATCACTAGCCTCACTGACAATTAGGAGGCATTTTCTTCCCATTAATTCATGCTAATTCACATGTTCTTCACTCCCAGGTGAAGAACATGTGAAGGAAGATTTGCAGACATGCAGGGAAGATTTGAAGCTCTGATAGTGGAGAAGAACCCTGCAGCATCCAGACTGCAAACTATAGGTGGCCCATGAGCATCCCGAAGCTCGGGTTTCAGGCCCACTCATTCCCAGGCTGCATGCACAGGCCTGTCCTTAAAGCTCTCCTTATGTACACCACTGGAGGGAATGAGGGTCTATTGATGTCAGCTTACAGAGATACCACTCATCAGGGTGGTGAAGAGTCATGTCCGCCTCTTGTTTTATATTTCAAGTGAAAGGAATTGAAAAACACAGCTATATTTTTCTAAAGGGGCCACCTCTGGAGGGAGAGTAAAGAGAAAGGCATTACAGTGAGGATGTGTGGTGTCATAACACAGAAAAGGTGGTGGTGGTGATTAACATTTTGCACTGGCAACACAATACAGCCCAGGTAGGCGGACCCATAAAAAGTGGCAAGATACAAAGCTCCCCTATCAAGCACTGTGCCCTTGAGCAAGATACTTAATCAAGATTGCTCCAGGGGGACTGAAGCAGCATGCTGTGCACTGTAAGTTGCTTTAGATAAACGTTAAATGACAAGAAAAAAAAAAAGAAAAAGAAAAGGCCACCTGGAACACATGTCCCATACTTTAGCATTAGGCATTAATAGATACAGAACTCTCTGAAAAACTGAGCATTTTTACTTGATGTAAAATAGACTGTTAGAAATCTGATTGGATAATACAATCAAAGTAAGTGTTAAACCTTGTATATACTGTATGGTGGCAGAAATAAACTGCTATTCAAAATTGTAAATGTTTTTTGAAAGAAGTAATATATGTTCACCAAGGCTACATCTGCTTGATTAAAAATACAGTACTATTGTGAAATATTATTATAACTGTTTACTATTTGAATATATTTTATATATTCCTGTGATCAAAGCTGATTTTAATTTTAGACATCTTGTTTTATATTTTGATGCTTCAAGGTAGTTTTGCAACTTGATTCATTTACATAACTTTGTGAGGTAGAAAATGTGTGCAAAATTGGCTATTTTACAGCTTGTTGAGGAGTGGTGTGCCCTTTCTTTTCTAAGTGACCAGACTTAACATTTTCACCTGGCAGATGACAAAAGGGTAAAAAAAAAAAAATCTCTCAGACTGAAAGAAGGAGCCATAATAAAACAAAATATCAAAAAACTTATTTGACCAGACAGAACACCTTTGCAAACTACGGTCTGTCTCTCAAAATGCACCTCACATCACAACATTGTATGTACACAAGGCAAGCGGCAAGTGCGCTGCAGGCGGTGATACCAGACTTACCTGTTTAAACATTCAGGGGATTTTAAACTATTCAGTGCTGCACACTCTCTGAGAGATTCACTGAGTTTTCTCTGCACGCATACATATAGGCCTACAGTAAAGCCGCCTCACAAACAGATTGCGAGTAACAAAACTGAGTCATTTTTCGTGGATTATAGCGGTTTAACAGTCAAAAAAATTCCGGTCTTGGCGAGTATCCTCGCAATATGGAATGAGGCAATATTGTTTATATCGACATACAGTTTAATGTAAGCACATCTGAAAAATAGCAATGCAGAGTGAGCTGCTGCGGGGAAAGTGCATCATCCAATGTGTCCTAAACACAGGCCATGCTTTACATTAAGGGCTTTAAAATAACTGGCACGATATTAAGTTTAAAACAGCTTGAGCTCCCAATGCTCTGGCAGATACATGTGCTGACCGATAGATAGATAGCCTTCTTGAGCTGTTTAATGTGATTGAGATGTAGGCCTACTGCTTTTCTCAGTGCGTAACTGTGAATATTTCACAGATATATTCTCAATTTGTAAATGTTAGAAACTCATGTAAATATTTCCATCTAGAATAGTTATTGGACAATAAATGTGCCATACGTAGAATTATAAAAACTACAAGTTTATTGTAAAGAGGTAATCAAATGTAGGTTAATTAGTCTGCTTTTGGTTGTATTTATTTTCATCTTTAGTTTAGTAAATTTAAAATTACAATGTTAGAATGTAATGTGATTTTGGCCCTGTTTTGCATTGTTACATTCACTATATTTGTTATCATGGCCTTCAATATGTTTGTAGGACAGCATTGGGTAGAATGTGAAATAATTCTTTATAAATAGATTTTTTTGTAGTGAAACGTAGAAAATACAGAGATATATATACTGTATATCGCAATTTAACCATAACATACAGAGCTATGAGCTTTGCCCATATTGCCCAGCCCTCTCCAGTGTTATTTTACATTTGATTACTTTATTTGGTTTCTGTAGTACCTGAATACTAGTGTTAGGCCTACCCAAAAAAACGTTTTCTCTTTATCACTCTTTATTTCTCTTTATATCGCTTTTATCTTTATTCTATTGTATTCATTTGTGCTACTTTTTTATTTAATTCAGAGACTGGAATCAGGCTTCTGTTTGTGTAAACTCTTGAGCAACAGAATTTCCCCATTGTATAAACACAAATACAATAAGTGTGCAAACATTTAGGTGAGATAAATGTAATTTAAAAAAGAAAAATGTCTAAAAATGGGGGAAATTCCCCCTCATTTTCCAAAACGAAATTCAGGCCCTGGTTAGTATGATTTATAAGCTGTTTTCCTCATGGGGGCCAAAAAATGTCCCCACAAGGGCAACATAGGGTATACATGAACCACACACACACACACACGCCTGTCAGAATCTCTTAACGCATGTTCTGCAACTCAATCAGACCCTCATTTCATTATTTACTATTCACATAACAATGTCAGAGTTTACATAGACTCGCACACCTGTCTAGGCTGAAAGGTCGATAGGGTTTTTGATCCTGTAATGTTGACACAGTTGGGGCTGTCAGCAGGCCCGTCTAGCTTGATTGCCACCAGAGTGAGACTGAGAGAGATTAAGTTAATGCATGATTATTTTGACTGAATATCTCAATTAAACATAAAATTCAGTATCTGTTAAAGATCTCAGTGCGGTTAAGCTAATAACTAAAAAAGGACCTCTCCTTTATATGGAGATGAATGGATTTCATGCAGCATCAGTTAGCGCGGGAAGGGGGTGCTGCGGGGGCTGCAGCCCCCCTCGTTATAGCATCAGTGGGGGTCTCTGGACTAAAATTATATTGTATTTGAAAACATGAAATGATATAAAATAAATTAAAATAGACTGACATAACATACTGTGTTTGATATGGGATTAAAAATAATGGGCAGTGGATAAGATATAAACTAATGATTAATTATTGTAATAATTCCTCAGGAAGTGCTTTCGTCAACGTCACGTGACGTCACCTCGCTCACACTCGTTTGGTCATGGCTAGCGATAAGCAGCAGAAACTCATTTCAGACTTTTTTTGAGTAACGTTACTACTAACGTTAGACATAAACTCTGTTCAGACATCCGCGAGCAGCGAGGTTTGTGAGCTGGACATTAACATGGACTCTCACCAGTCTGCAGAGGTCGGGACACATGATCAGACAGATGGTTGCCATCAACACCATCAAGTATTTATGTTCCGGTCGCGGTATAAAATGGTTTTAAGTCAACAAAAGATTTTGAAATATGTTATATTTAGCATTTTATATGAAGCTACGGGCTTTCTTTACTACCATAATCCGTGTATCATTCGTTCAGTCGTTTTTTATTTAATTTAATATTAAAAGCAGAAAAATTAGAAAACGGTTCCTTTTTCTTTTTTTCAAAAATACGAAAAACAATAATTTCTGAGGTAGTAAAAATTAATAAACAGAAACAGCTGGATTCCAGCTGTTTATTTATTTATACCTCAGAATTAAAAAAATCAAGCTGAATTCTTGTTTATCATATTTTAAAAAAGAAAGAAAAAGGAACCGTTGTCTCATTTTTCTCCTTTCAATATTAAATAAAATAAAAAACGACTGAAATGATACACGGATTTAGCATCCATACTGTAAACATTCTTTGTTCCTATAAAATAACAAAAATTTAAAGGAAATCACACACGCAAACCAGATATAGCCTACTTGAATCCTGCATTTATTAGCTTCTTGAATCAGATAATGAGGAAGAGTACACAGGAACGCCATCTAGAATCACAGCCTTATGGTCACGTTGAATCATGTGAGATGATTGACAGCTTTACAAGCTAATGCCATCACAGCTGCCAGATCAGGGGAGTCATCGCTAGCTCTGTTAGCTGTTTGAGCTCTTCAGATTGCATAATTCAGCAAAATGAAAATATTTTGACGAAATATTTTACAAACATGTGATTATGAATCATTATTTCTCCAAATATGCGGACTAGGAGCCCTGGCAGATGCTGGATATTGTATGTAGCCTATGAACACAAATAAAAAGAATGCTTTATGAGTGATGATTAACCCTTCGTGCAGATCAAGTAAGAATGTGTCTGTGAATGATCAGGTTTTAACAAGCAATTAATTTTAAACAACAATAATCTGGGGCGGTGGGGCCGTCTGCGCGAAAGGGGTGATTCTACAACAACACCTGTCTGATCAGCGACAACATAATGACGTCACAAATGTTCCGACCCAACTCTCAGCCCCCCTCGAATGAAATGGCTTCCAGTGCACCTGTGTAGAATTTGTTCTGAATAACTAAATTCACCTGTGCTATGTGGGTGTTTGTGTATGTTTATAAGGTTTTTCAATGTGTACTGTCTCAATCAACTTTATTTCCAGATGAACATGTTTGTGGGCTACAGACACTGTGAAAGGATGAGACATTATTGTTCATAAATACAGGTCACTATTCAAGCAATCATACTAAAACAAAATGATCCACATGCTCATCCAGCTAGTTCTGGTGCTTTGACCAAACAAAAAAGAGATCTACATGCTGGAAATGTTTTAAAACATACTTCTTCCCTCTTTAATTGTCATTATGTATTAAAATAAGATCAATTTTGAATGCATGCATAAGCATAGTTATAATCTTTTATAAAAGAAACACAAACACATCTGAGCTGTAGTCCCATAGGAAAGAAATACCACAAATGAGATCTCAGTTGCTTCTCTTATGCAGCAAAGATATTTAATGGGGAGCAAATGGACTTGCTTATGTGGTCCCACGAATAAAACCCCAATAACCTCATGAGTCTCATCTATAATTTCAGATGACATTTGAACAAATGGTGCTCAGATGCATGATGGGAATAACGGCGTTACTAACTGAATAATTTTTTTTCAGTAACGAGTAATCAAACAAATGACGGTTTCTCCAGTTACAACGGCGTTAGCATTACTAAGAAAAAAAAATGCATTACTATAACTGAACTCACTTAAGCGGTTTTCATCCGAACAAGCTCTCTGTCAGTCGGACCTGCAATGTTTTTCTTTCTCTGGTTGGTGTGTGTGTGCGGGCGTGCATGCCATGCGTGTTGGGGGGTGGTTGGGGTAGTACACATAACTGATGATGATTGGTGGGTGGGAGACAAGGTTAAGGTTGATAGGTTGAGTTCACACACACACACACACACACACACACACACACACACACACACACACACACACACACACACACACACACACACACACACACACACACACACACACACCTATGACGCACACGCATATGCACAGTCAGCGATGGCAAGTCCAATGACTTCAAAGGTAGCTTTCGCAAACTGGAAGTATAAGCGCAACTTTTCCCTCTTTGAAGAAAGAAGAAAGAGTCTCTCCACGTCGGTGGAAAGTAATTCTAATCTAATGAAGCACCTCACATCATCACATGCCGCCACAAAATTAGTGGCTAAAAACCCAGGTGATAACGCTCCACTACCAAAGGAGAGAGTATAGTACTGATAATATTTACAATAATGTATTGAATTTGAAAGGTGTCTCTCACATTGTCCCACAGCAACATTACAATAGTGTACATTAAGGTACAATATTTTATAATAATAATTTATTCTATTTCATATTCTATTTTATGTCCAATTCATTCATTTAACATATTTAATATTTAGGGCATCCAAGTAAAAAAAACTCAGTAGTTACTTTCCCTGGTAATTACTTTTATAATGATGTAACTCAGTTCCTATTTGTAAGAAGTAACTAGTAACTATAACTAATTACTTTTTTAAAGTAACGTGCCCAACACTGCTCAGATGTACCAAGATACCAAAAGCCTGCAGTTAAAAGTCAGAGATCTCAATATAACCTCAAGCATTTATCCCCCAATTTTACAGAGGACAAATGATCTGAGCTATACTGTCCAAATTGTGTTTCTCCTATGGAAGTTAGCTTCCTTGAAATGAGCGCTATGAAAGAGCAACCAATAATACTTTCCTGTGCGCCAGAACAACTCAACATAAAATATTCACTTTGCCATGAACTACTGTAGCTTGTAATGTGAATAATCTGAGAGTCATATTCTCTCGGCTAATTCAACTCTTGTCCCCAGGACAGCAGCAGGGAATCTCTGCTTTAGAGTCAAGACACGGTGCACAAACCCACAGACAATTAACCAGGCCACTTCAATCTCTTCTATTGTCTTTCAAGGGCTGCCCTCAATTATATACACAGAGAAAACTGTGATTATTTTCTCTGTGGTGAGATAAAGTTTCTTTTTTGTGGACGGTCTGGGCTTTATTACATGCTGCAAGCTGCAAGGATTTGTTCAGAATTGACCGGGGTTAGATTTCAATCACGCAGGAACAGGAAACACATATTTTCCTCATTTCCATTCACCATTTACTGTTCAGATAAATGGAATTACACATTCAATATGCATCTTTCCAATGATATAATATGTATCAGGCCCAGGCAATTATAGATAATCTTTAAACTTTAATTTGTGTGGATTACTACATCCATCATACACACTGTGCAAGTCATTAAAATGCATTTGATCTCATGTATTTGTCTAATCTTTGTTGTGTATGGCCTCATAAACACTGACCTTGGGCTGTCAAGGACTGTGCTGCAAGTCAGTGGCTCGGGTGATGGTGTTTTCTGACTTTGTGATTGTCATTTTAGCATTTGATTAAATCCAATACCAGTAACCCCATACCTGCTATGCCACTAACATGTCTAAGCTACTGGATTTATAATGTTCAGCTAGCAAATAGTACATTGAAGTGATCAGAATAAAATTTTACCAGCAAGCAACTACCCAGAAAACCCTATAGCAACTGTTTTTTGACTTGTATGAGTGTTTAATTGGCCCATGCTGATATCTAAAGAGGGCCTAATGACCTATGTAATGCATATATGACATACTGTACACTATTGTTCAAAAGTTTGGAGCCTGGAGTTTGGATATTTAATTTTTTTAAGTGTCTTTACTTGTGCTCACCAAGGTTGCATTTATTTGATTAAAAATGCTGTAAAAATGGTAATATTATGAAATATAACTTCAATTCAAAATAACAGGGTTTTATATGTGAATATATTGTAAAATGTAATTTATTCATGTGACGCAAAGCTGGATTTTCAGAATCATTACTCCAGTCTTCAGTGTCACATTATCCTTCAGAAATCATTCTAATATGACGATTTGCTCAGGAAATATATATTTCTGATTATTATTATTGTTATGCTGCTTTCTGTGAAAACTGATACATTTTTCAGCATTCTTTTATTAATAGAAAGTTTAAAAGAAAAGCATTTATTTTAAATAGAAATCCTTTGCAACATTATAAATGTATTTACTGTTACTTTTGATCCATTTAATCCATATTTGAATAAAAGTGTTAATTTCTTTTAAAAAACTTACTAACCCCAAACTTTTAAACAGAACTGAAAGTTATTACAGTTTACAATTTACAGTTAGAGCAAATACACAAAAATTAAATGAATGCTTATTTTACACAACTTTATGAAAGCCACCCACAACAATCTAGAATCATAGTGTTGAGTTTTGCAACTTATTTGCAATTCTTTTGTTTTTATCAAGTGTGAGGAATGACTTGGTCTTCCATCTGTATGCTGGTCATCTATCTCTCCTCCCATATTCTTAGAGATGTGTGTGTCGTAGTGATGCCACACACAACTTAAGCATCCTTTATACCTATATGTTCGTCTGGGGTGGGAAATGAACTTTACACCTCAAGCCTGCCTGACTAATGGCCTGTCAACACTCTCACTGCGATCAAATAACACGTCTCTCCAACAATAACACAAGGGCTGTCATTATAACAGACCCGAAGCAGACAAGAAGCCAGTGAATAAGAGAATGAGGACAGGGTGTGGACAGGAGTGAGGGAAGTGGGACAGGGACAGACTCTGAGTCTTCCTTCAGTCTAGCGAAGGGCATGTAGGAAACCTATCATCTAATGTGTCAAACTGTGGCGAGCCCTCCGGCAAACAGCACGGCCAATTAGCTGTAATAACAGGCCTCACACGCCTTGCCCAATCCTCTTTCATCTCCACACTGTCCAGTCCAACACAGACGCAATGCATTTCACTTCTGATGTCTGGCTGAAGCCACAGGGGCAAAGTAACTTAACAGCAACACACATTTACGGACGTAAACACACATGCACATTGAGAGTGAAAACCTTCACTCTCTGTGACATCCCAGAGAACAAAATTATCGCTCAGAGTTTGCACTCGCATAGCTCTGGACTTGGATTCAGATCATTCAGATGCAGATAATTTGGTTGCAGATAATTCTTCAGAATTTATAAGGGGACATCAAACACAGTAATAAATTAAGCTATAAGTAATATACAGTAATGTCAGAGTATTTGGTTTTGGAAGAACATGATGAGAGTCCTTAATAAAATATTAAACATTTGATTGCAGACTTTGAGATCTTGGAAAATATTAGCGGAGATTGAGAAATTGTTACGATACCATCCTTTTTCAAAGTTCGAGTAAGTTTTATAAGCAAGTACTATTTTTAGTTTTCATATAAATTAAATGTTACTTGTCTTTTCTTTGTCATTTGTAAAATGTACGAGTAAGTTTTATAAGCAAGTACTATTTTTAGTTTTCATATAAATTAAATGTTACATGTCTTTTCTTTGTCATTTGTAAAATGTACTAACAAATTCAAAGTACATTCTACATAATTTCAGTTTAGATAGACAAGAAATTACTGGGATTTTAACAGTGATGCCATAATAGAACCCCAAACACCATTTTGAAAATTTCATTCCACTACTAAGAAACATGAATGTTAAAAGTTCTTCACAGAACCATATATGCCAATAAAGAACCTTGGTTTTTAAGAGTGTATGGGGGTTGTGTGAGGCTCAGTACAACAGCACGACTTCCCGTTCTATCTATACTAGAAGTTAAGGTGAAATAGCGACAAAGAGTGGGCTTGATTCAGATACATTTTCTTGTTTTATCTGAAATTAACTTTATAAAAATGATTCCTTTTTGTACATGTGTGGTGGAGGACTTTGCTCTCTGCTTGTAGAAGCTTCTCTCCTCCAGTTTATTCTGAGGGCGGCTCAGTGCAGCGCCATCTCTCACATTAATAATGTCCTGATGTGAGAAGGGTAAAGCCAAGAACAGCCACGTTACACCTGCACTGCAATACAGCAGAGCACAAAGAGAGAGGATCAGCACATGGCACAGACTCATTACACGCTCCCCATCACCCCCTAACTAAACATTGCATGCACAGGTGTGCACATGCATGGGGGTGGGTGTCCTTTAACTTTGTGACTCTCCTGAGATGTAACAAAGGCCCCTTTCCCTGTTCACAATGTTGAGGGACGGAGGAAATTTGACATCTTGCAGAATTACGGGAGCTCTGTGTCTTTAGTATTCTCCCAGGACCTAATCTCCAGCAAAACCTCATGGTCTGTCTAAATAAGTCTCAAGAGGCTGGATGATCTGCATTACACACTGATGGAATGACGTGCTCAGGTTCCTTCAGACCCGAGGGCAGAGTTTGACTCCTATAGAGTGGTGCTCTGCAGAAAGACGTTTCTCATTTCATGCTTCATGTGAACAGACCGATGTATGTTCAACATGCTGCTCACGGAATCAGATCCAGTCCAGAAGCTGCTAACTGTTGAATATGTAAATGTCCAAGCATTTTCTTAAAGGAATAGTTCAAGCAAAAATGTTAATGATGCTATTATTTGCTCACCCATCATGATGTTTTGTTTTTAAGAAAAACATCAACCATGGTTGGTTTAAGGGTGGTGCTTTAACCTTTTGTTTGTTGGATAATAATGCATGTCCCTAAAGTTCTTCTCAATGAAAGTATGACTGTTCAGACCTCTAGATGTTTCTGGAAGCACAAATCAAATGTTGTGTGGTCATAATGTTAAGCCCTCTGTTAAATATTTGAGTGTTGTTTTTGATTCTGCTTTGAAATTTGATAAGCAAGTAAATGCAGTAGTTAAACATATTATCCCTGTCTTATTCTCTAGTGGCTGCCAATCTGTTTTAGAATAGAGTTTAACATTTTATTTTTTGTTTGTTTTCATACCTTTCTGACCTTTTAAACACACCAGCTAGATGTTTAAGGCCATTGGATCAGAAACTTTTGGTCCAAGCTGAAGAAAAGTGGTGTTTAGGCTTTTGCCATAGCTGGCCCTAAACTGGCAAATGGGGCTATTCTCAGCATGTGTTTGTGTTTCACTGTCATACTGTTGTACATATTCTAGTTTTTGTTTTAACTGATATTGTTCAGCACAATTATCAACTACTGTTGTTTTGTTGTGCTTGATAATTAATTCAGATTACAAATCTGTACAATGGAGAATACATTTGACAGACTTTCCATGTTAAATTGCATATAAAATATAAAATAAACAAGTAAAATATCCCTATAAACATATTAACTGAATAATCTGTCATAATTTACACCCTAATGTCATTCCAAACCAATAATTATTTTCTTCAAAATAAAGATATTTGTAATATGTTCTGACAAAAAACTAACAAAGATAAAAAATAAAAATAAAATAAAAAAACAAGCAGAAAATTGAGATGAAGGGTGATTGGGATCAAAACATTGCCTACACATACACACCAACCACGCAACAGATCACACACACACAACACACCTGCACCACCCACTGGTTCTGGTTTAAAAAAATGTAGGAAACATTTTTTAATCATTATCAAAAAATAAATAATGGTTATTTTTTAAATGAATAATTATAAATAAATATAATTAATATATTTATTATAAATGTAATTCTAAAACATGTAGATTAGTCAAATTTGAATCTGAAAAATAAGATTCATCCTTGGCAAACTGCTAGTTGTCAGATAGTTCACCCAAAAATGAATATATGTGAATAAAAGCCTAAATTAAATCTGGTCATCATATGAAGCGATAAAGTCCCTTCAGAAAATGTTGAGTAAACTACTCAATTCATATGGATACGTTTTACAATCTCTTGATGAACTTTTTGAAGCGTCAAAGTGGAAATTGTGTAGTTGTCAATGGAGGGACAGGAAGATTTCATCAAAAAGATCTTCATTTGTGTTCAGAAGATGCACAAAAGTCTTCAGGGTTTGGAACGATACAAGGGAGAGTAATTTAATTATAGAATTTTCATTTGTGGGGACGCACAGCAGCACACAAACATGCCAAATATTAAAAATAAAAGGATTCCTCTAAGGAGAAGCATTCAGTCTTTCTGTTCGCAAATTCAGCCATGATCCAAACGCAACTGGCTTTTAAAGGGAATGGGAGATGAGACTCTGCACGTTATGCCCAAAATACTCTCATGACCCTTTTGGACCATGCGCCTGGTGCACTGACCATTTTTTTCCAATGTCATACTAGCAAAAGTGGATTTGGCCATGCACTAAGTGCACCTGCGCCATGCGCTTCAGACCCTGTCCTCAGATCGTTAAAATAGGGCCCAGTGTCTGTGTTTATGAAACTGGACACAGATCTGTAATAATAATTATTCATGTATAATTGTGTCCTGGAACAGTTGTGTCACCTACGTATTGGCAGATTCTGAAAAGTGTGAATTTATGCATATACCACTTTCACAGTTTCGCAGTTATAATGTGCAGAAAAAAAAATATTATTTGTCCTGTAGCTAAACCAATATAATAAATAAATACAATGATTTAAGCATAAAGCTACGGTGTTTTACCCACAGGCCAGATTAGACTTAGTATTCAGTGTGTTTGACACTCCTGTGTGTACACGCTCTAAACTGTTGCTGACACATGGGAAAGCTTCTACACACTCAGTACCAAAGTGAAACACACACAGTTGGATGCTGTGGTTCAGTCCAAGGGCTACTGATCAACAGAGAAATAGCCTGATCAAGGCCAAAGCAGCCAGCATCAGATTCATGTGGGTGTAAATTCAGCTGAGGCTCTTGAGAAAGATGCTGTATCTGTAATGCACCTGTAAACTGCATCTCTTACTAGACTTTTGTCATTAAATAAATCATTTTGTAGATTTAACAAATGGGAGATGGTGACTGTGGTGTCGTGAGATAAGGTCCATCTGTCTCATGGACCAATGGGGGTCTTAATGTGCTCGTAAGCCCCGGAGTCGTTCAATCACGTTCCCCCTCTACACAGGGGAAATATTCCCAGTCAACCAGCAGGAAAATAGTGATCTTACGTGTCCCAGCATCCCCTTCCTCCAGCTGTCCTCAAAAGATGTTGTGTGATTCTCCACCCTGTGCTTTACTCTCATAAATGCTCTGCCCCAAAAATACACATTGTATGAATCTCAAAGCTTTTCCTTTTAATGAAACATTCAACACAAACTCAGAACAAGTTTTGCCGTGACATTTGAATTAAAAGGACAAAAAAATTTTGTTGAGCACAAGGATATATTTTGAAAAATGTTTTGTTTGTTTTTTGTCCATATAATGAAAGTTATTATGGTTCAGTCATGTTTTAGACCCCACTGACTTTATTGTATGGACATAATAAATTTTTTATTTCTTTTTTTGAAAATTAACAAAGATTAATGGAGTTCGTTTTACAAGAAAAAAAAAACACTATTTCAGTCTTTCTACTTAAAATGTTCACATTTAATTCAATAAGTCTCCTCACTAGCAATATTTTTGTAAATTTTACACAAATTCTATTTCAAAGCAGTTGAAATTTTGTGTTCTACAGAAAAAGAAAAAAAGTAATTCAAGCTTGTAACGACACAAGGTCAAGTAAATGATCAGAAAATTTTCATTTTTGGGCGAACTTTACCTTTATAAGACCCAAATAATTTACATTTGATGCAAACACTGTATTTGCTACAACAATCCTAATAGCTTTAAAAAAAAGCATTAATATTGCAGCTACATTATTGAGGTAACCACTTGATTCAAAATAACTTTTTAGTGTTTCCTTCAGTGTATAGTGATATTCAGGGCTCGACATTAACGTTTTTTGAAGGGGCAAGTGAAAGAGAATTTTACTTGCCCGACCGGTCAAGTATCTTGAATAAACGTTAATAACAAAAATAACTAGGGAATCACCAAAAAGTGAGCATGATTCTGCATTAATTTAGTGTTAGTGGTGATTGATACTAAATAATAATATAATATATAATGTACTTATGGTAACAAGGTTACGTGTTTGAGGCTCGCACAAATGTGCCCAAATCAAAGAAACTCAGTAACATACTGCGATAAAAATTCAAAATGTGAAGTTTTTAAATTTATAACATACGATACAGTTAAGCGACATCACACAGAGTGCTGAATACCATAACGACTGAAAATGTGACACTTTTCATATATTTTTATATATTTCATATGACAGCTCAATAAACAAGTAAATTAATATAAGTCACTCAAATTTTAGACACAATATTGACTGTTTTTGTTCTGTTTCAGCAGCTAAAATAGTTCCAAGATCACAGAAGAACCATGTAGCACATCTCACAGCAACACTCAGCATGTTTCATTACTGAATGATTAAGCGTTTCAAATGAATCGTTTGAGTCAACGATCCATTCATTATCAGTTGTCTCATTGAATGAATGAAAAAATACAAATCTTTTTCTGGACAAGCAAATGTTTTACTCGGACAACTGAATGACCGATTTACTTGTCTGAAGGACAAGCACATGAGGCTTAATGTCAAGCCCTGATATTCACATTGCAATTGAATTTACCTCATGTCTGTCAGTTTTGAGGACATCTAAAATGTTAGTGCACTCGTGAAAGTTGACAAAACAAACTTTTAACAGATATACATATTTAGAATTTACAGTCTGTCTCTTCCTGGAAAATGGACCAAAAATATTGATGACTTATCTTATTTGCATGGCTGAATAAAAATGTATGATGTTCTCATAATGCTCTCTGAGAGAATGAGAGTATATCCTTCTCTAATTATAAATACCACCATCCATAGATCTACGTTTTCAGAAAACAGATCGAGATACAAAGTCATAAGCAGATAATTAGATAGGTCACATCAATGAGTGTAGAATATGTGGGTTACATGGGGGACATGCTTTTTTTTACATGACTTTTAATTAAATCCGTCCCACACACTTTTTTCAGGTACTTGTAGAGTTTTTCATGGGCCAATGTGAATACATCTAGAATTAAATTTAAAAAGATAGTCTAATAAGTCGTATAATTGGATACGAAAGGCATCCATCTATAGCTGAATAAAAAGCAGAAACATTTTGACTGATTAAATGTAAAGAAAATAAGCACACAATATATGTTTTTTTGTAAGCCATCTCTTAGTATTTTCACAACAATGAAGTATAATGCAGTACTAATTGACATAAAATGTATTACAGTATAGAAACTATGCAGTATATTTTATGCCTGTAAGTTAAAAAGCCTCCTCAAGTCTTAGAGTGGCTTTAAAAACACATGCTATTACTTTTTTTGGTTTACTTTATTTTGAGGTGTCATTGTTACTGTCTTATTATACAATTAAGTAGCAAGTAATTAACTACATGTACTTACTATATAATTAAGGTTTAGGTTTGGTTTAGGGTTAGTTGCATGCTACTGTGCATAATTGCCTGTTATTAGTATAGTAACTACATGGAAAATGTGTAACAGGGACACTGTTTTTTGTTTCGTTTTACATACATCCATGATGACTTAATGCAAAAGTACAACCCAATACTAAAATTGTATTATAGGCTACAAATTATTGGCAGTGTATTTGATTTCGTAGCTATTAAAAGCAAGAGATAAGAAAAAATAAAACTTGTCAAATAGACAAAGGTCAGAAGAAAAATAAAAACAGTATTACACTTGACATTTCTGTCCCCCTCACTTCTGAAATAATATCTACGCCTCTGGTAATGTCAACAAACGCCCACTGATGACATTGAGTCTCATCACGCTCAGAAATCAGCTCCTATAATATAGAGTATATGTATATATATATATATACTGTATACTGTCTAGTGTTGTTTAAAAATAGTACTTAAATTAAACAGAACACATTATGCTATGCTTTTGCCAAATTATCTAATTACATTGTATATTTCAGAATCATTTTAGAAATACAAAGTTTTGGTAAAACTTTACAATAAGGTCTCATTAGTTAACATTATAACTACATTAGTTAACATGAACTAAGAATGAACTGCACTTATAAAGCATTTATTTATCTTTGTTAATGTTAATTTCAACATTTACTAATACAGGTCCTTCTCAAAAATTTGCATATTGTGATAAAAGTTCATTATTTTCCATAATGTAATGATAACAATTTAACTTTCATATATTTTAGATTCATTGCACACCAACTGAAATATTTCAGGTCTTTTATTGTTTTAATACTGATGATTTTGGCATACAGCTCATGAAAACCCAAAATTCCTATCTAAAAAAATTAGCATATCATGAAAAGTTTCTCTAAACGAGCTATTAACCTAATCATCTGAATCAACTAATTAACTCTAAACACCTGCAAAAGATTCCTGAGGCTTTTAAAAACTCCCAGCCTGGTTCATTACTCAAAACCGCAATCATGGGTAAGACTGCCGACCTGACTGCTGTCCAGAAGACCATCACTGACACCCTCAAGCGAGAGGGTAAGACACAGAAATACATTTCTGAACGAATAGGCTGTTCCCAGAGTGCTGTATCAAGGCACCTCAGTGGGAAGTCTGTGGGAAGGAAAAGCAAAAACGCTGCACAACGAGGAAGAGGTGACCGGACCCTGAGGAAGATTGTGGAGAAGGACCGATTCTAGACCTTGGGGACCTGCGGAAGCAGTGGACTGAGGCTGGAGTAGAAACATCCAGAGCCACCGTGCACAGGCGTGTGCAGGAAATGGGCTACAGGTGCCGCATTCCCCAGGTCAAGCCACTTTTGAACCAGAAACAGCGGCAGAAGCGCCTGACCTGGGCTACAGAGAAGCAGCACTGGACTTCGTTCGGAAATCAAGGTGCCAGAGTCTGGAGGAAGACTGGGGAGAAGGAAATGCCAAAATGCCTGAAGTCCATTGTCAAGTACCCACAGTCAGTGATGGTCTGGGGTGCCATTTTTAGATGCTGGTGTTGGTCCACTGTGTTTTATCAAGGGCAAGGTCAATGCAGCTAGCTATCAGGAGATTTTGGAGCACTTCATGCTTCCATCTGCTGAAAAGCTTTATGGAGATGAAGATTTTGTTTTTTCAGCACGCCCTATCACCTGCTCACAGTGCCAAAACCTCTATTACTGTATTACTGTGCTCAATTGGCCTGCCAACTCTCCTGACCTGAACCCCATAGAGAATCTGTGGGATATTGTGAAGAGAAAGTTGAGAGACGCAAGACCCAACACTCTGGATGAGCTTAAGGCCGCTATCGAAGCATCCTGGGCCTCCATAACACCTCAGCAGTGCCACAGGCTGATTGCCTCCATGACACGCCGCATTGAAGCAGTCATTTCTGCAAAAGGATTCCCGACCAAGTATTGAGTGCATAACTGAACATAATTATTTGAAGGTTGACTTTTTTTTGTAATAAAAACACTTTTCTTTTATTGGTCGGATGAAATATGCTAACTTTTTGAGATATGAATTTTGGGTTTTCATGAGCTGTATGCCAAAATCATCAGTATTAAAACAATAAAAGACCTGAAATATTTCAGTTGCTGTGCAATATGAAAGTTTAATTTTTATCAGTACATTATGGAAAATAATGAACTTTTATCACAATGTGCTAATTTTTTGAGAAGGACCTGTACATTATTAAAATCTTGTTAGCATTAGTTAATCCACTGTGAACTAACATGAACAAACTATGAACAGCTGGATTTATATTAACTAACGTTAACAAAAATGAACTAATGCTGAACAGAGGTGTTGTTCATGGTTAGTTTATGTTAACTAATGCATTAATTAATGTTAACTAATACAACCTTATTGTAAAGTGTTACCAAAGTTTTTATATGTGTATATATATGTATATATATATATATATATATATATATATATATATATATATATATATATATATATATATATATATATATATATATGTATATATATATATATATATATATATATATATATATATATGTATATATATATATGTATATATGTATATATGTGTATATATACACACATATATATACATATATATACACATATAAAAACTTTGGTAACACTTTACAATAAGGTAAAATGTTACCAAAATGAGTCACGTTTTTTGAATATTTGATTTAATTATACAATATCGAATAGGTTGTGTGATTATCGTCGAAAACAATTCCCTCACTAACATTTGAAGACTTGTGAACAATCGAGAGAAATAGGCCTTTTACATAGAAAAAGTCTTAGATCTTTGAGTTCAGCTCATGAATAATGGGGGCAAAAACAAAAGTTTTGCGTTTATAATTTTGCTCAGTGTATATATATATATATATATATATATATATATATATATATATATATAGTCTTAAATCATTTTTAACATAAGTCAGTCTGATCAAATAATAAGTTGAGCTAAATTGTAGCTGATTTTACTAACGTCACACTGGGTGTTATACTGGAAGTAAAGCAAGGTCAAGTTATGCACATTTGATTGTGGGATGCAGTTTTGCATTCAATGTGCTCTGTTGTATACAGCACATTTAGGCAAAATGTAGTAGGTCATCAGTTATTCCATGCATACAGTACTTATATAAATGTTTACTCTATACACTGCAGAAACAGGAGAATAGCAGTATGCTGTTCTAAAGCACTTTGCACCTGATTTTTGTCTTTCATGAAGAAATAACATCAAAGGGGAAAAAACAGTCAAACCAATTAATTTGGCTTTTAAAACTGGTGTGCAATCAGATCAAATAATCTTTAGCTGACAAACATGAAATGATTACTGACGTGCAGTGCCACAACGTGACCCACTCGTTGTTAAGGACAAGTGACATGTTCACACTTATCTAAATGTCCCCTCATCAGCCACTTTTATAAACACACTGATTAAAATACTTATTTTTGGAAAAGAAGATGCAGTATTAAAAGACTACAGTTCAGTTTGACTTGTGTTTGAATATTTGTATGCTTTCCAGGTCCTGCCATTGCTTTTATGTGGGCTATCATCAGCAGGTGCGAGTCTAAGAGGTGATGAAATTCAGGAAGGCACAAGGAAACTCTAGTGCGAAATAAAATATGACTGCACATGTGGCGAACGGCATTACCCTATCATTTCTCAACACATCAACCAGCGTGCACATGCCATGGAAGAATCCCAGGAAACATAAACAAACAGGTATTGCTGTGAGCATGAGAAAAAAAGAGAGAATTAACCTGGCCACATGACCTCCTGGCACATAAAAGGAAAGGCATTGATTGTTTATAATTTCTTATCTTATGTTTAATAAAACTTCAATTTTCTAACTGCACCAAATCAGCCTCATAGGAGAGATAATGGCCAGAGGTTTCCAAGCTTCATGCTAACTCATTAACAGTGGGGTTCAAGAGGCTGCTTCTGTGCTTTAATCTCAAGGCACACGCCACTTCTCTTAGATAAAACACTGCATGACTACTCAGCAAAGAACAAATTAAATCAAGGTTTTTACAGCTGCTATAAGGTTAACTCTAAGTAGTCAACAGATGCTCTCTTGGAAATGTCTAATGGCCATTTTATGGTTTTGTTTACCAGAATGTTTAATTAATAAAAAGAATCACTGTGAGGCATTGCAAACAGTGAGTGAAGGAGAACACTGAAGCCCTATGGCTTTGGAGACTCAACGAAGAGCATCTTAAGAGCAGATTAAAAGACATATAACATTCAGCCGTCCTTCATTCTGTTCAGAGGCCGAGAGGCAAACTGTGTTCAATGCGCACTGATGTGTTGATAATGAAGTCAAGAGAGAATATGGGCTGTCCTGTGGTCATGCTGCTGGCATTGGTGACTGAATCTCTCTCTCAAAGACAAATGTCACAAAGGCTAACAAAGACTTACATCAACACTTTTCCCACATACTGTAGTGAATCTTCATGACTTTTCCATTAATACTAGATAAGGATTTTGGTCCCACTTTATATTAGGTGGCCTTAACTACTATGTACTTACATCAATGAATAAGTCAATGTACTTATTTGTGTTCATATTGTATTGCACACACTTTTGCAAATATTGAGTTGGGATACAGGTAAAGTTAGAGACAGGTGTGGTGTTATGGGTAAGTTTATGGGTAGGTTAAGGTGTACAACAATGTAATTATAAATTTAACAACATAAATTAATTTAGGTATTTTTATTTTTTATTTAAGTACAATGTAAAAACATGTATGTATCAAATTATTAATTTAAATGTTAGTACATAGTAGTTAAGGCCACCTAATATAAAGTGGGCACAGGATTTTTTCTGAATATTTGTTTTTTAGTTGCTGGATCTGTACTGTATGTTAGGCACCAGTGTTTATGAATATTATATTAATCTCGTCATCTTTATTACTAGTTGTATCACAAAATAAATATGATTAAACATCAGAAGGTATGTTGAAAGATACAGTACAACTTGCTGAAATGCATCATGCCTCATGTAAAAGCTCAATCAGTGTTTCAGCCATGGACAAAACGTCAATATAACGTCTTAAAAACAATGTCACATAACATCACATTTACCTCATTCAGTGTCATGAAAACCACTCAATGTCCAAATTTGTAATACATCTGTCATGTAAACCAGTTTCCAGGAAAGCTACTATTTAAGTATTTATTTCAGCAATGAAATATGAGTATAAAACTAAAATAAAAAAGTTTGTAAACACTTAAATGTTGATTATAATGTATACAAATAAATTGTGATTACATTTCATAGTTAGCACTTTTTAATAGTTTGCTCACATTAACCTTTAATATTATTATGTAAGTGGCAGGGTTCCCTGTATAGTTTACAACAATGTACATGTGCTGTACCTGATATGTATCCAAATGAATCAATACTGAATCAAATCAAGATTGGAATCCAATCAAGAGTCTGAATTAAATAATGAAATCTGTGTCAATACCTTCTGCAGCAAAAGACCCACAACAGACAGATGCTGTTACACTCCACATAAAAACTATATATAGGTACTATTTTTTTTTTTTTAGATTAGTGCAAAACTATTGAAATTTACAACAAAATTACTCTAAATGAATGCCCTCAAAAAATGTGTTTAACTGAATAATGTATAATGGTGCTACCATTAAAAAAATGATCCTGTCATCAATGCTAGAGTGAATTAACATGAACACATGAGGGGTTTCTTTTAACCTGTCAACTGATTCAAACAACCAAGGACTTTCTGCCAAATCACTGAAGCATTCGGGCATGAACTCATGATTGTTATGGTGTAATGCCGTTTCTCTTCCCTTTTCTTCTTGCCTCTTTGTTTCTTCTCTAGTGTTGTATTGCACATTGAGTTACAGGATCACACACATCACTGGCACTCACAGTCACTCAGGATATGAACCAGTGGGGGGCAGCAGCACATGGACAGACATGTTACAACATATATTTGGTCTCACATGTTCTCATGTGCTTCTCCTTGCTATAATTGTGTTTGCACTTCTAAACAAAACATTTATGTGACATTTTAACATTTCTGTAAAACATGCAGGACAAGACACCCAAACGAGGAACACTGCATTGTGCAAAACCACTCATCTCACTAGACTGGAGCCTCCTTTTGATAACAGAAGCAGTTCCGTCAGCGTACGGCCACACCGCCCACAGCGGTAGCAGATTGCATTGAAGCTGAGTGGGGCCAGACCCAGCAGGCCACTTCCCCTCACGGGCACGGAGTGGAAAACTCAGCCTAAAGCATGTCTGTGATTGGTACGACACTTAAACACTCACAGAACATGACTTAACATCGACACTCCGGATTCTTGAAATGATGACCTGTGAATAGATAATGACATCTTTATAGAGGTGATGGTGTATAACTGATGTTTTTGGTGAAGTGAGCCAGAGGGTGTCATGTTATACAGGTGACTCAGAGTCGTGCCTGTCCAATCAAAAATTATATATGACATCTCTCTCCTCACCTCAGTGACTCAATAGAATTGAAGTAGGTGCAAGTCTTTTCTACCAAGTTGCCATCAACCAATCTATTACAAATGCTCTGACATTTTTGTCAAGTTTCACCAATTTCTATAAAGAAAGAAAACAGACATCTTGTTGATCAAATTTAGGAAGTGAATCTCAGGAAGAAGAGACGTATTGGCTTTGCCATTAGTCTATGCAAAGTAGACGCACGGTATGTGCACAACAAAAACAGAAGCAACAAATATCAAAAGACGAGCTGGGATATATTGCTGGTCTGGGTTTGTGTCCTAAATTGTCCTGTCTTTTATACATTTATGGCAGTCTACGGGATTTCACCTCAATAGCAAAGCAAAATGTAAAAATAATTGCAAAGCTGAGTGATGCACATCTTTTATTTGCAATAAAAAAGTTTCCAAGAAACAAAACCAATGGTGCTGCACAGTATGCCAGACGATCAAAAACGTTATAGTAGGGGTATGACGAGATCTCCTGCCATGTCTTGTAGAATGCAAGCTCAGCACAGTCGCTCCCTATACACAGAGTACGTTTGATCGCAAAATTGAAAGCGAAAGTAAAACGCGAGCTCTCTGATGCGTGCAAATTAGGCTACATTCAATAGCCTGTCTCCCAATATCAAACATATCTTACTAGCTGTGTAGTTTTAACCATCTCTTATCTCTTAGTTTGCACTCTGAATATTTAGAGAGTATTTTGATTATGGTTGCACTTAATAAGACTAAGGAAAAAAATGGTGCTATTTATTTTTGTTATTTATATTGTTTTTATTTCTATGTTCAATTTGAGTTCAGTTAGGAGGCCTCAATCATAAGTTCTTGAAGCTCATAGTTCATGTACAGTAAGGTCTGAAGAGACTCATGAAAGCATACAAGAGAGAAGCTAGTCAGTTGAGTTTGTGGTAAAACCTTTTACAGTGCTTGTATATTGTTGTCTTTCAATGCATATGATAATTCATACTTTAGAAAGTATAACTGAAATTACATTCATTACAAGATGATTAGTTTATTTCAAAATGCACCAGCACACAATTTTTCCAGTCATGAAATAGTGACATTTGCACATATGACTAATGCTTTTATTCAAATCAACTTATAAATAATTTTCACATTCAATTCCTGATTGTGGGAATCAAACCTAAGACCTTGTCGTTGCTTTAATCCAAAGCAATGTGCACTGCATTCGAGCTATAAATTTGATCAGTTTATGCCCTCTCTGGGAATTGAAGATACATGACCTTGGCATTGCTTCATCTTCAAGAGTAAATAACTGCTTAAAGACTGCAATAATTTTATTTTTAATTGGAGCACTGTTTCATTAGCCAACACAAAAATGGATTAAAGTCCATGTGTTGCAAATGTCTTTTTTCTCAATCAATATAGGATGCAGCTTAATCTGTCAAGGCCCGAGAGAATCTGCAATTTATCAAAGTTAGCTTTCATTGAGGCTCTCTGTGGTGCTTCTCTGATAACAATGATCGGTTTCAGAGTCACACTGCAAATTACTTTGAGCTAAAGACAGTATTTACAGAGATGGCCCAAAAGGATCCACTCACACACAGGCATTTAACTTTAACCACAGGACTCAGTCAACAAAGTAGTTGTTGAAGGAACTGTACTAACTGTGACACATCCAAAAAGATCCTCTGTTCCTCTAAGTATTTATCCTGGTGTGTTTGTATGGATGGTCAATGGATGACAGTCCTTGGTTACACTGTAAAACAGGGAACCGTCTTATCAAGATTTCAAAACTGCGGTGAGAGATTTAAAAAATAGTTTTGCATAAGGCTCACATCTGACTTTTTCAAGTTCTTTAATGGAAACTGGCTGCAAATTGTTTTAAGTTTAAAAATACCCCAAATTAATTGAGTCAGAATTTGATGTTTTCAATAAATATAAATGTTTTTAGAAAACACAAGAAGTGTTATTATTATTATTATTATTATTATTATTATTATTATTGTATTGGCTAACGTATTAAGATCTGTCAAACATCTAGTCTCGGAAACAACTGTAAATACCACATTTCCACATATAAGAAGCACAGATATGGAAATTTGTCTACCAAATCGGCCAAAAGTTAAGGAAGAACATCGCAACATGCAAAATTAAAAAGCTGGACATTTCAAGGTCAACTTGGACGCAAATGTAAATACTTAATAGTGAATAATTTTGATCTATAAAATGATTCTCCTGAAAGCGCAGCACAGTCCTGAGCGTTTTCTCTCCGATAATATGATTTGTTCCGCAATGTGAGGTAAATAATTAATACAAAGGCTCAGTCAGCCAGTAAACAGGATCATTGTGTCCATGTCTAATGTGAGGTAAATGTTTTCCTCCCCTTGAGACATGCTGTAAAGTGGAAGGGAAATGTGATCCTGTCCAGCCAGCTGTGCAGGAGATCGATCACATACATTGATCACAGTTTCTAAGCATTGACAAGCAGAGAGTGAGAAAGAGAAGAACCATAGAGCTAGAGTGATGTTTTCATTCACAACATACTGATCACTGCCACCAAATCTCCTTTACCATTGTTCTCCCTTCACATACCTGCAGTCTGTGAAGTTCAAATGTTAATTGTTCTCCATGGTGCATGAAACAGCATCAAAACAGCAGGTGTATGCAATTTGTTTTCTTTAAAGCTAAACTAGAATGGTTTTCACTTTTGAGAAGTTCTGAACTTTGAGAATTTTAACTCCATCCCATGTCATTTTAAGGTCCTCTAGCAAATGTTCTTGTTTTCTTGCTCAAGGAAAACATCTTTAACAAAGCTCTTGACAAAATGCAAGATAAAAGAACAAAAAGGGTCGTTCATCCTTGTCCTTGGTTTGTTAAAGCAACGATTTCTGCTGGCCGCTTGCAAACAACATCTCTCGTCATAAATTTACCATGGCTTTTTTCCTTCTCACGTCTCCCAGAATTTATATCTGAAATAAACTTGAACTGTGGCCATGAAAATGCTTATATCCCTCTGGTAACACGACTAACTATTTGCAGCATCATGGCCAATAAATCACACTCCGTACGGCCTGTCCTGGCCGAAACGTTTTCAGAGCCATTTTCTACTGATAATGCCTGCAGTTGGCCGAGTCTCAGAGGGGGAGGCAGGCAGGTGAGCTCATGAATCATTTGCGTCTTTCATCAATGCTCACCTGCGGAGCAAGTTTAGGGTTCTGCAGAGCATGAGGGGATAAAGGGGTTGAGGAGGGGGGGGCGACCTCATTTCTCTGTGCCAACAAACTCACATTAATTAAAACATAACCAGAGTGCATGGTGAGATTTGCTCACTAAATAGCACAACTTGTTCATGTACATACCTTTTGACTATCCATCATGAGTGTAAGATGACTTAATCAGATCATTCTAATTTGGTTGCAGACAATGCAATAATAAAGTGTTTGCATGAGTCTCGGAATCATCAATTACGGCTTTTGTAACAGACGTTAGAGACCTGCACTCCCGCGGGACCCAACGCAATAGAGTGCGGCACGGGACTAGATTTGATGGCCAAGTGCGGGCGATAAGGTACTCGTGTGTGTGCGCTGTGTGGGTTGCTGGAGAATAAAATTATTATATAATAGAAATATCCAAAAATAAAACATCTAAAAACAAATCAATTGTTATTCATCTATTGCACAAAAGCAACAAGAACAACTCACCACTCAAAATGAGTTTTTGATCAGTACTGAATTCTGAATGCTGGCAAATCCTGAGATTATAACAAGGAAAATGTGACATAATGAAAGATTCATTGTGCAGTCAGCTTCATTGATAAAAGAACTTTGTGAAATTGCGCTGCAACTTTTTAGGAATTATTAAAGGAGTGCACTTTGCACGCATTCTGCCATGCCAAACCATGTACGCGCTTGCTAAATTGCTTGAAACTATTTCATGGACGAACAGGAAAAAAAAATCTATAATACTTTTATACTGGCTTTTCTGCGGGCAGGAGCGGGACAAAACATGAATGTTGTGGGCAGGAGTGGGAGAAGGTAAAGTATACTTTTACCTTCTCTCTGTCGCCTCTGGCTTGGCTTGCTCAGTTGGGGAAAAAACTATTTTTCAAATATATTTCAAAATAAATCTAATTATTAAACTAAATTAACCATATAAACCAAATTACTTATCTAATTACTGATCTAAAGCCCACATTGTTACTGTATGATAATCAAAATATATTCTGTTGCATTATTTTTCTGTTTAACACTGGGAAGCTGCTTTGAAACAATCTGCATTGTTAAAAGCGCTATATAAATAAAGTTGACTTGACTTGACTTGACTTTTACAGGAGCATAACAGAATCCTAAGGGAGCAGACGGGAATGAGAAAGAAAAATCTGTCCCGCACAGGTCTCTAACAGACATAGGCCAGTAAGAGCTGAGAGTGTAAACCTCACTACCCTGGCCTAAAGAAGTGCGCTAGGGAATGATGCTAGCAGCTGCTGTCTTTAGCGTTCTTGTTGGCATGCCCACTTCCCACGCCGGAGACCCTGGTTCGAATCCAGCCCGGAGCAGGTCAAGGAAGACCAGTAACATTTGGTGCAGTTGAACCAGATGGGAGTGAGGTTTAGGGGGTTGAATGTAACATAGGCCAGTAAGAATATGCCTTTGACAGTTTAATGCATCTATTTGTGTGCTCCACATCTCTTTATCCAGAAAAATAAATGTCATATGAACTGACTTATATAAAAGCAGAAATGCCACAATTAAATATTTTTTAAAGTTCTCAGGAAGTCTGAAATTGTTGTTTACTTCAGAGTTCACATAGTTATTGGGAAGGATATAAAAGCTACTGTAAAAGCACTGTAAATTGATTATTTAAAATGATCACATCTAAAGAAACAATGACTTCATCAGTCCACGCGCTTCAGAGATGGCCTTGGGCACTTCAGACTTGAGCACAAAAAGCTTTCCTGCTGACAGATATGATGGAATATTTTATTAACCAGCGGTGGCTTGATATATATACACTCTTGAGTTTCAATCCCCAGAGCATGTCAAGGCCAGAGATGGACCACTTTGTCCTATGGCCTATTATAGCAGTCACAATCTAACACCTATCTATCCACCATCTGGGAGAGGCTCCATAAAACTCCCATAAAAAGACAGAGTGGCTGGTCACTTGCAGATCGCCTTCAAAGGACACAGCTCATAAAACACACGCTCATACACGGCTGTATTCTCGAATCGAGAACCTACAAATATGAACAGTCAGAACATCAAACCGGAGTTGTACTCCACTCCATCCTAATTTGAGACACGTCAGAGCCTCTTTGAAACTCAACCGATGGGTTAATGACTGTAATGAAAGTCATCCGACACTCATTTGGCCTCAGACAATCTAATCAACAGCCCTGAGATTCAGGATAAAAAGATGGTCCAAGAATCACTCTCTTAAAGAAAACGCAGACAGGGAACTGTCAACACAGATAGATGACATTGCTGTATTCGGTATGCCTACAGATATTTGGTTGCTGTTAAACTGAATGCTTGTGACACAGCTGTGCGTCTTTAACAGATACTACAGA
Source organism: Gobiocypris rarus (assembly GCA_023029165.1). Lineage (NCBI taxonomy): Eukaryota > Metazoa > Chordata > Actinopteri > Cypriniformes > Gobionidae > Gobiocypris > Gobiocypris rarus. The sequence goes on along the minus strand of CM040921.1, from coordinate 4,969,713 downwards.
GGAGGTGACATTTGTACCATAAGTGTGGCAGTTATGTGTTACACAGGATCCTTCCATGCAGCAGAACAAATGCATTAGTTGATATATGAGGTGATTTACTGTACACACACAATACAGCACAGTACAATACATTACACTACAGCTTGCTTGGTCACAGTTTTTGACAACAACAAAAAATTCATAAGTCTATGCATCATTACATGGCTAGTTGCAGTTTACTAAATACATTTAGCACTGTTTTTTCCTGCTTTCCCTCCTGCTACTATCAATAATAACTCCTAATTATAGGAGTTGCTGGTATGTTCTGATAAGATACAACAGGATGATAAAGTTGTATTGTATTTCTGCAAGGCTTTACCAAAAGCCCACATATCCGTTTGGCTTTTACCAATTTTGACTCCCATTATGTGTTGCAAGTCAGTGTAATATGAGCTCTCATCATCCAGAGATCAAAGTGAAATTATTTTTCCTGTTGAACCAGGATTACAATCAGCTAGAAGCCAATGCTGAGGATGCAATGGGTCAAATCTCTGAAGAATGGCTGCTAGAAAAGCAAAATTAGCTGTTCTGTCAATTCTACACAAAAGTTGTTTCCTGTCTAATAGATAGGTATTCGGTCTTACTTGGTGTTCGCCGATTACATTACTTTCCCACCTCAGCACCGCCCCTACTGTTGTATTGCTTTTTATAGAAATTAAAACATTTCGTTCAGTTGGACAACGGATGCTGACACGTGACGAGAGTGAGGAGAGATGACTGACAGGATGATGAGGATTTGGTGCACAGATCATGAGCGTCATTGACAAAGGTTAGCCTACATGCGATCACGAATGTGAAAGTAAAAAGTAAGTGTGCGATCAAAAGAGATTTAAATAAATAAAATGTTTTGTACTTAACATCACTGAGCTAGAACAAAAAGATGCCTGCACTATTGCGCCAACAGCCTTATTAGCACACCTACACCTAGCACAGTCTAAAATACATTTTTTTTACCAGATTCTCTCTACAGCACATGCACTGAAAAGTTGTGAATAAAGTGAGAGAGAATGTAGGGAAAGTGTTATTCATTAAAGGAAACAGAGGAGAGGATATGTGTCTGCTGATGCATTGTGGGAGATGTTCAATAGGGCCTGACAGAAGAGTGTTTTTCACCAGTCAGTCTTTCTCATGAAAACAAATGATATGCAGAGCGTGAGCAGCTCTCACAGTGCAGACAGAAGGTTTCTCTGCCTACACAAGGCTGAAAATGGATGGATGGATGGATGAAATAAAACTGTTAAAAACGTTTTATTTTATTTTATTATTTTATTAATTTTTTTATGTTGTCTGAGGTCAACTTATGACATTTGCGCAATTTTTACATTAAAAAACATCATAATGAATAAGTAATAGGCTATTTTCTACCCTGGTAAAAAATGGGGTAAATGCCCACGGCTACGATTGGATAACAGTTTTGCATATTATAATGGGCTCCCTTACAAACTTCCAATGTGGAGAAACGGCAACCGGAATGATTTGCCCACAGGACTCGCAAAATGTCTTTCAAACAAACACAATGATTTTTCTCTCATCCACCCACAATTAAATGGTGTATTATTTTTTATCAGTCGGCCCGCCTGATTGGTATAATATAATACATTCTTTAATAGATGCACAGACAAGGGTAAGAAACAGACAACTTCATCACAGCCCGCCCTAATAGCTAATAACATAGTCTGGTCTGAAAGTGATAAATGCAAAAAGTGTTTGTGTCGTTTGGCTCATTGCATTCCTGTCTGTTAGTTCTGATTTATCATTTACCTTTTTCTGAAGTAATTTACACCTGCCTGTTTTGATAAATAGCTGAATATAAAGCCATTTCAGACAAAGGCATTATGGTCGTGAAAATTAAACACTGAACTACTTCCATCCAACCGTATATTAATGTATGGAACTTTACACATAGGCAGATCCAATGTTTTCTTACAAATATTATATTTATGAATATTTTGGAATCTTCTGATATCAGCAGATGTTTCAAAACATCAGCAAATTAACAAATGCCAACTTTGAAAACCAATGAAAAAAGAATCTGAAGTCTTCACCAAAAGATTTTGTGTGTGTGAGTGTGTATGATTTGGACATAATTTGCTAACTAATTACAGAGCTTTAATGAAACACTTAATTTAACTAAACAGGTCAATTTGTCCACACGGACCAACTACAGTCACATTTACAACCCCTACAGCCATGAGGGTTAATGCAAAGCACATACACGTCTTGTTAAAATGTTTTCCAGTAAAAATAATGACAAAACTGATAAAACATTTTTATCCCAGATTACAATGTGAAAGTTTACTAATGTCGAAAATTAGAGTTGTGTTTTAACAAAACCAGTTTGTTTCCTGTGTATGTTATGTTGTAATTTACTGTAGCCCTGGCCTCTACCCAGCTTGCCAAACTGTCTGTATGTTTTGATTTATTCTAAGTTGTGAGAACTGCAAGTAGTCTGTCATATTTTTCCTTTCAACTGAGTGAACACTGAACAGCTAGAAAAGCCTCTTTGTTTTTGTTTTTTTTACACATGAACAGTATGTGTCTTAAGTTCTTGCATGTGGAGCTTCAGAAAATGTAAGAGTTGTCCAAGCGGTCAACACTGAAATGGTGCTGTAATGCTTTCAGTAAAGCAATGCACGTGTCAGAGTTTAAAGGGGTCATGAATTGAGAAATCAACTTTTCTTTGAGCTTTTGACATATAAGAGGTCATCATACTATAAATGCTGTAAGTTTCAAAACTGAAAACTTCCTTTGTTAGTCCAAAAACAGCTTTTATTGAAATCAAGCCCAGAACGACTCGTTGTGGAATGTGGCTATAGATAGGTGAAAGACCGCCTCTGCAGAAGAAAATCAATTCCTACTACATCATTGCAACTTTGGCCCCCCCACTGGCGTGTTAGTGAGATGACGAGGAGAGAGGAGCGGAAAATAGCATTACCTTCCAAAGGATCCTAATGTTAGGAATGGTTATTTATTTTCAACAATGTGAATGTCTCAGTCGAGCATTATTTATTTGTATGCTGTACATTTCACTGTGGATTCTTTGGTAAATAAGTCGCAATTTCTGCACAGGTTTTGAAAACAGACTTTACGATATGGACAACATGTAAAAGTAACCGTGTTAATTCTAATGTCTGATCTGTGATCAGTGATTTCTGATACAAACCCGATTCCAAAAAAGTTGGGATACTGTGCAAATTGTGAATAAAAAGAATGGAATAATTTAAAGATCTCATAAACTTATATTTTATTCACAATAGACTATATCACATATCAAACATATCAAATGTTGAAAGTGAGACATTTTGAAATGTCATTTTGGCTCATTTTGGATTTCATGAGAGCTACACATGGGATGGGCATTCGATTACATTTTCTTAGCCTTTCTTATTTTTTATAATAAAATGTATTATTTAACTTTTATAATTAAAACATGCAATGAATACAAAAATACAGCGTGTTTTTCCTCGATGAGACCTTTATTACAAGATCAACTTGTGGCAGACAGTTAAACTACGTTCAGTTAGGCAAACCAAACATATATGCGTGTGCATATGCGGTGCTCGTCTAAATTTTTTCCATGGGTGCGAGGTAAAATTTAATTGCGAACATATTATTTATTTTGTAAATAAAGCATTGTGCTTCACTCCTGTCATACTATTCAAGTAAAACAGCATTCACATACAAAAAAAAATAAATAATTGTTTGGCTGACCACCGCCGGTGCTAGTGCTACTCAGTCCCCGCATTGGCGCTCTACCAGTTTTTTTGGTAAAAATTGCCACAGTCACACTGGTTTTTGTTGAGAAATATAAGCATGTTGACATGATCTGGGGTCAGACGTGACCGCAACCTGGTGACAGTCAGTCCAGACGCCAAAAACACCCGCTCTGAGGGGACTGACATTACCGGGATACATAGACCAAACTTGGCCAGCCCGGGGAACCTTATTCCATTCACTTTTCACCAGTCTGTAGATGTGCAATTCAGGGGTGGGGGAGTCTCCCTTAGAAAGTTAAGAAGTTCTGCTTCGATGCCAGCCTCGCATTGAGTGGTATTGCACCCTGGTGGTAAAATGTGTAATTGCTGTCACACAGTGAAATTCATTTAATTGCTGACTCACACTACAGTACACAACGCAACATGCATTACATAAAAATAAAAATAAAAAAGCATTAGATTAATCGATAACAAATTAACGCGATAGACAAAATTCTTAACGATCAATTATCGATTGTTGATTAATCATGCCCATCCCTACTACACATTCCAAAAAATTGACATATAAGAAACAGCTGGAGGACCAATTTTGCAACTTATTAGGTCAATTGGCAACATGCTTGGGTTTAAAAAGAGCCTATCAGAGTGGCACTGTCTCTCAGAAGTCAAGATGGGCAGAGGATCACCAATTCCCCCAATGCTGCGGCCAAAAATAGTGGAGCAATATCTGAAAGGAGTTTCTCAGAGAAAAATTGCGAAGTTTTAAGTTATCATCATCTACAGTGTATAATATCATCCAAAGATTCAGAGAATCTGGAACAATCTCTGTGAGTAAGGGTCAAGGCCGGAAAACCATACTGGATGCCCATGATCTTCGTGCCCTTAGAAGGCACTGCATCACATACAGGAACGCTACTGTAATGGTAATCACAACATGGACTCAGGAATACTTCCAGAAAACATTGTCAGTGAACCGTGCCATTCGACGTTGCCGGCTGAAACTCTATAGGTCAAAAAAGAAGCCATATCTAAACATGATCCAGAAGCACAGGTGTTTTCTCTGGAACAAGGCTCATTTAAAATGGACTAGTGCTGCAACGACGCGTCGACATCATCGATGACGTCGACTACGGAAATACGTCGACGTGCGTGAAATGCGTCGACGCGTCGCGTCATACATTCATCTCGCGTAATGGCGGCTTCTGCTCCTGGGAGTGGAAAAAGTTCCGTTCTATCACAAAAACCTAGACCACGATTATCAAAAGTATGGGAATACTTTAAACAGAGGTCAAACAAAATGGTCCTTTGTTCCCTTTGCAAAATCGAAATGGTGTTACGTTACCACGGCAGCACAGCTGCGATGCAGGAGCACCTCAGAGGAAAACATTCTGGCACTCTCCGAACTCAAAAGGACGAGCCATCTGTGTAAGTGTTTATTATTACAATTCGTTTTGGGAGTAATTGTTATGTTTTTACCTCAAGAATTTATTCATTTATGCTAGGTAATAATGGCAACGCTAACCGCTAATGGTTTAAACTGTAAACATATATTATGTTAACGTTACAAACTTTAACTTTTAATTAACATTTACTGGTTTTTAGAAGTTGTTTATGCACACGTAGACTTGAAATTAACAACTAGATTTACATTGACAGTACGCTGTAATCTAGTAGTGTCCGTGAACATATAGATAAATAATATGCTAGTGCATTTTGTTTACTTTTGGCACAAGCCAATTACATAAAACATAATCATAAGTAACTTATGTGATTAATAATGCATTTTAATAAAGATTTTAAAATTCTTTCTGTATGTCATAATAAAATTACATTCACTACACTCTCTGAAATACAATTAATATTGTAATCAAAGTAATCATATTAAACATTGTAATTAATCACATTCAGTTCATTAAAAAAATTGCAGATTTACTACCCTCTTTGAAATACAGTACAGTTAATATATTCATAGATTTCATGTTTAAATTTGTTCCTAATGTTAATTATTGTGTTTGTTTTTTCTCAGGAAGAGGCAAAGCTTAGAATAATTTTTTCATAAAAAGGATGTCACTGTTGGCCGTTACCAGCTGGCCGTTACACTTACCGATAGCATACTCAACATGATTTTAAAAGATACTTTATGGCACTTTATTTTTGTATACTGTAAAAACTAACTTACAATACTGTTTGGATTTTTTTTATAAAAGTTGAAATATTATATTAGAAGTTGTACTTATCATTTTTTGTAAAGTTATCCAAAGGATTCATTAGCTAATCAAAAAAAAGAACACTAGATTGAAAAATAAAAATAATAATCGTTAGATTAGTCTACCAATTGAAAAAATAATCGTTAGATTAGTCGACAGAAAAAATAATTGTCAGTTGCAGCTCTAAAATGGACTGTGGACTATGGCAAAGTGGAAAACTGTTCTATGGTCAGTTGAATCAAAATTTGAAGTTCTTTTTGGGAAACTGGGACGCCATGTCATCCGGACTAAAGAGGACAAGGACAACCCAAGTTGTTATTAGCGCTCAGCTGCATCTCTGATGGTATGGGGTTGCATGAGTGCGTGTGGCATGGGCAGCTTACACATCTGGAAAGGCACCATCAATGCTGAAAGGTATCCAAGTTCAAGAACAACATATGCTCCCATCCAGACGTCGTCTCTTTCAGGGAAGACCTTGTTTTTTCCAACATGACAAAGCCAGACCATATACTGCATCAATTACAACATCATGGCTTCGTAGAAGAAGGATCCGGATACTGAAATGGCCAGCCTGCAGTCCAGATCTTTCACCCATAGAAAACACCTGGCACGTCATAAAGAGGAAGATGCGACAAAGAAGACCTAAGACAGTTGAGCAACCAGATGTTTGCAGACTATTATAAAAAGAAGAGGGGATGCCACACGTGTTGATGCCATGAAATTTAAAATCAACTTATTTTTCACTTAAAATTATACATTTTCTCAGTTTAAACATTTGATATGTCATCTATGTTGTATTCTGAATGAAATGGTGAAATTTGAAACTTCCACATCAATGCATTCTGTTTTTATTCACAATTTGTACCGTGTCCCAACTTTTTTGGAATCGGGTTTGTAAATGTCTTTTTTTTTTTAGGTATGTCATCCAAAACTACAATTATACCTGCGGTAGCTCCATTATAGCGGTGGCTTGCATTGTGAAACAGACATAAGATGTGAAAGGGCCATATATTACAGACTAATTTACTTGTTACAGATTGCAATCCTCTGCTTGTTTTGTAGCAGCATGTGACTATTGTCTCTGTCTATAAGTCCCACTGATTGAGTCTGGCCCTTGATCTATGCTGGGATGAAACAAAAGGACTGCCTTCCAGACTCTGGTCGAACAACAAACAAAAGCAAGGGTAATTGAAAACTCTAACCGCTCTGTTATAGCGCACTGGATGGAATGAAATGTGAGCACAACGACTGGTCTGCAGATTGGTCAATCTACACACTATATGATGCACTAAGGGTCTTCTATTCCTCATGAACAGTTATTCCATATGATGCAGCTTATAGGCATGTGAAACGCAAAACGATTCTCAGGAAATACAGAGCGCGAGATGTGTACACCACCAACCCTATCACTCATGTTTTCAATCTGCACGAACACTGACCTCAGGATATGTCATCTAAGTCGTATTTCAGACACCTTCGTTACTAGAGAGATAGATGTTCAATGCGCAGCTGCACTTGCCATTACTGTGAGGTGGTTTACCTGCTGCATCACTATGTCATGGTGTGGAGAAACTGCGGTACATCATAAAATAAAGGTGGGGGAAAACTACCTCTCTCCACATATGTTTACACTCCCACTCATTACTGAAATTACACATCATATATCAGCATGGAGAGCCTAAAAGAGCATGGGCAGAGCTACGAACAGAGAGAGAGAGAGAGAGAGAGAGAGAGAGAGAGAGAGAGAGAGCAAGCGTGAGATGCTTTCTGGATGGAGTACAAGAGCAGCTCTCCAACATCTAATTAGCTGAATCTGTCTTTTCTCTGCGTTTGTATGGAGGGAGGCCTCCACATCTCCACCCAGAGTTGGAAATCATCAGCTTAGGCCAGAGGTTCAAAATGGATACAGATGTCCAGGCCTGCGCACAACAATGATAAAAACTACTGAATGGGCACCCTACATTAAATAGACAAATAATTATAGAAAAGCCTATTTAAATCTAAAAAAACTGGAAACATCACTGTTAACATTTAAATGATCTGTTTTAATATCACTGGGACTGCATTATAGGATACATCAACAAAAGCCATTTTAGGGGTCAACTTTGGTACAAATAGCTTGTAACAACTGCACAGTTTTATTTTTCATATCAGAATCATGATAATAAAGGCAATTAATTGCGTTTTGAAATGGATGTCTGCTTAATGACGAGACAACCCCTCCTCTGTTTTAATAGCATTGGTATGTGTACAGTTTTATGATGCTAGAGCCAAACCTCAAAGCCAAAAATACTGGAGAAAAATCCTTATATCAGAAAAAAAAAAGCTTTAGACGGGATCATTTCTGCCATTGTGTTATGGATATATATATATATATATATATATATATATATATATATATATATATATATATATATATAAGAATGCATCTGCACATTTCCATATGTTGTGTTGTTGCTTTTGCTTTATATTATAGGTGTGTAGCCTATATGTGCATGCTTGTCAATAAAATAAAGGATATCAAAAGTGCGTATTCAAAAAAGAAAGGAGGCACATGTATCGAAATCACACTCCTACAAATCTCTAAAGTATAAATACCATCCGTGCCAACCTATCCCTCCATCCTGACGCTTTATTTTCAGCCTAACCGGGGGTTTAAACTAGTTAAGCGCACGTAGATGATAATTAGTTGTCGTTTATTTGATGTGGTATTGTCTCCAATGTTGGACACGTTTGTAGTATATCTCAAAGGAGATTGGGGTTGTGATATGCATTTTCCCTCTAATTATTAGTCCACCGAAACTAGCATTAACATATTCATCATATTTCAAAAACTGCCTGTATTTGACATGAAAATATTGTAATTTGCGAACCGAACAGAAGATGTGATTTGAGACGGAGAGATGGAGCGCGCGGACCTGCCCATGACTCAGTGCTGCAGCCTTCGGATTACCTCCAGTTTCTCTCATCCAGACTACACAAACTGACAGCTCATCACACAACCAACAAGCCATGGCAACACTTTACATTACCGTGTTACACATTACACTTTCACATAATCACCTATAAAATCAATCCGAATAAGAATGTCTACAATCAATCAGAATAATCACGCAACCACTTAATTTGTATTGCGCGCAACACTTTAATAAGACGCTTCGTTAGATTATACGCATTATAATAGGCACAATACAACGTCTCTCAACCCTTTTTTTCATAATAAATATATCAAAATCTTAAAGTTAAAGAGCTGACAAGTGCCACCAAGTGCTGATATCTGACTATGAGCTTATTTAAACCAAACTGACAAGCCATACGACTACAGGTCTCTATTAATATATGCTATATTAATATGTTAATCAAATATTAATCGAACGTCACCTCTCAATAAAAAAAGAGGGACAGTAAGAAAAGATGTCCAATGAATGTCACCTGACAACTGACAGGTCGAACAGCTGGGCTTCCCAAATAAAAATAATAATAACATTACAAGACATTTGACAGAAATGCTTTTAAATAACTCAACTTACTCTTCAGAGCCTCATTGGTTAGTGTCGTTTTTCTCTTGTCGTTGGCATCAGCCGAGACTATTTTCTCCTCAGAAGTGAAACAGGATAAAATCCTCCTCAGTTCAGCAGCCCCTGACTCAAATCCCGATTTTTCTTCTTCACAGACACCTTGCGCGTGCACAGAGAAGAACATTCAAGTATAATATATCCTCCAATGACGTGTTCTGCCTGTAAAACGTCCGCTTTCATAGAACAATAAGAGTGTTTTCGGGACCGGCTTTCATAGTGGAGCTCTCTTCTCCTCGCGCACTGTGCGGACAGGTTTCGCGCTCCTCTCTCACGAGCTCTAGATTTGCGCTCAGTCTGTCGCGCGTTCACAAACACGCGCGCGCACCGATGCGCTTCATTCTCCACACCGGACACCGGAAGCGTCCTGTACAGTATACGTGTGTGGGGGTGTATTTCATGTTTTTCACCGTTTTCTAGGGCATCCCAAGAAACTGTGTCATCATTGCCACCTGGAAAAGACAAACTGCTTTGTGCGCTGTGTTTGCTGGCATGTTCTCGTTTTCAGGAAAAAAGATCGACACTTACAAGAGTCCCAGTGTTTGACAAGGCATTCTGTTTTTGGTCTGGGGTCCGGGGACTCTCAGGAGGCCGCAAAGGACAGGAGAGAAAAAACATAAAAAATGTAAATAGATACATTACTTAAAGATTAAATAATAAATAAGATTAAAATAAATAAGTAGCGATTAAATGTGAAATAAACATATAAAGCATGCACACATAATTAATAAAATAAATAAATAAATAAATTTACTTAATTTATTATACATTTGCTTAAAAGTGTAGAGAAAAGTAAGTATACAATTAAGTAAATAAATGAGATTAAAATACATAAATAATTGATTGAATGGCAAATTAACATGAGAAAAATGTAAAAAGTAAATAAATAAATGAGATTAAAATAAATATGTGTAGAAATGCCTAGAGTAAAACTGTGAATAATAAAATTTATTAATAAATTAGCTTAAATAAACATGCAAAAGTTTAGAGAAAAAATAAAACATATATATAAAATTAAGTACATAAATAAATAAATTAGATTAAAATAAATAAGTGATTAAAAGTTAAATTAACTAGGCTATAATAAGATGTAAAATAAACAAATGAGATTAAAATAAATTAATATAAAAATTATTAACCTATTAAATTAACAATTAACATAAATTAATAAAATTTGGATTTAAATATGAAAATAAATGATGCAATTAACAGTATATTCTTATGGTGAGTAGAAAAGATATACAGTAAAGTAACTTCATAGAAACTAATGTTACATATTTTAAATGATTTAGTGTATTAAGTGGGTGTTTATAAAAGACAGATGTCTATTAAATTTCAGGATGGGGGTCCCTCACACAAGGATGTTCATATGGGGGTCCGTGGCATGTAAAAGTTTGAAAAGCCTTGGTCTAAGTGTTTCTTTCAGACATGTAATGCTTTATGTTTTTGCTTCTTTGGAACTGTTTTCATTGATGGAGATGAAAAATATGGAAAAGCAATAGACACGCTAAAATGAGCATGTAGCCAGCTAGGGCTTGGCATTCATTTTTTTGCTCACCAGCCACTGTGGCTTAGCCACTCAGCAATTTCACTAGCCACAATTTTGTTGTTGGGAAATCACATTTTACAGGGGTGTGACGAAACACTTTGCTCACGAGACAATACATGATATTGGGATAATGACAATAAGATGATATTATATCCCTATTTTTATGAAATATTCAACGGTGAAATATATGATAGGAGTCTTTTATTCAACTGAAAGTCACAAAAATCCAAAACAATGCAGCCATTATTTTTTGAAATAACTAATCTGTCACTCATGATTATTTTGGTTATTAAGTAATCAGTTGATTATTTTGGCGATTAATCGAGTAATCTTATATACTATTTTTTTCTATATAAAACAGACATAAGTGAATAATAGCCTTAACAAAATACACTTAAAAATACTTACACTTAAAATACCTAAATGATAACAATGAGGCAGAGGCAACAATTTCAAATAAAGTATCAAAAGCAATCATTTACTGAACAATACTGTTAAAATACAAAAAGTTGTTGTTACAGCATCATTAAATGTCCACTTAATCATGATTATTTGGCCACTTTTTTATGACAGAAATGCTACAGCAATTTTAACATCTTAAAGAAGAACATGTGGACCACAAAACATGCAAACTCAGATCGAGGGTTTAAACTTTTATTTTGAAATCGTGATGAACAACAATTAGTATATTTAGAAACATATTGATGTATTCTCCTGTGTTGGTGCAGGTTTATAATGATTTATGTTATAAATATGGTGAAATGGCACAAGTTGTGTTCCCAGATGAACGTCTTAAGCAACCCAAACTCACAGCGTATGCAGAGATGGAGTTTGTTAACCAAGCTGTGAGACCCACTCCAGACAGAAATGATAACAGTGCAACACTTTGCTATGAAACACAGCGCATCAGACTTTATATATGTTCTCAAATGCACGTTATTGGAAACCCAAACAAACAGCACATGCAGACAGTGAGACTTTGTGGAGCAGCATTTGCTGTGAACTTGCTCTGAGATGTTGGAAGAAACACATAACCTGCTCGCATGTCAATAAACACGCCACTGCTGAAATCCACCCACATTTGGCAGGTGTTAATGTCAAGCCCTGCATGTAGCCAATAGCCTATTGATTTCTGTGATTGCTCAACCAACGAAAATAGTTCAGATCGAAGCCAAAGCGGAACCTGTCACTTGAAAATTCCCACCATTAATATGCAGAATAAAATCTGTCTGGAACTAAAGCAGATAAGCGGAGTAAAGTGCCCAATATACTTCAAGCAGAATCAAAAAACGAACTGAAATAGATCAAAACAGGCAAAAATGAACTTTGTTTGGAGATCGTTTTGGGAGTCGAAACAGCTGGCCAAAGCTAACTTTCCGGAAAGTTCACTACAGCTGGTAAACATCTTTGTACTACCATTGGTCCATGTCGATTACGTAATAGGTAGGCGTGGCTCTTAGGCCCCGCCTTCTTTCCAAGGAAATATTTCTCCTGTTCAAACCAGCGAGATCAGACATCTGCAAGTGAAAATATAAACACTCTGAGCTACTTTATAGTAGAAAATTAAGTTGTACTTCTGATAAAACGAGCCACTGACTTGGTTTTTCATGTTTAAAGGGGTACTTCACTGCTGGGAAGATGAATGTGTATTTAAATTGTGTCATTTATGTAGTAGAAATGGGAAATTATTTTAGAAGTTGGTGCCTTCTAGACTGAGAAAAGCCAGAAAATGTATTTTTGGCTGATGTGGATGAAAAGACAACAACTCCCAGAATGCACTTGCTTCGCTGCCCTACGAGGCCACTCCCAAGCCACGGCTACCAGTTATCACTTGCCCACCGTGGAACCTCCTTCACCGTCATTTTTATAGTAACAAAAATAATTTAGTTCAGTTAGAGAACACTACAATTGAAAACTGAATGTGTCTGTTCAATAAAGTGTGAGTGAGACGACCGAGAGTCACAACACAAATGCAGCAGGAGTCAGATTTCATTCATAATGAGAGCGAAGAGCTGAGCTGATGTAAGCACGGCAGTCATTCATGGAGCGTTTCCAGTCTGGCGCCTTTTCAGATCATGCCAGTGGAAGCTTAACTTAGGAATTCATAGAAAAGTTGAAACACTCTTTGCTCCGACCGCTCCATTACGAATGGCCAAGGTGAGCAGCCATGCACATTTACATTCTGTGAGTGAGATCCCACCCCCACGTCATAAAGGTGACGTGACTTTAGAGTGCCGAATTGCAGAACTCTGGCAGACATATTCATGTTGCTATGATCAGATGCTTTTCTTATGTTTTATTAAAAAAAAAGGCTTGTTGTTTTCTCAATTTTGTTGTGTTTATTTTGTAATTGAGAGAAAAGCATGCTGCACATATTTACATATTCATCTAACCGTCATTCTCAGCAGTGTGGACGGTGTCGAATGTTCGCTAATATCGCTGCTCACATACTTCGTTTTACCCCCAAAAACTAAGAACGAAAAAGAACTTCGCCCCGAGTATATCAGATTCGAGGACCTGAACCACCTGTCGTATAATCAATTATGAATATACTGTATATGAAAATGTGTGAATCAAAGTGTCAAGGTATAGCTAATGATGACTAATAATTTAGGCAATTTTTTTTTTAGACAATCAATTCCAGGTTTATACAATCAATATGTACACACACACACACACACACACACACACACACACACACACACACACACACACACACACACACACACACACACACAAAAAATACAATCTTATAATTATATAGAATAGATTTGCCATCACCCCAGTTACTTATAGTATTCAGTATTTTTGCACTTGTGCTACAGCAGTACTTATTACTGTAATCCTTAGAAATGTATAGGTGGAATATTACAAACATTTCTTGACCTTATGCAGGGTGCCAGACGCTGTATATTGATTTCTATAACAAGCCTTGCATAGAAATCAAACCAGATTATGTTATTCAATCGCTCATTAAAATGTACAGACCCACCCATAATCTTATTTGGAATACGTTCATTAAAGACAAATGGCTTAAGTTAATTTACAATCTCATAATTCATTTAACATTTATGTGCATTCACATCCCCTTAAATAGGATTTTCTCATACTCTCTTTTTGAATGTAAAATATGATCCGTGCTTCAATCTGGTTTACCATGCACACACCTGATCTCCCCTTTCAGTCGAGGAAACATTTCTTTTCTGCACTGCACTGCCTCTTAAATTAATAGCCTCTCAAGCATTTCAAAATAAGCAGAAATGTACAACCTCTCAAGCATTTCAGATTGGTACAAAGGATAATATTTTTGGCAGTGAGCTGTGATATTACAGATTGATTTTTAATACTTCATTCAATAAAAATGATTTCCTTCCTTTGGTTTCAAGGCAAAAACAACCAAAATAAGGAGGGGGGCCGATGGCTTAGGCCCTATAGGACATAAATCTTTTATCCATGACTTCCGCAAGGGAAAGAGATAAGGCGCAGGAAAACGAAACATGAATGGCTCATCTGAATCTCCCAGCAGCACAATTCCCCTGAGTGGGCTGATGCACAGACAAATAGGCCAGCTCAAAATAATGAAATAAACATTCTCGATGCTCCGCTCAAAAATAAGCGAATATCTAAATATGTAAATGCCACAACAATATAAAGAAGAGAAAGCAAACTCACTCAAATAATATTGTTCAGATAATGGGACATGAGACGAATGCAATTACTGTGGATGTCTTTGGGAAAACATTTAACATCCAAGTGCATTTATCAAGATACTATACAGGAAATCTCACTTGACTGTCCGGCATTTATTCTATATGTCAGTTCTAAGATGGTATGTTTAAAGGGATAGTTCACCCAAAAATGAACATTATTAAATGAACATGATTTACTCGCCCTCGAGTCATCCAAGGTGTGTATGACTTTCAGATGAACATCTGCATTGAATATCATATATCTGTATGAATATTTGTATTCGTCTGAAAGAAGAATGTTATATACAGGATGGCTTGAGGGTGAGTAAATCATGCGCCAATTTTCATTTTTGGGTGAACTATCCCTTTAAGTATAATTATGCTGTGCATCTGTAAATACTGGCTTATTCATAGTGCACAACCTGTCAAGCAGTGAGTCTTGCATTGTACATTGTAATCATGTAATCGTGTGACATATATGTCATCTATTTTAGTCACCCTTATTTAGCCTCAATGTTGTCATTGTCAACAACATGAGTACCAAGAAACCCCAAAAAACTAACACTGAGTGAAAGTTGCAGAAAGGAAATGTAGGTGTTGAAGAACATGCATGCAATGCGGGGTGGATGTCAAGCGTAACCTGGAAAACAAAAGCCAAATGTCACAATCGATCACACCGTATAAAACGAGATGTGAATGCATTGACTGTGTCTTTTAAGTGTATCCTGTCTCAGGCAATGCAATGACAATAACTAGAGAAAGACCTCTGGGACTCTGTGTTTGGCAGTATAGACTATAAAACACAGAGCTTTCATATGCTTTTGTGCAAAAGGAATTCGATTGGATTAATCTTCATAGCGTTTAGGTTGTATGTCTTGCGTGATATTTCTTTGTACTCTTACTACCATGTCTATTGGGTTTACGCACACTAATGGATTGCAGTGGTTATGTTGTCTGCGCAGACAGACGTATCATCACTGATTGAAAGCAGGTGGGTCAGGACCTCTTTCTAATACGGCTGATTAGTCAGGCTCTGCTATGAGCTCACCGCACCATACAGATGGCAAACAATGCAACAACAGCTCGGCGTCATCCTTGACGAGCCCTTAGGGACAGCGTCTGACTCTTACAGCCTCCGGCGCCCTTTGACCTCCAGATCAAGCTCCTCAATTACTTTATACCTGCACATGAGGATGGGAGGGGTCAACAATTCAATTAAAGCCAGCAACACACCCACTAATCTCATCAGGACTGCCAGGGTTTCATTAGCGCTCAAGAGTCTTCAAAGTCCTGCCTCTGCGTCAGTAAGGGGATTGGCCACCCGCTCTTTCATGCCTTAATTAAATTTGAAGTCTTGCTGACTATAAAGGCAGACTCAGTTATTATGGCTCTGAGGTTGATGAATGTTATACAAAAACAAAATTATTTCCAAAGGAGTATTTTTATTTAATATGCTAATCGCATAAAGCACAGACACTGAGAACTGCGACAGCTAAAGAAACGGATCTCCCAAAGCCTGTCAGTGACAGTGTTCTGGTCATATTTCAAAAAATCAAGAAAGAAATAAGATATTATATTTTGCTTAAATTTTCTTTTACATTGTGTCATTGTCAGGATGATTAAGAACATTTCCCCCCAAAAATTCTAATCAATACAGAGATTACAGAAAATATTAAATAAGCATTTATTGTGAAGTATTTATTCATACTGCCTGTTTTAATAATTTCATTTGAATATTTTAAGCGGCATTAATATTGTAGTTATTTTTATAATAATGATAATAATAATCATACCAATAATAAAAACAATTGTCTTTACTATAAATGTGACTGGGACCCGTTTTCGTGAAATTCATTCAAACATTTCCCCCAAAATTCTATAGAATTTTAATACAGAAAATAATGAAATGTTATTTAAACCATGATGTATTTTTTCAATAGAATCTGTTATACTCCCTTTATGATTTTAATCATTTCATTATAGTATTTTTACTGAAATAAAAAAATGTATATAAAGTGCCATTATTATAGTAATAAAATAGTTTATATTGTAGTTATTCTTATAATAATAATAACAATTATTTATATTATAAATGTGACTGGGACATGTTTTTATGAGATTAAGTAAAATATTTTAAACCCCAAGCCAATAAGTTCTGGTGATTTCTTGGAGGATTCTATGTGTTGATGACAGAGTTAGAGGGACACAGGAGGCAGAGCTTCAAGGCAAACAAGCTTCTTGAACCTTCGCAAATTTCAAATGAGCTCAGGGTAAATTGAAATTCAAAGAAACGGAGTGGCTAAAGAACGGCAGCTGTAGACTGAGAAGTCACTGATGGGGAAAATACACTGCAGGCTGCCTGCACTCTTCTCATGGTGATACGGGTGTGAAACACCAAACACAGCATTTGATCATACCAGTTCATCTTTTTAACTCAAAAAGCAGAGCTCTAAATAAACAGACATAGCTTTTCTTAAATGAAACATTACACAACATAGTCACAATACATCTTATAAACCTACTCGATAACACTTTATAATAACGGCATCATTTATAAAGCATTAATAGACATTGATAAGCAGTTTATACATACAGCTATAAATGCTTTATTCTTGATTTATAAGCATATCTATGTGTTTAATAATTATTAATGATTTGTCATTTCTAAATTTACAAACAAGTTATTTAGGAGTTGTCAGTGGTTCATAAGATCATTTAGAAAATGTAAGTAAATGATTAATAAACTATTTGGTCACAACTTATGACTTTTGCCTCAATAAACTCATAATTACTGCTTATTAATAGTTCGTTGTTATGCTTAGGTATTGGGGAGGATTAAGGGATGCAGAACATGGTCATGCAGAAAAAGGCATTAATATGTGCTGTACTAACAGACACTAGTATTATGCATGTTAATAAGCAACTAGTTAATAGTGAGAATTTGACCCTAAACTAAAGTGTTACTCTAAAAATAAATATTTTATAAGGAGATTTAAAGGCTTGTTATCTTCTAAACAGAAAAAGAAAAAAATCACAGCACAAATCACAGAGTGATACAGAAAATAGACACATTTATTTCAAGATGCAAAAAGTGAAACTGTACAACTGGTAACTTGATATAAAATGAAAATTAAACCTCTTTGATGTCATAGAAAATAAAAAATCCTGCACACCTCCAGAAAACATAACTGTGTAGTACAATGAAACTAAGCCTCTGCAATCTGATATAAAAATGCATTTCTGTAAGGTGTAAACATTGCTGAATAAAAATGTCCCAGTGCCAACACTGTATTACAGGGGTGCCAAAATACAACAAATAACATTTTTATAAAATAATAATAATATAATAAAATATTTCACAGTGTCAAAACTACCTCAGTACTAACTTTAAAACATTAGAGAACAGCAGTGCAGAAGAGAACGGAGCCTTTTAATCTCCTTTGTAAAAGCTTTACGAGGCATACATAGTTCTCACTTTAGATGAGCTCACAAAAATAGTTAACGGACAACTACTAAAAGTTTCATAACTACCTGAATTAATCATGAATTACAGTAGGAATACATGTGAATAAAGCATTTGTGACCCTGGACCACAAAGCCAGTCATAAGGGTCTCAATGTTTTGTCATTTCCATTGATGTTTATGGTTTGTTATGATGGGACAATATTTGGATACTATTGAAAAATCTAAATATTGAGAAAATCGCCTTTAAGGTTGTCAAAATGAAGTCCTTAGCAATCCATATTACAATGTACAAATGATCTTCATGGAACATGATCTTTACTTAATATCCTAATGACTTTTGGCAAAAAAAACAACAACAAAAAAAGTTGACCCATACAATATATTGTTGGCCACAAATTTCTATATGTCTAAATAATAAGGTGTACAAATGTATATTTAAAAAGTTTATTAATCATTTACTTACACTTTCTAAATGATCTCATGAACCACTGACAACTCCTAAAAAATTGGTTTGTACAAACCCGATTCCAAAAAAACTGGGACACTGTGACAAATTGTAAATAAACGAATATTTTATCCGGACTAAAGAGGACAAGGACAACCCAAGTTGTTATTAGCGCTCAGCTGCATCTCTGATGGTATGGGGTTGCATGAGTGCGTGTGGCATGGGCAGCTTACACATCTGGAAAGGCACCATCAATGCTGAAAGGTATCCAAGTTCAAGAACAACATATGCTCCCATCCAGACGTCATCTCTTTCAGGGAAGACCTTGTTTTTTCCAACATGACAATGCCAGACCATATACTGCATCAATTACAACATCATGGCTTCGTAGAAGAAGGATCCGGATACTGAAATGGCCAGCCTGCAGTCCAGATCTTTCACCCATAGAAAACACCTGGCACGTCATAAAGAGGAAGATGCGACAAAGAAGACCTAAGACAGTTGAGCAACTAGAAGCTTGTATTAGACAAGAATGGGACAACATTCCTATTCCTAAACTTGAGCAACTCTTCTCCTCAGTCCCCAGACGTTTGCAGAATATTATAAAAGAAGAGGGGATGCCACACATTGTCCCAACTTTTTTTAGATGTGTTGATGCCATGACATTTAAAATCAACTTATTTTTCCCTTTAAATTATACATTCTATCAGTTTAAACGTTTGATATGTTGTAAATGTTGTATTCTGAATAAAATACTGAAATTTCAGCTTCATTGCATTCTGTTTTTATTGTACAGTGTCCCAACATTTTTGGAATCGGTTTGTAAATAATGTAATGTTTAATTTAGAAATGATACATTGATCATTAATAAAGTATGAAAATACAATTATTAAACACATTAAAGACATGCTTATAAATTGAGAATAGAGAATTTATAGCTGTATTTATAAACTGCTTAGTAATGTCTATTAATGCTTTATAAATTATGAATTAACTATTTACTAATGCTTAATTAATGATTCATAGAATGCAGTTATTATAAAGTGTTACCAACTATTCTTTATTACACACAGTGGAGCAAATAAGTATTTGGACACTCAAGCCAGACTTAAAAATGTATGAATATCAAAACATCAAAGCAAGTGTAACTAACTTTCACAGCCGGTGAATTATCAGTGGATGTATGAAGTCTGTTCTCCTCAAGTTCACACAGGTGTCCTATAGCAGAGGAACCACATGTGTAGAGAATCACAGACATGTTCCACTACACAAAAACAATGTGTTGCAATCAGACAATAATTGGCCATCTTAACTGAGATCCAAAGATGTACAACTGTTTACAGTGCATTGCACAATTCCTCAATGCTACCAAAAATAATTTTTTTAATTTTTACATATATTTGTGGCATTTTTATTTAAAGCTTTTTACTTAAAGCTGACTGTAAGTTTGCTTCTTTTTCGCATCTCTGTTTGAAACCTGCAATTGCAGTTATTTGCGAATTATCATCTTTACGCTTTACCGTGTGGATACTGTACATCGGATTCACAGATTCTATGTCTTGGAGTATGACCAAAATAAGAATTTTCACTGGAAAATGTCATCTGAACAAGTGAGTAACATGTTTGACACTTTTGTTCTAGCCAACTGTATGAAAAAAATGCATTACAATAAATTGCGTTACCAATAGTGATTAATTCTAACGATTGCTTAGCTCATATCACATCAAACCATGCAAATTATTATTATTGTTATACTTTGTCCTTTAAAATGTTAACAACATCAGCATTGCATGACTGTGTATTTAGTGTGTATTAGCGTTACCTGTAGATTTCAATTTCTGTCCAGTCTAATCTTTTGCTTTTGACTACGAGTGAATCTGCAGTTGTCACTGATGTCCTTTCTGGATTACAATCCACCATCAAAACGATCAATTTAATTATTCCAGCTGCAGTGAGAAAAGGCTGTAAATGATCCGCCACCTGCAGCATCCTCACATGGGACAGCCTACTTGCCAGACTCCTTCTTTATGCGTGATGTAATGACGCAACGACTACCAGTCGCTGGTAGTTACCAGTACCACAATTATAACACTAGGGCAAAGGTAAGGAGATAGTTTTGAACACTGCCTGGTTATGTACTTGCTCAAACCAAAAAAATAAAATAATAATAATAATATGGCTTTAATTTACATTTAACTTTTTTAATTTGGCAGGCACTTTTCTCTAAAGGGACTTACATTGCATTCAATGTAAGCATTGCGTCAGTTCTTGCTTTCCTTGGAAATCAAACCCATGAACTAGTCACTATAGCGGCATGCATGCTTTTACTGTTTGAGCTACAGGAACATTTCACGTCATGTTTTAAGTGTGGCGGGGGGGATAAGAAGAATGCAAGAGGAATCAGACCTAATTATACTGATGATTGAGCATGAAGCTTCCCATCAGCTCATGAAATGATGTCTCCTGTGGATCAGTCATTCTGAACTCTTCACTCAAACAGCTGTGGGGACTGACAGCTGGATTTCAGGATGTGTGAATGACATGTTGTGTCTCATTTCAACAGGAATTATGATGCAGATTAAATATAGACTATGGTGACTGTCACATCACACCACCAAAAATAAGATCTCACTGTGCCCAAGACCTCACATCACCCCATAAATGAAATCAACTCTTGTCACCCCACATGAAACATGCCATTGGAGGGCATAAACTAACTACTCACACTCTAAATCCAACTCTCTGATTATTTTATAGCTGATGTCTTGGGAATCACTGTTCCTTCACGGCTATAGGAGTCCCAAAGCGCTTAATCTCCTCTGGTCTTCTTTGTCATTGAAAAATGACTGTCCTCACAAAGCTGTTTCATGCACTTAAAGCTACAGCGTGTCATTTTGCACTATTGGCAGCACAGATTTGCAAAAATAAAACATTTCCAAAGGGGTCTCCTAAACACTCCTTCTACCTGATGTTCAGACAAACAAATAACTCCACTCCAAAGTAACTCTATGTTTAGGATAATTACATTTTCAGTTACCTCGTAGGGATAGAAGTATGTTATTATCTTTACATTTAAGTCTTTCACATATCACAGAAAGATGTAATTCCTGTCAAACGAGCACAGAGCAATAATGCAGATGTCATCGTTTAACAGCATTGATAAAAATGTTGCCAACTATGGATGATATCAACTTTAGATCTACAAACAAAACTTTTCAGACATTATTTAGGCAATATTGTGATTAAACTTTACTTCATGTAAACACAATACTTTGATGCAATTAAGCTCATAATCGCAGCAACCATAACTGTAGTGAAATATGTGGCATATGCCAATTTGATCACAATAAACAGGCATGTAAACACTTCACTCACAGCTATTCTGTGCTTGTGATGTACAGGGATGACTGTCATCAGATTCATAAATATAGCAGTAAAGAAGGCATCACATGTTTGGGGTGCTGAAGAAACTAAGTTCATGCTGACAATGTTGCGTGACATGAATATAATGCAGTATATTGATTGACAAAACATAAAAAATAAAGACATTTTAGGAGTGTCACTGGAAAAATCCAACACGTTCATAGAGAGTGTTTTGCATTAGATGCAAGTACAATAAAACATTGGCTAGTAACACGCCTACTGTATATGAGTTCATCATTTATGCTGTGCATTTGGGTAAGTAAAAATGGCTGTAAAAATAACCCCAATTATTAGTGAAATATCAGAATAATGAAAAAACCATAAAGAAGTCATGGAAACATCATGCTGCGATTAAGTTCACCCAAAAATGAAAATGATATAAATATACCAGACTACCTCAGGTTACACCAAAAAAGTCATTTTTAAAAGGTACCTCAAAGTACCACTGTTTTTACATTTGATGGTGTATAATGAGGGACAATGAGCATTTGTGCGTGTGCATTTGGCACGAGTCATTTGTAGCCTATTGATGATAACATCAAACTTGAGCCATTTTATCTCCTGTCAGACTCTATTTCACTCAGAGTTTTCTTCCTGAGTTATTTTCTGTTTGCCCATAACAGCTCAGAAATGGGTTCTGTCTCACTGACTTTGTTAATAATCATAATTATCTGCATGTCTCGTTTATCCTCGCTCGTTCACGCTCACTCTCTCGCCAGTGTTCCTTCGGCCGATCGGGTTTCTGACGTCATGTTGTGTGGCTGAGCACTGGGAGTTTCTCTTTCGCCCTCTATCCAAACCTGTGCTTGATAGAAAAAAGATATCAAACTGGTTAATTTTTAATCTCTTGAATGCAAAGCTGTGTAGCGCAGGGCTCTTCACTAATGGCCCCGGATTGGATAACTCGTGCAAGGCTCTGGAGATAACAGAGATCCTTTACTGCTGGATGATGGGTATGATTACAGGTCAAAAGAAAACAAGCTTCTGTCAAGCTCCGCAGTTGCACATTCTGTCTGTCTGCAGTCAAAATGCTTTGGTAGCTGCATCATCCTGGAGAACATGCTGTCTGAGCTGACATGTGACAGCTGTCTGTATTTCTGTTTTCTAGCACAAACCAGAAAAGAAACCGATAGCAAAATGTCAGGACAAATATAAAGAAGTGTAAGGGCTGGTTCACACAGAACAAAAGACAGTAGACCGAAAAGGCGGCGCAAGGCGTTTTTAAAAGTTGAACTTATTTTAACTTGAGTGGCGTGCATTTAGAATGCCGTGTAATGCGCGAGATGCTGCTAAAGATGCAAGACGCAAGCGCAATGGTTAAAGACGTCCGTCTAGTGCCTGTTTACATTGATAAATAATAAAAAGTTATGCAGTTGCATGGAAAAACGTGTACAGTGTGAATGTAAATATTTTCTTTCAAACACTGTAATTTTCTCTATTTAAAAAGGACTGCTTTCATTTTTTTTAATTTAAGCAACTAATACAGGCATTTTTAAAGATTTAGGTCTCAACTTATGTATTTACAAAGTAAAAATTGATTTATCTATTAACATAATAAATAGCATTAACAATTAACGCTCATTTAGTAACTTGTTTAGTAAACTGCAAGTAAATTTACAGAAAAGTAAATCTATTATTAAACATTAACCATATGTGTTGGTCAAAAATATATACTTTTGCACATTTCAGTGTATATTTTTTATGTATTTTTGGCATGTGCAATATCAACTGCCAAAATCTCAGTGAAAGTAATATAATTTAATCAGTTAATTATTTTCATAATACTGTGTCCATAAAAAGCATGAAATGTAGTTCCTGAGAAAATTGGCACATCAAACAGGTCTATAATAAGAGTATGACAGTTCCAGCCCCAGACATCATAGCAACCATAAATACAAATTGTAATATAATATGTCAAAAAGATGAATGACTGATGTTACATGAATAACAAGAATTTAGAGTAAATGCATGGAAAGACCTTATTGTCACTTAGAAAAATACTAATCGTGATTAATCGCATCCAAAATAAAAGTTTGTGTTTACTTAATATATGTGTGTGTAATGTGTATCATTATATATATATATATATAGTATTGTTCATATATATATATAGTATTGTTCAAAATAATAGCAGTTCAATGTGACTAACCAGAATAATCAAGGTTTTTAGTATATTTTTTATTGCTACGTGGCAAACAAGTTACCAGTAGGTTCAGTAGATTCTCAGAAAACAAATGAGACCCAGCATTCATGATATGCACGCTCTTAAGGCTGTGCAATTGGGCAATTAGTTGAAAGGGTGTGTTCAAAAAATAGCAGTGTCTACCTTTGACTGTACAAACTCAAAACTATTTTGTACAAACATTTTTCTGGGATTTAGCAATACTGTGAATCACTAAACTAATATTTAGTTGTATGACCACAGTTTTTTAAAACTGCTTGACATCTGTGTGGCATGGAGTCAACCAACTTGTGGCACCTCTCAGCTGTTATTCCACTCCATGATTCTTTAACAACATTCCACAATTCATTCACATTTCTTGGTTTTGCTTCAGAAACAGCATTTTTGATATCACCCCACAAGTTCTCAATTGGATTAAGGTCTGGAGATTGGGCTGGCCACTCCATAACATTAATTTTGTTGGTTTGGAACCAAGACTTTGCCCGTTTACTAGTGTGTTTTGGGTCATTGTCTTGTTGAAACAACCATTTGAAGGGCATGTCCTCTTCAGCATATAGGGCAACATGACCTCTTCAAGTATTTTAACATATGCAAACTGATCCATGATCCCTGGTATGCGATAAATAGGCCCAACACCATAGTAGGAGAAACATGCCCATATCATGATGCTTGCACCTCCATGCTTCACTGTCTTCACTGTGTACTGTGGCTTGAATTCAGAGTTTGGGGGTCGTCTCACAAACTGCCTGTGGCCCTTGGACCCAAAAAGAACAATTTTACTCTCATCAGTGCACAAAATGTTCCTCCATTTCTCTTTAGGCCAGTTGATGTGTTCTTTGGCAAATTGTAACCTCTTCTGCACATGCCTTTTTTTAACAGAGGGACTTTGCGGGGATTCTTGAAAATAGATTAGCTTCACACAGACGTCTTCTAACTGTCACAGTACTTACAGGTAACTCCAGACTGTCTTTGACCATCCTGGAGGTGATCATTGGCTGAGCCTTTGCCATTCTGGTTATTCTTCTATCCATTTTGATGGTTGTCTTCCGTTTTCTTCCACGTCTCTCTGGTTTTGCTCTCCATTTTAAGGCATTGGAGATCATTTTAGCTGAACATTTTTTGCACCTCTTTATAGGTTTTTCCCTCTCCAATCAACTTTTTAATCAAAGTACGCTGTTCTTCTGAACAATGTCTTGAACGACCCATTTTCCTCAGCTTTCAAATGCATGTTCAACAAGTGTTGGCTTCATCCTTAAATAGGGCCCACCTGATTCACACCAGTTTCTTCACAAAATTGATGACCTCAGTGATTGAATGCCACACACTGCTATTTTTTTGAACACACCCCTTTCAACTAATTCAACTAATTGCCCAATTGCACAGCCTTAAGAGCGTGCATATCATGAATGCTGGGTCTCATTTGTTTTCTGAGAATCTACTGAACCTACTGGTAACTTGTTTGACACGTAGCAATAAAAAAATATACTAAAAACCTTGATTATTCTGGATAGTCACATTGTACTGCTATTATTTTGAACAATACTGTATATACATTCTTGTATATATTAAAGAATTTATATACAGATGTGCTCAAATTTGTTGTCACCCCTCCACAGAAAATGAAGAATGCACAATTTTCTCTGAAATAACTTGAAACTGACAAAAGTAATTGGCATCCATAATTGTTTATTCCATATTTAATAGAAATCAGAGTTTGCTTTTGCTTTTTATGCAACATAAATTTCTAAATAATAAATAATTAAAAAAAAGGCATGGACAAAAATGATGAGACCCCTAACCTAATATTTTGTTGCACAACCTTAAGAAGCAATCACTCCAATCAAATGTTTTCTGTAGCTCTCAATGAGACTCCTGCACCTGTTAACAGGTAGTTTGGCCCAATCTTCCTGAGCAAACTGCTCCAGCTGTCTCAGGTTTGATGGGTGCGTTCTCCAGACTGCAAGTTTCAGCTCTTTCCATAGATGTTCGATAGGATTCAGATCAGGACTCATAGAAGGCCACTTCAGAATGGTCCAATGTTTTGTTCTTATCCATTCATGGGTGATTTTACCTGTTTGCTTTGGGTAATTATCTTGTTGGAGGACCCATGACCTATGACTGAAATAGAGCTTTTCAGGCCGGTAGAGAGCTTTGCCCAGCAGTTCTCGGCTGCCCAGAAGCAGGCGGATGCCATCAAAGACATCTTGCCTCCACCCACCCGCCGGCTGCAGATCCTCCGTCTCCACCTGCCACCGCTCCTGCTAAAGCCCAGCAGCAGCCTCCACCCGGGCAACAGCGTGGAGCCGGTCGCAGGAAAGCCACCCAGTCCGCTCAGGCCGCTGCCAAACTAGTTGGCAAGATGAAGAACAAGCAACCCTGTGACGGGCCACCCAGAGATGGAGGGGACACCTCTCCTCGGGAGGACGTGTCCACACCGCTCTGTATCCCGGAGGAAGGCCGGCAGAGAATCTTTTGTTTGAGTTCTATTTGTGTTCCACCACTGGCCTTCGGGCTGTGCCCAGGCCGTGCCTTGCCCGCTCGGGTTGAGAGCCCACTCCACTATTTTGTCTGTTCCTGGGCGCTGGTGCAACGCTTCTCGCTGACAGATATACAGCGTACGTCTAATGTGACCGACTGAAAGGGAACGTCTCGGTTACATATGTAACCCCTTTCCCTGAAGGAGGGAACAGAGACGTACGTGACATCGCCACGGTTGCTGTACCATCACTGCATGGCCGAGTCACTAGTTTGGCTCTTCAGTGAAAAACAAATATGCGCTGCATCCGCTTCTTATTTATACCCGTGCTGCGGGGCAGAGTGTGAGATGCAAATTTCGCACACCAATGGCCATTGGCCGTTCTCTATACACTCGAAGCTGATAGGGGTTCTCAGAAGTGATCCCAATTCATCAGTGACATCCAGCATACATCTCCGTTCCCTCCTTCAGGGAACGAGGGTTACATATGTAACCGAGACGTTCCATGGACCTTTAACTTCTTAATAATATTTGCGACTGTTGTCACAGGAACATCAAGCTGCTTGGAGATGGTGTTGTACCTTTACCATACTTATTTTGGTTAATTGTTTTCTTTATTTCGTTATTTTCTTTCTGAGCTCCTCGGACAACTCTCATACAATGATACCAAACAGCACTGTGACTACTTTTCTCAATTTAAATAAACTGAATGACTGATTACAAGATTGGAGATATGTGTGATACTAATTAAAGAAATGACTTCTTTTAAAATATTACTATAATACAATTAATTATCTTTTCTAAGAGGTACCAACTAATGTATCTATGTATATATATATATACACACACATGCATATATTTCTAAGTATGTAAGTCTGTCTATTCAAATATACATTATAATTATACACAGCCGAATCTCATAATTTATACATTTCACATCAAATTACAACTTTCAGATTAAAGTTGCAGTAGAAATAATCTAAGTTAATTTAGGAAAAAATGCAAATTGATCTACGTTCAGCGGTGCTTGTTAGTACTGTTATATGGTTCTGTTAGGACTCAAGGATACAGTAAATAATCTATTAAATCAAGATAGACAGTATTTACTTTCATTTTCATTTGATATCACCAATACCTCTTTTTCAACCATTTTCTTTCAAATGCTTTTCAAGATTTTCAGTCAATTCCTGAAGGATTTTTTTTTTCTTGCACAGCAATATTTTCAAACATATACGATGAAACTTTCACCTTTTCAAAATGCAAATGGTTCATATTGAGAGAGATAAAAAGAGCAAGCATATTTCTCTAGTCCTCATTCTGTATGTGCATACAACACACATACCATGGTCCCAAAATTGCTGACTTTATCAATTCATTTCTGCACTGGAAAGATAGCTAGAATGATAAAACCTCCCGCTATCTGAATCAGACAGGTGTAGCCTATTCAACAGAGAGAGAGAGAGAGATGATTGTTTTTGTAATGTTACAGTTCTCTTAAGATTGAAAGCTAGTGCAGTGAGTGACAGCCAGCTATTTATGTCCATCCTCGACTGTACGACACACACATTAATGAGCACATGCAGCTCTACGTCCACTCACTCATCATCAGAGATCAGCGTGCAGCCGACACACACGTCTGCCAGCAAGTCTCACATTACACTTATTTGCAAGCTTTCGCCTCTCTCCTCACAAACAAATTTGGCTTGTCGAATAACAATGTCAAAAAGGCCACCATCTGCAAAGACTCCCTACTGTGTGAACGTCTTTATCAGTAGTAAACAGCTCAAGTCATGTAGTCTGAGTTTGACTTTAATAGAAAATGCATGTACATGTTAAATGTATTTCAGAAATCAACTGGAATTTTCACACACACCAATTTCTAGAGTGGTCAGAAAAAGAGAAAGTATCCAGTGGGTGGCAGTTCTGTGGCTGAAAATGCTTGTTAATGGCAGAGTTCAGAGGTGAACAGCCAGACTGGTTCAGCTGATAAAGGCAACAATAACTCGAATAAGCTCTCGTTACAACCGAGGTCTGCAGAAGAGCATCTCTGAACGCACAACATGTCCAACCTTGAAGCAGATCATGGGCTACAGCAGCAGAAGACACACCGGTGACACTCCTGTCAGCTGAGAACAGCAAACTGAGGCTACAATTCACAAGGACTCAACAAAACTGGGCAGTAGAAGATTGGAAAAGCATTGCCTGGTCTGATGCGTCTGGATATCTGCTGCGACATTCAGATGGTAGGGTCAGAATTTGGCATGAACAATGTGAAAGCATGGATCCGTCCTGCCTTGAATGAATGGTTCAGACTGTTGGTGGTGTAATGGTGTGAGAGATATTTTCTTGGAACACTTTGAGCCTCTTGTTACCAATTGAGCATCGTTTAAAAGCCACAGCCGACCTGAGTATTGTTGCTGACCATGTCCATCCCTTTATGAGCACAGTGTACTTCAGATGGGTACTTCCAGCAGGATAACGCACATGTCACAAAACTCAAATCCTCTCAAACTGATTTCTTGAACACGGCAGTGAGTTCATTAAACTCAAATGGCCTCCACAGTCACCAGATCTCAATCCAATAGAGCAGCTCTGGGATGTGAAGGAATGGGGAATTCACATTATGGATGTGCAGCCGACAAAAATGTAAATGTATTATATTATACTATTGTTATTATTATAATTATTATTTGTCTTAATAATTGCATTTAATTCACCATTAAATATTGTATTAAACTTATATATTGTATAAACATATATGTATACATGTTTAATGCTGTATCTCACTTTACAGCATTTTAAAACTTGCAGGAAGGTTTCTTCAAGCATCTTGGAGACATCGCTGCAGTTCTTCTGGATTTAGTCTATCTCAGTGTTTTCTGGTTCTTCATGTTATCCTAGACGGACTCGATGATGTTGAGATCAGATCTTCGTCTGGAACATACCT